>OY856412.1:1251198443-1252403443 GCA_963693085.1 Alisma plantago-aquatica
GCCGATAGGACCAGCTTCTCAATCCATTCTTTAGTTGTGATCATCCTCTCCACATTGCTTAGCTGCTTCGTCCTGAGCTTTCTCTGCTGCCGCACCTTCCTCCAGACCTCTTCAGTATACTTACAAGATTCAAATATGTGCTCCCTCGTTTCCTTTTACACATCACATAGCATGCAGGTTTCATCCACTCCTGGATACCACTTTGCAACCTTGTCTTAGGTATCAAGTGAGTTATGTACTGTCCTATACACGCACATGTCCCACTTTGGAATTCCATGATCAAACCAAACATGTCTCGATATATGTTGACTGTCCTTCAAACGAACGAGCTCCCATAATCTTTCCCTTTTCTCCTTCAAGGTCTAGGACCTTCTTTCATCATCTATGTTCTTGATATCCTGCCAAACCTCCGTCATCCTGTTAATGACCCTCGAGTAACCCTCTCTGGTTCTTGATTTGAAGTCCAGACCTTTTGGATATCGAGTCCTCATCCATTTTTCCCATAGAGAGTCATCCATCAGGTATTTGAACACCCGCCTTGTTGTACCCCAATTCGCAATGGATCTCAGGGATTTCAATCCAACTCCTCCATCTTCCTTCGACCTCGCCAGTCTGCTATACCTCATTGGATTGTTTGCCCAGACAAAGTTTGAGATAGTGTTTTCCATTCTGTCTAAGACCGCTCCCGGTATTTCGCCCTGTTGTACCCAAAAGATCAGTAAACCTTCAATATTTGCTTTTGTTAAGGTAATCCTTCCTTCCATGGACGTTCTTGATATAGGACACCTGCTTATGATCTCATCTAGCCTGTACGAGCATTCTGTGAAGTCTGCAACTCTCAGATTGCCTCCTGCCAACGGGAATCCAAGGTATTTGGTGGGCAATTCGCTGACAGTGATGCCCATTCCCTCCTCTATTGCTGCTGCGTTCGTGCCACAGTTCTTTGACAAGAATAGATGAGTCTTCTATAGATTTGTCTTCAAACCAGTGTCCTCCCCAAACTTTCCCAGAAGGTCCTTCAACTGGACCATGTATTCTTCCTTTGCTTGCATAAAGACCAGGACATCGTCGGCGAAGATGAAATGACTAAGAACTTTGGTACCATGCACTGTGTACGTATCTATCTTCTTCATTCTTTCCTTTATTTCCATTAACCTGGTGAAGTACTCCATAACAATGGTGAAAAGCAGTGGAGAGAGGGGGTCTCCCTGTCTCAGTCCATTGCCCCCTTTAAAAATGCCACATGGGGATCCATTTACCAGGACCGAAAAACTTGTTGTGGTGACGCATTGCTTCATCAAGTTGATCCATCTTTCCTGGAACCCCATTTCAGACATGATCCACCACAGCGAGCTCCAATTGACACTGTCATATGCCTTTGAGACGTCCAACTTCAAGCATGCCTTCTTGTGTCCCCTCATCACATTAAAATCCAAGAGGAATTCCCCTACAAGCAATGCGCAATCGCTGATGCTCCTGTTAGATATAAATGCTCCTTGGTTATCTGAGACTATCAAAGGAAGGACCATCTTCATCCTCTCTGCCAATAGCTTAGCTATCACTTTGTATTGGACATTACAACATGCTATTGGTCAGAAATCAGCTAGAGATGATGTAACATACCTGATCTAGAACCCTACCCTAGAAGTTTAACCTTTTGGTCTTAGGCCAAATAAGTTTGAGGTTAGTATGATCCTAATAATCTAATGCGTGAATAATGTAATCTAATATGTCATATAATTCATTTGGTGATAATAAGATGATAAATAACTTAATTACATGTATAATAAGGTTAATAGGCCTCTAATGGGCCTAATGGCATAATCCATGTAAGAAAGACTCAAAATAAAGAATAGATTTCAAATTCGTAATCTACACATCAAAATAAGCTTACATGTCAATTTTCATTTAATTTGGACAACCTTGGAATAATATGATAAGTTAAGAGAGAGAAATTGTCTAAAAGGTGTAATTAATAAATAAATATAATAATTGCTCCAAAAGAGGAAAATAATGTTATATTCGTGATCTACATAATAAATATATCCTTTGGGTGAATTTTCATCCAATTTGGAGAAAGTTTGCTTAAAAGGTAAAATTAGGAGAGAGAAAGTATAAAGAACCTTCAAAATATTAAATCAATACTCAAACAACTCCAATATGTAAAATTGATGACAAATTCGTATCCAACACATTAATTATAACTTGTGTGTCAAGTTTCATAAAATTTGGATAATCCTAAAGCCATTAATAAAGAAGGAAAGAGAAAATAGTAATTTATTTATTTTACACATTAAAAGTTCTTAAAAGGCAAATCTAATTTTATATTCGGAATCTACATGCCTTTATTGGCCTCTGTGCAAAATTTGGTTTAATTTGGATAATGTTTGAGCCCTCAATTTAAGAAAGAGAAACAGGTAAGTTAAATATAATGACACCTTAATCCTAATCACATTTGGGCTATGATTTCTATATTATCGGCTGTCACGCTGGATTTATTTCCCGTTTCCCTTTTTGGCTTGGATATGGACCGTCTGATCTTGATCGTGCGACGCTGAACCCATCTCCTACCTCGAGTAGGATGGGCACGCGGCAGCTATACCAGAGAGGCTGGTTTTTTGAGGATTTCTTTCCCGATTCTTAACCTTTCTGCGAGATTTCTTCGGCATTGTATTCCCCTTCTAATTCCGCGCAACTCGACCCCTAGAACCACTGCTATATTGGCCTATAAAAGGAACCCCCAATTTCCTTCTTCGCCGTGGTTTTTGAGATGCTTCCTTACCGCACCCAGCTTATGTTTTGGGGGTCCCTCGGCTCCGTCCGAACTCCACGATCCATCCTCACACCTCAATTAGCCTTGTTGAAGAGATATGGACCATCTTTGATCTAGTTTACCCTCACGTCTTGCAGTGGATGTAGCTCTCTGTTCTTCGCTTCTCCGGCCAAATTGGTGGCCTTGGTAAGTTCGGTTCTCCCTCGTCTTGCCTCCCTTTCTCTAGGTTTTAAGTTTGGCGACGAATCGTGGTTTTGCCCAATCTCGGGCTTTGCTTGTTGCTACACAGGTTGCAGCCATGGCGGGGCTCTGCGAAGGGGATGAATCCCCCACTTGGTTTCCCAGTTTTGCCCCTCTGTGTTTCTTTTCTTCGTTTTCTGGCTCAGGGCGTAATCGTCTTTTCACTATCTGTTTTTCTTGTCTTTGGGTGAGGTCAACCGAGAGGCTGACTGGTGACATGGCCACTTCCTATTGGGCCAAGTCACAGATCAGCCCCGCTACCTCCTCTCTCTCTGTTTGCTTCGCTGACTTGGCAATTTGCTTAATTTCTATTGGTCGAATTTCTAAAATCCATAACTAATTAATTACTAATCAGAAAAATATAAATAAATAGTCGTTGGATTCATAAAAATAAGGGCTTTCTAATGGAATTGTTTTATCGCCTAAATCTAATGTTTTAAATAGGTGTTTTAATGGATCTAATTAATGATGAATTACTTGTATAATTCATAACTAAATATTTATAAGTCAGAAAAATATAATAAAATATGTTTTAGACTCGTAATAACATAACCTAAAATGTGGAATAGTTTTCATAACCTAATTCACATAACAATAAAAAGGTGATTTTTAGGGTTTTGTATATTAATGGAAACCTAACCCTAATTCGACATATATGCTTAATAGGTTCTTTGGAGGCTTAGGCTTGGACCTAGATGTGACCTTGGATCATTTGACTCTAAAGTTGAGGTATGCTTGCATCCCATATTATTTCTATATTGAGCAATAGCCTATCTTTATCATTCTTTTGGTCCTTTGGACATTAGCCTACACATTGTCTTGTTCTCTTGAAATCGTGCTTCATGTGAACTATCTTTTATTTGTTATTGATCTTGTGATCATTGATATTCTCTTGTAATCTTATATTGTTGCCTTGGTGCAAGTTGGACTTTTGATATTATATGCCCACTGTGATGTGGATTCTTACTTGTTGATATATGCCCACTTTGAAGTGGATTTGCTTATATGTTTGAGTTGTCCATTGTGTGATGGCAACCTTTGTATCATCTTCTGACTATACTTTTCTACTTGCCTCTATATTTACATGCTATGTGATTCAGTACCATTAGAGTAGTGTAAGTGCTTTGGTTTTTGTTTTGTTGGGACGACAAGGAACCTCGTACCCAGGGCAAGATGTGTGTCTTGACCCATTATATATTTGGGAATTTGGCGGTGAGTCATTCTCTATCAGGTTTGCAAGGATGTGAAGCCTTGGCCGCCAATTGTGTTTATATTGTTCTAGTGTTATGCTTATCTCACATGCATGCAGGTTGATGATGATATGTGCTTTGTTTCCCACCATGGTAGTGGATGTTTATATTGATAGCACATTCTTATTATTTGTTGGTTATGGCAAGTATCTCCTTTTAATGTGATTCTTTTCTCTTGATACCCGTTTGGGTGATACTTATCTCTTGCATGGGAAGCCTTTTACTTTGATGTCCCTTATTTTTTATAAATTGCTCAAATTGTTTTTAGTATGCACATACCAGCCTTTGTTGATGTCTCTTTTGTTTCTCTTTTGCTGGGGTATGCTTCCAACCCTAGGTGGAGGACATGGATGGCTTGACATGTTGACCTGGACTTAGTTGGTGATGATGAAGCTTGGAGACAATCTTGAGGTGGTTTAGATTTCCTCTACATGGATCCTTGTGATGTAAGTTTAAATTTGTAACCCTTTGTTTTATAATTGAATAGTCAAATATTTTCTTCCGCTGCTATACATTGGTCTTTTGATTACCATTATATAAATATTTGAAAATTTTACACCCACTCCATCATACCTTCTGAGTGTGTTTGGAGTGGAGGTTTTATTGTTCAAATTTTTAGTAAGGAAGTGGTTTCGCTTCCTTACAGCATGGTATCAGAGCCCATGGTAGTCGGAATCGACTATTTCAATTTTGTCTCCCCATAAGGACCCTTGATTGTTCTAGATAGCTCTAAGTGAGATGTTGACCTTAGAATTGATCAATGATGATCTTTGTATGCAATAAGGTTGGTTTTGAGGATGTGAATATGCTAGGAGATCTAAATATGGAAATATTGTGACTTGGTTTCCGCAATTTATTTTGGATCCACATTTTGTTTCATCTCAAAAAGATTTTCATCACCAAAAATTATTTTCAATTATACTACTATATGTACAAAAGTTTTCTCAGATTTATCGATGTTTTCTTGAGCTAAGTCACAATTAAGAGAACTCTAGTTTGAGTAGAATCTAACCCTAGTTTGTGACTAGGTTTGATATAATGGTGTAGTTGACCTACCCTATGACTTTTGGATGATCATGTAGGGTTGATAGGTTAGAGACACAAGGACCTAAAATCTCAACCCTAGGTGGTGACTATAGTTGGATACATGAATAATAAAAGTATCTAGAACTTTCACAACTAAGAGATGTGGGTAGCTCTAAAAAGTTGTTTAGTTTGACTTGCTAAGTTGAACCCTTTAAGGGGTGGAGAATAGTTGATAGTTGATGTTTGGATCTTTAGATTTCGAGGACGAAATCCTTTTTAAGGGGTGGAGTGTTGTAACATACCAAATCTAGAACCCTACCCTATAAGGTTAACCTTTTGGTCTTAGGCCAAACAAGTTTGAGGTTAGTATGATCCTAATAATCTAATACGTGAATAATGTAATCTAATATGTCATATAATTCATTTGGTGATAATAAGATGATGAATAACTTAATTACATGTATAATAAGGTTAATGGGCCTCTAATGGGCCTAATGGCATAATCCATGTAAGAAAGACTCAAAATAAAGAATAGACTTCAAATTCGTAATCTACACATCAAAATAAGCTTACATGTCAATTTTCATTTAATTTGGACAACCTTGGAATAATATGATAAGTTAAGAGAGAGAAATTGTCTAAAAGGTGTAATTAATAAATAAATATAATAACTGACTCCAAAAGAGGAAAATAATGTTATATTCGTGATCTACATAATAAATATATCCTTTGGGTGAATTTTCATCCAATTTGGAGAAAGTTTGCTTAAAAGGTAAAACCAGGAGAGAGAAAGTATGAAGAACCTTCAAAATATTAAATAAATACTCAAACAACTCCAATATGTAAAATTGAAAGCAAATTCGTATATAACACATTAATTATAACTTGTGTGTCAAGTTTCATAAAATTTGGATAATCCTAAAGCCATTAATAAAGAAGGAAAGAGAAAATAGTAATTTATTTATTTGACACATTAGAAGTTCTTAAAAGGCAAATCTAATTTTATATTCGGAATCTACATGCCTTTATTGGCCTCTGTGCAAAATTTGGTTTAATTCGGATAATGTTTGAGCCCTCAATTTAAGAAAGAGAAAAACGTAAGTTAAATATAATGACACCTTAATCCTAATCACATTTGGGCTATGATTTCTGTATTATCGGCTGTCACGCTGGATTTATTTCCCTTTTCCCTTTTCGACTTGGATATGGACCATCCGATCTTGATCGTGCGGCGCTGAACCCATCTCCTACCTCGAGTAGGATGGGTGTGCGGCAGCTGTACCAGCGAGGTTGGTTTTTCGAGGATTTCTTTCCCGATTCTTAACCTTTCTGCGAGATTTCTTCGGCATTGTATTCCCCTTCTGATTCCACACAATCTGACCCCTAGAACCACTGCTATAGTGGCCTATAAAAGGAACCCCCAATTTCCTTCTTCACCATGGTTTTCGAGATGCTTCCTTACCGCACCCAGCTTATGTTTTTGGGGTCCCTCGGCTCCGTCCGAACTCCACGATCCATCCTCACACCTCAATTAGCCTTGTTGAAGAGATATGGACCATATTTGATCTAGTTTACCCTCACGTCTTGCGGTGGATGTATCTCTCTGTTCTTCACTTCTCCGGCCAAACTGGTGGCCTTGGTAAGTTCGGTTCTCCCTCGTCTTGCCTCCCTTTCTCTAGGTTTTAAGTTTGGCGACGAATCGTGGTTTCGCCCAATCTCGGGCTTTGCTTGTTGCTGCATAGGTTGCAGCCATGGCGGGGCTCTACGAAGGGGATGAATCCCCCACTTGGTTTCCCAGTTTTGCCCCTCCGTATTTCTTTTCTTCGTTTTCTGGCTTAGGGCGTAATCGTCTTTTCACTATCTGTTTTTCTTGTCTTTGGGCAAGGTCAACCGAGAGGCTGACTGGTGACATGGCCACTTCCTATTGGGCCAAGTCACAGATCGGCCCCGCTACCTCCTCTCTCTCTGTTTGCTTCGTTGACTTGGCAATTTGCTTAATTTCTATTGGTCGAATTTCTAAAATCCATAACTAATTAATTACTGATCAGAAAAATATAAATAAATAGTCGTTGGATTCATAAAAATAAGGGCTTTCTAATGGAATTGGTTTTATCACCTGAATCTAATGTTTTAAACAGGTGTTTTAATGGATCTAATTAATGATGAATTAACTTGTATAATTCATAACTAAATATTTATAAGTCAGAAAAATATAATAAAATATGTTTTAGACTCGTAATAACATAACCTAAAATATGGAATAGTTTTCATAACCTAATTCACATAATAATAAAAAGGTGATTTTTAGGGTTTTGTATATTAATGGAAACCTAACCCTAATTCGACATATATGCTTAATAGGTTCTTTGGAGGCTTAGGCTTGGACCTAGATGTGACCTTGGATCGTTTGACTCTAAAGTTGAGGTATGCTTGCATCCCATATTATTTCTATATTGAGCAATAGCCTATCTTTATCATTCTTTTGGTCCTTTGGACATTAGCCTACACATTGTCTTGTTCTCTTGAAATCGTGCTTCATGTGAACTATCTTTTATTTGTTATTGATCTTGTGATCATTGATATTCTCTTGTAATCTTATCTTTTTGCCTTGGTGCAAGTTGGACTTTTGATATTATATGCCCACTGTGATGTGGATTCTTACTTGTTGATATATGCCCACTTTGAAGTGGATTTGCTTATATGTTTGAGTTGTCCATTGTGTGATGGCAACCTTTGTATCATCTTCTGACTATACTTTTCTACTTGCCTCTATATTTACATGCTATGTGATTCAGTACCACTAGAGTAGTGTAAGTGCTTTGGTTTTTGTTTAGTTGGGATGGCAAGGAACCTCGTACCCAGGGAAAGATGTGTGTCTTGACCCATTTTATATTTGGGAGTTTAGCGGTGAGTCATTCTCTATCAGGTTTGCAAGGATGTGAAGCCTTGGCCGCCAATTGTGTTTATATTGTTCTAGTGTTATGCTTATCTCACATGCATGCAGGTTGATGATGATATGTGCTTTGTTTCCCACCATGGTAGTGGATGTTTATATTGATAGCACATTCTTATTATTTGTTGGTTATGGCAAGTATTTCCTTTTAATGTGATTCTTTTCTCTTGATACCCGTTTGGGTGATACTTATCTCTTGCATGGGAAGCCTTTTATTTTGATGTCCGTTATTTTTTATAAATTGCTCAAATTGTTTTTAGTATGCACATACCAGCCTTTGCTGATGTCTCTTTTGTTTCTCTTTTGCTGGGGTATGCTTCCAACCCTAGGTGGAGGACATGGATGGCTTGACATGTTGACCTGGACTTAGTTGGTGATGATGAAGCTTGGAGACAATCTTGAGGTGGTTTAGATTTCCTCTACATGGATCCTTGTGATGTAAGTTTAAGTTTGTAACCCTTTGTTTTATAATTGAATAGTCAAATATTTTCTTCCGCTGATATACATTGGTCTTTTGATTACCATTATATAAAGATTTGAAAATTTTACACCCACTCCATCATACCTTCTGAGTGTGTTTGGAGTGGAGGTTTTATTGTTCAAATTTTTAGTAAGGAAGTGGTTTCGCTTCCTTACAGATGAAGTTGTTTTCTTCTTAGGTATCAACACTAAGAAGACATGGTTGACCTGTCGGAGCATGCACCCCCCTCCATGAACCATGTAACAGAATTACAGAGATCGTCTTTGATTACCTCCCATGCTTCCCTATAGAAATGTGAATTGAATACATCCGGGCCTAGTGATTTTTCAGTACCGATACTCCATAGAGATTTTTTCACTTTTTCTTCATTGGTTTTCCTGCAAAGAATATTATTATGAGTTTTAGTGAGCTTATACCTCCATTGGATATCCTCCCCCTCCATATTCACAGCTTCCTCGTAGCCTTTATTATAAAGCTTCTCATAGAACGGAGTCGCTTCCCTACCCAAGTCCTCTTGACTATTTAGGGTCTTTCCTTCTTCATCAATCAACTCTGCGATAGTGTTGAGAGCCTCTATGTGCTTGACAGCATTATGATATATTTTGGTATTTCAATCCCCATCCTGGGTCCATTTCTGCCTACTCCTCTGCCACATGAAGCTTTATTCTGCCTTTTTCAGATCTTCCAGTGTGCGTTTGAGCTCTAGCTCGGTATCAATAAGTTTTGCGTTCAGCGGGTCACTCAGCAGCTGATACCTGACCTCCTTCAACTCTCTCTTGCTAGCTTCAATCAATATGGGGATATTAACATGTTCCTTGGACCATCTCTTGATAGCTCCTTTCAGGCGTTTAAGTTTGTTGGTGAAGATGTAAATTGGATTCCCTTCCACAGGTTCCACCCAGCTCTGCCTTACCAGCTCCTTGTAACCCGTCCACTTTGTCCAGAAATTAATGAAGCAAAAAGGTCTGTTGCTCTTCGATTTCTCCCTTATTTGCATTAGTAGGGGCGCATGGTCACTTATATCAGCAGACATGGCTCTAATGCAGGTGTTTCCAAAAATCTCTAGCCATTTAGTATTGACTAGAGCACGATCCAACTTTGATGTGATCCTTTTACATGGCTTGCCTTCATTGTTCCAAGTAAAAATGTCCTCTCCTTGCATAGGTAGTTCACATAACTCAGCTTCATTAATCAGTTGATTAAAGGATTTCATCATAGCCTCGGGAACCAGCCTACCCCCCCCCCGGTTTCTCCTCTTGCAATCTAACATTGTTGAAGTCCCCCATGATCAGCCATGGGAGTTCGATCCATCCTGCTTGTGCCATCAATTCCTTCCACAGGGACTGCCTTTGTGAATGTAGGTTAAACGCGTATACAGCCGAGAAGAAGAACCTCAAACCACCCTTATTAGTACAGAGAGCCGAGATGACTTGATCATCATTAACCTTGCCTCCACCTCCCAAGCGTTCGAGTTCCAGCCTAAACAGATTCTGCCCAGCTCGACAGATTCATGATTAGTAATATGCTTCCAACCATTTGGAAAAATAGAAGAAGCACACCTAATGTTCACACGCTTTATCTTCGTTTCTAGGATAGCCTCCATTAAAACACCACTGGATTTGATCCAGTTCCTCACCTCACGCCTCTTTTCCAGGTCGCAGATACCCTTGACATTCCACGTGAGTATGGACATGGATACTTAACGTTTGTTCCTGGTGCGCCTACCTGACGCCTTCTCCTTCCCCTCTGACGAGGTCTTTTCTTTTTCCTTCCCCTTTTCCTGTCTTGCATTCTTCTGTGCTGAGTCAGGGTTCTTCTCTTCCTCTAGGATTTTATCAATGTCTTCCTCCGTCTCACTCAGGGCATCAAACGAATTGGCATCCACTTCACCTTCTCCCTTGTCGTTAGAAGTGCTTGCTTTCCCTGCAGGTTCAGTATTGCTTCTCGGTTTTGCTTTCCAAGTCTTCTTCGGAAATTGAAAACCTTCCTCATCCCCCTTTGCAGGTTCAGTATCCTTCATCAATGGACATTCTTCATCAGCATGACCAAAGACACAACAAGTTGTACATTTCTTGGGTACGAACTCATATTTGATACTGAAGGGGATTGCTTCCTTGCCCGGAACATTGACCCACACCTTATCAGGGTTGGTCTCCTCTGCCTCTATCTCGACTAGGACTCTGGCTTCATCGGTTCCTTCTGTTTCAGTCACCCTCGTCTCCACGTGAAGCACCTTGCCTACCCCTGAAGCCACCGTACCAGCAGCCTTCTCCGTCCACATCTTGCCATTAGAGGGGATGCGGATCCAGATAGGGACCGACGATACATCTGTCTTCTCCAAGGTATCACCATACGCATAGTGCTTTGTTACCACCAGATGGCTATCAAACCATCTCGGACCACTGTTGAGGCTGTGTATGTATGTATGTATGTATGTATGTATGTATGTATGTATGTATGTATATATGTATGTATGTATGTATGTATGTATGTATGTATGTATGTATGTATGTATGTATGTATGTATGTATGTATGTATGTATGTATGTATGTATGTATGTATGTATGTATGTATGTATGTATGTATGTATGGGATTAAGAGAGAAAGATTTCTCCCCATCACCCTCTCGCACGCATGTGGCAGAGAGCGCCCAGGAGAGTGGTAAATCAAGTCGACAACTGAGATCCAAACCTGAGTCCCTTTTTTAGGGGACATTGTGCTTGACCACTTGAGCCACTCCTTACCGGCATATATGTATGTATGTATGTATGTATATATATATATATATATATATATATATATATATATATATATATCATAATCATCATCCTTCCAATGTTATCATTACCTAAGGGTTGGAAGCAAACCCCATAAAAGAAGAAATAGTAGCAGATGTAATTTAAAGCTAGTATGTGCACATCATAGTGACTTGGGCAAATCCTAAGGAAAAGGAAAACAAATGAATATCAAGGCTCCCAACAAAATAGAGAGATGAAATATTGATAAAAAAGATGTCATGAGAACAATGTGCCAAAAGTAATTCATTTAAAGAAGATAATTATTAAAGATGAAGTTATTTCCTTCTAAACAAATCCACAAACTTTGAAAAATAGAGCAATGCATGTCGACTCCAACAAACTCACCTAATCAAACCAAGCATAGAACACATTTATTCCAAACCAATGGCAAGAGGAGTAAAACCTCAGTGCCAAAATATAGGATTGCATGAGGAATAAAACCTCTTTTAACGAAAGGAGGAGTAAATCCTTAGTGCCTAGTAGGGAAATAATATAAAATTCCTATATATAATTCACATGTGATAAGGGGGATAAAACCCCAATGTCTGGCAGTTGAATACAAGCCAGTGTCAAACAATAGTGTGTACCTACTTCTAAATATTACTAGTAAAATGCACACACACACAATAGAGTAGGAAAGAGCATGAATTCACTCCAATTAATATTCATACACCAAAAAGGGATGAGAACATGCATGTCATAACAAGTGGGGTCAAAGGACCCATAAATAAAGATCAGACAATTTTGATGCTCGATGAGAGAGGAACAAATTATAAAAGTATCTTTTAACAAGATTTTCCAAATATTATAAAAAGGGGAAATCAATTTAGGTGCCATGTCTCTTTAAAGGAAATTAGGGCTCAAACCAACAAATAGTTCAAGAGATGGGAAATTAGGCAATTACTCAATATGAACTAAAAGAATGCAACATACACAAGGTCTAGTCTAGCTATATCCAGAGTCAAACCCTATATCTTCAACATGCCTCAAACTACATATTAAACATATATATAGAAATTATATACATAATTAGGATTGATCTTATATTAATTTATAGACCCTAAATTAACATTTTTATATATTGGAATTAGGGTATGAAATAAGCAACACATTGTAGAAAATATCACAATTTCAAGATATAGTTCATTAATTTTAGTACTCACATATCAATTGTTATCAATTTATGAGATTAGTATATTTTAGTTATTTGTAAATTAAACTCATTCCAAAATACATTTATGCCCTCACACGTGTCTTATGACCATATTGTGGGACATGGTCAATTCTATAAAAGTAGGAGGGTTGGTGACTCGTGTAGAAAACTAAAACCATAGGTGCAAAGATCATTATGCCCTTGCCATGTTAGACAAATGAAGAATGCATCGGGGTACATACGAGGTATTCATCCCTTTGTACTCACAAGGAAACCACTTCACTGAAGACCAAACCAATAATAATCTCGCACAACAACCATCCTCATCAACTAGAACACCATCACTAGATTTTGGAGGTCATCCCCAAGTCAGCAGTACCCGTCTTAGGGTAGTTTAGTGGCCAACACTGCAAAAGCTTTTTTGGCATGCAATAGTAGTCAATCTCATTGGAGATTAGTAAAAATTCAAGCCCAAGAAAAACAATACTTGCAAGTTAATCGTCACATTTGGGTGAATGAAACAATAGGGAAACCATGTGACACAATGTTAAAATCACATAATCAAGTTAAGGTTCTAAACACACACTAAAAGAGGGGAAAATGACTCACATGCTCAACCATCAAATTAATTAGTGTACAAGCTCCACAAATAGATTTAGAGAGGATTTGGGTCATTTTCACAAGGTGTGATGACCGACAGTTCCTTGAAGAACTCCAAATGACTCCCTGAGCAAGATGGTGTTGGAGAGCATAACATCAGATAAATGGAGAGGTTTGGAGGACATGATTCTGATTATAAGGGTTTTGGGATAATTTTGGAAGAGTTTTTTTAAGAGTGGAGGTTTTTGAAAGAGATTCATATATATGAAGCATGAAACATGGAAGAGGAGGGGTTCAAGGTTCATTGGATATTTATTGACAACAAAGAATCTTCAAATTGGGGTTTATCAAATATTTATCCTATGATGTTTACATAATTAATTTTATTTAGAAACACTCTAATGGCCTATCTAGTGTAACACTTTTATGTTGATATAGATCATATATGAGCTACTCTGATATCTGCATAGCTACATATTCCATCACTTTGTAGTTATATCCTAGGACAGAACACATTGAATGCTATTTTACATGCATATATGAGGAATTAAATCACTATAAAGCTCAGTTCTTTTATGGATCGACAAATCTTGATATAAAAAAAACATAATTGCCCAACCTTTGCTTATTGGGGGTGACCCTAATTGCCCCAAGCTCATGCCTGAGCAATTTATACAAAATTTCAATAGTTTGAGAACCAATATATGAAACATTTCAATGCTTTTATCAATGAGGTGAGTCTCACTGAAATAAACATCATTAATACACACCCCACTTGGTTTAGAAGGGCATCTTGGTGTTGGTAAGTATGCTCAGAGAGCTGATCATATGATTGGAATGTGGCATTAGATACATGATTTGATAATAACAAAGGTAATTTCATATATTATGTTTGTCTCACTCGTGAGATTATAACACATACATAGTAGATGTATAAAGAAAGATGTTACTCTATGACATATGTCTTCAGGATGATGACCTGAACAATGTGACCATATGTATGATAAGAGTACATACATTCTTGTTATGTCACTAGTCAGATATTACTGTGGAAGAAAAATAGACAACAATAATACATAAGACTAGAGTGTGTGTCGATTGATGACAGAGTCTCATTAGCCATGATATGGGATACCAAATCAATCGTACATGTACATGTTAAAGAATAGTGTATAAGACAGACCCACCACGAGAGTGATACATGGATACCATGGAATGTAGTCAGAATCAGCTCTCATAGTGGTAGTGGTGATTGTGGATCTCATACATGAAATCACTACACTAATCACATGTTGTTCGATATACTTAGAAGTTATTGAATGAGGCCTTGAATAAGGGTTGCCATAATGGTGATGCTCGAGTGCATTGTGACACATGGGGATTGAGTTTGAGTGATGGGGATGGGATTTGTCCCTCCTATAGGAGATTGATATCTAGGCCTCTTGATAAGCAAGTTGAGAAATGTATGGCCATACTCATGTGATTCAATATGTGATATGTGAACTCACATGCATCTTAGAGAATCTACTCTAGTTCAAGGAACAATGATTGAATGCTAAAGAGGATAATGATTCCATGCCTCGTGTTCAATCTGGATATCAGAGACAAAGGAACTATACGATCATGGTAACACTGATCATGGATTGTAGATCGAAGTTGTTCTCCAACTTTCCAAACTAATTGGGTAGCATGATGTGTTGCTAGATACTACTCATTGCTTGTGATTTCATAAGTTAGTTATGGACATTCACTACCAACGTAATTTGGGACCTATAGGGTCTCGTACATAGGATACACTTGGAAGAGGATTACATTCATGAAAGATATTTACCTCGATTAATAAAGGTTTTTAAGTATTCAATTAAACAATTAAGGTTCAAAATTGACTGACTGGACTCCCAATCGATCGATTCAAGTGTTAAATCAACAAGTTGGAGTGTCAAATCAATTGGAATCAATATTGGTTGAACTTTGCCTAAAGTGGACAACTGAATCAAGATTTCACTTGTGAAATGACCAATTTCATTTGGTGAAATGATCGTTTCATGATGTGAACTGATCGGTTCATCATGTGGGTCACCCAATTCAGTGGCGAATTTGATTGGATCAAGAATTTTTGTTGATGTCATGTTTAGCATTAATCGTGCATTGATTACCAATTTGATCAGAATAGGAAACTGCACAAACCAACCAGTTCATGTGCCAACTGACCGGTTAGGCATGCAAAATGACTGGTTCATTATTCGAAGTTTCTAGAAAATTTGTGAATTCAGTTCTTTTTCCTCCCCCACAAACTGAGAACCCTGGCCCTAGCCTCTACTATAAATAGAGGGGTAGTGGGGATTCCTAGACATGATAATGGCTCTGACAATTGTTGTCTTCTCTATTTGTGGTAACCAATAGAGAGCTCGAGCAAGTCCTACTAAATAAAGGGAGGGATAGCAAGGGAGACAAAATTGTGGGAGAGAGAATAGGTGCTATTACAATGACCTTCAAAGGACAACTCCTTCCTGATGGCTCTAGTAGCACAACATGGAGTTCTCGATGGTATGTGTGGACTACTCTAGAGGCGATGAGTTTTTTCCACTAGGAGGACACCATAAACCGTCGTCCATGATGTTGAACCAGGAGGACGTTGCTGATGATTGTTCAAGTGATGTTGTTGAAGGAGCGAGCTACTTCTTGGAGAAGAAGCATGTTGCTGATGCAAGGGTAATTTCGCTAGACTTTCTCCAGGACTAGGTATGATCTTGCAAACATTTCATTCCTAGATACATTTTTATGGACATGATATGCTAGTTAGGGAATTAGACTTTAATTTTTTTTCTATTGCCTTATATGCGGCCCCAATTTCCCAATAGTGGTATAAGAGCCACATCAATCTACAATGTATCTGGATTTAAATCGATTTGATTGGATTTATGTTATTACATACAATGTGAATATTAAACTGGTAAATGTGCACATTTGATTAAATACCACATACGATCCCATATATATACATATATATATATGTGTGTGTGTGTGTGTGTGTGTGTGTGCAATCAATGGGTGTCACCCTAAAAGGTGTTTTGATGGTGGATGTTAGTGTGGTTATGGCCAATAACCCAAGATCTATGTGTGCATGGTTGTGGTTGTTCAGTTCATGTTGCTAATCAGTTTGCATATTGAGCCTCTCTCCTCCTTTCCAAATGTAAATTAATGCTCTTATTCCTATTTCCCCTCAAATGTAACTTGATGTTTTCCCTTTTACAATGTAACATGAAATAGGATAGTTTTAATTTATATTTCATCAAGAGAAGATGTTCTACACCAGATGAACCGACCAGTTCAGTAGATGAATTGATCGACTGGAGGACCAAGGAGACTAGAGGATCGAAGGGTGAACAGATCGACTGGTGGTCCAACGGATTGGTTGGAGGATTCTAGACATCAGTTGAACCTAAATCTAGACAAACAACCCAACTAAGTGGCCAGGAGGTGAGCCGATCGGTTCAAGCGTTGAACCGATCAACCCATATTGGTTTGAGAATGGATCTTCATTAATGATAGTTTGTACATATGATGTGGACCATAGGTGGTAACAATTACTTGTGGCTCCAAGGAATTTCATTAAACTAGCCATAACCATTGTTCGTATATTTCTGATTACATGTTTTTCTTTTGTGGTTATAGAATGTATATGATACATAAAATATGTGGTGATAAGATATGTATATGTATTTATATATAAAACCTCTCAATATAATATTAAGTCTATGATGTTTTCCATTAGAAACACACATGAAAAGCTTGATCGACTAAGTGTGGGCACCCCAAAGGTGGTGTGTTTTCCATCTCATGGAAGTGTGATGGTAGTAATGTGGGCCTGCCAAGCAGGGTGCATTACTATCGTGTTGGCTTTTAGGTCAGGCTTAATTGGGTGTCCTGAATGAGATTAGGTCAATAAAATCCACACACTACTACATTGGTCATTGTCCTAGAACTAGCATGGTGACCCCCAGTAGGTAGGGAATGACAGTGTGCTAAGATACCCTTAGCTTACAATCGGGAACACACTTTCTTAAAATACATTCCCTACATTTCTTAAGCAAGATGGGATCATCCCATACATAGAACCTCAAAGAATGGAAGAACTTCTTTTTCTTATGATATCCCCAGTCTTCTGACAGCTCACCAGAAGTCGAGTAGTTTACAATGTTTGCAAGCCATGGATATTTGCTTTTCATGGCAAAAATATGTTCATATGGGAATTCGTCCACTATTAGTATGTCTATACCCTTTTCATACACTCTTTAAAACCTAGGCAAATGGTTTTCCACTACATTATTTGTGCCAGCCTTATCATTTATTTCAATGTCAAACTCCTATAGCAGCAAAATCCACCAAATCAATCAAAGTTTGGTATCCTTATTATGTAGTAAATATTTAATTGTTGTGTGATCAGTCCACACAATGACCCTCGCCCCTATCAAATATTGGAAAAAAAATTCAAAACAAAAATTACAGCCAATAATTCTTTTTAGTGGTAATTTAGTTGGGCATCGTTTAGGGTCTTAGATGTATAATAAATGACGGTCGGGTTTTTATCTATGTGTTGGCATAAAACAACCCCTACCGCATAATCTGATACGTCACACATTTGCTCAAAATGTTGGCTCCAATCTGGAGCCTGAACAATAGGTGCAGAGACCAGTTTCTCCTTCAACACCTCAAACTCTTTCAAACACTGCTCATAGAATTTAAATTCAGCATCTTTTTTCAATAATCCAGAAAGCGGTTTTACAATTTTTCAAAAATCTTTTATGAAACATCGATAAAAACATGCATGTCCTAAAAGCCTCCTAACTTACTTCACCATAGACGGTGGAGGCAACTTAGAAATAACCTCAATTTTAACTGGATTGACTTCTATACCCCTATGGGACGCCTTGTGTCCCAAGACAATTCCCTCACTCACCATCACATGACACTTTTTCCAATTCAAAACCAAGTGAGTGTCCTCACATATTTGCAAGACTCTGACTAGACTATCAAGGCAGTCCTCAAATGAGTCTCCATACACCAAGAAATCGTCCATAAAAACCTCAAGACAACGCTTTACCATATCAAAAAAAATGGTGAGCATACTTCTCTAGAGAGTCATCGGTGCACTACACAAACTAAAAGGCATCTGATGGTAAGAAAATGTGCCATATGGACAAGTGAAAGTATATTTCTCTTGGTCATGTGGCTCGGTAGCAAATTGATAGTACCCAAAATACTCATCTAGAAAACAAAAATGAGAGTGCCCGGCAAGCCGCTCAAGAATTTGGTCAATGAAAGGTAGTGGGAAATGGTCCTTAAGCATAGTGATATTTAGACGATGATAGTCAATACAAACACTCCAGCTGGTCACCAACCTAGTAGATATAAATTCACTGTTTGAATTTTCTGGTGACAGCTATCCCCTCTTTATTAGGAACCACTTGAGTAGGACTTTCCCAATTAGATTCAAAGAGGAAGATACTTGATATATATATATATATATATATATATATATATATATATATATATATATATATATATATATATATATGGGCTTATCTTTAATACCCTGCGAGTAACTAACGGGTAGCTACCCGACAACATTTCCTGATATTTTTTTCGTACTTCCTGATATTTTTTTTAAATTTTTTTTTCGCAATTGTAGAGGAACATTTTATCTAGCTCTCCAAAAAATTTGATCAAAAAATAATATCATTTGCCCCCCCCCCCCAATTATAAAACCCGTCCATATATATTACTGACTGTATATATGTATATATATATATATATATATACAAACACACACACACACACATATATATATATATATTTCACACTTCCTGATATTTTTTTTATTTTTTTTGCAATTGTAGAGGATAGTTTTGTCTATCTCTCCAAAAAAATTGATCAAAAAATAATATCATTTGCCCCCCCTCCCCAAAATCAAAAAACCCGTCCATATATATTATTGACTGTATATTTTCTGTGCAGTTACTCTTTTGCCTCAGAGTTACTCCAGCATACCATATAGTTACTCTTGCTATTTAGACAGTTTACTCCAGCATACCATATAGTTACTCTTTTGACCCGAGTTACTCCAGCGGGTAGCGAAAATTCTGGCTACCCGCCGGGCAACGAATGAATAGCCTATATATATATACACATATATATATGTGTGTGTATTGATGTATGTATGGGATTAAGAGAGAAAGGATTCTACCCCCTCTCCCACGCCCGTGGTAGAGGCCGAACGCCTGAGAGGGTGGTAAATCAAGGGAGCAACTGGGATTCAAACCCGAGTCTCTTTGTTAGAGGACACCATACTTGACCACTTGAGCCACTCCTTGTCGGTATATATGTATGTATGTGTGTATGTATGTATGTATGTATGTATGTATGTATGTATGTATGTATGTATGTATGTATGTATGTATGTATGTATGTATGTATGTATATATATATATATATATATATATATATATATATATGTGTGTGTGTGTGTGTGTGTGTGTGTATATATATATGTGTGTGTGTGTGTGTGTGTGTGTGTGTGTGTGTTTGCATGTGTATATGTATATATATCATAATCATCATCCTTCTAATGTTATCGTTACCTAAGGGTTGGAAGCAAACCCCATAAAAGAAGAAATAGTAGCAAATGTAATTTAAAGTTGGTATGTGCATATAATAGTGACTTGGGCAAATCCTATGGAAAAGGAAAACAAATGAATATCAAGGCTCCCAAAAAAATAGAGAGCTTAATAATTAAAAACAGATGTCACGAGAACAATGTGCCAAAAACTAATTAATTTAAAGAATATAATCAATAAAGATGAAATGATTTCCTTCTAAACAATTCCACAAACTTTGAAAAATAGAGCAATGCATGTTGACTCCAACAAACTCACATAATCAAAGAAATCATAGAACCCATTTATTCCAAACAAATGGCAAGAGGAGTAAAACTTCAGTGCCAAAATATAGCATCGCATGAGGAATAAAACCTAGGAGGAATAAATCCTTAGTGCCTGGTAGGGAAATAAAATCAAATGCCTATATATAATTCACATGTGATAAGGGGGATAAAACCCAAATGTATGGCAGTAGAATACAATCCAATGTCAAACAATAGGGTGTACCTACTTCTAAATATTACTAGCAAAACACACACACACAATAGAGTAGGAAAGAGCATAAATTCACTCTAATTAATATTCATTCACCAAAAAGGGATGAGAACATGCATGTGATAACAAGTGGGGTCAAAGGACACATAAATAAAGATCAGACAATTTTGATGCTCGATGAGAGAGGAACTAATTACAAAAGTACCTTTTAATAAGATTTTCCAAATATTATAAAAAGGGTAAATCAATTTAGGTTTCATGTCTCGTTAAAGGAAAATAGGGTCTCAAACCAACAAATGGTTCAAGAGAGGGGAAATTAGGCAATTTATCAATATGAACCAAAAGAATGCAACATAGACAAGGTCTAGTCTAGCAATATCCAGAGTCGAACCCTATATATTCAACATGCCTCAAACTACATATTAAACATGTATATATAGAGATTATATACATAATTAGGGTTGATCTTATATTAATTTATAGACCCTAAATTAACATTTTTATATATTGGAATTAGGTTATGAAATAAGCAACACATTGTAGAAAATCTCACAATTCCAAGATATATTTAATTTTAATTTTAGTACTCACATATTCATTTTTATCAATTTATGAGATTAGTATATTTTACTTACTTTTAGATTAAACTCATTCTAAAAGACATTTATGCCCTCACATGTGTCTTATGACCATATTGTGGGACATGGTCAATTCTATAAAAGTAGGAGGGTCGGTGACTCGTGTAGAAAACTAAAACCAGAGGTGCAAAGATCATTGTGCACTTGCCATATTAGACAAACAAAGGATGCACTGGGGTACAGACGAGGGATTCATCCCTTTGTACTCACAAGGAAACCACTTCACTGAAGACCAAACCAATTAATAATCTCACACAACAACCATCATCATCAACAAGAGCACTACCACTAGATTTTGGAGGTCATCCCCAAGTCAGCGGTACCAGTCTTAGGGTAGTTCAGTGACCAACACTACAAAAGCTCTTTTGGCATGCAATAGCAGTTAAGATCATTGGAGATTAGTAAAAATCCAAGCCCAAGAAAAAACAATACTTGCAAGTTGATTGTCACATTTGGGTAAATGAAACAATAGGAAAACCAAGAGACACAATGTTAAAATCACATAATCAAGTTAAGGTTCCAAACACTACCAAAATAGGGGAAAATGACTCGCATGCTCAGCCATCAAATTAATTAGTGTACAAGCTCCACAAATAGATTTAGAGAGGATTTGGGTCATTTTCACAAGGTGTGATGACCGACAGTGCCTTAAAGAACTCCAAATGACTCCTTGAGCAAGATGGTGTTGGTGAGCATAACATCAGATAAATGGAGAGGTTTTGGGGACATGATTCTAATTATAAGGGTTTGGGGATAATTTTGGAAGAGTTTTTCCAAGGGTGAAGGTTTCTGAAAGAGGTTAGTAAGGAGGTGAGATCACCCCCTTACTAAAAATAAAATTTGAAGAATTATCATCCATTCCATACACACTCAAAGGTATGTTGGAATAGGTGAAATTTTTCCAAATTTATTATAATGGTATGCAAAAGACCAAAGTGTAGCAGCAGATAAAAATAACTGACTATATTCAACTTTCATAAAAGATTATACAAGTACATCAAAATCTCCCTTCAGGGTATACAACAAGATAAAACAACAAGGATATAGATAGAGGGAAGTCTAAACTACTTCAAATCTTGTCTCCAGAGCAACATCTCCAAGTTATAGGTCTGTGCCCAAATCTATATTCTCCTGGTTCAACTCAACAGCTTATCCTAACTTGGGTGGTTGGGAGAGCACCCAGCAAAAGGGAAAGGAAAACAAAGTATGTGTCAACATTATGAACAAGTACAAGACATAAGTAAATAACATTAAACATAAAGATATTGAATCATCGTAAGATGAGAAGGCCAAGATAATGAGGCATAATCAAATAGATGCTTGCCATAACAAAAATATAACAAAAGAATTGCATGCATGATTAATATTGACTACTTAAACTAAGTAGGGTTGAGGCACCTACCGGACCTTCAACCTATAGGTGAGGGGAGAGTTAATACACTCTCAGTCACCTATACAAATTTTATAGGGGAGAAATAACACATTCCCCAAGGGTAGAATAAGACGTTCCCCATGGCGAATTAACATGCCCTAACTATGGGTGGTTGTACATAAGTACCACTACTGTAGCTAAACAGTCTAATAGAATCATCATGCTAGAAAAGAATACATGGCAAGTAATAGAATCACATAAGTAGAACACAGTAGTGGGGTATCAAGACCCAAGAAAGAATATCTCAAATCTGATTTTGAGGCTATTTAAATAAGAAAAGTATTAATAAAGGAAATAGGGTTCTTTTTAAGCCTCATTAGGGAAAATAGGGTTGGTTCACAATTATACCAACTTAGGATATAAGGAATGCACATACCTCTCTTACTGAAATCAATTACTAACTTTCACCACTTTAATTGAGTCCAAGTTCCACTTTGCCTATTTTCAATGTATTAACATTTAATATAGTACATAGTGCACATTAATGTATAGAAACCCTAAATTCAGAACTTTTTAGAAAAAATTAGATTTAGATTTTTCAAATATCACCAATGAACTTATTAGGTTCTCCTTATGAAGAAAACATATTTTTATGTTAATTTTGCAGTTATGATGATTAAAATGTAATTTTAATAGATTTTATGCATCAAATTCATTTTACAAAAGTCACCCTTCGTAAAACTATGAAATTAGACCTTGAAAATATTTTTATTAGATAGATATTAATTTTCCAATTTCAAACATATTTATTTGTCAAAGTTGGATAAGCGAATTAGAAGATATGAATTTTTCAATACTGACCAATAGGAAATTGCCACATCATCAAATCGGTCAAGATAATTGAAGAGAGAGGGAGAGGGAGAAAATACCATTTGACCCAAGATCAGGTTTGAAGTTGCATAGGTAACCAAACTAGAGCTTATAGAGAAGGTAAACAACAAGAAACCAAAACCCTAGAAGAACATGGTAAAAAGATATGGAGATCATCGATTTTAAGCATAGAAGCATGAGTTTTAAGCATGTAGTATGCAATATATGAGAAGGGGTTATAAAAATCACCTCTAGGAAGGTAAGAAGGTCCAAATAGCAAGGATATCAAGATTAGAAGGTCTGGTTGCTCCAAGCCAAGCTCCTTTCTTGAGCAAAGATCACCTTCTCCACTTTAGAGGTGCAAACCCTAGCAAAAGAGCATGAAGATGAGATGTTTTAGGGCTCTAGGTTGAGTTTTACCATAGAAGGTCATGGTTCCGACCTAGAGGAAGGTGGAAGGAAGACTAACAGCATGAAAATAGGGAAGTAAAGGTGGAAATTTACTAGTTTTGTTCGAAATCATCAAGAAGGAGTTTAGAAACCCTAAATAGAGTAAATTTGGAACCCTAGGAGCCTTCTTCACCAAGGTAAGCACTCTCTATTACCTTGGAACAAAACCTTCACGGTAAAATAGAGTAGGAAGGATGCTCTAATCTGGGGGAAAGATAAGTAGAGGATTGTTTATTGGATTGGGAGGTGGGAAGGGATAGGCATGCTTTATAAAGAAGGGGGCAAGTATGAGGTGTCTATGAGACTTTCCATGTGTCCTTAGGCTAGGGCTTCATGGACATGTAAGAGGACAACTCATAGACTCTTCTTATATATAAAAGGTCGATCCTAATAGCTCTTGGAGACTTCTAGGTCATCCCCACCGTCCTTCAAACAAAGAAATAACCCCATTGGTTGATAGCTTTTAAAGATAAGCTCATTTATAAAGAGAGTAATCCCTAAAATACCCTTGGAAAGAAACACCTTCAAACGAATGTGCAACTAGGTGCCCCATGGTTCAAAAACTCTATAATGGTAAGGTAATATATACTTATTACAATGCATGTGATAATTTACAAAGAAAACCTCCCAATTGGGTAAATTGCATAAAAGTCCAGAATGTACCTAAAATTGCATAACTTGCACAAACAACATCCAAATTGGACCAAACTTCATCCACAAGTTATGTTTGATTTTTTTAATATGAATTTGCCATTATTCCATATTTTGAAGTTATATAATCACATTATTCATTACTTATGCCTTTTACTCATTTTCTCTCTCCTAAACTTATCTTAATATTTCAAGGTGGTCCAAATTAGATGAAATTTGACATGTAGGCTAATTTTGATATGTAGATTTTGAATTTGAAGTTTGTTTCCACTTTTAAGACTTCTTTTTATGAGATATGTCATATGTCCCATTAACGACCCATTATCTAAATTATTCATCCAGTTAAGTTCATTATCTTCATATTACCACCAAAATGAGTTATGTGGCATATTTTATGTATCCATTATAAACCTAAGATTAATGTTAGAACATTAGGTTACATTAAGGTGATTTGTACATGCATTAGCTCATTGGGGTTATATTAAACATCTATTTAGGTCTAACCTTAAACCTTGTTTGGCTAAGTCCAAAAGGTCAACTTCCAGGGTAGGGTCTGAGATCTAGTATATTACAGCACACCACCCCTTAAAGGATTTCGTCCTCGAAATCAAAACATCCACATATAAGAAAACAACTTATTCACCATCCCTTAAAGGATTAATCTTATTAAGTTAAAACTATTCTTTAGGTACAGAAGGTTCAACTACACTTCCTTTCATCCAACTACATCAGCATCATGCAAAACAAAACAAAAACATAACTTGTAAAGACCGACTATGAACTATGGGTTAACTTGCTCTTGCCCATCCTCAAATAAGTCTTTACACCTGGCAGACTAGTTCAACATATTAGGGTCCCTAAATATAAATCATGTATATAGATGTCTAAGGCTATTATAGCCTAAAAGCATGCTATTTTGAACAATCCATATCAGTTCAGGCCAGGCTGGTATCATATGGATTCGGGAGTCCTCGTAAACCAAGCTAGTGGTGCGGAGGAAAACTTGCCAACCCCCAAACCTTGTTCCTTTCTAGACACCTTTACTTTTAACTTCATGTCCTAATAGCTGCCTAAAGGCCAAGCTAAACAACCTCAAGTTACTATGGTTACTTATGCATCTTTTACTTGTAAGTATTTTAAGGATCTATTCATCATTATTCTAATGTGAAACTATATGATCCTAAATCAACCCTTCATCATTTATTGATCAACTCTAGGGCAAACATGTCACTTAACGGTAAGGCAAGGATTCTAACTAGGGAGACAAAATTGAAATAGTCAGATTCCAACTACCATGGGCTATGATACCATGTTGTAAGGATGCGGGTTCATCCCCTTACTATAAATAAAATTTGAAGAATTAATATCCATTCCATACACACTCAAAAGTATGTTGGCATAGGTATAAATTTTCCAAATTTATTATAATGGTATGCAAAAGACCAAAGTGTAGCAGTGGAATAAAAATAACTGACTATATTCAACTTTCATAAAAGATTACACAAGTACATCAAAATCTCCCATTAGGGTTTACAACAAGATACAACAAAAAGGATCTAGATAGAGGGAAGTCTAAACTACTTTAAATCTTGTCTTCAGAGCAGCATCTCCAAGTGTTAGGTCCGTGCCCAAAGCTATGCTCTCCTAGTTCAACTCAGCAGCTTGTCCTAACCTGGGTGGTTGGGAGAGCACCCAACAAAAGGGAAAGGAAAACAAAGTATGTGTCAATATTATGAACAAGTACAAGACATTAGTAAATAACATGACACATAAAGATATTGAATCATCATAATATGAGAAGGCCGAGAGAATGAGGCATAATCAAATATATGCTTGCCATAACAAAAATATAACAAAAGAATTGCATGCATGATTAATATTGACTACTTTAACTAAGTAGGGTTGAAGAACCTATCGGACCTTCAACCTATAGGTGAGGTGATAGTTAACACTCCCAGTCACCTATACAAATTTTATAGGGGAGAAATAACACATTCCCCAGGGGGAGAATAAGACATTCCCCAAGGCGAATTAACATGCCCTAACTATGGGTGGTTGTACATAAGTACCACTACTGTAGCTAAATAGTCTAATAAAATCATCATGATAGAAAAGAATCCATGGTAAGTAATAGAATCACATGAGTAGAACACAATAGTGGGGTACCAAGACCCAAGAAAGAATATCTCAAATCTGATTTTGAGGCTATTTGAATAAGAGAAGTATTAATAAAGGAAATAGGGTTCTTTTCAAGCCTCATTAGGGAAAATAGGATTGGTTCACAATTATCCCAACTTAGGGTATAAGAAATGCACATACCTCTCTTACTGATATCAATTACTAACTTCCACCACTTTAATTGAGTCCAAGTTCCACTTTGCCTATTTTTAATGTATTAACATGTATTAGAGTACATAGTGCACATTAATGTATAGAAACCCTAATTTCATAACTTTTTAGAAAAATTTAGATTTAAATTTTGAAAATATAACCAATGAACTTATTAGGTTCACCTAATGAAGAAAATATATTTTTATGTTAATTTTGGAGCTATGATGATTAAGATGTAATTTTTATGGATTTTATGCATCAAATTCATTTTACAAAAACTACCCCTCTTCTAACCATGAAATAAGACCTTGAAAATATTTTCATTAGATAGAGATTAATTTTCTAATTTATAAAGAAATAACCCCATTGGTCGATAGCTTTTAAAGATAAGCTCATTTATAAAGAGAGTAATCCCTAAAATGTCCTTGGAAAGAAACACCTTCAAACCAAGGTGCAACTAGGTGCCCCATGGTTCAAAAAATAGAGAATGGTAAGAGAATATGAAAGGATTATAATTCATGTGACAAATTGCAAAGAAAATCTCCTGATTGGGTAAATTGCAAAAAAGTCTAGAATGTACCTAAAATTGCATAACTTGCAGAAACAACATCCAAATTGGACCAAACTTCGTCCACAAGTTATCTTTGATGTGTTGGATATGAGTTTTCCATATTTTGAAGTTATATAATCACATTATTCATTACTTATGCCTTTTACTCATTTTCTCTCTCCTAAACTTATCCTAATATTTCAAGGTTGTCCAAATCAGATGAAATTTGACAGGTAGGATTTTGATATGTAGATTTTGAATTTGAAGTTTGTTTCCACTTTTAAGACTTATTTTTATGAGATATGTCATATGTCCCATTAACGTCCCATTGTCTAAATTATTCATCCAATTAAGTTCATTATCTTCATATTACCACCAAAATGAGTTATGTGGCATATTTTATGTATCCATTATAAACCTAAGATTAATATTAGATCATTAGGTTACATTAAGGTGATCTATACATGCATTAGCTCATTGGGATTATACTAAACATTTGTTTAGGTCTAACCTTCAACCTTCTTTGGCCAAGTCCAAAATGTCAACTTCCAGGGTAGGGTCCAAGATCTAGTATGTTACAGCACACCACCCCTTAAAGGGATTTCATCCTTGAAATCAAAACATCCACATATAAGAAAAAAACTTATTCACCACCCCTTAAAGAATTAATCTTATTAAGTCAAAACTATTCTTTAGGTACAAAAGGTTCAACTACACTTCCTTTCATCCAACTACATAAGCATCATGCAAAACAAAAAAAACATAACTTGTAAAGACTGACTATGAACTATGGGTTAACTTGCTCTTATCCATCCTCAAACAAGTCTTTACACCTGGTAGACTAGTTCAAAATATTATGGTCCCTAAATATAAATCATATATATAGATGTATAAGGCTACTATTGCCTAAAAGCATGCTATTTTGAATAATTCATATCAGCTCAGGACAGGTCGATATCATATAGATTCGGGTGTCCTGGTAAACTAAGCTAGTGGTGTGGAGGAAAATCTTTTCAGCCCCCAAACCCTGATCCTTTCTAGACACCTTTGCTTTCAACTTCATGTCCTAGTAGCTGCCTAAAGGCTAGGCTAAACAACCTCAAGTTACTATAGTTACTTATGCATCTTTTACTTGTAAGTATTTTAAGGATCCATTCATCATTATTCTAATGTGAAACTATATGATCCCAAATCAACCCTTCATCATATATTGATCAATTGTAGGGCAAATATGTCACTTAACGATAAGGCATGTATTCTAACTAGGGAGACAAAATTGAAATAGTCAAATTCCAACTACCATGGGCTCTGATACCATGCTGTAAGGAGGTGGGATCACCCCCATACTAAAAATAAAATTTGAAGAATTAATATCCATTCCATACACACTCAAAGGTATGTTGGAGTAGGTATAAATTTTCCAAATTTATTATAATGGTATGCAAAAGACCAAAGTGTAACAGCAGAATAAAAATAAATGACTATATTCAATTTTGATAAAAGATTACACAAGTACATCAAAATCTCCCATTAGGGTTTACAACAAGATACAACAAAAAGGATCTAGATATAGGGAAGTCTAAACTACTTTAAATCTTGTCTCTAGAGCAACATATCCAAGTTCTAGGTCTGTGCCCACAGCGTTCTCCTAGTTCAACTCAACAACTTATCCTAACCTGGGTGTTGGGAGAGCACCCAACAAAAGGGAAAGGAAAACAAAGTATGTGTGTTACATCCCCAAATTTTGGGTTCCTTTGGTTAGAAATGTAATTTCTCATATTAAAGATATTTGGAAAAATAATTATATAATTTGTTGTGAATAAATGGATTTCGTTTAAAATAGCCTT
Source organism: Alisma plantago-aquatica (assembly GCA_963693085.1). Lineage (NCBI taxonomy): Eukaryota > Viridiplantae > Streptophyta > Magnoliopsida > Alismatales > Alismataceae > Alisma > Alisma plantago-aquatica. The sequence continues at coordinate 1,251,227,582 of OY856412.1, forward strand.
GTTGTTTGATATGTGGGCTTTATTGGCTATTGGGCCCAATAACAAGGAATTCAATTAATTAATAATTGAGTTGTGGAGAAAGGAGAGATGAGGTAGAAACCTCTAGAAGGAAAAATAATGTAATCCAATGATAGATTTCGTGCCTCTTAGGTTCCTTGGGTGCCAAGGAGTCCAAGATTGTGAAAAAAAGGCAATAAGAAAAAAAAATCAAATAAGTATTTCTTTGAAAGAAATTGAAAACAATGGTAAAAGGTGGAAAACAAGTGAAAAGAGGTATAATTGAGTTATACTTAGTGGAATTTCGTATTCCAAGGATTCCTAATGATAAAAGACATACTAATGAGGAAAATAAAAGAGAAATAAAGATAGATCCTCAAAAAGGAAATATTTTAATAAGAAATACACATGATAATGATGAATAATGCATTTAGATGCGTCTAGAAGGATAATGAGTATCCAATAAGAAGGATTTCGAAATAATAGAGGTTCTTGCGGTCCAAAGAGTCCCAAATAGCAAGATAATGGTTTGAGGAAAGAGAAAAATAATCATTAAATGAATTGTATTAATGGATAACTTGCCTTTGAAGAAATAGTCCTTTTCTTTTGGAATTTCGGACTCAATTGACATGCAAGTAGATAAAGGCAAGAAAGAGAAATCCTTAAAATTTGGTTGTAAAATATTGCACGGTTTCTGAGTTACGCAATTTACAAAATTACCTAAAGTTAGGTTGTTAATTGCCTAAGGTTTTGATGTCATAATGAAATTGTTTTTGGAAATTTGGATTGATTGGGGACCGTTGATCAGGAATTAGAGGGATGGGACTAAGTCCCAGTCGCAACAGGCTATGGAGCCGGGGAAGGAAATTCCGTTTCCCACTTTGGTTGAGTTTGAGAGGATGTGCGCCGATGGAAAGTATCCCATTGAGATCGGGAGGTCTTTCCGAATCTGGTCATCCTGGGTTTCCATAGGTTTCGTAGCGAAACCAGAGAAACCCCAAATCACAGGTAGCCATGGACGGGTCCTATGTATATATAGGGGAGGGAACTCCACGATACCAACCTCCCCACCAATTGTTCTCGCACGATCGGACCTCTGAGAGACATTCTTCGGCGCATCCAATTCGGCCAGAACCATCGACCTTCCTCACCGTCGAGCTGTTGTTGCCGCCGGAGGGACCAAGTGCCCTTAGCGGAGAAGGAGCGATGCAGGAAGGAGTTTGAGGGCTACCCTGAGTTCGCGTGGGGTGGGCAAAGATGGCGGGCCCCTCAATTCATATGCAGGTGGTCGGGAGCATGGAGTCAACAGACGAGTTGACTCACGAGTTGTTGCTGCTCCGTCTCAAGGTGGAAGACGACTTCCCGAAGAAGTTACCATTCTGCCCTCCCTCCTCTAGTGTTCAGGTATGGGCATATTTGCCTTTTTGGTTGCTTTTGATCACAAGTAGGCGCACACATCTGCGGCCATTGGATCCATCAGTGGACCGCGGACCATGGATCGGACGATCCATGGATTTCCTAATTAGCTAATAAATCGATTAAAAGGGATTTTTCATGTAAAAATCATATCTGGAGCTAGGAAGCTCAGATGGGAAAACTTAATACATGAAAAATGATCAGAAAAATAAGATGAATATATTAAAAATAGTTTGAACATATAAATTTATCTCTTTTTGCAAAAGTGTATATTTTGGAATAAAAAAAGGGTTAATTTGTGAGTAGGAACCTGAAATATTGATCAAAGATATGTTTAATCTTGCAATAAAGTTAATTCGAGTATGGTTAACTTATTTACTGATTTATATGGTTATTAACCTGTTTTAATGGTAGAATTACAAGTTTAGGGTTGTTAACTTCATATGTTGATTAAAATGTTTAGAAACCCTAAATTAGAGAAACAGATAAGAAAAGATATAGCAATCCAAAAATTAGGGTTTATATGGTCCAAACCTGATCTTTAGGACCTTAATGGAAAATAGGACAAGATAATTAGGGTTTGATGGATATTTGATAAAAGTAAGGTAAAAGTAATAAAAAGGAAATAAAACCCTAATTATGGTTAAAACCCTAAAAAAGGGTAAATAACCTAGGCAACAACTACGATGAATGGATCGAGATGACAAATTTAATGATAAAGAAATTGGATGCTTTTTCAGGAATAATTGTGTGTGTGCTTGCTTGAATCCTGGTTGATTGGTTGTTTCTGCATTCAAACCTACTTAGCAGGTATGTGGTTACGATTATGAATAACCGCTTTAGTTTCCCGAGAGATTCACGGATGTTTAATCGCATTGAATGCAACTAAACTATTTGGATGTTCATATTGCAATTATAAAGTGACTATGACTATCACCATTTAATATAAATGTGAAAATCCTGCACCTACATGCCACCCTGATGAAAGATGCCATAAAGGTCAGGCCCAGGAGGGTAGACCAATGGGCACCATGAGAGGTGACCCTAGACACCAAGCTCGGGAATGAGAAGGTGATTGATGAGGCAAGACTAAGGAGCGCCATGAGAGGTGACTCCCAGGCACCAAGCTCGAGATTGAGAAGGTGGCCTTAAGTCAAATCCAGGGTTAGGGCAAAAATGGTGGGGATTGTCACATGGAAAATGTAAATTGACTTGTTAATTACCTTGATTGCAATACTTAAATTGTTAGACCTAATTGTGAAATTTTGGTTGCCTCCACATACCAGCAATTGTTGATCGATGTTTTGTTTGTCGGCGTTTTAGGTAATATCCTGAAAATCACAAACAGAAAAGTGGCACATCGTGAAATTTAGAAATAAAGTACAAGGAGGATTAGATAGAGTATTTCAAGCTGTGGATAGCTAGATTTCCCTGTTTTATAAAGGTAAGTAAAAGTTTTAATTTTTGTACCCAATTCCAGTTTAGTTAGTAGAATTTATAATTATTGTTGATTATATGTTGAACCTTTGATCCTGTAAATTGATTAACGATTCCGACCTTCGGGTCTCCCTTAATTGGGGGTTACCGGGAGGTGGGGTCGTTACAATTGGTATCAGAGCGTAGGTTCTCCATCTAATCATCAATAATTATTAAATTTTACAAATTCCATAGAATCGAGGGAGTTATTAGAGGAGTATCCGAAAGACTGAGGTGTCTAGAAAAGGATCACTTCCGGGGGCTAGCAAGATTTTCCTCCGCACCGCTAGACGGAATACGAGGACTCCCAGATTGTGTGACTGCCTGGCCAAAGTCTTAGGGTATGAATCAAAATAAGATACCTTTAGGACTCTCTCATCATGTTCATCCCTTCTCAACTCCAATTCTGTTAAGGACCTTAAGGATTAGGGTTTCCCTCTCTTCTCCTCACCCTCTTAAGGTATGGGTAAGGTTGATAAGGATTAAGGAATCCTCCACTAAATTAATAAAAAGCATGTAACTAAGATGTCATGGACATAAGCTTAATTGAGTAAGCGTAAAGTAATGGATACATGCTTAGGTCGTATGACACGAGTTATCTTTTCTCTCAGGAGAGACCTGAGGATAGACCTCCTTGTCTGGGGGATGAGTAGAGAGGATTAGTCTTGGAGGTAGAGACCTCCATTAAAAGTAGAGACCTAGAACATCATTTGAGGATGATGTTAACCCTAACCCTAAGTGAAGTTTAGAGAGAGAGATGACATGATGAGTTAGATGTCATGGTAGACTGGATGTTTGGATAGATATGCCTTTAGTTTGCCACACGAGCCATGGGAGGATAGATGACCTAGCACCTTGGTGACCCAACCCTGGAGAGGGTCGTGCTTGCCATAGCGAAGGATAGCTCCTTCAAGGATGAGGTCAGAGGAGAACCTATAGTTACCCTATGGGCTTATGCAAGTAGGGTATAGCATGCACCCAGAGTACGTCAGTGGTACGATAGTAGGTTGAAACCTTGGCCAGAAGGGCATGATGGATGGCTTATGAGATAAGCATAAAGAGATATGAATAATCTTGAGCCAAACATGAGTGGAGCATAGGCTTCAACCACATAGGGGTTTGCTTGAGAGCATGAGCCTTCATGGAGAAGGGACCTCTAGTAGGTATGGTTGGAGGTGGTTTTAGCTCTAGAGAGAGGAAGCAGACCCCAACAAGGAGGTTGGAAGTCTAAAACCCTGAAACTTGAGTAATAGTGGGGAGTTGAGGATGATGCGACCTATGTAGATGATAGTGGTTACCTTATGCTTGATTCTTGGATACTGATGATATCTTGGTAGACTTTAGAGGAACCAAACCCTAGAGAGAGGATGATGCTTCTAGTACCCATGGTATAAGTGGTTACCTACTAGATGAGATTTGAGTCTCTATAGTTTCTAGCATGGTACTCCTCATGTGTAGAGGTAAAGGAAATGCCTTACGTTAAGGGTATGTTTGATGAACCCCTCACAACTAAGTTGATGTAATGTTGAGGATGAGAACAAGTGCGACCTAGCATGGTTTTGTAGGTACGCTTCTGCCTTAGTAGTTGTTGGTTTAAGCATGCTCATATGGATGTAAACCCTAAGGATGCTTGTGACCTTTGTTATCAAGGTGTAGTGTCCTCCCATCCTGGGAGAGCGACCCTTTGGTAGGGAGTTTACCAGTTTGGTTGGTTTTGAGGTAACCTAAGAAGGTTTCGTAGGATCTTGAGAATCTAAGTGAAGAGTACATGGCATGAGAATGAACCTATAGACCCATAGATAACCATCTCGATGTGCATGTGGATGTGTTACCATGGAGGTAACTGGTATGGGGCTCGACAAAGGTAGGCAGGTCGCCATGACCCTTATGAAAGGATGAAAGTCAGCCCATGAATGCAAGAAGAGGGATAATGAATGTTTGGGTAAAGTTCTATGTTGGACATGTACAAAAATAGAATCCTAAGTCTATCTGAGGGTTAGGTAGGGATAAGACCGATGAAAGATGGAGTTGCCGAATTCCCTAGTTGCACATGACTATAGGGTCGGGAGGTAACAACTATCACTGTCTGAGGGCCATGGGTTAGGAGATTGATCACCTTCATGAACTCATGGGACCCAAAGGGCAGATGAGTAGGGCACTCTCTGGATGCATAATGGAAGAGGGATGACCCCAAAAGTGTCGACACCCTATATACCTAGAGGAGATGACCAAGGATTATGTGGTAACCCAAGTAGGTTTCAGATCAGTTTTCCATGGAAGTAATTTTTGATATCATGATGTTTGTGATGTGGAGACATGAGTTGCACGTTTCAACTTGGATTTGAAGGTGTACTGGCAAGGTGGGATGTACCATCTCTACTCCTGGAATGGGAAGAACTCTGTATTTGGACGGCCGCCAAATGCTTATTTCTTCGTGTTATGGGAGTGAGAGATAGGACAATACGTGTAACATACCAAAACTCGAACCCTACCCTAGAAGTTTTAACCTTTTGGTCTTAGGACAAACAAGGTTGAGGTTAGGATGATCCTAATAATCTAATGCATGAAAAATGTAATCTAATATGTCATATAATTCATTTGGTGATAATAAGATGATAAATAACCTAATTGGATGCATAATGTTGTTATGGGCCTATAATGGGCCAGATGGCATAATCCATGTAAGAAAGAGTCAAAATAAAGAATAGACTTCAAATTCGTAATCTACACATCAAAATAAGTTTACATGTCAATTTTCATTTAATTTGGACTACCTTGAAATAATATGGTAATATTAAGAGTGAGAAATTGCCTAAAAGGTGTAATTAATAAATAAAAATATTAAATGACTCCAAAAGAGGAAAATAATCTTATATTCGTAATCTACATAATAAATATAGCCTTTGGGTGAATTTTTATCCAATATGGAGAAAGTTTGCTTAAAAGGTAAAAATCAGGAGAGAGAAAGTATGTAGAACCTTCAAAATATTAAATAAATATTTAAACAACTCCAATATGTGAAATTGAAGGCAAATTCGTATTCAACACATTAATTATAACTTGTGTGTCAAGTTTCATATAATTTGGATAATCATAAAGTCATTAATGAAGGAGGAAAGAGAATATATTAATTGATTTATTTGATACATTAAAAGTTTTTAAAAGGCAAATCTAATTTTATATTCGGAATCTACATGCCTTAATTGGCATCTGTGCAAAATTCCACTTAATTTGATTAATGTTTGAACCCCCAAATCAAGTGAGAGAGAATAAGGAAATAATGCATCTCACTTTAGTTTTAATCGGATTAAATAGTTGTCACAGACTTATCTGATGCGCGTGTTATTTATAATCGTTGATTTTGGTTTTGACGGACCAGATTTCGTCTTCCTCCTCACTTTCCTTTCCGCTTTCTCAGCTATAGTTTCCCGATCTTCTGTTTTAGCGATTCACTTTCTCTTTGCCTCCTCCCCTACAAATACCGGCTTCTTCGTGATCCTTACTGGCTGACGATCGTTCGAGCCTGACTTTCCCCAGGTTTCATGCTCCCTTGTTGCCAGTCGATGAAGGGGTCACACACTCCCCTGTTCTTCCCCTTCCTCTCCTTCGTCTCGCCACCACAGAGTTCCGTACCCCTCATAAAACCCTCCATGACCTTCGTCGTGCTTCACCGTACTGGAAGCCGACATTGGTCCGCCTTTTCTCTCTGCTGTGAGCTATTCCCTGACTCCAGTCACCCTCGATGGAGAACTCTAACCGGGGCCACCCCTCCTGGCTTAGCTGGGGATCGAAGAGGTCTAGGGGAGATCCTCATGGGTACCCAGAGCTTCCTGGATAGTTAATTTGATCCCATTACTTGCAGGTTGCTTTTCCCCCTTTTGCTCTTCCTTCTTGTTTGTCTGCAACTAAGATAAATTCATGGTCTTTTGGGAGCCCTTGCACCTCGCGTCTTGGTCTCTGGGTATGTTCGACTCCTGTGAATTCGATGGTGTTATCGCTAAGATGTTTTGGCCTTTGTAGCCCGGTTTGTGTTCCTAGCTGTCGAGGTTTGTTGCTGCTTTCCGTTCTCGCAATCCTGTGAAAGCGAAGAAGACGACCGTGGTGATTGGTCTGGTCTACCCCTATGTTTCTTTCAGCTTTTGTTTTTCTGTTTAGGGGTATTTTGGTCTTTTCCCCATGTTTTCTTTTACTTTGGTGCGATTCAGCTGAGTGGCTGACTGCTGATTTGGCTAACCCTGATTGGGCCAAATCAGTGGGTTGGCCCACCCTCTTGCAAGTTTTCTTCGCATATGTGGATTTTTAGATTTATCTGATTGGTCGAACTTATGAAATCCATAGCTAATTATTTACTGATCAGAAAAATATAAATAAATACTCGTTGGATTCAGAAAAATAAGGGCTTTCTGATGGAATTGGTTTTGTCACCCAAATCTAATGTTTTAAACATGTGTTTTTAATGGATCTAATTAATGATGAATTAACTTCTAAAATTCATAACTAATAATTTGTAAATCAGAAAAATATAATAAAATATGTTTTAGACTCATAATAACATAACCTAAAATATGGAATAGTTTTTATAACCTAATTCACACATATATATAAAGGTAGTTTTTAGGGTTTGGTCTTTATGTATGAAATTGACTTAAAATATGTATATGTGCTTGATAGGCCTTTGGTGACCTAAACTTGGATCTAAGAGTGCTTTGCAGTTTGGAATCTGGTTTGAGGTATGTTGTATCTCATATTCATCCATATTGAGCAATTCTTGTCTCTTATGTATGCTTGCATCCCATATTATTTCTATATTGAGCAATTTCTTATTCATCTCTGTTGATGTATGTTGTATCACCTATTACTCAATGTTGAGCAATTAACCTATTTTATCATTCTTTTGGTCCTTTGGACATTAGCCTACACATTGTCTTGTTCTTTCGAAATCATGCTTCATGTGAAGTATCTTATTTTGTTATTGATCTTGTGATCACATATATTCTCTTGAATCTGTTTTCCTATGCCTTGGTGCATGTTGGACTTTTGATATTATATACCCACTGTGATGTGGATTTTACTTGTTGATATATGCCCACTTTGAAGTGGATTTTATATGTTTGAGTTGTCCATTGTGTGAAGGCAACTTTGATAATTCTGACTATACTTTTTACTTGCCTCTACATTATACATGCAATGTGATTCAGTAGCACTAGAGTAGTGTAATTACATTGGTTTTGGGGCAGTATTCCCCTATTGTTTATTTGTAGGGTGGCAGTATACCATTCCTCTGTAAATCGAGTGTGGCAGTAATCCATGCTCAAAAAATTATATATATTGGGAGATTGGCAGTATTCCTTTCTCTATCAGGTTCAAGTGTGTGCTTGGCCGCCAATTGTTATTTATATTGTTCTAGTGTTATTCTTATCTTACATGCATGCATGTTCATGATGATATGTGCTTTGTTTCCCACCATGGTAGTGGATGTTTATATTGATAGCACATACTTATTATTTGTTGGTTATGGCAAGTATCCCTTTTTGTTATAATCTTTTCTCTTGATACACGTTTGGGTGATACTTATCTCTTGCATGGGAAGCCTTTTATTTTGATGTCCCTAATTCCTTATATTGCTCAAAATTTGCTTTTTAGTATGCACATACCAGCCTTTACTGATGTTTCCTTTTGTTTCTCTTTTGCTGGGGTATGCTTCCAACCCTAGGTGGAGGACTTGGATGACAAGACGTGATGACCTAGACTTAGCTTGAGATGATGAAGCTTGGAGACAATCTTGAGGTGGTTTAGATTTCCTCTACTTGGATCCTTATGATGTAAGTTTGTAACCCTTTGTTTTATAATTGAATAGTCAAATATTTTCTTCCACTGCTATACATTGGTCTTTTGATTACCATTATATAAAGATTTGAAAATTTTACACCCATTCCATCATACCTTTTGAGTGTGTTTGGATTGGAGGTTTTATTGTTCAAATTTTTAGTAGAGAAGTGGTTTCACTTCCTTATAGCGTGGTATCAGAGCCCATGGTAGTCGGAATCGACTATTTCAATTTTTTCTCCCCATTAGAACCCTTGACTTTTCTAGATAGCTATAAGTGAGATGTTGACCTTAGAATTTATCAATGATGATCTTTGTATGCAATAAGGTTGGATTTGAGGATGTGAATATGTTAGGAGATCTAAATATGGAAATATTGTGACTTGGTTTCCGCAATTGATTTTGGATCCAAATTTTGTTTCATCTCAAAAACGTTTTCATCGCCAAAAATTATTTTCAATTATACTACTATATGTACAAAAAATTTCTTGGATTTATCGATGTTTTCTTGAACTAAGTCACAATTATGACAAACTATAGTTTGATTAGAATTTAACCCTAGCTTTGTGACTAGGATTGATATAATGGTGTAGTTGACCTACCCTATGATTTTTTTGGATGTTCATGTAGGGTTGATAGGTTAGAGACACGAGGACCTATAACTCAACCCTAGACGGTGACTATTAGTTGGAAACATGAGAAATATTAATCTCCATAAATTTTCATAACTAAGAGATGTGGGTAGATCTAAAAAAGTTGTTTAGTTTGACTTGTTAGGTTGAACCCTTTAAGGGGTGGAGAGTATTTAGTGATTGATGTTTGAATCTATAGATTTCGAGGACGAAATCCTTTTTAAGGGGTGGAGTGTTGTAACATACCAAAACTCAAACCCTACCCTAGAAGTTTTAACCTTTTGGTCTTAGGCCAAACAAGTTTGAGGTTAGGATGATCCTAATAATCTAATGCATGAAAAATGTAATCTAATATGTCATATAATTTATTTGGTGATAATAAGATGATAAATAACCTAATTGGATGCATAATGTTGTTATGGGCCTATAATGGGCCAGATGGCATAATCCATGTAAGAAAGAGTCAAAATAAAGAATAGACTTCAAATTCGTAATCTACACATCAAAATAAGTTTACATGTCAATTTTCATTTAATTTGGACAACCTTGAAATAATATGGTAATATTAAGAGTGAGAAATTTCCTAAAAGGTGTAATTAATAAATAAAAATATTAAATGACTCCAAAAGAGGAAAATAATCTTATATTCGTAATCTACATAATAAATATAGCCTTTGGGTGAATTTTTATCCAATATGGAGAAAGTTTGCTTAAAAGGTAAAAATCAGGAGAGAGAAAGTATGTAGAACCTTCAAAATATTAAATAAATATTTAAACAACTCCAATATGTGAAATTGAAGGCAAATTCGTATCCAATACATTAATTATAACTTGTGTGTCAAGTTTCATATAATTTGGATAATCATAAAGCCATTAATGAAGGAGGAAAGATAATATATTAATTGATTTATTTGACACATTAAAAGTTCTTAAAAGGCAAATCTAATTTTATATTCGGAATCTACATGCCTTAATTGGCATCTGTGCAAAATTCCACTTAATTTGATTAATGTTTGAACCCCCAAATCAAGTGAGAGAGAATAAGGAAATAATGCATCTCACTTTAGTTTTAATCGGATTAAATAGTTGTCACAAACTTATCTGATGCACGTGTTATTTATAATCATTGATTTTGGTTTTGCCGGACCAGATTTCATCTTCCTCCTCGCTTTCCTTTCCGCTTTCTCAGCTATAGTTTCCCGATCTTCTGTTTTTGCGATTCACTTTCTCTTTGCCTCCTCCCCTACAAATATCGGCTTCTTCGCGATCCTTACTGGATGACGAGTCGTTCGAGCCTGACTTTCCCCAGGTTTCATGCTCCCTTGTTTCCAGTCGATGAAGGGGTCACACACTCCCCTGTTCTTCCCCTTCCTCTCCTTCGTCTCGCCACCACAGAGTTTCGTACCCCACATAAAACCCTCCATGACCTTCGTCGTGCTTCACCGTACTGGAAGCCGACATTGGTCTGCCTTTTCTCTCTGCTGCAAGCTATTCCCTGACTCCAGTCACCCTCGACGGAGAACTCTGACCGGGGCCACCCCTCCTGGCTTAGCTGGGGATCGAAGAGGTCTAGGGGAGATCCTCATGGGTACTCGGAGCTTCCTGGATAGTTAATTTGATCCCATTACTTGCAGGTTGCTTTTCCCTCTTTTGCTCTTCCTTCTTGTTTGTCTGCAACTAAGATAAATTCATGGTCTTTTGGGAGCCCTTGCACCTCGCGTCTTGGTCTCTGGGTCCGTTCGACTCCTGTGAATTTGATGGTGTTATCGCCGAGATGTTTTGGCCTTTGTAGCTCGGTTTGTGTTCCTAGTTGTCGAGGTTTGTTGCTGCTTGCCGTTCTCGCAATCCTGTGAAAGCAAAGAAGACGACCGTGGTGATTGGTCTAGTCTACCCCTATGTTTCTTTTAGCTTTTGTTTTTCTGTTCAGGGGTATTTTGGTCTTTTCCCCATGTTTTCTTTTACTTTGGTGTGATTCAGCTGAGTGGCTCACTGCTGATTTGGCTAACCCTGATTGGGCCAAATCAGCGGGTTGGCCCACCCTCTTGCAAGTTTTCTTCGCATATGTGGATTTAGATTTATCTGATTGGTCAAACTTATGAAATCCATAGCTAATTATTTACTGATCAGAAAAATATAAATAAATACTCGTTGGATTCAGAAAAATAAGGGCTTTCTGATGGAATTGGTTTTGTCGCCCAAATCTAATGTTTTAAACATGTGTTTTTAATGGATCTAATTAACGATGAATTAACTTCTAAAATTCATAACTAATAATTTGTAAATTAAAAATATAATAAAATATGTTTTAGACTCGTAATAACATAACCTAAAATATGGAATAGTTTTCATAACCTAATTCACACATATATAAAAAGGTAGTTTTTAGGGTTTGGTCTTTATGTATGAAATTGACTTAAAATATGTATATGTGCCTGATAGGCCTTTGGTGACCTAAACTTGGATCTAAGAGTGCTTTGCAGTTTGGAATCTGGTTTGAGGTATGTTGTATCTCATATTCATCTATATTGAGCAATTCTTGTCTCTTATGTACGCTTGCATCCCATATTATTTCTATATTGAGCAATTTCTTATTCATCTCTGTTGATGTATGTTGTATCACCTATTACTCAATGTTGAGCAATTAACCTATTTTATCATTCTTTTGGTCCTTTGGACATTAGCCTACACATTATCTTGTTCTTTCGAAATCATGCTTCATGTGAAGTATCTTATTTTGTTATTGATCTTGTGATCACATATATTCTCTTGAATCTATTTTTCTATGCCTTGGTGCATGTTGGACTTTTGATATTATATGCCCACTGTGATGTGGATTTTAATTGTTGATATATGCCCACTTTGAAGTGGATTTGTTATATGTTTGAGTTGTCCATTGTGTGAAGGCAACTTTGATAATTCTGACTATACTTTTTACTTGCCTCTACATTATACATGCAATGTGATTCAGTAGCACTAGAGTAGTGTAATTACATTGGTTTTGGGGCAGTATTCCCCTATTATTTATTTGGAGGGTGGCAGTATACCATTCCTCTGTAAATCGAGTGTGGCAGTAATCCATGCTCAAAAAATTATATATATTGGGAGATTGGAAGTATTCCTTTCTCTATCAGGTTCAAGTGTGTGCTTGGCCGCCAATTGTTATTTATATTGTTCTAGTGTTATGCTTATCTCACATGCATGCATGTTGATGATGATATGTGCTTTGTTTCCCACCATGGTTGTGGATGTTTATATTGATAGCACATTCTTATTATTTGTTGGTTATGGCAAGTATCCCTTTTTGTTATAATCTTTTCTCTTGATACCCGTTTGGGTGATACTTATCTCTTGCATTGGAAGCCTTTTATTTTGATGTCCCTTGTTCCTTATATTTCTCAAAATTTGCTTTTTAGTATGCACATACCAGCCTTTGCTGATGTTTCCTTTTGTTTCTCTTTTGCTGGGGTATGCTTCCAACCCTAGGTGGAGGACTTGGATGACAAGACGTGATGACCTAGACTTAGCTTGAGATGATGAAGCTAATCTTGAGGTGGTTTAGATTTCCTCTACTTGGATCCTTATGATGTAAGTTTGTAACCCTGTGTTTTATAATTGAATAGTCAAATATTTTCTTCCGTTTCTATACATTGGTCTTTTGATTACCATTATATAAAGATTTGAAAATTTTACACCCATTCCATCATACCTTTTGAGTGTGTTTGGATTGGAGGTTTTATTGTTCAAATTTTTAGTAGAGAAGTGGTTTCACTTCTTTACAATATGCATGCCTTACACCAAGGATAAAGATGATGTAAGTTGGAACGTAGCTACAAGGTATGAGGATAGTGATGATAGCATACCTTTGTGGAAGGAATAATACATGGATGGTTAAAAACACTAAAAGAGATAAGGTAGTCATCTTATAAGGATGTTTTTAGCATGAGCTATGTGGTTTTTGCAAGTGATACAAGGTTGAGTTTGATCACCATTAGTATGAGCTCAGAGTTTCTTGATCAAGACAAACTTCGAGTTTGAGATGAGATGATAAGTATAATGCTTGGAGGTGTATGTCTTCGACATTACCTAACACCTAAGGATAAGAAGTGGTAATTAATGCTCTGGTGGAGATATAGTTGCCTAGTTTAGCTGGAAGCTAGAAGAAGACGAGGATGTTCGACTAACCCTATGCTTAGAAAGAGGATGTGTTTTGCCTAATATCCAAATGAAACAAGATATGTTGAACAAGTTAAGGGTTGTTTGGTTATCCAGTTTAGTCCTTGATATAGTAAAAGGATAGTGATAGAACCTCAGATACGCTTCTTTGGATAGGAAGGTAATAAAACTCTTTTGAGAGTGGGTTAGGGTTTCCGAGGTATCAAGTTTGAGGAATCATAACAATACAGGAGGTCATGATATACCTTGGTACTACAAAGATAGTAAGTGATGGTAGCATCCTGGATGCTTAAAAAAAGTTGCATATAGCATGTGGTCATGCAAGCCAGGAGGTGAAGGACGAACACCATTAACCCAGTGCATGGATATAAAGTATAAAGAGTTCCCGAAAGGGAATGGGAGTTCATCATTATGGATGTTGTGAGTTTCTCCTAGACCAAGAAGGTCAAGATACAATATGGGTTACGGTAGATCGCCTTACCTAGATGACATGAGAATGAAAGGATTATTGTCAAGAGATAGATTTTGTGGAACTATGTAAGAGAGAGAGATGGTTCAACTACACCATGATGCGAGTTCAAAAGTTCTGGAGTATGACCTAAAAGTTCACTTCCATGGGGTGGAAGTAGACACATGCAGAACTCGATGTTAGTACCATTTATCACCTCTAACTAATGTTTAACATGATCCAGACTAGAGAGTCTGAGGTGAGCAAGTGAGCTTGCCAGGGTGATGTAAAGAGACAGTTCTTAAGATATGATGTTAACCACCATAGCCTTTATTGGGATGAAAGAAGTTCTATAAGGAGGTTGTGTCGGTCACCACTTCATTATGATGATGGTGAAGGAGGCCTCGCGAAGGTCAGAAAAGAACCACAAGTGTGTGCAGATGAAGTCGCTTTGATTGTGCAATAGCTGAGAGAGAGCCCAGTGGTGACATGAGTCACGAGTTGATGCAAAGCAGACTGACATGCAGTTCACTGTGGGAGAATATGTGATGTGAAAATCCTACCCCTCTAAGCTACAGCTGAGAAAGCTGAGTCCCCGATATATGGGTCCATTTGAGATGGATTGGTGGAGATGGTTGTGTTTAACCTTACCCCTCAGGATAAAATAATGTGTTGCATGAGTCCGATCTAGAGCACTATGAGAGGTACCCAAGACATGTGCTGAGCCCTGAACCTATTCAGCTTTTGAGGCTGGAATGTCCTGAGTCACCTATGAGGGTACGATATACCAAGGAACTCAGATGGAAGAAAATGATATGATGAAAGTTCTTGGGAAGCACCATGGAAAGGGTGAAGCCACATAAGAGCCATGATGGACACATGAAAGGCTTATCCTGTTTGTTTGTTTGCTTGATAGAACTTTGAGGGCAAAATTCTCATAAGAGGGGAAGGATGTTACAACCCCAAATTTTGGGTTCCTTTGGTGAGAAATGTAATTTATCATATTAAAGATATTTGGACAAATAATGATAGAATTTGTTGTGGATAAATGGATTTCGTTTAAAATAGCCTTGTTGTTTGATATGTGGGCTTTATTGGCTATTGTGCCCAATAACAAGGAAATTCAATTAATTAATAATTGAGTTTTGGAGAAAGGAGAGATGAGGTAGAAACCTCTAGAAGGCAAATTAATGTAATCCAATGATGTATTTCGTGTCTCTTAGTTCCTTGGGTGCCAAGGAGTCCAAGATTGTGCAAAAAAGGCAATAAGAAAAAAAAATCAAATAAGTATTTCTTTGAAAGAAATTGAAAACAATGGTAAAAGGTGGAAAACAAGTGAAAAGAGGTATAATTGAGTTATACTTAGTGGAATTTCGTATTCCAAGGATTCCTAATGATAAAAGACATACTAATGAGGAAAATAAAAGAGAAATAAAGAGAGATCCTCAAAAGGAAATATTTTAATAAGAAATATACATGATAATGATGAATAATGCATTTAGATGCATCTAGAAGGATAATGAGTATCCAATAAGAAGGATTTCGAAATAATAGAGGTTCTTGCAGTCCAAAGAGTCCCAAATAGCAAGATAATGGTTTGAGGAAAGAGAAAAATAATCATTAAATGAATTGTATTAATGGGTAACTTGCCTTTGAAGAAATAGTCCTTTTCTTTTGGTATTTCAGACTCAAACTTGACATGCAAGTAGATAAAGGCAAGAAAGAGAAATCCTTAAAATTTAGTTGTAAAATATTGCACAGTTTCTGAGTTACGCAATTTACAAAATTACCTAAAGTTAGGTTGTTAATTGCCTAAGGTTTTGATGTCATAATGAAATTGTTTTTGGAAATTCGGATTGATTAGGGACCATTGATCAGGAATTAGAGGGATGGGACTAAGTCCCAGTCGCAACAGGCTATGGAGCCGGGGAAGGAAATTCCGTTTCCCACTTTGGTTGAGTTTGAGAGGATGTGCGCCGATGGAAAGTATCCCATTGAGATCGGGAGGTCTTTCCAAATCTGGTCATCTTGGGTTTCCATAGGTTTCGTAGTGAAACCAGAGAAACCCCAAATCACAGGTAGCCATGGATGGGTCCTATATATATATAGGGGAGGGAACTCCATGATACCAGCCTCCCCACCAATTGTTCTCGCACGATCGGACCTCTGAGAGACATTCTTCGACGCATCCAATTCGGCCAGAACCATCGACCTTCCTCACCGTCGAGCTGTTGTTGCCGCCGGAGGGACCAAGGGCCCTTGGCGGAGAAGGAGTGATGCAGGAAGGAGTTTGAGGGCTCCCCTGAGTTTGCGTGGGGTGGGCGAAGATGTCGGGCCCCTCAATTCGTGTGCAGGTGGTCGGGAGCATGGAGTCAATAGACGAGTTGACTCGCGAGTTGTTGTTGCTCCGTCTCAAGGTGGAAGACGACTTCTCGAAGAAGTAACCATTCTGCCCTCCCTCCTCTAGTGTTCAGGTATGGGCATATTTGCCTTTTTGGTTGCTTTTGATCGCAAGTAGGCGCGCACATCTGCGGTCGTTGGATCCATCAGTGGACCGCGGACCATGGATCGGATGATCCATGGATTTCCTAATTAGCTAATAAATCGATTAAAAGGGATTTTTCATGTAAAAATCATATCTGGAGCTAGGAAGCTCGGATGGGAAAACTTAATACATGAAAAGTGATCAAAAAAATAAGAGGAATATATTAAAAATAGTTTGAACATCTAAATCTATCTCTTTTTGCAAAAGTGTATATTTTGGAATAAAAAAAGGGTTAATTTGTGAGTAGGAACCCTAAATATTGATCAAAGATATGTTTAATCTTGCAATAAAGTTAATTCGAGTATGGTTAACTTATTTACTGATTTAGATGGTTATTAACCTGTTTTAATGGTAGAATACAAGTTTAGGGTTGTTAACTTTATATGTTGATTAAAATGTTTAGAAACCATAAATTAGAGAAACATATAAGAAAAGATATAGCAATCCGAAAATTAGGGTTTATATGGGCCAAACCTGATCTTTAGGACCTTAATGGAAAATAGGACAAGATAATTAGGGTTTGATGGATATTTGATAAAAGTAAGGTAAAAGTAATAAAAAGGAAATAAAACCCTAATTATGGTTAAAACCCTAAAAAAAAGGGTAAATAACCTAGGCAACAACTAGGATGAATGGATCAAGATGACAAATTTAATGATAAAGAAATTGGATGCTTTTTCAGGAATAATTGTGTGTGTGCTTGCTTGAATCCTGGTTGATTGGTTGTTTCTGCATTCAAACCAACTTAGCAGGTATGTGGTTACGATTATGAATAACCGCTTCAGTTTCTTGAGAGATTCTCAGATGTTTAATTGCGTTGAATGCAACTAAACTGTTTGGATGTTCATATTGCAATTATAAAGTGACTATGACTATCACCATTTAATATAAATGTGAAAATCCTGCACCTACATGCCACCCTGATGAAAGATGCCATAAAGGTCAGGCCCAGGAGGGTAGACCAATGAGCACCATGAGAGGTGACCCTAGACACCAATCTCGGGAATGAGAAGGTGATTGATGAGGCAAGACTAAGGAGCACCATGAGAGGTGACTCCCAGGAACCAAGCTCGAGATTGAGAAGGTGGCCTTAAGTCAAATCCAGGGTTAGGGCAAAAGCGGTGGGGATTGTCACATGGAAAATGTAAATTGACTTGTTAATTACCTTGATTGCAATACTTAAATTGTTAGACCTAATTGTGAAATTTTGGTTGCCTCCACATACCAGCAATTACTGATCGATGTTTTGTTTGTCGGCGTTTTAGGTAATATCCTGAAAATCACAAACAGAAAAGTGGCACATCGTGAAATTAAGAAATAAAGTGCAAGGAGGATTAGATAGAGTATTTCAAGCTGTGGATAGCTAGATTTCCCAATTTTATAAAGGTAAGTAAAAGTTTTAATTTTTTTTACCCAATTCCAGTTTAGTTAGTAGAATTTTATAATTATTGTTGATTATATGATGAACCTTTGATCCTGTAAATTGATTAACGATTCCGACCTTTGGGTCTCCCTTAATTGGGGGTTATCGGGAGGCGGGGTCGTTACAATGTGCCAACATTATGAATAAGTACCAGACATAAGTAAATAACAAGAAACATAAAGATATTGAATCATCATAAGATGAGAAGAACAAGATAATGAGGCATAATCAAATAGATGTTTGCCATTAAAAAAATATAACAAAAGAATTACATGCATGATTGATATTGACCACTTTAACTAAGTAGGGTTGAGGCACCTACCGGACCTTCAACCAATAGGTGAAGGGAGAGTTAATACACTCCCAGTCACCTATACAAATTTTATAGAGAAGAAATAACACATTCCCTAGGGGATATTCAGATGTTCCCCATGGCAAATTAACATGCCCTAACTATGGGTGGTTGTACATAAGTACCACTATTGTATCTAAATAGTCTAATAAAATCATCATGCTAAAAAATAATCCATGGCAAGTAATAGCATCACACACCAAGACCCAGGAAAGAATATCTCAAATCTGATTTTGAGGCTATTTGAATAATATAAGTATTAATAATGGAAATAGGGTTCTTTTCAAGCCTCATTAGGGAAAATAGGGTTGGTTCAAAATTATCCCAACTCAGGGTATAAGGAATGCACATACCTCTCTTACTGATATCAATTACTAACTTTCACCACTCTAATTGAGTCCAAGTTCCACTTTGCCTATTTTCAATGTATTAACATGCATTATAGTACATAGTGCACATTAATGTATAGAAACCCTAATTTCAGAAATTTTTATAAAAATTCAGATTTAGATTTTGAAAATATCACCAATAAACTTATTAGGTTCTCCTGATGAAGAAAACATATTTTTATGTTAATTTTGGAGTTATGAAGATTAAGATGTAATTTTTTATAGATTTTATGCATCAAATTCATTTTACAAAAACCACCCTTCGTCAAAGCATGAAATCAGACCTTAAAAATTATATATATATATATATATTAATTTTACAATTCTAAAACATATTTATTTGTCAAATTTGGAGAAGCGGATTAGAAGATATGAATTTTTCAATAGTGACCAATAGGAAATTGCCACATCATCAAACCGATCAAGATAATTGAAGAGAGAGGGAGAGGGAGAAAACACCATTTGCACCAAGATCAGGTTTGGAGTTGCATAGGTAACCAAACTAGAGCTTCTAGATAAGGTAAAATAGCAAGAAACCAAAACCCTAGAAGAACATGGTAAAAAGAGATGGAGATCATCGATTTTAAACATAGAAGCATGAGTTTTAAGCATGTAGTATGCAATATATGAGAAGGGGGTTATAAAAATCGCCTCTAGGAAGGTAATAAGGTCCAAACAGAAAGGATCTTGAGATTAGAAGGTCTGGTTGCTCCAAGCCAAGATTCTTTCTTGAGCAAAGATCACCTTCTCCACTTTAGAGGTGCAAACCCTAGCAAAAGAGCATGGAGATGAGATGTATTAGGGCTGTAGATGGAGTTTTACCATGTAAGGTCATGGTTTCGACATGGAGGAAGGTGGAAGGAAGACTAAAAACATGCAAATAGGGAAGGAAAGGAGGAAATTTACTAGTTTTGGTTGAAATCATCAAGAAGGAGCTTAGAAACCCTTAATAGAGTAAATTTGGAACCCTAGGAGCCTTCTTCACCAAGGTAAGCACTCTATTTTACCTTGGGACAACACCTTCATGGACAAATAGAGTAGGAAGGATGCTCTAGTTTGGGATTAAGAGAAGGAGAGTATTGATTCTTGGATTGGGAGGTGGGAAGGGGTAGGCATGGCTTTATAAAGAAGGGGGCAAGTATGAGGTGTCTATGGGACTTTCCATGTGTACTTAGACTAGGGTTTCATGGCCATGCAAGAGGATAGATCATAGACTCTTATTGTATATCAAAGTTAGATCCTAAAAGCCCCTAGAGACTTATAGGACATCCCCACCATCTTTCAAACAAAGAAATAACCCCATTGGTTGATAGCTTTCAAAGATAAGCTCATTTATAAAGAGAGTAATCACAAAAATGCCTTTGGAAAGAAACACCTTCAAACCAAGGTACAACTAGGTGCCCCATGGTTCAAAAACCCAAGAATGGTAAGGGAATATATAAGGACTATAATTCATGTGACAATTTGTGAAGAAAACCTCCCAATTGGGAAAATTGCATAATAGTCTAGAATGTACCTAAAATTGCATAACTTACACAAACAACATCCAAATTGGACCAAACTTCATCCACAAGTTATCTTTGATGTGTTGAATACGAATTTTCCATTATTTCCATGTTTTGAAGTTATATAATCACATTATATGTTACTTATGCCTTTTACTCATTTTCTCTCTCCTAAACTTATCTTAATATTTCAAGGCGGTCCAAATTAGATGAAATTTGACATTTAAGATAATTTTGATATGTAGATTTTGAATTTGAAGTTTGTTTCCACTTTTAAGACTTCTTTTTATGAGACATGTCATATGTCCCATTAACGGCCCATTATCTAAATTATTCATCCAATTAAGTTCATTATCTTCATATTACCACCAAAATGAGTTGTGTGGAATATTTTATGTATCCATTATAAACCTAAGTTTAATGTTAGAACATTAGTTTACATTAAGGTGATCTATACATGCATTGGCTCATTGTTGTCATACTAAACATTTATTTAGGTCCAACCTTCAACCTTGTTTGGCTAAGTCAAAAATGTCAACTTCCATGGTAGGGTCTGAGATCTAATATGTTACATTAGTATATATGAAGCATGAAACATGTAAGAGGAGGGGTGCATGATTCATTGGGTATTTATAGACAACAAGGAATATTCAAATTGGGATTTATCAAATATTTATCCTATAATGCTTACATAACTATCTGGATTTAGAAACCCTCTAATGGCCTTACTGGTGTAACACTTTTATGTTGACATGGATCATATATCGACTACTATGATATATACATAGACACATATTCCATCACTTTGTAGTTATATCCTAGGACATAACACATTGAATGTTATTATACATGCATATATGAGGAACTAAATCACTATAAAGCTCAGTTCCTTTATGGATCCACAAATCTTGATAAAAAAACATAATTGCCCAGCCTTTACTCATTGGGGGTGACCCTAATTGCACCAAGCTCATGCCTGAGAAATTTATATAGAATTTCCATAGTATGAGAACCAATATATGAAACATATCAATGTGTTTATCAATGAGGTAAGTCTCACTAAAATAAACATCATTAATACACACCCCACTTGGTTTAGAAGGGCATCTTGGTGTCGGTAAGTATGCCCAGAGAGCGAATCATATGATTGGAATTTGGCATTAGATACCTGATTTGATAATAATAAAGATAATTCCATATATTATGTTTGTCTCACTCATGAGATTATGGCACATATATAGTAGATGCATAAAGAATGATGGTACTCTATGACATATGTCTTCATGTTGATGACCTGAACAATGTGACCATATGTATGATAAGAGTACATACATTCTTGTTATGTCACTAGTCAGATATTACTGTGGAAGAAAAATAGACAACAATAATACATAAGACTAGAGTGTGTGTCGATTGATGACAGAGTTTCATTAGTCATGATATGGGATACCAAATCAGGCATATAGGTATATGTTAAAGAATAATGTATTAGACAGACCCACCATGAGAGTGGTACATGGATACCATGGAATGTAGTCATAATCAACTCTCATAGTGGTAGTGGTGATTGTGGTTCTCAAACCTGAAATCACTACACTAATCACATGTTGTTCGATGTACTTAGATGTTATTCAACGAGGCCTTCAATAAGGGTTGCCATAAAGATGATGCTTGGGTGCATTGTGACACATGGAGATTGAGTGTGAGTGATGTGGATGGGATTTGTCACTCCTATAGGAGATTGATATCCATGCCTCTTGATAAGTGAGTTGAGAAATGTATGGCCATGCTCATGTGATTCAATATGTCTATGTGAACTCACATGCATCTTAGAGAGTATGCTCTGGTTCAAGAAACTTAGATTGAACGTTAAAGAGGATAATGATTCCATGCCTTGCGTTCAATCCAGATATCAGAGACAAAGGAACTATACGATCATGGTAACACTGATCATGGATTGTAGGTTGAAGTTGTTCTCCAACTTTCCAAATTAATTTGGTAGCATGATGTGCTGCTAGATACTTCTCATTGCTTGTGATGTCATAAGTTGGTTATGGACATTCACTACCAATGTAATTTGTGACCCATAGGGTCTTACACATAGGATACACTTGGAAGATGAGTATATTCATGAAAGATGTTTTGCTTGATTAATAAAGGTGTTTAGGTATTCTATCAAACAATTAAGGTCCAAAATTGGTTGACTAGACTCCCAACCGATCAATTCAAGTGGTAAATCTACAAGTTGGAGTATCAGATCAATTGGAATCAATATTGGTTGAACTTTGCCTAAATTGGACAACTGAATCAAGATTTCACTTGTGAAATGACCAATTTCATTTAATGAAATGGTCGTTTCATGATGTGAACAGATCGGTTCATCATGTGGGTCACCAAATTCAGTGGCGAATTCGATTGGATCAAGAATTTGTGTTGATGGCATGTTTATCATTAATTGTGCATTGATTACCAATTTGATTCAGAATAGGAAATTGCACAAACCAATCGGTTCACTCGCCAACCAATTGGTTAGGCATGCAAAGTGATTGTTTTGCTATTTGAAGTTTCTAGAAAATTTGTGAATTTAGTTCTTTTGACTCCCCCACAAATTGAGAACCCTGGCCCTAGACTCTCCTATAAATAGAGAGGTAGTGGGGACTTCCTAGACACGACAATGACTCTAACAATTATTGTCTTCTCTAGTTGTGGTAACCAATAGAGAGCCTGAGCAAGTCCTACTTAATAAAGGGAGGGATAGCAAGGGAGAGACAATTGTGGGACATTGAATATGTGCTAGTACACTGACCTTCAAAGGGACAACTCCTTCCTATTAGCTCTAGTAGCATAACGTGGAGTTCTCAGTGGTCTGTGTGGACTACTCTAGAGGTGATGAGTTTCTCCCACTAGGAGGACACCATCAACCGTCAACTATCATTCGTGTTGTTGCACTAGGAGGACGTTGATGATGATAGTTCAAGTGATGTTGCTGAATAAGGAGTGAGTTGCTGCTTGGAGAAGAAGCATGTTGCTAATGCAAGGGTAATTTTTCTAGACTTGCTCCGGGACTAGGTATGACCTTGCAAACATTTCATTCCTATATACATTGTTGTTGACGTGATTTGCTAGTTAGGGAATTAGGCTTTAAATGTTTGTTAAAAAAATTATATTGCCTTATCAGTGGCCCCGATTTCCCAATAGTGTTATAACAGCCACATCAATATACAGTGTATCTGGATTTAGATCGATTTGATCGAATTTATGTTATTGCATACAATGTGAATATTAAATTGGTTAATGTGCACATTTGATTAATACCACATACGGTCCCACATATAAATATATATATATATATATATATATATATATGTGCAATCAATGTGTGTCACCCTAGAAGGTGTTTTGATAGTGGATGTTAGTGTGGTTATTGCCAATAAACCTAGATCTATTTGTGCATGGTTGTGGTTGTTCACATTTCATGTTGCTAATCAGTTTGCATATTGAGCCTCTGTCCTCCCTTCAAAAAGTAAATTAATGATCTTCTTCTTATTTCTCCTCAATGTAATATGAAATAGGATAGTTTTAATTTATATTGCATCAAGAGAACATGTTCTACACCATATGAACTGACTAGTTCAATAGATGAACTGATCAACTGGATGACCGGGGAGGCCATAGGACAGGAGGATAAATTGATTGAATGGTGGCTCAACAAATTGGCTGGAGGATTCTAGACATCAGTTGAACCTAAATCTAAACAAACAACCCAACTGAGCGGCCACGAGGTGAGCCTATCGGTTCAAGCGTTGAACTGATCAACCCATATTGGTTCAAGCATGGATCTTCATCAATGATAGGTTGTACATATGATGTGGACCATAGGTGGTAAGAATTACTTATGGCTCCAAGGAATTGCATTAGACTGGCCATAACCATAGTTCGTATATTTCTGATTGCATGTTTTTCTTTTGTGGTTATAGAATGTATATGATACATAAAATATGTGGTGATTAGATATGTATATGTATTTATATATAAAACCTCTCAATATAATATTAAGTCTAAGATGCTTTCCATTAGCAACACACATGAAAAGCTTGATCGACTAAGCATGGGTACCCCAAAGGTGGTGTGTTGTCCATCTCATGGAAGTGTGATGGTAGTAATGTGGGCCTGCAATTAGGGTGCATTACAATGGTGTTGGCTTTTGGGTCATGCTTAACTGGGTGTCCTGAATGAGATTAGGCCAATAAAATCCACACTCTAATACTTTGGTCGCTGTCCTAGAACTGGCATGGTGACCCCAGTGGGTAGGGAATGATAGTGTGCCAAGATATCCTTAGATTACAATCGGGCACACACTTTCTTAAAATACCATCCCTACACTCCTTAAGCAAGATGAGATCATCCCACACATAGAACCTCAAAGAATTGAAGAACTTCTTTTTCTTCTGATATCCCCAATCTTCTGACAACTCACCAAAGGCCAAATAGTTTACAATGTTTGCAAACCACAGATCTTTGCTTTTCATGGCAAACAACTGGTCATATTAGAATTCTTCCACTATTGGTATGTCGATATCCTTTTTCATACACTCTTTAAACCTAGACAAATGGTCTGCCACTACATTATCCATGCCTGCCTTATCCTTTATTTCAATGTCAAACTCTTATAGCAGCAGAATCCACCAAATCAGTCTAGGTTTGGCACCCTTCTTCTGCAATAAATATTTAATTGTTGCATGATCTGTCCACACAATGACCCTCACCCCTATCAAATATTGGCGAAAATTTTCAAAACAAAAATTACATCCTATAATTCTTTTTAGTGGTTGTATAATTTAGTTGGGCATGGTTTAGGATCTTAGACATATAATAAATGACGGCCGAGTTTTTATCTCTGCGTTGGCCTAAAACAACCCCTACCGCATAATCCAATACATCACACATTTGCTCAAAACGTTGGCTCCAATCTGAGCCTGAACAACTGGTGTGGAGACCAGTTTCTCCTTCAACACCTCAAATGCTTTCAAACACTACTCATAGAATTTAAATTCAGTGTCTTTTTTCAATAATTCAGAAAGTAGTTTTGTGATTTTTCAAAAATCTTTTATAAAACATCGATAAAAACTTGTATGTCCTAAAAAAAATCCTAACTTACTTCACCGTGGAAGGTGGAGGCAGCTTGGAAATAACCTCGATTTTAACCGGATCAATCTCCATACCCCTATGGGACACCTTGTGTCCCAAGACTATTCCCTCACTCACCGTCATGTGCCACTTTTACCAATTCAAAACCAAGTGAGTGTCCTTGCATATTTGCAAGACTATGTCTAGACTATCAAGGCAATCCTCAAATGCGTCTCCGTACACTGATAAATCATCCATGAAAACCTCAAGACAATGCTCTACCATATCAGAAAAAATGGTGAGCATACTTCTGTGGAGATTCGTCGGTGCATTACACAAACAAAAAGGCATCTTATGGTAAGCAAATGTGCCATGTGGACAAGTGACAGTAGATTTCTCTTGGTCATGTGGCTCGATATCAAACTAATAGTATCCAAAAATACTCATCCAAAAAACAAAAATGAGAGTGCCCGACAAGCCACTCAACAATCTGGTCAATGAAAGGAAGTGGGAAATAGTCCTTGAGCGTAGCAGCATTTAGACTGTGATAGTCAATACAAACTCACCACCTGGTCACCAACCTAGTAGATATAAATTCACTATTTGAATTTTTGATGACAATTATCCCCCTTTATTAGGAACCACTTGAGTAGGACTTACCCAATTAGCGTCAGAGATAGCATAAATTATAACTGCCGACAGAAGTTTGACTACCTCTTTCTTCACTACCTCAATCATGATAGGATTTAGATGTCGTTGAGGTTGCACGATTGACTTGGCTCCTTCTTCTATGTAGATCTTGTGTTGGAAAAACTAGGGGAGATCCCCTTGATGTCTGCAACTGACCACCCAAATGCTATATCGTGGTTCTTCAGCACAACAAACAATTGATCATCCTCCTGAATGCTCAAAGATGTTGAAATAATGAATGGAAACTTCTCATTTGCTGCCAAAAAGGTATACTTCAAATGCATAGGAAAGGACTTCAACTCAAGATCTGGAGGACACAGTAGAGATGGAATTAATGGTGGTGGAGGTGGTCCTAAGTCATGATAATGTCTGGTGTAGTAACACAGTAATTCCTTGAGAAATAAGACACTCTCCTCCAAGGAATGACATCGAGTGTAGTCACACCAAATTCATAAGGCACACCTCTAAAGGCAACTATGGATATGCTTGAAATAGAGTGGAAGAAGTTGCATCATCAATTATCACTGGGAAATATTTCTCCTCTTCATCATCAGGATATTGAATTGTCATGGCGAATGAAATCTCCTTTGTATTCTCTAGGATGTCCACTGTCAGTGTGCCTTTATGTACTTGCGTCATCACGTGAGCCATTTCTAGAAATGGCTTCCCTAGAAATAGAGACACCTTCCCTTGGACCTGCTATAATATGTGACATTATGCCTTCTCCTCAGTCGTCTATGTAGACTCAGGCATTTTGATTTCAAAATGGTCTTCTTTGATACCCACTGTCAATCTTCCTCTGCACATCTCTAAGATCATATATGTTGTGGCTTGGAATGGCCTCCCCAATAGTATTTCATTGCCATGGTCATCCTACATTTCTATAACCACAAAGTCTGTTGGAAATACAAATTTGTCCACCTTGACAAGAACAATCTCACAGATACCATATGGCCTAACAATTGAATTGTTTGCTAGTTGTATGGTCATATTGCTCTTTTTGGATTCCTTTAGACCCAATTTCTTGAAGGTAGTCAAGGGCAAAAGATTGATACTCGCTCTTGAATCGCACAAAGCCTCCCCAAACTTGGTCTTCCCAATGTAACATGATATGTTGAAGCATCCTGGATCTTTCCTTTTTGGTGGCAATTTCCCTAAAAATGAATACACTAACTTGCTCCTTCAACACCACTACATCTGAATTAACTAGTCTCCTCCTCTTATTGATTATGTCCTTCGGAAATTTGTCATAGGAAGGAATCTACTCAATCACATCAATGAGTGGTATGTTGACATGAAGCTTCATGAAGCTGTCTAGAAACTTCTGAAATTGTTGGTCAACTTTCTTTGCCTTCCAAGTTGTTCGGGAAGGGCACTGGTGTCAGCAACTTCCTTTGGTAAGGTGGGACATATGTCTCATTTCTTGTCTCCCTTGGTCATGATTTTCTTCTTCAACTTCCTTATCTTAGGTTGTAGTATCTGGTTCAATTGGATTAGTAGTCACTGTCGGTCCTGTGTCACCTGCATTGTCCTTTTCCTATGAAATTGTCCTCTTTTCATTTAGACTTTCTTCCTGATGTGAAGCAACATGACCTTTACTTGTTGGTTTCCATATGGTATGCCAGTATTTCCTGGGAACCCTTGTTGGTTGGGTTTCTTCAAATAAGCCACTTATGTTGCTATTTGAGAAATCTGAGTCTCAATGTTGTGGATTTGTGCTCCTTGGTTTTATAGTTCCCTTTGGGTCTGGCCAATGATCACTTCATTCTGACTGACCAGCTTACCTAGCATGTCTTCGATGCAGTCTATTATACTAGGTCCCCTGTCTTGTTGGTATTGTTGTTGTGCACCAACCTACTGTGGCTTGGCTTGCTATTCTTGGGATGGGTCCTGTTGAATATTATTGGGATCCTTCTAAAAAAACTTGGGATCGTTCCTCCAAGAATAATCATTGCCCCTGTAATTTTGTTGCCACGCAAGCATGCATTCTTCTTCCTATACTCCAAAGGAATTTTCATCCTTCTGATATAACTTCTTGGCTATGATGTCAAACTTCTCAGTCAGTGTCATGATGACTTTAGACTCTCCAACACTTTTAATTGTTGTTGGATACTCTCTTTCTTCTCCCCATGACTGATCTTATCCATATTCTTCAGAATCTCATGACACATGGATGGCTTATTATTAAGGAAGAATCCTATTCCTCCACCATCTAGTGTGGTCCTCTCTCCTTGATGCATCCCATAATAGAAGATCTTTGCTTGCCCATAGAGATCAATCCCATGAAGAGGGACCTTCCTCAGCATGTTCTGGAACCTCTCCCATGCTTCAAAATATGATTCTTCTACCTGTTGTTTGAAATTATAGATCTTCTTCACCAACTCATTTGTCTTCTGAGGTGGGGAATAACACTTAAAGAACATGTTTATCATCCACTCCCATGTTTCTATTGAATCAAGTGGGATGTTAAGGAACCAGGGCTTTGCATTGTCTGTCAGTGAAGACGGAAACATTTTTAGATAGATGACTTTCGTTGGCACTCTGTTGATCTTTACCATGTCGCAAAAATCTTTGATATGCATCATTGGGTCTTCTATGTTGTAGCCATGGAACGTTTGTGACTTGACCAATGCCACCAAACCTAGATCTATCTTATAGCTACCCACATTGATAGCCTTCCTTTTTATCTGACCCAACTGAGCTGTTGCAGATGACTCCTTGATCTTTTCCTAGATTGTCTACTCTTCAGCTTCTGTATCACCCATCTCTGCTTGTTTTGATTGTTTTGTTGGGGGTATTGGAGTCTCAGGTGATGGTGTCTCAGCTGGTGGAGTCTGAATTAGTCTTGGTGCATCACCACTTTACTCATGTGCTTTGTGTAAGAAATCCTCCTGAAATGCACTCTGTGACGACGAGGCTCCGTAATCGGTGCTTCTTGTTTGCACCATACACTAGTACCTCAAATTTCTAAAATTCGTGAGAATTCAATACTAGTGGTTGAATAAAAATTTTGAATTCAACTTAGAAAATATTTAAGAAAAATAAAAAATAAAATTGTGGCTTAGAGTGGCCGGCCACAACACTCATATTCTTGGACATACCATTTTCCCCAAGCAATGACGCTAAAAACTTGATGCACATAAACAACACGTAAAAAAGCAAATGCGCGTATCAATGTAACATAGGCTTAAAGAGGCCTGAATATCGAACACGAGGAAAATGTGTACCATAAACTACTAATAATAATGACTCAATCAGCTAGCCGATGAAAAAGAATGAATTAATTGAATTAAGAACTAATTTGTAAGAATTAAAATTAAGATTACTGGTTGTGATTACAAGTGGAACAAATTCCTTAGAATTGTGGTTTCACCATGGCTCACGTTGCAATTAACATCATTTCATTAATATTAATCTTTGTTAACCCTAGATAAAGAGACTTCTAGTAAGAATTATCCACTCTTGCAGCGTAATTCACTACCCACTCTAATACCAATCCCACTCTCGTAGCAACTGCGTTATTACTTAGGTGCTTTACTGAAACCTCTGGGTTATTCTCTTAACATTCGTAAGCCCTTTCTCAAGGTGTGATATAAAATATGTAAATATATGAGTTTTTTCCAACCCTTAATCCCTCTCTTGAAGCAATTAACGGTCTAAACATTTATCTATGGTGTCAAGCAGAGATAATTTGTGATGCTCTCATAGAATTATGTCTAGAAATTAAGAGAAACATGTATATTAAATCATAATTGTCAATTATAATGCAAAATTGGGCTACTCCTGAATCCCAAGGAAAAAGGGATTAGCCATGCATGATTTTAGTTGCTTTACACATAAAAAAGAAATAAAAGAAGGAAGAAGACATCAAGAACAAGGAAAAAACCCTAGATAAAGATGGTATGGATGGTTCCTCCCGGCGAATGCTGCAATTTGTCATTTTTTTAATGTAAACCGGCCACCAAAAGTACAAGAACTGCCTGGAACATTGTTTTCTCCTCTCCTTTCTCTCTTCTCCACTCTCCTTTATCATCCAACTGAATAGGACGTGATTATTAGGTCTGGCCAAACTCCTTCATGACTTAGGGCGTCATTAATTGTCAACCGTCAAATTAACTACAATTTTAGATCTTGCCTGGTCCCGCTGAGTCAGTACTATCAACTGGGTGTGGGTAGTATTGATGCCCCTAATAAGTTGTGGCTCCAGTATAGTTCTCGGTACTTCTGAGTTGGATGTCAATAATACTGATATTTCTCAAGAATTTTTTAGTCATCCATGTAAGGTCGTCGATAGTACCGACTTCCTTCATCGACCCTACCAAGTTTTCTCGATCTCACTTGTCCCTTTCGGATCAATTGTGGGTACCACCAACAGACAGGTCAGTAGTATCAAGTTGTGTAGTTTCTTGTAGATTCACCTAAAATTCCATAAAAAAAAACATAAGCTCCCAAATAATGATGAACCTATCATGAACACTAAAAATAAATCTATTTGGTGCAATTAAGCATCAGATGATAATGGTGATAAATAATGCAAAAATGATATCAAAATGAACAATAAGGTCACAAAAATCCAGAATAAACACCCTGTCAGAACGACAATTATTCAGTGCATCAAGCACCTAAAAGCATGCAGATGGAATATGACAAAGAGTTGTCCAAACCATCTATCCAAGAATGTCATGAGATGCAATTGGTAATAATTCAATTGTTTAGGATCTTGGCTCACTAGAAGATTGTACGTTGCAATCTTCCAAATTGATAATTGAGGGTTATCATTTTAAAAAAATATTGGGAGTGATTATTAATTAAAAGCCTAATTGATATCATCAAGTTTATCAAATCAACCCAAGTCAAAATGTTTTGAAAAGTTGCAAAATTCTTTTGTAAAAACTAATGGCAAACTCAAATAATTTTTCATTGCGATCAGTCCTTAAGAAGAACAAACTAAATGGGATTTATTTCCACAACTCGTTACAGACTTTGAGAAG
This sequence comes from Alisma plantago-aquatica, assembly GCA_963693085.1. Classification (NCBI taxonomy): domain Eukaryota; kingdom Viridiplantae; phylum Streptophyta; class Magnoliopsida; order Alismatales; family Alismataceae; genus Alisma; species Alisma plantago-aquatica. The sequence goes on from OY856412.1 coordinate 1,251,258,572, forward strand.
CGTTCTCACAAATGAGAGAAAGCTCTATGTCCTTGAAAGACCAGTGCCAGAGAAACCTGCTCCAAATACACCTAAGGATGAAATGGATGCTTACTTGAAGCATTCCAATGATGTCGTAGCCATCAAACACCTTATGCTATGGAAAATGAGTTGCATGAGCAACATGTAATGTATGATGTCACCAAAGTGTTGTTTGAGTGCAAACTAACAGAGGGAGACCCAATAGAGCCCCATGTACTCAACATGATTGGGCACGTAGAAACACCGAGATTTCTTTTAGGTCAAAAGTTGACCACAGATATGATTATGCAATCATATAGCCAGTTTATTGAGTGTTATGACTTAAGTAACATGGCTAAACTGTTGTTTGAGTTGCTTGACATGTTGATGCCTAAGCATGAATGAACAAGGACAAATACTTGATGGTGATCAATGGAAGTGAGTTCAACGACAAAGGCAAGGCCAAGAAAAGTTCTGAGGCTAAGTTGAAGTCCACATCTTCTGCACACAAGACTGGGGGAAGGGTAAATGCAAAAGGAATTTGTCCTTTTCACTTAAATGATTACGGAAGGAAATTCCACCATTGCCACCAACATGGACACTGGAAAGGGAACTCTCCTCTTTGTATAGAGGATCTAAGGAAGAAGAAAGAGACCGAGATATATACTTCAGGACCCAAGAAGAAGTAAGCTAGGACTGTTGGAGCAAGGGTTGTTGTTACTACAATTGGAAGCTATCATTCATGGGCATGTAATAGAATTAGTGAATTGCTATTGTGTACATGCCATTAATGAAAACATCATGTATCTTGTATGGACAAAAATATTATGAATAATTGATGTTTAGTTTTAAAAGATATGATTTTTTGACAATGTCCTATATCTCACACACTATAATGATAGTTGTAGAGACAAATGTGTATGACATGTATATTGAATGACTTGATGACTCAAACAATATATACCTATCACATTGTCATCCAAAGCATGTAAAATGAGAAATGCATTTCTAGAGTCCATAATGATGGTTATCTAGACTCTTTTGGTTTTTGAACCAAAAAAGACATGCAAGTCTTATTTATTTGGTAATATGACAAAAGCATATTTACTAGATGTAGTGGGAGAGTGACTATTATATTAGGGATAGTACATACCAATGTACATAAACCTTTTATAATGAATGCTAAAGGTAGTTATTAGTACCTCATAATAGTTACTGATCATATTAATTGATATGGAAGTTTGTATTTAATGAAATATAAGTATGAATCCCTTGAAGTGTTCAAGGAGATCATGAATGAAGTACATAACTAACTTGGTAAAAGTATTAAGATAATTCAATATGATCGGTGTTGAAATATTTTAAATTAAGAGTTTAAGGACCTTCTAGAGATATCGTGATAGTGTATCACAATAAACTTCATCTCAAACATAATGATGTATCAGAAAGAAGGAACCACACCTTGTTAAGCCATGGTGTGATTATCAATAAATCTAGATAATGTTCCAATTTCCTTATGGCACATGCTTTACACTAAAACAATGTACCGTCTAAAATTGGTTCAAAGGCACCATATGAGATATGTCATGGGAAGTGTCCTGATATGTCTTTTGTAAAGATTAGCATTGAAAGCTCATATAAGAATAATGTTTTTTGAGAAGATTCATCCAAAAATCACATAAATGTTGTTTTTTAAATACTACTTTTATAATCCAATCCAGCAAAAAAGTTGTTTGTTGTCTAGATGGTTGGATTCCTAAAGGGAATTCAATTCCAAAGGAATAAGTGGGAGGAAAAGTAGAACTCAAAATGTTTGAGACAAACATGAAAATGTTGAACCTAAAAGAGGTACAATGGGAACAACAAGAATCACAAATTGTTGTGGGATATTAAGTTACATATGTTACACAATACCTCGTAGTTCTAGTAGAACACGCATTGAGTTTGAAACTCAAAAAGGCAGTGAGTTGATCATTGATGATGAGTCAACAACCTATGTGGAAGCTATTGAGGCACTATAATATGAGAAATAGCTAGAGGCCATGAGATCCAAGATGGAATCCAAGTAAACCAACAAGGTATGACCTTGATGGATCCACCCAAAGGGGTAAGTACCATAGGGTGCATCACGGTCTTCAGGAAGAAGACCGACATGACAGGGTAGATTGGTTGAAAAGGGTTTCAACAAGTTCAAGGTTTTGAACATGATGACATCTTTTCACCAGTTGCCATGGTTAAATCCATCAGGGTCATGCTTGCTATTGCAGCTTAATGTGATTATGAGATTTGGCATATGGACAATAAAACTACATTCTTTAATGGGAATATTCACAAGGATGTGTGGGTGACATAGCCTAAAGGTTTTATAAATCCATAAAATGCAAATAATGTCCATAGGCTACAAAGGTCAATCTTTGGATTTCCGCAAGAATCTCAGGGTTGGAATCTTCAATTTGATAAGATAGTCAAAGAGGTTTACTTGAGTCAGAATGAAGGAAAAATCTATGATTACAAAAAATTTAGTGGGAACATTTTTATATTCCACATAATTAAGGAGAATGACATCCTTATACTACAAATATTAAAACATGGCAAGAAAAGTACCTTCTATGAAGGGTTTAGGCAAAGCATCCTATGTGATAGGAATTGAGATCTGTAGAGATAGATCTGGAAAGCTTCTTAACCTAAGTAAGAACATAAACATTGGCAAAATGCTAAAGGGGTTCAACATACAAGTCTCAATGAGAGAAGATTTTTCCATGTTCCATGGAGATAATCTCTCAAGAGCCTTATATCCCAATGCTTGTGAAGAATGAGAAAACATGAGTAAGATGCCATATGCATTTCCAATTGGATCTATCATGTATGCACTGTGCTCATCCTGTGTCTCGTATGTATTGGACATGACGAGAGGATATTTATCAGATCCCAGTGAAAGTCACTGGACTACCACAAAGAACATCCTTAAATACTTGAGAAGTACTAAAAGGATTAGTTCCTTAATTATGGTAATAAGGAAGAGTTGGGTGTAAAGGGTTACACTGATGCAATCTTTCAAAATGACAAAGAAAATTACATATCACAATCTAAATTTGTGTTTGACCTTAAAACAAGAACTGTAAAGTTGGAAAGGGTTTTGAGCAAGAGACAATTGTTTAGATTCTACAATAGAAGTCGAGTATCTTGATGTTATGAGAACAACAAAGGATACTGTATGAATCTAGAAGTTCATATAGATGAACTTGTGGGAGGTTCCAACCATTGATGACAAAGTAGAAATACTGTGACAACAATGGAGCTACTGGTTAGGCTAGGAATCTAATATAACATACTATGGTACTTCCATCTCATATGAAATTTTATACAACAAAGAGATGAGGAACATGCAAAAGACTGACTAGAAGCAAACACTACTAACCCACTATAAATGCTTGCGCGATAGAAACAAGATGGACATGTTAAGATCACTTGGTATAAGATTCATGGGTGATTGGCTCTAAGTGCAAGTGGGATTCTATCGGTAAGTATGCTCGGAGAGCAAATCATATGATTGGAAATGTGGCATTAGATACCTGATTTGATAATACTAAAGGTAATTTTGTCTATTATGTTTGTCTCACTCATGAGATGATGATGCATATGTAGTACATGTCTTAAGAATGATGTTACTCGATGACACATGTCTTCAGGTTGATGACATGAACAATGTGACCATATGTATGATAAGAGTACATACATTCTTGTTATGTCCCTAGTCATATATTACTATAGAAGCAAAATAGACAACAATAATGCATAAGACTAGTGTGTGTGTTGATTTATGATAGAGTCTTGTTAGTCATGATATGTGATATCAATTCAAGTACATACGTACATGTTAGAGACTAGTGTATCAGATAGACCCACCACGAGAGTGATACATGGATAATGTGGAATGGTAGTCAGAATCAGCTCTCATAGTGATACTGGTGATTGTGGTTCTTAGACATGAAGTCTCTACACTAATCACGTGTCACTCGATGTACTTAGATGTCATCCAACGTGACCTTTAATAAGGGTTGCCATAAATGTGATGCTTGGGTGCACTGTAACATATGGGGATTGAGTGTGACTGGTGTAGATGGGATTTATTCCTCCTACATGATATTTATATACAGGCCTCTTGATAAGCGAGACTGAGAAATGTATGTCCATACTCACGTGATTCAATATGTGATACGTGAACTCGCATGCATCTCAGACAATCTGCTCTAGTTCAAGGAACATGGATTGAACATTGAAGAGGATGACGATTCCATACCTCGAATTCAATCTAGATATTTGAGACAAAGGAACTATACGATCATGATAACATTGACTATGGATTGTAGGTTGAAGTTGTTCTCCAACTTTCCAAACTACTCGGGTAGCAATGATGTGTTGCTAGATATCACTCATTGCTTGTGATGTCATGAGTTTGTTATGGACATTCATTGTCAACGTAATTTGGGACCTATAGTGTCACACACATAGGATACACTTGGAAGAGGAGTATATTCATGAATGATGTTTAACTCGATTACTAAAGATGTTTAGGTATTCAATTAAACAACTAAGTTTCAAAATTGACTGATTGAACTCCCAACTGACTAATTCAAGTATTGAATCGACTAGTTGGAATGTCAGGTCAATTGGAATCAATATTGATTAAAATATGCCTAAATTGGACAAGTGAAAGGACCATTTAACTTGTGAAATGTTTGTTCCAATTTGATTCAGAACAGGAAGCTGAACGAATTGACTGATTCATGGAACAAACTGACTAGTTCATGTGCCAACTATCAGGTTTGTTGTCCGAAGTTTCTAGAAAATTCGTGAATTCAATTCTTTTGACTCCCACACAGATTGGGAACGCTGACCCTAGCCTCTCCTATAAATGGAGGGGTATTGGGGGCTTCCTAGACACAACAATAGATCCTACAATTGTTTTTCTCTCTGGTTGTGGTAACTAATAGAGAGCCTGAGAAAGTTCCACCTGATAAAGGAAGGGATAGCAAGGGATAGATAATTGTGGGAGAGTGAATAAATGCTAGTAGACCAGCGTTCAAAGGGAGAAATACTTTTGGTTGGCTCTGGTAGCACAACGTGGAGTTCCATGTGTTTGGCATGGACTACTCTAAAGGTGAGGAGTTTTTCTCACTAAGAGGACACCGACAATTACAACTCGTGCTGTTGCACTAGGAGGACGTTGCTAACTACTGTTCGAGTGTTGTTGTTAAAGAAGGAGTGAGTTGTTGCTTGGATAAGAGGCATGTTGCTACTGCAAGGATAATGTCGACGGACTTGCTCTAAGACAAGGTATGACCTCGCTAACCTTTAATTCCTTAGATACATTTTTGTTGACTCAATCTGCTAGTTAGGGTATCAAGCTCTAAACATTTGTTTCCGCTGCTTTATCTATCGCCCTAATTTTCTGACACTTGGATCATTCTTGATCTTGTTTAGGCACACTAGAGTCGTATAATATGTCGATTTAGCACATTCCTAGTGAGACCTGGGATCATGTTTATCATATGTGTGTCATATAAATATGATACACTCAATTTGGGATCATACGCCTTTATTATTTGAGAGATTCTGGTGTAGACATCAACATTTTAATTCATAAGTCTCACAACATTGGAATACAGATGAAAATAAAAACCATTTCATAAACTAATTTGATGACATGAAGGGGATTCAAAAATCTCGTATTCATTGGAACAAAAACAATTATGAAAACATCCACAATAGGATACAGGGGAAACAAACCCCACTCCAAGAATGGATACAAGCAATAACCTTGTACGACTTTCCATTGATCCCTTGAAAAATTATACAACTATTTCTATTAGATCAAGATACTCCATGCAAACAAATATCTAAAAACGGATAGATTAAAGAAAGACACTTAAAAGCATAATCATTTCATAGAATTTGCAATGGGCATAAGAGGCACAATAGCATACACATCCAAACCAACGATTAGATCACCACACTTAATAGGGTTGATATCACACATCAAGTGACTTGATACTTTGAGAACATTTTCTACCATAAGAGTTCGTTATCAAGACATTTGATTTTTAATGGGACTATATTTGTGATACTACTCCAAAACAACCATGTTTTCTCACATTGCCTTTCTTATTGATGGAAATAAAGAAGGTTGTCTTTAGTCTTGGCTTGGATTAGTCTCTGGGTCTATATGTGAATCAAATTTCCTTTTCGCAACATAGTTTGGATACAATAAAAGACCTTTTATACAATATATTTATTAACATTTATTCTAGTCATTTTGTAACACAAGATACCACTATCCTCAACCAAGTGCACGTATCATTGATAACAAGATAAACAATCTATACACGATAAGATCATTGCAGAGGTTTTCATCTCAAGACCACACATGGCATCGTAAATGTGGAACAAACTACTTTCTTGAAAGGTAGTAGAATGTTATATGTATATAGAATGGATAATGAGGTGATGCACACACATCAGCCCTACAACACCCATATCTTTGCAGTTAACATGCTTTTAAGAAAGCTTTCAATAATACAAGTTGATCTTTTTACTTCTATGTGTAGAAAGGCTATAAATTTCCTACAAGATGGATCTATTGGATTCACAAAGGTATTAGTATGGTCACCTTTTAGTATTGATCAATGGTTCCCAAATTGGATATTGCAAAAGTTCAACTGGGCTGAAGAACGGGGACCCACTTTCCCCTTACTTTTTAGAATTGTCTCATCTATCATATCCTCTATGACTAAACTGTAGTTTCCAACAACATATTAGATAAAATTGACAACCTACACATACACATAATATTCGGTTTGACAATATCATAGACAAAATGATGTGTAGATTTGTTTATGGGAAAAATGAGGAGTCTCAATTAAAGACGAGATGTGGACTTTCTCTTATAAATGCTTTTTCCACGATCATTCCCTATTACTTCATTAGTTGTATACGCTACCTTCTACAATTGAGAATATTATTGATAAGAAGAGAAGGGTCTTCCTTTTATGTAACACTATGGATACTAAAATGATACATTTTTAGTTAAGTGGGGGACCTTGTATCATCCTTTTGACTTATATGGATGAGGCATCATCAACCTTAATTTACATCCAAATTATATGTTTAATGAAGTGATAGTCTATGTTATAGAAAATCATACTTGTACTTTATCACATTATATAAAAATGAAATATTATAGGACTGAACCTCGTTAGGACCATATTAAAAAAACAACCACAATTTTGGAACTAAATTACTAAAGGACAACACCTTATCAAGGATAAATTAAATACAACACCATAATATTGGGCACACATGAGTTTTAGTATGGCCCATAACCTTGTTAGGTGGTTGAAACCAATACAAGCATAATAATCAAATACCTTTAAGTATAAGATCCACTAATGTTGATGGTGCTTTGAATATGCTGATACCATGCATAAAAAATACTCTTAAACTTTTTATTTAGGGCTATAAATGGGTACGAGTAGGCATGCAGACCCACAAATTTGGATCCTTTTAAAACCCATCATGAGTTTAATTCTTTTTAACCTGCATACCCATGGACCCGCCCACATATATGCGGGTCCACTAATGGGTATGCTTGGGACTAGACCTGTATACCATCTATACATATATAACTACTTAAATATTATGTTATTATATCATACTTTACTAGTTAAGTTAATATAATACTTGAGATTACACATTACTCTAATTATAATAAGGTTAGGACTAGTCAACTAACTGATAATTAACTATTCTAATTAGAATCGTGAGAAACATATATAAATTTAAAATCAAAATAGTTACATGATATGTTTCATAATTGAAAACTATATCACTACATATATGCAAATAATTAAGTCAACTAATATTCAACCTGCAAAGTATTATATTGAATAATACAATTATTGTATGTTCAAATCCTATATAATAGCAATATTTCATTGTATTAAAATATATAAAACATAGTCATAATTTTTCTTATATAAAGAATATGATGCTTATATAGAACCTCTTTTCCGCATACCCGCACTGCGAGCTTATTGTAATTGCGGGTAAGAGTATGGTGTGTGTAACATCATACAAAATGTGATTCTTATAAATAAACCATAAATAAAAATCCTAATATTCAAATTTCAAACTTGATGTTCAATTAAACCCTAATGTGGTGAATAGATTTAATTTAAATGTTTACAACTTGTTTCCACTAAATTCAGAGATGATTTCACATTATAAATCCAATTGTGATTCAATGTAGCCCTAATTAGCCAATTTGTGATACATATGAGGTTAGAAGTGAATTTAACCCATTTAATGAGTGTAACTTGACCTTGAAATTTTTATATGAAATAAACTTAATAATGTACAGACAAAAGATGAGTCCCAACTCTTTTATTAAATAAATTTATATAATTAAGTCGTGATTATCCTCAAAAGAGAAATATAGATAATTGAGTTTGTCAAGTGAGAAAACTAATTGGATATTTGGCTTCTTTGTATATCATTTAGGTAACATGCAATGTAGTTTTGAACACTCCTAGTTGGTTCAATTTAAATTGGGAAGGAAATAAGCTAAATATCTAGGATTTTCCCTAAAATAGATATAAATCGCGTGAAATGTGGACTTTGGTCTAACTGCCTTTACGTCACAAATCTAGTAGTGCGGTTTTCAACTAGTTTCCTATTGCGGGTTAGACTTTCGAGTCTGTGTTTTGTAGCAAGACAAGATTCGTCTCTCCTGCTCGACTCATGCATGCGTGCTTGGGACCTCAGAGTCTGTGACTCCCTCCCCCTTTCAGATTGTGATCTGATGAATCTTGATACAACTAGAACTTATCTTCACCTTCTTTGAGGAACTCTCTGTCTAGAGACACATGTGTTATGTGACTTCTTGCCCTAAAACGTCCAGTCAGACCTGGACTCCTGACGACATTAGGTCACGGGCTCCAACACTTCCTTTGATGCAATACCTATAAATTGAACCCCATATTTTTTCATCCCATCCCCACTTTAACTGCAAATTCCCAAGGTCAACTGCAACCTCTTAAAACCACCACACCTTCTTCTCTCTCGGCAAATCTCCTCATCCCCAATGCCCAACATCGCCTTCCAGTTCACTAATTGGGCTTCCAGGTATTGTGAATGTGTTGGGTTTTAGGGGAGGCAGAGAAGGCAGCGGAAACAAAAATTTTCTCCCCCAACCCATACCGAGGAAACACGTCAACGTCTGTATAATAGGAAAGGATGGTTTGTGGAATCATACCTTGTCACGAGGCTTGCTCGACGACAATACCTCGCGCAATGCACGATCTTCAACTCCGGTCTTCTACGGCGTCTGTGCAGCTCCTGGTCGCACTAGGACTGACAACTCCTACTCGAACCGGACTGTTGGATGACAGTTGTCCTCCTAAGCGGCACTGTCCTCCCGCCTCTGTAGTAGTCCACACGGACTACCTGGAACTCCACACTCCTTATCCTACAAGGAAGTGGAAGGAGTCGCACCCTCCTGTTGACGTACTAGTTGCCAACACGCTCTCCTGCCTCCTGTTGCAACTGTAGTTGTCCTTCCCTTACTGCACCTCCCTTTTGCGGGAAGCACTTACTCGGGCTGTCTCACGGTTACCAAAACCAGAGAGAACGACAACTTGCAGAGCAATTGGTTGCACTGAGCTGTGTTTGAGAAGCCCCCAATACCCCTATATATATAGAAGAGTCATGGGATAGGGTTCTCCATACCGAGCAATGCGGGACTAAAAGCAGGAGTAGAAGGGTTCGGAATTTTCCACAAAAAGCAACCACCTCGCAACCTGAACCGATCGGTTCACAAGTGAACCGGTCGGTTGGGGACCTGAACCGATCGGTTCACCACTGAACCGATCGTTTGGGACCCTTGAACCGATCGGTTCACTCATGAACCGGTCGGTTGGGGTTCCAGGTTGGTTCCCGATTGACTTTCCTTCTTTTGTTTCCAATCGATATCGAATACCAATCCTATTTCCAATCAAATTGGATAACTGAAACAAAAGGAAAATTCTCACCAATCCTACTTTCCCAAGTTGCTCGATTGCACCAGTTGAACCGATCGGTTCAACATTTGAATCGGTCGTTTCACTCTGTGCATGAGCCTATCGGTTCAACAATTGAGCCGACCGATTCAACAACCTCAGCCGACCGGTTCATCACATGAACCGATCGGTTGGGAGTGGAGGTTGTGTAGAATCAGTCAAATGCGATTTCAATCAATCTAATACTCCAATCAATGCGTCCAACACCTTGAACCATACGATATTGAGCCATCGACTGATTGAGTGTTTAATTGAACTACTAAACTCCTTTAGTAATCAATCTAAGCATTTCTTGTGGACAAAACTCCTCTTCCAGGTTAAATCATATGTGTGTGACCCTACAGGTCCATTTCACGCTGGCAGTGAAAGTCCATAACACTTATGACTTCACAAGCAAAGAGCGGTGCCTAGTCACACATCAGTGCTACCCAAGTGAAAATAGAAAGTTGGAGAACAACTTTCATCCTACAATCCATGAATGGTGTTACAGCGAATGTATAATTCCTTTATCACTGATATCCCGAATGAACTCGAGGCATGGAACAATCATCCTGTCAACGTTCATTCACTTCCTTGATCTCAGAGTAGACTGGAAGAGATATGTATGACATCAGTATCACATACTGATTCACACATGCGTGCACGCCTTTCTCAATCCTACTCATCAAGTGGCCATGGATATCAAACTCCCTCAGGAGGGACAAATCCCATATCTATCACTCACCCCTCAAAAGCCCCATGTGTCAAAGCCACCCAATCATCACCTTTATAACAACCCATGTTTCAGGACTGCGTTTGATAATGTCAAAGTGTACCCAACAACATGTGTTGAGTGTAGTGATTTCAGGTCTAAGAATCACACTCACCACCATCACTGTGAGTACTGACTGTGACTACCATCTCATGGTTCCATGTGTCAAACTCACGGTGGGTTTGTCCGGTACACTTGTTCTTTAACAAGTACCTATGTGTTTGGTTTGATATCTCTATATCATGACTAATGAGATTCTGTCATCAACCAACACCACAATCTAGTCTTGTGTGTCATTTCTGTCTATCTACCTTCCACAATGACATCCGACTAGGGATATAACAAGAATGTACAAACTCTTACCATCTGTATGATCTCATCGTTCAGGTCCTTAACCTAAAAGCATACATCATTGAGTTCTGTCATTCTTTAGACATTCAATCTGTTCTATCACTATCTCATATGACTGAACCAGAAAGAATTGGAAGCTCGCCTTTGATGTTTATCAAATCAATCTTAATGTATCCTACCAATCATACCATGATTGGCTCTCAGGGCATACATACCAACAGACTCCCACTTGCAGTGCGAGCCAATCACCCTTGAATCATATCCATAGTGATCTTCAGACATGTCCCACATGTTACTGTGCTCTAGTGCCAACATAGTGAGTAATGGAAACACCTTGCCAAAGTCTGTACAAATTGTATGTCTCACATCTCTTCGTTGTATGTCACACATATGAGATGGAGTTGCCGTAATATGTGATCTAGTATTCCTTTGCTAACCTTTATCCACATTGCATGATCAAGGATTCCAGACTTGTCATCAATGAGTGAAATATAAGTTCATCTCATGAACTTTCAGATCCATATAGTATCCACTGCTGTTCACTAACACATAGATACATGGCATTTCCCTTTTAAATGACTTTATTGGAACACTTCCAATTATCAACAAACTTTCACTTTTATACATCTTATGTATATTTTGCGATTAATTTTCTGTCTTTTCAGAAGTTCGCATCAATGTAACTCTTTACATCGAACTCTTTCTTATCTCCATAGAACTAGTACTTCACAAGCACTTATCAAGTTCTCATGGTATTCCAGTAACCCTTACTAGAAGCAGGCAAACATCCACTCGTCATGTCCCACGTACGAGTTATCAGGATGAGCACATCATATTGCCATGTCCTACATACAAGATGATGAATGCATTTTATTCTTGCCATGTCATACATGCAAGATAATGGGATGATTACATACACGATAGATCCATATCTATTCTTAGTGTTCCCATTCTTCATAAGAATTGGACACTTGGCCTTGGGATACTAATATCCATGTAACATGGACAAGTTTTCTCCCACTAAATTTGTGCATACTGAACACTTCAGTATAGATTGCCAATGTATGCTTTCTCTTTCTAGGTCAAGAGATTTTTCCCGAGAACTATCTCTATAGATCTCTATTCCGATCACATAGGAAACATCTCTATCTTCCTTAAAGATAATTTCCACTTTTGGATTTCCAATCTAGAACATTTCCATTTCACATCAATATGTGGAATGTGAATACGCTCCCACAAAATCACAGATCTCTTCTTTATATTTGACATATCAGTCAAACCCTTTGACTATATCATCAAAGTAAAGATCCAATTTTGAGTTGCTTGTACTCAATCAATCACATTGATTAGTCCATTGTAACTTATAGACTTCATTTGCATTAGTGGATTCATAAACCTTATAGGCTGTGTCACGTACACATCCTGGTTTTATTCCTCATAGGAATGCGGTTTTAGTATCCATATGCCAAATGTCTTAGTCATTAAGTTGCAATCAACAAGCATCATCCTTCTCAAAATGTTATCCATGTGTCTTAACACTTAAGACTCATTTGCACTTATGGATATGATCCAATGAGTGCTACCATCAAGGTCATACCTTATGGTTCACATGGATGTCATTTAGGATGTAATGGTCATAAACCATAACTCAAGATTCGGTTCCTCATATTCATCTTGATAGTTGACTCATCACATGAACAACTGATCACATAGATAATTGAGGTGTATCTGTTAAAGATATAAGAACTCACAACCCTTGTGATTCTTAGTTTCTTTTATTAGTGTGGGGTATTCATTTAAGAATAATCCAGTTATTTGATAATCATTCTCTAACTCCTTAGAGTATGATTCCTTCTTGATTCAGACATCACCATGCCTTAATCATGAGTTCACTATGATACACTATCATAATCACTCATAAGGATCTCAAACACTTGGTCCTAGTATTTTATTCATTGATCTCATCAAGAATTAATACTTTACCAAATTTGTACTTCATTTATGATAATCTTGAACACTTCAAGACATTCATATTGGTATTTCTCTAAACACCATTTGAAGTATTAACATTTGTTCCAATAGGTATGTAAATACATAATATGTATTATACCTAATTGGATAATCACTCTCCCACTACATTAGTGAAGATTGATTAATCATGTCTAAGATATTCATGTCCCTTACTGGTTCTCTAACCAAAAGAGTCTAGTTTTATCCATCATATGGAAACTAGAAATGAATTTCTCATGATTAATGCTAATTAGATTGTTTGAGTTATCTATAACTTTTAGGTATCGTCTTATCTTATGCATATAAAATATCATAAGATAAATAAGGCATTGCCACAAAGATCACATCTTTACAAATTGAAACATCTCTTTATTAATTGCCATCATTGTCATACAATATGCAAAAATAAAGTGTTTCTATCTATTGGCAAGTATGAAATAGCAGTTCATAACTGTATTACATGCCTTATTGGCTGAAAAATAAACTAAAGTATTCCTATCTATAAAGGCAACACTTGCCCCAAATAAGAATGTTGTACACTTTACATCTTGATATCATATATCTCAAAAGTGTTACAAGTTTACTTTCATGACACCTTTAAGTAGAGGCTTCAGTCGCCTCCTTCTTCTTTTGTTCTTCCAGGTAGAGAGGACAATTCCTTTTCCAATGTCCTGGCTTTTGACAATGGTGGCAATTTCCTTTCTTGGTCACGTTTCCCTTGGCCTTGAGAGCTGAAGATGGCTTGGACTCCTGGCTAGCTTCAGAACCTTTCTTAGCTTTGCCCTTGCCCTTGCACTTGGACTTGCCTTTCTTGCTCGTGATCACCATCACGGACTTAGGCTTGTCCTTCTTCATCTGTAACTCGGCTGTCCTCAACATGCCCAACAACTCTGACAGTGGCCTATCAAAGTTGTTCATGTTGTAGTTCATCACAAACTGACTGTAAGATTCTGGCAACGATTGCAGTATCACGTCAGTAGCCAACTCTTGGCTCAGTGGAAATCCCAGTCTCTACAGCTTCTCCACATACCCAATCATCTTGAGTGTGTGAGGACCAACTGGATCTCCTTCTGTCATGACGCACTTGAACAACGCCCTAGAAACATTGTACCTCTCTTGCCGTGCCTGATCTTCATACATGTTCCTGAGATGTAGAATCATCTCTATGACACCCATGTTCTCATGTTGCCTCTGTAACTCATGGTTCATTGAACATAGCATCAAGCACTTTGCATCAATGGCATCATCAGAATGCTTCTTGTAAGCATCCCTTTCTGTCCTTGGTGCATTAGGAGCGGGTTCCTCTGGAATTGGAGTATCCAGGACATAGAGTTTACGCTCTTGAGTGAGAACAATTCTCAATGTCCGATACCAGTCGTGGAAGTTTGTCCCATTTAGCTTGTCCTTATCAAGGACTGATCGCAAAGAAAAGTTGTTGTTATTCGTTGCCATTTGAACTACAAAAAGGAAAATATGTAATTTTAGTCCAAAAACTCATTTTCGACTTGTTTAATTGATTTGAAAGTTTGACGATATAATTAGGCCTTTAATTAATTATTGCTCCCACTATTTTAGTTCAAATTGATAGCCCTCACCATCAATTCGGAAGATTGCAGCGTACAACCTTCTAGTGGGCAAGATCCTGAAATCCTCTAAGCCATGGACCAGCTAGGGTTGTCACCCACAACATAGATCTCTCAGGTAGGAAACTTTTGCCAATTGCATCATATGCAACTCTCGATAAGATGTCATGTACAACTCCTTGCAATGATCATCTCCATGCCTCAAGGCGCTAGATCCTATCTAGGTCACCTTGTTAAGTCCGACCCAAAGCAAACACGATGAACATGCACCCTGCTAGGGCAGACCCACACATTCATCCTTCACGCTTCCACGAGATAGACAGTGCACCACGCTAGGGCGTGCCCACACTTGGTCGATCAAATTTTTCACGTGTGTCGCATTTGGAAGGCATCTAAAACTTAATATTTTAATGAGGGATTTGGTTTTATATACATATACATATTCAATCACCACAATACATAGTACATATCATATACATGCTATATCCCATAGAAAACATGCACAAACGATAAAAAGTGATGATTATGGCCATCCTAATGTGATTCCTCGAGCCAAGAGGAATCACGATCATCTAGGTCTACATCACATGCAACCTGTACAAGATGAACTTTGTGCCTTGCCATCTGAGTTGATCAACTCATTACATGAATGACCTGTACTCTCCAGCCGGTCGTCTGGGTGCCACCAGCCGATCGGTTGGCTCCTCCAACCGATCGGTTTGCCTGGTCGTCGTGCATCTTGTCATGTCCTCCACCCGCTCGTCTCGCTCCTCGAACCGGTCATCAACCGATCGGTTCACTCCTTGAACTGACCGTCTAGAAGGTCAACCGATCGGTTCACGCCTTGAGCCGATCGTCTGAGCAGTCGTCTTGATGTCCGCCGGTCTTTGACATAACAGGAAATAAAGTTCTATCCTATTTATTACATTGCTTTAAAAGGAAACCCCGAGTTACATTCGGGGGGGAGCAAAGGTAGGAAAGAATCTCGAATTATTTCGAGTTACATCAGGAATAAGAGAGAGAAGATCGGTGCACAGACCAAGATGCAAGCAACCACACACAACCAATCACAGATAGGGGTTTATAGGCCATAATCACGCTACACACATCCACCACAAAACTCATTTAAGGGTGACGCGTATCGAATGCATTAATAATACATATCATATATGTAATAGGGATTTGTGGATTTAGGATTGGACATATATAAAGCCGATATTATTCGCATCGTATGCAATAAATAAAGGCGACAAACCAAAATCGATCATATCGATATTCCTAAAATATAGAGCAGTTGACGTGGCTCTGATACCACTGTTGGGTTTTAGGGGAGACAGAGAAGGCAGCGGAAACAAAAATTTTCTCCCCCAACCCATACCGAGGAAACGCGTCAACGTCTATATAATAGGAAAGGATGGTTTGTGGAATCATACCTTGTCCCGAGGCTTGCTCGGCGACAATACCTCGCGCAATGCGCGGTCTTCAACTCCGGTCTTCTACGGCGTCTGTGCAGCTCCTGGTCGCACCGGGACTGACAACTCCTACTCGAACCGGACTGTCAGATGACAGTTGTCCTCCTAAGCGGCAGTGTCCTCCTGCCTCTGTAGTAGTCCACACGGACCACCTCGAACTCCACACTCCTTGTCCTACAAGGAAGTGGAAGGAGTCGCACCCTCCTGTTGACGTACTAGTCGCCAACACGCTCTCCTGCCTCCTGTTGCAACTGCATTTGTCCTTCCCTTGCTGCACCTCCCTTTTGCGGGAAGCACTTGCTCGGGCTCTCTCACGGTTACCAAAACCAGAGAGAACGACAACTTGCAGAGCAACTGGTTGCACTGAGCTGTGTTTGAGAAGCCCCCAATATCCCTATATATAGAAGAGTCATGGGACAGGGTTCTCCATCCTGGGCAATGCGGGACTAAAAGCAGGAGTAGAAGGGTTCAGAATTGTCCACAAAAAGCAACTACCTCGCAACCTGAACCGATCGGTTCACAAGTGAACCGGTCGGTTGGGGACCTGAACCAATCAGTTCACCACTAAACCGATCGTTTGGGACCCTTGAACCGATCGGTTCACTCATGAACCGGTCGGTTGGGGTTCCAGGTTGGTTCCCGATTAACTTTCCTTCTTTTGTTTCCAATCGATATCGAATACCAATCCTATTTCCAATCAAATTGGATAATTGAAACGAAAGGAAAATTCTCACCAATCCTACTTTCCCAAGTTGCTCGATTGCACCAGTTGAAGCGATCGGTTCAACATTTGAACTGGTCGTTTCACTCTGTGCATGAGTCGATCGGTTCAACAATTGAGCCGACCGATTCAACAACCTCAGCCAACCGGTTCATCACATGAACCGATCGTTTGGGAGTGCAGGTTGTGCAGAATCAGTCAAATGCGATTTCAATCAATCTGATACTCCAATCAATGCGTCCAACACCTTGAACCATACGATATTGAGCCATCGACTGATTGAGTGTTTAATTGAACTACTAAACTCCTTTAGTAATCAATCTAAGCATTGCTTGTGGACAAAACTCCTCTTCCAGGTTAAATCCTATGTGTGTGACCCTGCAGGTCCATTTCACGTTGGCAGTGAAAGTCCATAACACTTATGACTTCACAAGCAAAGAGCGGTGCCTAGTCACACATCAGTGCTACCCAAGTGAAAATAGAAAGTTGGAGAACAACTTTCATTCCACAATCCGTGAATGGTGTTACAGCGAATGTATAATTCCTTTATCACTGATATCCCGAATGAACTCGAGGCATGGAACAGTCATCCTGTCAACGTTCATTCACTTCCTTGATCTCATAGTAGACTGGAAGAGATATGTATGACATCAGTATCACATATTGATTCACACATGCGTGCACGCCTTTCTCAATCCTTGTCACGCCCCAATCTCACATTAACCACAAACCACAAGATTAGGACACGACAGGATGGGATTTACTCATAAGCCAACCACTCTTTACTTTTTAAAAACCTTTTAAAGACATTAATAAGATAATCTGATTTATGCTATAAAATGAAACTAAACAAACTGCGGAAGCATCTTTATTAAATTGATCAACAATATAAACAGAGTCTACAACATTTTACATTGTTGGACATAAATAAAGCATAACAGTTAATTTACATCTTTATACACGTTCACTCTCTCACTCACACCTTGTCCCAAAGATCGAGGGGAAAGGACTAAGAGACCTCTAACTACTAACTATGAACCTTCTATTGACTAGGCGTAAGGATAAAACGATCCTTCTGATTTCCTGCTGCTGATGATAACCTGAAAATGTTTTGAGTAGAGGTATGAGCCTACTCGCTCAGTGAATAGCATTTCACTTAGCTATCACTAAACAACTCATCAGGTTTATAAACTGAAATTAAACATAAATGCAGAACTAAGCAAGGCAGTTCTAATAACATAACAGATTTACAGAATATAGTCACATTTCCAAGCATCAACAGGTAATTCAGATAAATGAACAGTTATATAAATTTACTGTGAACCTACTTGATTATTTATTCATTTTATTATTATGCCCTAAATATATGCAGTGTACTCTGCATATAAAGATCCGCAGCAAGTTCATGCTACGGCCCCACCGTACAAGACTTAGCGACACACCCGGGGGGTGCTAAGTCTGACTACTCGTCCTGGTCTGCACAGGACACAGGCTCCTCGGCCTCCTCGCACAACCACGTGTGCTGCACAACCACGTGTGCTCTCGACTCCTCCTAAAACCTGAGTACACCGGCGGAGAGTAACAGGGTTACCTTCGCGACACAAGCACGAATGGTGTTAGATAACCGTGTTTTCTGTTGATATCGCAATGCCATTGTGACACAAGCACAATTGTTGTTAGACACTGCCCTTTTCTCTTTCCTCGTTTGTCCGCGACACAAGCACGGATGATGTTGCAACACGAGTTTCACCCCAAAGTTGCAGACCCGTCTAAGGGGTTCTACGGTGTTAGGGCATCTAGGTCTATACTTGATTAACAAATAAACATTTACACAGAAATATCACATTTCATGCATTTTGCACAATCTAAACATCACAAAAAGCACATATATATATTTATCATAATTAAACATGATTCAGAATCATTTATCCAGATTCAATGCTAAACAACTATATTTGAAATCAATAAATACATAGCAACAATAATACAAGAAATTGCATCATTTTCACTAAGCATATTAAGTAATTCAATTCCAATGAATCTAACATACTCTATTTTATGTACTACACTGTTTAAAAGTTATATCATTTGATACAGAAGCAATTAAGTATTTAAATTGAGTTAAATACTGATTTCTAAATGAACTACTACTCACTTTCTGGAACTCGGCCGACCAAACTGGGAACTTGGCCGATCGGCTGGTAACTCGGCCGATCCACCTGCAACTCGGCCGATCCAAACCCTGCTCGAAAACCTATAATGGGAAACTCGGCCGAATCATGCCCAATTCGGCCGATCAAAACACTGATCGTCAAATCTAATTAAGGAACTCGGCCGAATCATACGCAATTCGGCCGAACAGTGTACAGACCAAAAACTAAAACGAACCTGTTGCAATGGAACAGTGCACGCACACACGTCTAGGTTGGGATCAAGCTCAACTGGTGCTAATACTTGGCTATTGGTTGCGGATTTGTGGTCTGAACCTCAAGGTGGATTCGAGGTATTAGTCGTGCCCAAAAGGACCTGCTTCATGTGTCATTGGGTCACCTTCCTCCTTGAAACTTCCCAGCCATGAACCTGCTTCGCGCACAGGTGGAAGAAATGAATTAGGAACGCAGCTAGTTGCTGCTCGTGGCTGAGAGGGCTACGGATTCGTGCACTAGGCTCTTGGCCGAAGTCGGGGCGGCAGTTTTGGTGCTGCTAACTCGCGCCCAGCTGCCCCTGGCCGCTGTTGCGGCTGCTGGCCGGCTCTGTGCAGCAGGTCGGGATGCGGGTAGGGTGAGGTAGAGGAAGGATGGAGGGCGGGGAAAGGAGAAGAAGAAGGGTGCGAGGCTGGTCGGAGCTGAAGGGCCGAGAAAATCACCCCTCAATCGCCCTCTCGCGGCTTCCCCCCCTCCCCCCTTCCTTCTGTTCTGTCGGCACTAAGTGCCGCCTCCCCTGTTCTATCGGGTGGGAAAGAACGAAGATAAGCGAGAAAGGGCTAGGGGGCGGATTATAAATCACCCAGCAAAGATCAAAATTTACAACTAGGTCCCTGAACACTCAAATGTCCGTATCTTTTAACTCGGAAGTCTGTTTCGAGTGATTTTTCTTGCAACGGTTTAAGCTCGGAATTCTCTATAACCTCAAAGCATAAAATTATGTTAACTAGTTTGTCAAAACAGGTCAAATTGCTAATTGCAACAGTGAGTACTCAGCTCAACATAATGTACTAAATAATCAACATTGACACCATTAATTGTCTCAGGTGATTCAAACTCAACTATTGCTTCACATATTAACTTATTTGATTAACCATGATATTTAATTTGATACTCAACACTAATTGAGGTGTTTTACGTAATTCGAGGTATTTATTGACTAAGCAAGGAGTGGGTCATAACAACCTTTTCCCCTTAAAAGAATTTCGTCCCGAAATTCCTAAAAGAGAAAGGAAACGTGTTACTCATTTCTGACTCGTATTCCCACATGGCTTCTTCTATGTTATGGTTCCTTCATAAAACCCTCACTACTGGTATCTTGCGAATTCTTGAACTTTTGATCCTCTGATCAACTATCGGTATTGGTCCCTTAACCTAGGACACATCTAATCTGATTCCAGATCGACCCATAAAACATTGTCCTTCCAGAACTGTTATAACAGCATCTCAATTTATGGTAATTACCAAGAAGTTATTATACTATTCATGTAGACAAACTAAAATTCTTAAATAAACAGAATACATGTCAATCTGGTACTAAATTAAAATCATGCAATTTAACTGTTAAAATCATCACATCTCATAATGAAAACTGATATCAAAATACTTGATTCATCGTACACCCTATCCTTAGGGTTTTCATTTGCCTTGTTCATTCATCACATGCCAACACCCTACTCTTAGGGTTATCTCATTCACTAATCACATGGCAACACCCTACTCTTAGGGTTTCCATTATCTCATCTGTTTGATTGCAATTCAAATCACAATACGGTATCATTCCAGAACTGGCAGAGCAGTATATTTCAAATCATTATAATTACTGAGTGATGTTTATATCATGCATGCAGACAGATTAAAAAAATTCATAAATATTCCAAAATCAAATCAATTTTGGCACATACATACTGAATTTCATGTAATTGAACATCCTATTACACCAATAAGAGTAATTTACTCCATTTATAAGAAACCATCTGTAATATTTATCAATTGTCTGAAATTTCTTGAAGTATGTGCATGTTAACCAAATTCCTAGCTTATGCATCACATAACTCACTTAAGAGTTATTTACGTATCAAATCATAAATATTTAATAGTACTTGGGAATTTCTAATGATATCTCAATGAATTGTGCCAATTCATGTAAATGTTAAGTCACACATATTAACATAACAGGAAACATGCAATTAGGTTTATTTACATATTTTTAATGTTGTCTTATTATCTTGAAATCATGCATCTAATGACTTACCAAATATGTGTTTTCTGGGTTCATACTCAAATCGTACCATTATCAGCCTTGTGTTTCTAAACTCAATATGTTATGATTGAAACTAGATTACCAAGCAACCTAATTATTTAATTCAAGTATATCTTAGTCAAGTCTCGAGACATCAAAGGTCGACTTAATATGAAGAAAATGAGCAGACTAAATTAGTCTATTCACATTCATTCCTATTAAATCACAACCTTTAGGTATCCTGGGTAATCTTACCACAAATTCCATTGTGATAAATTCCCACTCTTAATCCAGCATAGAAAAAGATTACAAGGTAGCTATAGATCTATAGGGTTCAGCCTTAACCTACTGGTACACATTACTCCTAACCACGCACTCAGCTACATCCTTCTGCAAATCTGACTACCCATTTCAACCTCTCGAGACTCATATACATCTTAGTGTTTTCCTGAAAACATAGCATACATCAATACATACACTTCTATAAAAATTCTTTTCTTTCAGCTTTTCCCCTTAAAAGAATTTTACACTATCTTGAGATACACACAACATGTCATGTTAATACAACACCTTATCATCATAAAAACTTAAATTGTAGTCTCTTTTCCTCCTATCATGTCATGCATAATCTGGTTTAACTCACTATCACCCTATTGTAGTTTCTTGATCTGATAATAAGAAGTAAGCTTAACTTACATCTGTACAATCAAATCACTCCGTGTTATTACCCCTAAGTCTAAGTTCAATTTCCACATTTCTACTAGCAGGTCTCTATTGAAACTTGTCACAGAGAATGCATTGGCTGTTGAACTTGACTTTCTGCTGAAAACATCATCCACCACATTCTCTTTATCAGGGTGATATTCTATTGTCACATCATAAAGATAGTGACACCATGTCTTAAAAACATGAACTACATCAGCTATCTTTAGATCATAATCAGATAATACTCCGCTTTCTATGTTACTTACTTATTGTTACATTTTAGGTTTATGTTTTACTCTTTTCTCTAAGTCATTTCATGTTGTTCATGTACCGATCAGGTTATCTTCTTCAAAACCCTAGATCGTTATCAAAGCCAGTTTACTTTTCATAGAACAAATCTCAAGATCTTATTTTACAAAGATACTAGTATTCAAGGTTACATCACTTGTGATATCCCTTAAACTACTACAACTTTAATCATTCTAGGGTTTGGTCCTTAACAATAACATAGCATTATTGTGTGTATGTGTAATCGATTATATTAATCAAATTAAGTTGCTTGGGTCAATAACATATTAACCCAACACTCAATTTTTAATTACTTTAGCTGAAAATTCAGTTTTCACAATAGTTTCTGTAATTCGTTTATTAAACTGCTAACAGAAGCTCCAAAAATTCTGAAAATTTTATATGTTGTGCCTAATAAAGTTTTAGACCTCCAGCAAAATTTCAGGTCATTTTAAGTTACCAATAATTAATTAAAAATCGAACAGTGTACTGCTATATTGCAGTCTGCAGCAGGTTCGGCTGAGTTACAAACTCGGCCGACACCCTTTCTGTAGAGGTCAAAAATCATCTAAAAATTACGCAAATTTTACAGTGTGTCTAAAATTGTGTTGTTCAAGCACAGTTAAAATTTGAGATCAATTGGATATACCAATAAAAAGATAAAATTCAATTACCACACTGCTATATTATTCAGAAAATGTGATCGGTCGAGTTTGAAACTCGGCCGATTAACAAGTCAGAACATTATTCAAAAAATTTTGATATTCTCCAATGTTGTTTATATTTCATACATCCAAATCATATCCAAAATTGGGCTAAATCAGAGTTACACATAAAATACTAAAAATCATTTAGTGAGACATTCTATTTATCAAATTTTGTATTCATATGTCATTAAAATCCTAATTTAGGCCAATTAGGGTCTATGCTTCTCAAAACCTAATTCTCAAGACAAAAGAACATTTATACTTCTATTCTTATTTTACTTGTTAATATGAGTCATTAGATCCCAGCAACGCATCCTGCCAGCCGGACCAGGCCGAACCTGTAGTCCTGAAGCCAAGAGCTACTCGGGATTAATCAACCCCTATTAATCTTAAACATGTGGAAAGAATATCCACTTAGGGCAAACTCAATTAAACACGGTTTCGGGTCTACATTAATACAAAGGAAACAAACATTAAACAATTCACTCCATGACACAACAATATAAAAGAATCATGTTTACTTTACAAACTGGAAATTTCATTTCATGCATATAAAAGCATTTCTAGTGATCTTTAAATCAGATAAACAATAATAGACAAGAGTTGAATCGCATCTTATATGTAATCTCTTTATTCCTTTATTAATTTCTGATCTCTTGACCCTAAGATTTCTAGGGTTTTCTCTCTAGCCTATCCTTCCTCTGCATACCTGGCCAGGGCATCCATAGAAGAACAAACAGAGTAGCTTGATACTGGTCAATCTAAGTATTCAGACACCTGGCCAGGGTATCTAAACACTCAGACCTTCCAGAGCTAAAACACATCATTCATTATTTGCCTTATTTATAACTTTATCTTTTGACCCTAATGATTCTTAACAACTCATCTTAAGCTCATTACTTGATTCTCGTGACCACATCCTCTTCCTTCTATCTGCAATAGTATAACAGAACACTTCCTCTTAGAAGATTACAGATAGAAGAAAGACACCTAAACCTTAATCCTATTGGTCTCTTATCGTCCCCTGACCTTGAGTAACTACGTACTCAAACCAAAGCTCT
Organism: Alisma plantago-aquatica; assembly: GCA_963693085.1. Lineage (NCBI taxonomy): Eukaryota > Viridiplantae > Streptophyta > Magnoliopsida > Alismatales > Alismataceae > Alisma > Alisma plantago-aquatica. Next base: position 1,251,282,782 of record OY856412.1, read on the forward strand.
GATACCAAAATTGTCACGCCCCAATCTCACATTAACCACAAACCACGAGATTAGGACACGACAGGATGGGATTTACTCATAAGCCAACCACTCTTTACTTTTTAAAAACCTTTTAAAGACATTAATAAGATAATCTGATTTATGCTATAAAATGAAACTAAACAAACTGCGGAAGCATCTTTATTAAACTGATCAGCAATATAAACAGAGTCTACAACGTTTTACATTGTTGGACATAAATAAAGCATAACAGTTAATTTACATCTTTATACACGTTCACTCTCTCACTCACACCTTGTCCCAAAGATCGAGGGGAAAGGACTAAGAGACCTCTAACTACTAACTATGAACCTTCTATTGACTAGGCGTAAGGATAAAATGATCCTTCTGATTTCCTGCTGCTGATGATAACCTGAAAATGTTTTGAGTAGAGGTATGAGCCTACTCGCTCAGTGAATAGCATTTCACTTAGTTATCACTAAACAACTCATCAGGTTTATAAACTGAAATTAAACATAAATGCAGAACTAAGCAAGGCAGTTCTAATAACATAACAGATTTACAGAATATAGTCACATTTCCAAGCATCAACAGGTAATTCAGATAAATGAACAGTTATATAAATTTACTGTGAACCTACTTGATTATTTATTCATTTTATTATTATGCCCTAAATATATGCAGTGTACTCTGCATATAAAGATCCGCAGCAAGTTCATGCTACGGCCCCACCGTACAAGACTTAGCGACACACCCGGGGGGGGTGCTAAGTCTGACTACTCGTCCTGGTCTGCACAGGACACAGGCTCCTCGGCCTCCTCGCACAACCACGTGTGTTGCACAACCACGTGTGCTCTCGACTCCTCCTAAAACCTGAGTACACCGGCGGAGAGTCACAGGGTTACCTTCGCGACACAAGCACGAATGGTGTTAGATAACCGTGTTTTCTATTGATATCGCAATGCCATTGTGACACAAGCACAATTGTTGTTAGACACTGCCCTTTTCTCTTTCCTCGTTTGTCCGCGACACAAGCACGGATGATGTTGCAACACGAGTTTCACCCCAAAGTTGCAGACCCGTCTAAGGGGTTCTACGGTGTTAGGGCATCTAGGTCTATACTTGATTAACAAATAAACATTTACACAGAAATATCACATTTCATGCATTTTGCACAATCTAAACATCACAAAAAGCACATATATATATTTATCATAATTAAACATGATTCAGAATCATTTATCCAGATTCAATGCTAAACAACTATATTTGAAATCAATAAATACATAGCAACAATAATACAGGAAATTGCATCATTTTCACTAAGCATATTAAGTAATTCAATTCCAATGAATCTAACATACTCTATTTTATGTACTACACTGTTTAAAAGTTATATCATTTGATACAGAAGCAATTAAGTATTTAAATTGAGTTAAATACTGATTTCTAAATGAACTACTACTCACTTTCTGGAACTCGGCCGACCAAACTGGGAACTCGGCCGATCGGCTGGTAACTCGGTCGATCCACCTGCAACTCGGCCGATCCAAACCCTGCTCGAAAACCTATAATGGGAAACTCGGCCGAATCATGCCCAATTCGGCCGATCAAAACACTGATCGTCAAATCTAATTAAGGAACTCGGCCGAATCATACGCAATTCGGCCGAACAGTGTACAGACCAAAAACTAAAACGAACCTGTTGCAATGGAACAGTGCACGCACACACGTCTAGGTTGGGATCAAGCTCAACTGGTGTTAATACTTGGCTATTGGTTGCGGATTTGTGGTCTGAACCTCAAGGTGGATTCGAGGTATTAGTCGTGCCCAAAAGGACCTGCTTCATGTGTCGTTGGGTCACCTTCCTCCTTGAAACTTCCCAGCCATGAACCTGCTTTGCGCACAGGTGGAAGAAATGAATTAGGAACGCAGCTAGTTGCTGCTCATGGCTGAGAGGGCTACGGATTCGTGCACTAGGCTCTTGGCCGAAGTCGGGGCGGCAGTTTTGGTGCTGCTAACTCGCGCCCAGCTGCTGGCCGGCGCTGCTCTGTGCAGCAGGTCGGGCTGCGGGTAGGGTGAGGTAGAGGAAGGATGGAGGGCGGGGAAAGGAGAAGAAGAAGGGTGCGAGGCTGGTCGGAGCTGAAGGGCCGAGAAAATCGCCCCTCAATCGCCCTCTCGCGGCTTCCCCCCCTCCCCCCTTCCTTCTGTTCTGTCGGCACTAAGTGCCGCCTCCCCTGTTCTATCGGGTGGGAAAGAACGAAGATAAGCGAGAAAGGGCTAGGGGGCGGATTATAAATCACCCAGCAAAGATCAAAATTTACAACTAGGTCCCTGAACACTCAAATGTCCGTATCTTTTAACTCGGAAGTCTGTTTCGAGTGATTTTTCTTGCAACGGTTTAAGCTCGGAATTCTCTATAACCTCAAAGCATAAAATTATGTTAACTAGTTTGTCACAACAGGTCAAATCGCTAATTGCAACAGTGAGTACTCAGCTCAACATAATGTACTAAATAATCAACATTGACACCATTAATTGTCTCAGGTGATTCAAATTCAACTATTGCTTCACATATTAACTTATTTGATTAACCATGATATTTAATTTGATACTCAACACTAATTGAGGTGTTTTACGTAATTCGAGGTATTTATTGACTAAGCAAGGAGTGGGTCATAACAATCCTACTCATCAAGTGGCCATGGATATCAAACTCCCTCAGGAGGGACAAATCCCATATCTATCACTCACCCCTCAAAAGCCCCATGTGTCAAAGCCACCCAATCATCACCTTTATAACAACCCATGTTTCAGGATTGCGTTTGATAATGTCAAAGTGTACCCAACAACATGTGTTGAGTGTAGTGATTTCAGGTCTAAGAATCACACTCACCACCATCACTGTGAGTACTGATTGTGACTACCATCTCATGGTTCCATGTGTCAAACTCACAGTGGGTCTGTCCGGTACACTTGTTCTCTAACAAGTACCTATGTGTTTGGTTTGATATCTCTATATCATGACTAATGAGATTTTGTCATCAACCAACACCACAATCTAGTCTTGTGTGTCATTGCTGTCTATATACCTTCCACAATGACATCCGACTAGGGACATAACAAGAATGTACAAACTCTTAGCATCCGTATGATCTCATCATTCAGGTCCTTAACCTGAAAGCATACGTCATTGAGTTCTGTCATTCTTTAGACATTCAATCTGTTCTATCACTATCTCATATGACTGAACCAGAAAGAATTGGAAGCTCGCCTTTGATGTTTATCAAATCAATCTTAATGTATCCTACCAATCATCCCATGATTGGCTCTCAGGGCATACATACCAACAGAATGAACGTGAGGGCATTAGATGAATCCTCTTAGAGTACACAAAGCTGCCAACATGTTTGAAGCCCCGACTAATTATTTCTCCTAGATTCCTAATTTGACTCCATGTTCAATGTTCTAAAACCTCAACTAGTAATTCATCACTTCTTTCGTGTGTGACTTGTCTAGAATTTATACCGACGCTGAAGATGGTGCCCATCATCGTGGTTCTTAACACACATGGAACTAGACCAGGTTTTGATGCAAGATTTCTTGTTGTTTTCCTCCTTGTTTCCTTTGGTCAAAGAAGAAACTATCGTGTTTGAAGCTTCCTTCTTTTGCCCCTGAAGCATTGACATGCATGTCATGCCCACATGGGCATATGAGTTATTTGGTCGCATTAGACTTGTCCTAACAACAAAATTTGGTCGGGGTAGGTCGCGCCATTTGGTCGCTCTTGATTGGTCCAACTTGACAATGTTTATAGATAATATCACTTACATGGCGTTTTGGTTTTGTATGATTGGTCTAGATCTCAAAAAGGTATAAAAAATCATCATTTGTTACAAAAATTGTAAAAATATTCTTTGGAAAGACTTTTGAATAAGGAACAATATAATGATAATTTTAAAGCCTGTTTTGACTATGAGTTTCCCTAATTATTTAGAAAACCATGAAACCCTAGAAAATTAGGTTGAATGCAATTTGTTAACGAATTATAATTGTCATAAACATGGTAATTAGGGTTTCAGTTGACCCCAAAAAGTGGTTAGGATTCATCAACCTAAGAAGAGCAACTAAGGATCTTCTTTAAGAGAGAGGTGAGTGGTCCATGTACTTTGAACATAAATATTGTTTGATTTGATGTATATACATAGAATGTTGCGAATTCATTATTTACTATCTCAATCATTGAAAGTCAATTAATCTATGATGATCTTAATGTCACGTTTATTGTCAATATAATTATATCATCTTTATGCACATCATAGATAAAGTTACAAATAAGATCTAAGAGACAGTTAAGAGTTTTCAAGAGACAGATAATATTAACAGATAACTTATATAAGATCCTCACCAAGAGACTCAGAGAAAAACTAAGAGGTAATTTGATGCATAAGAGAAAATGCACTTCAGTACAACCTAAGGGACACTTCAATGCATAAGAGAAGAGATACTTTGGTACAAAACTCGAGGATTCTTATATAAGTCAAGATAAAAGAAGTAATCTAAAAGCAATCATGTCTCTTTTTCAATGTTTAATGTTTAAAGTCTATTTTAAAGATATAATATGTGGGCTCCGATCTCCAAACCACGATATAAACATGATTTAAACTTAGCGGAAGCAATCGATTAACAGCGGAAGACAAAAATCACGGGAAATTAAATTTTTTTGAGATAAGGGCTTGAAACCATAAAACTTCTTCCATAGAAAAGGATTAAACTGTTTACATCTCTGATAGTTACTTCTTGAGTAATTATACACATCATGATACAAAATCTCAAGAGTTAAAAACCAAAATCTCAGACCAGCAACTCCTAGGACTTGAGAGTACAGAGACGACATAGGACTATCTAACTATATGACTCAGCAGTCAGTATCTCCACCTGAGATTCACTGCTGCTCCTGGTGTTGCTGCTGCTGGGATTGGTCACCTGTAGACTGGTTCCTCCGTCTTCGACGACCACCTAAAAAGTGAAATCTACGGGGTGAGACAATTTTAAATAATTGTCCCAGCGAGAGTTATAACTCTCCACTAGAAGCTTTATATAGCAAATCAAAGGACAACATAAGCAATAAAAGCTTTTAAGGTATTCAACAGTAGATTAGAAATAAGCAGAACTACAACAGTTAAGGAATGTGAACAACATATCTACTATACAGTGTAACATCATTCAAGTATCTCGTAGTTTAACCTAAGCAGTTATACTACGTGGCTGATTATGTTTTACAAACATCATTATGCCATGCGGAGATGAGGTATACCACTCAAACTCCAACCGATCACTGTTAAGTCGCATCGGTATCATACCTAGGTCATCAAAAGAGCTGAATTCTTAGGACCTCATCTTACTCAGTCAGTAAGAGGATTGTTTGCAGGACCTCTTGCGTCTCTGCTGTTATAGCTTACCAGGGTGATCTGGTCCTTCCCTATTTTAGAGCTACAGTGGCGTTCTGTACTCTCTTCGTCATCGAAAGATTTCTTGTTTATCTCTCATCGATGCGGTGTTTGTGTTTTCTTTGGGAGATTCGTGGTACATCTCTTGGTTTGGATTTGTAGTGAAGGGTTGATGGAATATGATACATCTACATCAATTTCTACACTAGTATGTAAGGATTTACGCATCCATTTCCCCCACATACTCAAAAGTATGTGATCCAGGAGTTCCCTTAGGAAAACCTGTTTCACCATCATTTTGCTTTCTGACAATGATGGATCTATGATCAGGGCTCTACATGGTATGATTATACTTGATTAGTCAGGTACATTTCAGTATTCTTTTAACATCATACATATTCTCAAACATTAATCATTAGCATGGCAGCTATGAAAGTAGAATACTAAATGTAACATGTCTAACTCACATCAATTATCATTTCTTAATCATCTCATCACAAGTCATCTGTTAAGAATGACCTTGATGATACTCATGGCTCTCACAGCCTATCAATCTCATAATATGCCACTAACAAGGCATCATGATATTTCACTATTCATAAAGCTATCAACATGCTTTCAATGAATATAGTATCATAATACTTACCTGGATTTGATCATCCTCATATAGGAACCTGCATGGTTAATTCAACTGATAACAGTAAACAATTCATTTCAATGAAGTTGTACCTTCCCACTCTTACAAGAGTTAGGTTTCCTGATCTTCATCAATTAGGGTTTACTATTCACATTTCATGTCATTACCCTAGAATTAGGGTTTACTATTCACCTCATGGTGAATTGAACTCATGACATCATCATGTATGAGAAACATCATCATTAAATCCCTCAGATAAGATTAAGATTCATCAATTATCATAATTAGGGTTTTTATGATCTCACATAGGTGGATCATACCCTAATTATGCACATTCATATGTATTGAAGGTACTTTACTTGAGTTTCAACCATAAAAGGTACTTTCTCTCTCCTCTCATTAGTAGAAGGTGATTACACCACTCAAGATTAGATTAGGTTAAGTCCTCATTGACTAACATAAGCCAAATCACCACTATCAAGTGATTAGGGTTTGATTAAAACAAGGTATCCTTTGATTGAACACTTTAGGGGTATCTTGGTAAATTACACCATTGATCATCATCATGGGTCAATTCATTAGTCAATTAGTCCCTTAATGTCCTAGATTACCATTAGGGTTTAGATCAAACCATCATTGAACCAATTACACCTTTAATTGATTAAGTATAAACAACCTTGAAAACCTCCAAACGGTTTCAACCTTCAACCACCAAACGGTCTTGAGATAGTTTGGTCTCAAACGGTCTTGAGACTGTTTGACCTCAAACGGTCTTGAGACCGTTTGGGGAAAGTTGACCTCCAAACCCTTTGAGCTTATGCGGTTTGAAACTGTTTGATCAAAATCCACCTTGAGATCGATTGGTCCAAATGACCTTGAGATCGTTTGAGCCCAAACGGTCTTGAGACCGTTTGGTCCAAATGGGCTCAAACCGTTTGGACCTCCAAAGTGGTTTGAAAGTTCCAATCGATTATGGATATCTCTGTTGAAGCATTCAATTGGCCAAATCCATATTAACCTCTTACAAATTGAGTCAATTAGGATGAGCCTCAATCAATTTGACACCAAATTGACCCTCAATTGAAAGCCATTCAGGGCTAAGTCTATCTCAATTAGGGTTTCAATCGAATAATCATCAATGTTCAACAATATGAATCAAATCAAGGTTGAACCTATCAATTGACTTCCAATTGGGCCCAAACTTGGCCCAAACGGTCTTGAGGTCGTTTGGATGACCTCCAAAAGGTCTTGAGACTGTTTGCCCAAAGTTTGACCAAAAACCAAGTCGGTTGGATAAGGGTTGAACCCTAATTAGGTCAAAAATCAGCATTTTTATCAATTCAACAACTTGTTGCAATTGGACCCTCAATCCATCAAATTAGCTCAACCCTAGACCTCCAAACGGTCTTGGGTTGTCACCAAACGGTCTTGAGACCGTTTGGTTCCTTCAACCCAAAACTCAACAAGATCTATACTTGAAATCAGCAATTTTAACCCGATTAGGGTTAGGATGTTGAAGTGCCTTCAACTCTCAATTGGTTAAGAATTAGATTATGATTCTTTGTAGGAATGAAACTCAATATATTACCAACAGACCCTCAAATGGTCGTCCCTTGGTCAACACTATCAAATGGTCTTGAGACCATTTTGATCCAAACGGTCTTGCAAGATCGTTTGAGATCAAACGGTTTGAGACCGTTTGACCTCAAACGGTTTGCAACCGTTTGGACCAAAAGGGTCCAAGGTCGGTTGATAAAGTTGCCTAGGAATTCACGCCCATCATCTTCAACCTCTGTTCAGGTCGGTTACTCCACCATTTTGCTTGCAAAAGTGCAAGGAAGAAGGGAGGTAGAAGAAGAACTTAAGCTTAAATTGCAAGAACAAAGATATGCATAAAAAGCAAAGAATTTAGAGTTATAAAACCCGCCTCAAACGTTGTTCCAAGAGCTCCAAGCTTCCAAGCTTTAAGCTTATAATGGTGTCTTGAGCTCCACAACTCGGCCAGAGGTGATTCTCCAAGGAAAAGATGGGGATGGTCGACTAGAACAAAGAATCTAAGTGAGTTAACCATAGAACCAACCTTTTAAGAAGAATTCCACCATGAATTCGAGCTTGAAGATGTTTCCCCCTCACCTTAGCACTAGTTGGTTGTTCTCCTGAGCTCCAGAGCTTTGCCTTAGCCGTTTGAGAAAGATGAGTAGTGAAGAGGATAAATGATCCGTTCACTTGGTTTGCAAAGGTTTTAGCTTATATAGTTTAGGCTATTTCCCACCATAAGGACCTTTAGAACTTGAAATTCTCATCCAAGTCCCTCCTTGTTCAAGGGAAAGTCCAAGCCCATCTAAACTTATGCAAATCTCATCAAAACTCAAGATCTAAGGGTAAAGGAACAACTTTCAACTTGGGTACATATATGAAAGGTCTCCATTCTCATACTTGGTGAATTTTATGCACAAAGATCATTTTTCTTATCTGATTACTCATTCATGTGTCCCTTTCATCATTTTTACTCTAAATGATGTCAAGAGTCATAAAAGATGTTCTAGATGGTGTATTTTATAAATTGCACCCCACAATTTGGGTAAATTGCACTTTACTCCAAATTAGGGTTTTTAAGCACAAGGATCATTCCTCAAGCTGCTTGATGCCCAAGCTTGGGAAATCCATCTTACCTCATCATATTCACTCATATGATGTCTCATCATCAGAGGAACATCTTAACATGTGAAATTTGCAAGTTAAACCCCTTAACTGGGTAATTTGCACATAGGTCCCTACATTACAAAACAATACTACAACTTTGTTTATAAAGGAGCAAAATTGAAAGTATATGTTCCTGAGGAACTTAATTACATGCCAGGGAGTATTCACAAGTATATAATTACATATTTAGGCAAAACTTCTAGGGTTAGGTTATAACCCATGTTAGGGATGTTACATAATATGTCCAATTCTACTTACTGATTTTTTAATGCATGGATGGGGGCGCGATGCCCGCACATAAAGACAAAGCATATATGAGTGGAGCTACCTGACAACGTCGAGGATATTCAAGAAGGAAAGGCCTAGTGGGGTGTCAACTATAATAGAATGATCCCTTTTAGATTTCTTTTCAAGCTATGAGAAGCATGCATTAGTTTTAAGTATACATTTCATGTTATATCAATAATATGTGAGAAATTGAAATTATACATGTGATAGTTATATAAATTCTATTTTTATGCAATGATTATCATGTTTATGTCATTTCCCTTGAGAATTATGCTTCCGCTCTATAATTGATATGTCTAAAAAGTGGGGTGTTACGATGCATGTTTAGATTTTTATTATGCTAGTATGGAACCAAAATATTACTGCTAAATTAAATGAGTATGAGTATGTGTATGGCCAAACCCGTACGTAACCGTACCATTTACACCCCTAATTTTATTGCTTCCGTGGTTCTAACATATTTAGTTTCTCTTTTTATAATTACTTTACATGACCATGTAATCTGGGGAAAAAATCAATAACTATGAGACTTCTTTTACAATGTGGATAAATCTTATCAATATATTTTGGTGACACTTCCCTACATGGTAAATTTTTGGAGAATTAAGTGTCCTTCAAACACACACATCCTTTTATGGCTGTTGGTCACACTAAACTGCTTGTGGGAGAAAGTTGACATAAAAGTGGGCATTTTTTTTTCTTCAATATGCTTGTTATGTCGACGTTACTCTCTGACAATATAGATCACACTCTCTATTATCGTGGCTTCTCTAAGGCTCCGATTGGTTTGTCGTAACTGATCTGGAAAACTTATGAACTGGAGTTCTTTGAGAAATTTTTCATGATTGGTTTAAAATAACTGTTGGAACCTGAGTTCCGTGACTTCTGGTGAGTTTCACACTTATATACAAAACACAGTTCCTGAGTTCCCTCTTAAAAAGAGCGGAAAACGAGTTCTGAATCAACTAATAACATTTCTTATACAATTATGTTCTTCGTTTGTTATAAGTGACACAATTACAATATTTATGATTATAAATAGTAGCGGTGTGGATATAGTACATTCCTAAAACCACAACATAATATGACAAAATATCATACACTATAATCACACTATTTAAAATATTTTACACTATAACCACTATTATAAGTACGATCTACAAAACAAAAAATACAATCACGTGAATACAATGTGATTTACGCATATATTTTTATTCTTCATGTTTAAACAATATGATGTGAAAAATGATAATTAACTATAACCATGCACGAATAATATAGTAAAGTTTCCTAAAAAATAATGTAAAAATTAAGCGTGAAACAATGATGAACCAAAACTTATATTTGCAAGAACATGAAATGCATATATTATTATAATACTTTTGTATACACAAAGTGAAATAAAAATATTATGATGTGATTTTAATAATAATATTTTTATTAAAAGGTTATAATTATACCATAATAAAATATTTTTAAAGGAGCAACATGTGCACCATAACCACTTGTTGCAATTATTATGATTTTTTATATATATGATTTTTTTATGTCCTTAGCATCATCAATTATTTATATTACACAATACAAATTAATAATATTTTTAATAATTTCCGTATTTACACTTACAACAAACCAATCAGATGGAAGTGAATGGAACTTAAGTTCTAAAACTGAACTAGAGTTCCCAAAAAATGAGTTCCACATAACTCATGACTTACACCAAACCAATAGGAGCCTAAGCACATTTGGCTTAATTTCTACATCGACATTGTTTTGGGAAACATCTCGCATGATCTTATGCTATAAACTTTATTTGGTAAGGACTCATGCATTGAAGATACCTTTAAAAAACTTGTAGTCCGCGTGCTGTATTCATCATTTAGCACATTTGACTAGAAATGAACCAAACACTATTTGACAACACTTCATGTCAACATAGAAAAAACTATTTTGATATTTATACTATCTTTTCTTTCAGCTTAAAACATTTTTTTTTACATAAACCCCCACATCTTTCTAAGCAAAGGTTCCCTGCGGGGCAAATCACTTTTTTTGGACGAGGATGCTAATGATGAATTGAAGGAAGACTTGACGGCTCTGTGAACAAATGGCTACATGATCATTCCTTGATGACGGCCCTACGACCATAGTTTCATCCCTAACGTTCCATTCTATGTTTCTCTGTCATATGCGTATGAGTTGTCATGCTGGAGATCCCACCCATGTTTAGATCAATGTCCCACAAGGCTCCACTTTAGCATGTGTTTGTTTTGCTTAGGGAAGTCTATCCCATAAGGTTCTTTTTGACAACATAGAACGATGATTGGCTGCTTTTGTCATGAGTTTGCATCTTCTATTCTTGCATCAATGTGTCGTTAACTGTTTTTCATGAAAAAAACATAAATACATAGAAGACATATTTTTGTGGATTTCCAAATTTACCCCAAAAAGTATTATTTGGCAAAACATAATGCCGCATTTTTTTTGTTAACCACCATTTCTAGTATAAGAATTCCCAATTAAATTAAGTAATCTGGACATAGACGTTTGAACATACTTACGCACACACGGGCCATACGGCTAGAACGCAACGCGGCTTCGCCACACGATGAGCTAACGCCTGTGCCGGTCGACTAGCCGAAGAACGGCGCCTCTTTAAAACACCCCTTCCGGGAGCTGTCGGCGAGTTACGAACGGTCCACTATCCCCGTGGTTAGATGCTCAACTTGGGATAAAACGCGCAACAGGCCTCATTTCGGCTAGGGTTTTAGCTCTTTCCCCAGCCCCGCCTCACCCGCAAGTACCGACCAATCCCGCCAACGCAGGGAAGGCCCCTCCCTCCCTTTCCAGCCGCGCAGGGCATCACGGCGTCTTGCTGCTGCGGCGGTGGCGGGAAGGTCGGACGAGTGGCTGGGGTCATGGGGATAGCATGCGTCTCCACCGCCACGGCGACTACTTCCTGTACCGGTCATCGGAGCCTGTGCTCCTCTTCCTCGACCTCGCTGTGGCTTGTCCCTCAGCTCACTCATCTTCCGTGCTCACTGTCACGCCCCACGCGCCTCCGCCGGCCTTCCATCTCCTGCCAGCGGTAAGCAAGCTACATGCCTCCTTTCCTCTCCGGTTCTGGTCGTAACACAGCTATGTAGCTCATGTTATCCATCTACTTCCTTGATGACATGTAAGTTGTATGGTACTGAAATTCGCACCTGTGACATCTATCCTACCTTTCTCCTGAATACCAGGCACGAGCTCCACAAATCTGACATCCCGGAACAATGGCGTGGCCCCATGATTCCCTTGAGGCGTGGACAAGCTCCAAACGGTAGCAACAACTCCAAACCATTTCAGAAAAGGGTATTCCACACCACCACGTCCACCAACGTTCAGCTCCATTTTAACTTCGAGCAGCCACCCAGCAGAGCATACAATTACGACTGGAAGATCATCCGCCAGCAGAACGAGTATGGGTCGGAGTTGGAACACCCCTCTTCGTTGGGCCCTGTGCCTTTGAAACCGGAGAAGGGTTGGTCCAGGGAACGTGACAAGATAAACCAATTGCTGGCAGCACACAACATCTGCAATAACTTTGCTAACAGGAAAGGGAGCATTGGGCCTGTACTTGTCCCAGAGACCAAGTTTGGTGATGATCCTCGGATCGTGGGGTTTCAAACCCGTTCACAAGTCGGAACATCTATCCTTACCGAGGAGTATCCTGTTTCCAGCACAGTGAGTTCTCCTCGAAATAAGCCACTCATCCATAAAGAAGATTATGTTGGATACAACCCGCAAACCCAGCAGGTCCAGGACAAGGTGGAGGAGCCTCTAGCCAAGGAAGCAACCCACATCAATGGCGAGAAAAGCAAAATCATTTCAAATGGAACATATACTATTGCTATGACTGAACAAACGAAGAACCTTCTGCGTGTTTACGATAATGTTCTTGTGGTGGATACCGTCTCCAAAGCACGGCAAGTCGCGCATCTACTCACCACGAAGTACAAGGATCTCGTCCATGCATGTGATACCGAGGTATGTGTTTAACCTTCCTACTTCAAAACCCTACGCTATAGAGTAACTTTAGTGACATGTAAATTTTAACATTCCACTCTTTGAAAGCCTCATATAATCTGGATTTTCATTCGTAACTAATCATAGTATTAAATCTAATCCTCACATGATAAATTTTTGCTACAAAAGTTAAAATTTAAATAGACACTACGTTTCTGTGGGTGAGTTATAAATGTTGTTATTCCTGAATGAGTTACCAACCAAAAAAATGTTCATGTTTATTGATATTCTTTTGAATGTAATCTTGTTAACTTTAATTCAATATTCAAGCAACTTTGGAGCGGCAAAGTGCTATTGGAAGAATATAATATCCATCTATCTGTGACTTGTGTGTTCGGAAAGCTTCAAACATGAAAACTATCAGCAAGAATCAACAAAACAGTCCTCTTTCACCATTTACATGAATAGACTTGCGGTATGCTCCTCTATTTCGAGTTGGAGAGAGACTCAAGCAACTGAACTACTCTCTTGACCTAACCAAACTGAATGTACATGTGGACCATGTGGTCATTAGTTGTTTACCTTACCAAACACACCAAGATGTAGACAAGACTAGCTTGGGTCCTGGCTAAGCATGACTCAACAAATTAAAAAAAGTTCCCAAAAGGGCTTCTTGCATGGGATTGTTTATTGCAGACTAGATTGGTTATTCATTTTTTAATCTGAACATTACAGCATCCCATTAGTTGTAAGATAGTTTCTCTTCTTATACTTATTGAATAGCAGCAAGTTGATTAATGATTTATGTTTTTCTTCTCTTGAAAGTTTATTTACAATGTCAAGTCTTGATAGTGGTTCTTACTTTTGTATTTTACATTGCTAGAATGATCTCTGATTTGACACAATCACTCTCGTTTTTCTGTAGGGAGTGATGGCAACCATCTATATATGTTATTTTCCTCTTTAAAACCACTGAAATCTAACATTTCACACGTCTGTTGTAATTCAGGTGGCTAATATTGACGTAAAACAGGAAACTCCTGTGGGTCATGGTGAGATGATATGCTTTAGCATCTATTCGGGTCCTACAGCAGATTTTGGGAACGGGAAGTCCTGCATTTGGGTGGATACTCTTGATGGAGAGAGTAATATCTTGACGGAGTTCTTTCCCTTTTTTGAAGACGCATCAATCAAAAAGGTTGAAGAGTTTGTGTCACTCTAACTTCAGATTCTGAAAGTTCAGTTGTCTTTGGTTGTCTACACTAGCAAAAATGTGCCCATTATCAGTTCTTTTCTTAGCCTTATTAGTGTTGGAAATTGCTTATAGAATCCATGTATATGGTAATTTTCTGGTGAGAGAAGTTGCAAGCTGCCAATTTATAGTATCAGATCTGGTGGGACGGGAGTCAGCAAACTTTGAAGTAATTTACTAGCATGCTGGGTTTTCTCGTTTGATTAAGCTCCAGCTTTTGCAGTATAGGTTCAATATTGCAATATAGACAATGAGGTTCAGGAGAAAGTACCCCCCACTATGCAGTTACTATTGTGCACACATCTCATTTTCATTTTCTATAGTTCTTTTAAGGATCTGTCACCACACCTCTATGCCTCAAAACTCTATTTATCTCATCCATAGTCAATGCATGAAATGTTACTAAGGTCTATTGTTTAATATCAGTGTTTATTGTATTACAATTTCATTATTTTAATTTTCCACCTGTACCTCTATTGCCAGGTTTTAAGTTGCATGCTCTTTATTTTTGATAGGTGTGGCACAATTATAGCTTCGACTGTCACATACTACAAAATTACAACATTAAGCTATCCGGCTTCCATGCTGATACCATACATCTTGCACGTCTTTGGGATTCTTCGAGAAGAATGGATGGAGGCTATTCACTGGAGGCACTTACCAGTGATCCAAGAGTAGGTGTAAGCAACAAAGGCAATCCTACAGTAGGCAAGATATCTATGAAAGATATATTTGGGAAGAAAAAGTTGAAGAAAGATGGAACCGAAGGGAAGATTGTAACTATTGCCCCTGTTGATGTCCTTCAGAGGGAGGAAAGAATTCCTTGGATATGCTACTCTGCTTTAGATTCCATAAGCACGTTAAATCTTTTTGAATGTCTAAAACTAAAGCTGATGGATCTGCATTGGGAGATTGATGGCCAAACAACGGGGACCATGTATGACTTCTATGAAGAATACTGGAGGCCTTTTGGAAATCTTTTAACTGAATTGGAGGCTGCTGGTATGCTTGTTGATCGGAATTATCTTTCTGAAATTGAGAAAGTTGCTGTTGCAGAACAGCAAGTTGCAGCTGACAAGTTTAGGGATTGGGCATCGAAATACTGCGCAGATGCCAAGTATATGAATGTAGGGAGCGACACTCAAATACGGCAGCTTCTTTTTGGCGGTACAACAAACATGTATGTTTCCTTGCGTGTTTAAATTTGGTGCTGGTTTCTTTTTGTTTAATCTGGATCTAGTTTCCTTAAAAACTTAGAGCCTTTATATTTTAAGTTCTTTTCTGCCTCAGAGCCTATATTCATAGTTGATATTTTTTTTTGGTATGCGGTATCCATGTCGCCTGACATTAAAACTCGATTGCTTTTGTGTATATTTTACTTGTTGATCTTAATCTGAATTTGTAATTGTCTTTCACTGTTCTGGTTCGTCCACATGGTCCAACAGTAATCTTTGAAATTCAGTATGCCCATCAGCGATCTTATTGATGCATATTAGGGTACAACCAATTTGCTTTTATCATGTTCTAGGGTCTAACATATATTGTGAGATGCAAATATATATATGAAAGTCTTATATGTCCAATAATGCAACTACCTACTATGTAGCACACAGTCCTACTCCCCTAGACACAGATATACTCAGAACGTGACATTTTGTCTTTAAATATTGCACACAGTCACGACAAGTGGGATTGAAAAGTATGTGTTGGTCTTCAGAAATCATATATGGATATGTACAATACATGTATAATTGTATATTAATCAAATTTAGTAGAAATATAGAAATGAAATTGTTTCCTTTATAGCTCTGTCTGAATTTCTGACTTGCTGACTTGTTGATCGTGTACTGTTAATGTTTGGCATGGATAAGTGTCCCTTGCACATCCTAGCATTGAATCGGACAAAGCTAATTAGTTCCGTTTTATGATACTATTATCTCTTAATCTTAACAAGCGGTCAAGAGGAAGTAATAGTAAAAAAAGATTTGCTTAAAAGACTAACTTTTTTTTCACCTTGTCTATTTTCCTGCAAAAGTAGGACACATTGAGACATGGATAGGTGTATCCAATATGTTTGGAGGTCTATCCTAGGTATGTTTGTCTGATACAACTTGTCATCGGAGCTCCAAGGATGTACCCTTGCTTCCTGGACTAGGGAACAATATTTTTGTAGTTTTGATAGCCTTGTTCAAGAAATAACATAGTTAGGCACCGTTTGGCCTATCAGTTGTTGCTACTGCCAATTGACTACCACCCAATTTTGCAATAGTCGAATTGAAAGTGGTGTACTGCAAGTCTGCAATCCCCGGGCATTATTGTCCCTGTATAAATGGCACTCTAATCATTCGATCCATATTATTGCAGTTTAGGTGAGTAATAAATACGATCTGCAAGGTGCCTACCTAATAGATACATCTGGAAGGTGCCTAAATTCCTGTTGCTGAATAAGCTTATCAATAGATGGTCTAGGTATCATCAGAGGGCTTTCACTATGGTCGGTCATAAAAAATCAAGAGCAGGGATAGTTTAAGCAGATTAACTAAATTCTTTTAGAGGAGTTGTGTTATATCAATTACATAGGAAAAATTCCTGTTGCTGAATAAGCTCATCAATAAACGGTTTAGGTATCATCAGAGGGCTTTCACAATGGTTGGTCATAAAAAATCAAGAGCAGGGATAGTTGAAGCATATTAACTGAATTCTTTTAGTAAGGGGGAGCCTTTTAGAGTTGTATTATATCAAATTATCAATTACATAGGAAAATTCCTGTTGCTGAATAAGTTCATCAATGGACGGTCTGGGCATCATAGGGCTTTCACAATGGTTGGTCATAAAAAATCAAGAGCAGTGATAGTTTAAGCGGATTAACTAAATTCTTATAGTAAGGGGTAGCCTTGTGCCGAAAATTTGACTTTCCTCCACTTACAACGATAAAAGCTAAATCTTGAGCGAATGTCACCACTAAAATTGATGTATATGTATCTGACGATTATAGAGAAAAGGTATACATAGACTTTCATTTCAAGTGCTACTTTAGATTTGGTGCCTGTCAAAGATATAGCCCGATGGCTTGAGCTGACCTTCACGTCTTCACATGCTTCTGTTATTTTTTAGCTGCCCCCCTTTCTTAGAAAGTAGTTAGGCATCTTGCATCATAAATGCTGACAAGGCAAAATCTGAGTGCATAAATATAATCCACTTTTATGCGCAAATTCTCGGAAAGAGCAATTTTCCATACTAGTTTTTTTAATCGATTCACAACTCGCGGAGAACTAGTTTATGCATTGACAAGGCAAAATCTGGAGTGCGTAAATACAATTCACATTTAGCTGCAGAAAGCTAATTTATTTATGTAACATGTGCTGTTTTTTTTCTGGTGGTAAATGATTACCTATCTCACAACTCGCAATTTCTTAGGTTAGTACACTTTCTGTTCATGTTTCTCTTAATGTTAGCTTTTATATTCTTTGTTTTCGCTCTATGACAAGAGTTGCTGCAGTTTGTTATGAAACATGGCGAATGTATATGAATATCGACAATTATTGTGAAGTGCTCATAAGTCTATTATGCATATCAGTGAAGGTATTTAATTGCTTCCACTGCCTACTTAAAAATCTCTGATTTCTGCAGAAAAAATCAGAATGAGTGCTTACCGACATCAAGAACTATCAAGGTGCCAAATGTTGATAATGTGATTGAAGAGGGTAAGAAGTCACCATCAAAATTTCGAAATATTACGCTACATAAAATAGGTGATACGATGCAGACAGAAATCTATACAGCTTCTGGCTGGCCTTCTGTTGGAGCTGATGCTTTGAAGACTTTTGCTGGAAAAGTTTCTACAGAGTACTTACTATCTGATGATTATGAAAATGAAGACAACAGTGATGGCACAGACATTGAGATATTATCAGAAAAAAGCTCAAACAAGCCACCGGGGCTTTATGGATCAGCCTATGTGGCATTTGGCAAGGGGCGTAAGGGAAGGGAAGCTTGCCATGCTATTGCTGCTTTGTGTGAAATATGCTCCATTGACTCCTTAATATCAAATTTTATTGTCCCATTGCAGGTAAGCCTTTAAATGAGATAGTGGTTTGCATAATTGTATCAATCTACATCTATAATTATTAAAATCAATTTAGAAAACACATATTTGTTGGTGATATCTGGTTTATAATATGTATATCGGAGGCCCTGATTGATAACAAACATTATCTAGTGTAACCTTTGCAAAGGATGCCAGGCTTAAAAAAGTAGCACATGATATGAATATGGTTAACAATTAGGAAAATATAGATGCATGTGAATTGAGGGAGCTTTGGCTGCTCTTGTCGGGGGTTTCTTGTCCTCAAGGCTTGATGTTCTCTAGCCCAAAAACTAGATTTTTGTTTCATAAAAGTCCATAAAGGGGACAATTTACAGTTGGTATTGTTAATATTAGGTGAGCTGGTAGGGTAAACCACATGTAACTGTGTGCCCATCGGTTGACCAGCCACCTAACCGCTAGGCTGAAGGCAAATGGTTTTGAATGATATATTTTCCTTTGAGTAGGCTAATGAACAACCTAAATTAGAGGTCCTCCGACAAATTTCATATGTATTTTCAAGTCATATCTCCATCTTCGTTTTTCTGCACTTTTGTGGCAAATATGTTAGCTAGTAGCTAGGAATTCTTGTGCTTATGTAGAGTCTTAGAATATAAGTTCTATGCCATAACAGTGAATTTATCCGTTTCATCCATATCTAATCATTCTCTAAACCTTTTTATATGTGACTGAGTGTAAAGTGTGATTTCCTTATGTGAGGGCATTTCTTAGCGTGACTATGGAATTAAGGGGCATATCTTACTTAGAAGTACAACATTATGACAACTCGTGTTTGGTTGATTTCACTTTGCCACCTCAAGGTACCAAAAATGTAAATTTGGTGCCTTGAATTATCCATTTGTCTCAAAGTTGATGGTTTCGTCCATTTTGGAAAGTCAACTCAACACATACTTTCTCATTTGTGTGGGTAAAATAATGTTCCATTATTGAAAGGTCTTTCCAAATGAAATAGCTATCTCGCTTTAGATTGCTTACCTGGTTTCTTGTGGGTTTGGCAAAGGCATGGAGCCAAACTAGTGCCTGCTTGTTAGCCCTTGTTCTTTGCTAATAGAGTTGTGAGCAAGGTTGAAAAATGCGTGAGGCATAATGAGGCGTTTTTGTCTCAGTGAGGCTAGGCGTAAGCCTCGAGGCGTTTGAGGCGTAAGCCTCAAAATATGTATGAGGCGGTAACAAAAATAAATTTACATATATATGTGTGTGTTATGTATATGCATGTGTATAACAGAAATAGGTATATACAAACATAACCAAATGAAATAGAAATTAATTGTGAAACTTAATAGTGATAATATAGACTAAGGACCCACCACAATACCAAAATAAATATGTAAAAATAACGAGATATCAATTTTTTATACTATTAGAATAAAAGATGTCAATGGCAGAAAAACTAAAGGAGATAGAATTTCGAATTAGTAGGAACAAGAAACCAAAGTTAATTAACAATGATACGAAATTCAACAAGATACTGAATAAGAAGGGAAGCAAACAGTGATAAATTTGACAAAGAAGATTGAAAACTGTAACTTAGAGATTGATGATTAAATGTTCATTAATAAGAAATAACAATTAACTATAAGATCTAAAAGAATTTTTTAAAGAAAGTGTTTGTAATAATCTTAAAAGTACACAATTTGATGGTTAACATCAAACTTTATCATCTAGAATTGAGGCGTACGCCTCAACTAAGTCTCAGAGCCTCAGTGCTTTGAGGCGGGCCTTAGACAATGCGAGGCGTAAGCCTCAGTCTAGCACACCGAGGCGCAAGCCTCGAGGCGCATTTGGGATAGCCTCACCAAGAGGCGTAAGCCTCGAGAGCCTCAAGGCGGGTTTTTTATTACCATGGTGTGAGTTTCTCTTTATCTATAATCTATAAGGGAGGGAGAATACTACTAGTTGCCGCTTTGTGTGGCTGTACTTCTAATTGGTTCCATTCTTATGCCATGCTCTTAGTTTTATCATTTGATCATCACAACTACTTGTACTATGGATTTCCATAACATCCACTGTTGCTTGTGGTGTGTTGGCTACCATAAAAAACTTGATCACTCACTAATCTTAGAATATATGTATTGAGGATCATGTGGATGTTGAATAAAGTTTTAGAACAATACATGCAACAATTGAGAACCTCTTTATCTTTTACTTTTAATTTCCATCGTTGTCTTTGTAATCATCATCATGAATAATCTCACCCAACTATTTGGGTCTGCTGCCTGAGTTTTATTTTCCATTCAACTTGCTTTGTTTCATATTCGTATAGCCAGAAATCTCATTTTATTTTCCTGGCATCATTTTGGTTCACCTTTTCAGCTTCTATCCCACTCATCTACAATTATCTAATCGGCCTATTTTGTACATCCTCAAACCATCCAAAGATGACATTTCGTACTTGGTCCTCAGGGTGTTCCACTCACTTTTCTTATATAGGCGTTGTTTGAGTCAATTCTGGCTAGAACTATTGGATATCCCACTATAATGTCTCACCATGAGGATGTTACATATTGGGAAAGCAAATGTCATCGATCGCTTGCTACTGCCATGTGAAAATGATATGTATTTTTGCTTGATGAAGAAATTGGCATTTTAGATTGGCAATAAAAGATTATTTTTGAGGGTAACTCAGTTTTGTAGAACATTGATGCAACCTTTTGTTCATAGGTTGTATCTCCACACATTTGCATCCCCATTTCTACTAGTAAATCTAAGTTTCTTCATGCCCTTATATTCACTAGTGCACTACATGACGAAAAACATAGTCATAACTTACCTTTCAATCGAGTGTAATTTTCATGGTTACTTAATACTCCAATTGCACTATTTTGTCCAACTTGTGATCCTATGAGAGGCATCCCTTGTACTTGTGTTTATTTGAATACCGATGTGGGCAGAAAAATTATCATAATTATTAACAACATCCATTCTGTGCAAGTGTGAAGTATAGAGAAAGCAAAAGAGATCTTCATATGGTATTTATTGATTTGGAAAAGGCATATGATCGAGTACCTAGAGAAGTGTTGTGGATGGTTTTGAAGAAAAAGGGTGTGCCAATCCAATACATTGACTTGATCAAAGACATGTATGATAGCTCTACTGCTAGTGTGAAGACTCCCGGAGGAGAGAGACCAACTTTTCCTATCACAGTTGGGGTACACCAAGGATCCACACTTAACCCATATCTGTTCGTTCTTGTTATGGATGAGTTGACAAAGAATGTTCAGGATGATATTCCTTGGTGTATGTTATTGGCTGATGATATTATTTTGATTGACAAAACTAAAGATGGATTGAATGATAAAGTTGAACGTCGGAGAAATGCATTGGAATCAAATGGATTGATGATTAGCAGGAGCAAAACTGAGTATATGCATTGCAATTTCAGCCAATCTCGTAGTGTGATCGATGAAGCCAAGTTGGACGGAGTAGATATACCAAAATGTGATAAATTTCATTACTTGGGGTCTATTATTCAAATAGATGAGGATGTTCAAAATGACGTTTGTCACATGATCACTGCAGGATGGTTGAAATGAAGGAGTGCAACTGGAGTTTTATGTGATCGGAAGACCCCTCTCAGGTTAAAAAGTAAGTTTTATAGAACAGCTATATGGCCAACCATGCTCAACGGGAGTGAATGTTGGGCAGTGAAGAAACAATGTCTCAACAAGATGAACGTGGCTGAAATGTGTATGCTGAGATGGATGTGTGGGAAGACAAGAAAAGATCGCCTGAGAAATGACTATATCAAGAATAAGGTGGGGGTGGCGAGCATTGAAGACAAGTTGCGCGAGGGCCGACTCAGATGGTACAGACATGTGCAACGCAAACCAACTAATGTGTCTATACGAAACAATACTATTGAGTCAAGAACAATAAATAGAAGAAGAGGAAGGCCTAAATTAACATGGGATGAGCTTATAAAGAGAGATTTTGAATCTTTACATCTTAACCAGAATATGACCCATGATAGAGCTGAATGGAAACGAATGATCCATGTAGCCGACCCTAACATAGTTGGGATTGAGGCTTAGATGATGATGATGATGGTGATGATCCATTCTATGCAACTTTATACCTAACTTACCCAATCGGTGTAGCGCAGATGGTTCAGCCCGACCTATCCTCCCCGGGGGACCGGGTTCGAAACCTCCTGTTGCGCATTCTATTTACCATCCCTTGGGTCATCTGGGCTCTGGGACTTGTTTGAGGGAGGGGGAGACTAACGTTTCTTCTAACTCAAAAAAAAACTTCACACCGAAATTTTTAGATTGGTAAAAGGTCCAAGCACATATGATTGCTTCCTTTTACTAATGTCAACTTTATTGAGATAAGTGTATTTTTCCATATTGCGACTTATGATTGATTCTTCAAATTTCATCAATTGTCCCTAATGGGTAACACAATATACATACAACTGTGATATTTAAGTGCCCCTCAAGCTGGATCATAGATTTTTGCCATATCTTGCTTGTCAACTGAAACAATCGTTTCTAGCCAGGGAATAGGTGAAAAAGGTTCCTATTTGTTGTTAGACTTAAAAACTGCGATCAGATGGATTCTATGGAAAAGTGTTCATCTCTCTCTAATTGGCAACCTTATGATAACAATACTTGAGCATAAGTGACCGACTGTTAACTCTAAATGCTTGCTTTAGGACATGAGCCTACTTCATCTCACAAGTCACAAGTGGTGTGTCATAGTTTGTAGACATGTAGAGTTGGCTCTGCAATCTAACCAACTGTCTGTTGCATCATTTAAATGTAGATTTCTTTACCAACACAACCAAATTCAAAGTGCAAATCTTTCACAATGGCTTTGTCAAATGATCTTTTGCAAAAAATAGAGCTTTAAATAGGGCAAAATGTGCTTCAGGACGTCCCTGTGGCATTGTTTTCCCACAATAGTAAATGATGCTAACTCAAACGAAAGTTGGGTGAGGTAAGTTTAGTTGTCAGTGAAGTAAAAAAATGGAAGAAATTTTGATGAGATTTCAACCAATATGGTCAACGTCAACCTTGATGTCGATGATATCAGTTCACCCTATGGGAAATGTAGGAAAGTTGATGATTTACCTAGATGTCGACCAATGAAATGAAAAACGTGCTCAATGGGCGCTTAAGCGGCTCAACAGCCCAGCCGTTTAATTTGCCCCCTGAGCGTCAATTAATCGCCACCTAAAAAAAGGCTGATTTTTCCCGCTTAACCGCTTCATCACCCGCTTAACCCGCTTAATCGGCCGCTCAGACCCTTTTTTTAAGAAAACTGCTGCAAGCCTATAACATTAAGTAATTTTGAAAGTATAATAATTATTGACTTTAATATATTGAACTTATATAGAATACATGTTTTATGATAAGCCTTGGGGGCTGTTTGGGTGGAGTAATTGAAAGCGGTATTGTAATTAGATCTGGTATTCTAACTACTGCATTTAACATGTCGTCGTTTGGGTTGTGGTAGGAGATTTCATGACTGTCGGATTCAGAAAGCCGTATTTCTACTTATGTGTAATCGACGACCTTCCTGAAGTACGCCAATATTGGCGTTATTTGGAACTGCTACGGAAGGGGTCCTCCCCCACTCACCCCCGATACCTTCTTCTCTCCTGATCTCTCTTTTCCCCCAACGACCGTCTGCTCCCGCGATCGCCTCCTCCCGTCATCGTCTCCTCCCCCATCTCCCTACGCCGTCACCACTGCTCCTCTTTTTTCCTCTCTCCATTATTCCTGTACCCAATCGCGGGACTAGGGTTCCGACGTGGTGGCACGTGGCCATGGTGGTTCGAGATTCTGGAGTTGATCCTCCACGACCTCCTGGTCCTCTACAACCTCGTCCCTCTCGGGCCCGTCCTTGCCGTGCATTCCTTAGTCATGGCCATCCTCTCCGCAAGCCATGGAGAATCAGCAACCATAGCGTCTCCTTACCAGCGAAGGCGACATCGACGGGGGCGTCACGGGTGATACCGGCGGCGTCGACCCAGGGGTCCCTCCGCCGATTGCATCCACACCGGTAGGAGCCTGCGGCTGCCTGCATATCTTGATGCTCCGCGTCACCCTTGCCGCGACAGACAACTGCTGGTCCCGATCTGGTGTTGCGGGCCCTAAGGGAGCACATGCCAGCCGAACCGAATCTGCAACCAACCATGGAACAACAGTGACTGGTCTTTGCAGGTACCACCGAGGTCGTCGACGTCGACGCGGAGTGTGGGGGGCTTACAAAGCCTGCCGAGCCCGGTGTCTGGCTTTGACCCTCCACGGCATTATCTCATCCAAACAATATAATTAACAATTCTGGTATTTATTAATAAGGTAGTTGGAATCCCATTTTTTCTGACTACTGCAGTGATTAAAAGGGGCTACCCAAACGGCCCCTTTGTTAATTTAAAATGCATACTTTGTAATTGTATGTAAGCCATAATAATAGGGAAGTTCTGTATATCCAAGTAAATTACATGTAACTATTATCATGATATAGATTTTAGAATGCATACTTTGGTTAATTATACTGCTGTAATGTATGATTAGGTGATGATATGTAAATGTAGCAATATGTTAGTAACATATCTGCTGTAATGTGATGCAAAATAGTTATTGTATCTTGTATACATACTTAATACTTATCGTTTTATAGTTGTATAGGGTGTTTCATGTGTGACAATTTCAATGTTCAATATTTTAGCTATAATCATTGTTTTATAGTTGTGTTATAAAGCATTTGGGTGTTTAGTGTTGTTGTCTAGGGTGTTTAGACATATATAAAGGTTCCAAAAAACATAGTATGTATATGCATATATGTTAATTTTCTTATAAGTTATAATATTGTATAGAAAGTCAAAACCCGTGTTTTCAAAAATCGTCCGCTTATCGCTTAACCAGTTACAAGGTAATGTCCGCATGCTTGACGCTTGACGCTTTTTAAAACATTGACGTTGACTAACTTTTCTGACATTGCCACATCTATGGTGGAATAGCTCTACAACTATTATGGTCTTGGAAAAAACCTTGTTAGAGTTATTAGTTGTTTTTGCATATGGGCCCCAGTATACTTGGCTCATCACGAATATTAAAGAAGAATATCATTTTTTGTATGGGCTATTGTTGTCTTTTTCAGTATGAGCAAGTTGGACGTGTTTCACCCATGCTCCAGCTTGAGCGGGAGTGTTAGAGTTATCAGTTATATATGTATATGGACCCAAGTATACTTAGCCCATTAGGGTTTTGAGTCCACTTGCAAGTGTCCCCCCTCTCCTATATATAGGAGTGGGGTTTGTCTAATATAATCATCTCATTAGCCTCCATCTTATTTTTAACAAACCTATTAGAACTTAAGATGAATATCTTGTTGTATCTTCCTGCTCTCAAGTGAAAAATTACTACATGTACCCATCCTCTGGTAGATATACATTCTGCTTGCAATATTTGGTGTAAACCTAAGTCGCCTGACAACATGTCATCTTTAATATTTCACCCGGTCTAGCCAAATGCATTTTTTTGAAATACATTATTTGTTTAGGAATCTAATACCTCGTACTACTTTAGTTTATGTAGATGTACTATACAAACTACCAAATTTGTGGATTTCTACAATTTTGGTAAGATGCCAATGTTTAGTATGATTTTTTTATTTTTTAATAAAATACTGAAAATGGTAAAAATCAGGCACAAAATTGGTTAAAGATAAAAAATACCAATGTGCTATATATCTTGTATTTCAACTATTTTCTGTTGTATTGTAAGCTTGTAACTTGTTTGTTAGTTGTCGTCAGCTCTATGTCTCTACATTATGAACAACCTCGACTGATATTGTCAAATTAGAATCTATACTTCTAAAACATGTATTTCACACTGCGTGTTATAATTGAAGAAAATACATGTGATATTTTTTTTCATAAAATATCATTCTTTAGCTTACCATGTGAGAAAATCCATTCTTTAAAATATATTTGAAGAAAATACATGTGATTTTTTTTCATAAAACTAAATGATTTTGATCAAGTTTCATAACTTACCATTCTTTAGCTTAACTTGTATCAAATTTATATTCGGAAACTTCCTCAAAGTGTCCACAAACTTCCGTTTTCATACCCGTCAAAGTTGACATGAAGTCGGTACTCCGGACCATGGTTCCCCCTCCCCAGATGGCGACTGACCATTTGACCAAGCCGAGTCTAAAAGCTATGTTGAGTAATACATGATATTTGAGTATCACTGCCAGCTACATGTCATGAAACTTATTTTTTTCCTCATCATATGATATTATGTTGGAGAATTCAGTTATCACAATGCTAATGAGATTCTCTCACAACTCTTTCATTAATTAAGTACATCACATGCGAGATGATAATATAGCAATAAATCTTGAAGGCCTAGTGAGTTGTTAAACTTTATTTTGTGTCAACCCTCTGATAGATTTGACTTTGTGCTGTACAAAACCTTTCGAAAGGAAAAATTACTTCTCAAACTTAATCAGGGCATATAAACATGGTTGTCAGCACATGCATCTGAGCAATTCCTTGTACAATGAGAACATAACTTATGCATAGTGGCATGCTCTTGATGCTGCTGGAACTGCCTACAAGATGCCTTTCTCACAGTGGTTTATATCCCCCCCCCCCCCCCCCCCCCCGTACTGATCTTATGTTAATTTGCTGTACTGGTGCAATGGGTTTTCCTTTGTTCATTTTAACAACAATCTTTGTATTTTGTACAACATAAGTTGGAGTTGGACAACCGTACTGACCCTCTTTTTTTAGCAATATATTTTTGGCTTTGTCTACTTATCGCTGAGGGTTGCATGTATAAAAGAAACAATTGGCCCTAAGAAACGAGTGCTTATTAGATGCTTAGAATGACTGTATCATAGTATCCCTATCAATTTAATTGTTTCGCATCGTTAACAGAGATAGTCTGCATGTCTGTGTAGCTCCATGTTTAAAATTATGGCTTCTGGCTGGACTGCTAATCAATTTATTAAATTTCTTTCATACAGGGAGATTGTATATCAGGAAAAGGTGGGCGCATCCATTGCTCCCTGAACATAAATACGGAGACTGGACGCTTGTCGGCCAGAAGACCAAATTTGCAGGTTTCAAGTCTTTACTATTATTTCCATGTCGTTTGCTGTTTGTTAAACTTTGTATTCATTTTTCATATGATTAACACTTAACAGATATTAAATTTGAACCATAGTTACCTACCCCATGGAGAAAAAACTAATACAGATTCTAGTGTAAGTTGATGGTGCTGGTTTTCTTCTAGGATCCATGCTATACATTTGGATGATCCTGTATGAAAAGTGGGCCCACTCATGTGTCTAAAAAGAAGTAAACAAAGAACTCATGATGATCATCTGATGCCTAAACTAGTTACAAAATTAAACCCTTTACCATAAATTTTTACAATGTTGTGTACTTCTTGTACTTTAATGATGACCATAAACTTTCTACAATTGATGACTCATCGTGGCTAATTGGCTTGTGTAGGTAAGAGTGTGAATTTTGACCAGCTTAATTGGTCATTGGACATGTTTACCACGCATCATAATGGTATACTAGTATATTATAAGCATAGATGCTTTGAGGGCAGTACTTTCAATGGAAAGAATGGAGTGTGGGTCATACGGAATCAAAAAAAGGAAAACTTCCCTTATAGCTGTTTTAATTTATAGTTCTTTTTGCTGTGACTGGGTGCGTTGACGCCTAGGTGATGACTAGACAACATTTAAAAATAGTAATATTAGTACACTTTCCCTGTGTATATACATATTGTTTTATGATTTTATGAGCGTACTCCACCCCGCTAATAATCCCCTCATTTACATATATTTTATGGTATGACCACAAGAAAAAATAACAAATTACGTATCTACTATATTCTAATTATCATCAATGCCAAAGCAGCAAACATATTATTCTAAACAAAGCAGAGATAGAATCCACATCAATAGATATTACATAGCTCTAAGTCATGAGTGAATTTAATGTGTATCCTTCATTACATAGCTACTAGATAGAATCTCATAGAAGGGGCAAAAAAAGAGAAAATGTGTACTATGAGTAGTAATTTTAAATGAAAATTATATTTAGCACATCACGAGACTACAATCAATATATATATATATATATATATATATATATATATATATATATATATATATATATATATATATATTGAACATTAGAATAATTGCGTGGAACATAAAACCCATAAGTATGCTCAAGGATCATAGTTCTCAAGGTGGCCAGGCGGTGGCCAACTTTGGTAGAGAGCCCAAGCTAGCTCCCAAGCGATGACTTTTTTGATAATAAATATTATATATACAATTATTATACTCGTATTATTTCTAGTTTGCGCTGCACATGGAAATACAACTTGTGTCTCCCTATATCAAAACAATAAATGAAAAATTGCATTGCAGGTACATGAAGGAACTAAATAAATAAATGATATACACAAATAAAGAATAAGTTTCACATTCATTGTGCAAGGCGGACTATAGCTCACAACATGTGCATGCCAAGCTAATCCACTATAGCTCACAACATGCATGGGCCTAGGTCTATACTCAGCCTTTGTGCTAGAATGAGCTACTACAACTTGTTTCTTACTCTTTCAGGTTATAACGAGCATAGTGACAAATTTGGGATTCACATTTTTTCTGCTGGGCAGAAAAAAATATCAAAATTTGATTTTTTTTAAAAATTCATAATTTTTGGTCAAATCCGGTCAACTATTTAGAAATAATCGACAATAAGTCAGTTATATACACACATGCATATACATATGTATGTGCCTAGGTACATACATATCACTTACATTATACTATTGTCTATTAAGGTCACACTACATACAACCTTATTGAGTGAAAAGTAGGAAAATAATTATAGGATAGTTGAGCAATAACAATGAACTTTCAAGAGAATGAGGAGGGACTGGAGGTTTAGTGTATATTAGGAGTTTTTTACTCTTCCAAATTATAACGTGCATAGTGAAAAATTTGGATTCGACAATTTTTCGGCTAACCAGAAAAAAGCAGAATTTTGAAAAAATGCAAAAAAAATTGTGAAAAGAATTATAAATTTCTGTCAACGTTGGTCAACTATTCAGAGATATTTGACAATAAGTCAGCTATATATATCACATACATACATATATATATGTATGTACATATGTACATACATATTAGATTCATGTAACTGTTAAGATCACAAGACATACAATCTTATTGTGTGTTAAAGTAGGAAAAGAAATAAAGAATAGTTGAGCAATAACGGTGGACTTCCGAGAGAGTGGGCGATTGGAGGTTTAGTGTATATCAAGAGTTTGTCTACATGGTTTGGTAAAAAAGAGCAAGCGACTTAAAAGAGAAAAACCCTGAGAAGCCGTGAAGAATCGCAAAAAAATGTATTATCTGTGAAAAAGCAGGATAACTCGTTAAAAATCGGCGATTGGTGTATTAATTGTGTTGAACATTCGCGAGCCTATAAAACGGTGAAAAATAGCTGATTTTTGTAAAATTTGGAGATTTTATTTACTATGATAACGTAATCACTCAAATAGGTACAATAACAAGATGTAGAACGTCTGTGAGTAGGATCTCCAACCCAATCAATATCAACATAACCTAAAAGGTTTGAATTTTTTTCTGGCACAACTTTTAGTGTAGGATCTTCAACCCAATCACCATCAACATAACCTAAGAGGAATAATACTCGGGCACAACTTCATTTTTAGTATAGGACCATTTTCGTGAAGATCCCTTCAAATATCTTAGAATATGACACACTGACGTCCACTGTGGTTGTTTAAGAGCATTCATAATCTGACTAATAGTTCCCACATCATAAAATATAGCATGACAACTTCATTTTTAGTATAGGACCATTTTGTGAAGATCCCTTCAAACATGGTTTAAAATTTCGGTCGAAATTGCGAAATTTCGGTCAAAATTTCGGTTTCGACCACTACCAGACATCGAAATGGAACGGTTGAAATAGCCAAAATTTCGATTTTTTTATTGCATTATAATTTTTTTAAAAATCATAAAAATCTTAAATAAATGTGGGGGACCCCCCTGAGTTAATTCAATCCAAAATATAAGATCTAACATGTTATTACATAAGAATATATGTATGTATACATTGCATCATCGAAATCCTGATCGAAACAGTTTTGTGTATTTTCACTCAAAAATGTAGGAGCCCCCTACCCTATACCAACATATGATATTATTGTATAATTAGGTGTATTTATGTATATAGATCGTCATGGTAAAAAATTATGACTTAATTCCTTTATTTGGTCATCGAAAACGTCAAAATTTGCATCGAAATCTTGTGTCGAAAAAGCGTAATTTCTCGAAATTTCGACTGAAACTTCGGTAAATTTCTGTTTCTGGACCAACCGAAACGACATCGAAATCGACATTTTAAACATGGCCTTCAAATATCTTAGAATATGACACATTGGCGTCCATTGTGATTATTTAAGAGCACTCTTAATCTGACTAATAGTTCCCACATCATAAGATATAGAAGGACGGGCAACAATCAAGTAAATAAGTTTTCCAACGATCTTCATGTATTGTCTAGGATTGTTATAATCAAGATCATCATCGTCACCTTAGAGTGATAGTCTACAAGAGTAGGAGTTGGTTTGGAGGTACTCATACCTTCTTCTGATACATGTTCCAATACATACTTCTATTGGTAGAGGCTAGCTACTTGTTTGGATCACAAGACTGCAGTCCTAAGAAAGTACCACTGTTTTCCCATTTGTATGAAAATGTGTCTGCAAACACATTTTAATGGTTGAAATAACATCTTGTCACCATAATATCATTGACATATACAACAAGAATCACAATGCCACTAGCAGGAGAATAAAAAAGAGAATGATTTGTAGTGAACAAAATAAAGCCAAGCTGTATAACACCATTATCGAATTTCTCAAACCACACCCTTTGAGACTGTTTGTGACAATAAATTGTGTTTCTTTATCCTGGGCACCTTTTGAGGCTCCCCTTGAGCAACATACCTGTTGGGTTGGTCAATATGCATTTCTTAAAGTAGATTGCCATGAAGAAATGCATTTTGACATCTTATTGAACCAAATGCCAATCATATTATATAGCAAGAGTAGATCACACATAATATTCTATAGTCACATGAGAAAAGTATGCGTGTGACCTTTTTTCTACCAATCTTGCTTTTAACCTGTCAATAGGACCATGTGGATTGTGCTTCACAATATAAATTCACCTGCAACCAAACAACCCTATTCCTGGGGGTTAATTAACCAATTCCTGTGCTTCATTTTGATGGAGAGCATCAATCTCAGCTTCAATACTTTCTAACTAGTCTTGCTCTACATAACAACATATGAGACTTGGGAATATTAACGATATCAATCCCCATGACAAAAGAATGAGTTGTTTTTAACAAACTAGACAAGCCAACAAATATTGGAAATAGGATGTCGAATAGTACATAAAAGAGTACCCTGTCTTGTAGCAATAGGCAGATGAAGATCACTAGAGCCAGCAAGAATCTCTTGAGTTGAAGACCATGACTGGTCTACCTTGTGGACTATAGCCACTACTGCCTCTGTTGTTTTCCCTTCACATTTATGATACACTTTGTGAAATTGTTGAATGGTAGAAGGTGAAAGTCGCTTTGTCTCACTTTGGGGCGGAGGTATATTTGATAGGCCACTTTCTGCTTTGATCAACTCTCACTTCTTTAATAACACTTCACTCATGGTAGGTAATGGAGGTACACTCTATTGCTCTCTCTCTCATTAAGAGCATGAATAAAGTATGGAACAAACTTATGAAAATTATCATCTTTAGATACAAAATCTCGTCTGAGCGAAGGACACATTTTCATCCTTTAGTGTATTGGAAAACCCTAAGAAAGTGGTTTTATTAGCTTGAGGAGACAAATTGTCGACTCAGGGATCAAAATTGTGAACAAAGGAGGTACAACAAACCCACGAAAAGAAACAATACAAGGCTCATTTCCTGGACATAAAACAAAGAAAGGAGACTTCCCTTGAAGGACACACAAAGGTTGCATGTTAATAAGAAAATAGCCCGTCAAAACAGTATCAAATGAATATTTTCCAGAAACAAGAGTGTGTGAGCAACATCAAGCAGGTGTTTGTTCTTACACGTAGTCACCCCATTTTGTTGAGATATTTGTGAGCAAGATGTTTGATGAATGAAACCAAGGGAGCGAAAGAATCACTGATATTGAGCATACTCGAGCATTATCAGACTGGATGATCTTATAGTTGCAATCATATTGATTTTGAAACAAGTGACAAAATATTAACTAAGAGGCAAAACATCAACTCTATTTTTGATGAAATATATCCTAGTCATCTGAGTAAATTCATCGATAAAGGTAATAAAATACCTATATCCATTACAACTAATATCCTTAATGGGATCCCATGCGTCATCGTGTACAATATGAAAAGGGCGCACATAGTGACACAACTAGGATAAGACACATGATAGTGTTTTCCCAATTGAACTGGACAAAGAAGATAAGTTGGAGACGAGCTTTTGCAAACTTTCCAAGGACGGATGATAATAACAACAATGCCATAATAAAGGGGAGCTACTTAGATAGGCTGCATTGCTGAGTCGTAAAGCATATGGAGAACTATCATAGTGGTAGAAGTAGAGATGTTCCGTTCTAGGACCCCCACCATCATCTTTGAAATCGTGAGATCCTATAAAATAAAGCAATAGGACTAATTGTTATATTGCAGTCTAAAGTATCAACGACTTAGCAACTGACATAAGACTAAAAGGAAAACCAGACACATAACAAATTGAGAGTAATAACATAGAAAAGGAAGGGTAAACAGATCCACAAATGGGGACTATGTTCACAGAACCATTTGCTAAAGTAACATACTTACGAGGAATATGGGAATAATAGATATTAACAGGAATCTCGTACCATACATATGCTACGAGGAACGAAAATTAACTACCCATGGGGAAGGGTGACCACATTTCAAAAAAAGCGTAGAAGCAGAAGTCTCAATAGATAGTTGTTATGTATTACTCAGAAGCAAGGAATTAAATGCCGATACCGACGCCTTATTGACGGCGTGGAAATAGATATTTATAGGTATACCGACGGAAATATCGACAGATGCAATCCTGGACTTATCGACGCCTAAATGAACGAATTAAATCATGAAATTTTACAGGCGTGGTCTCAACACCTAGATGCAACGTTCTATGCAATAAAATTCTATATTGGGTATGTTGGGGGGGGTCAATCATGTGGGAGGTAAGGAATCAATCCTGTTTTTTTGAAATTTCGATGAAGGATTTCGATGACAAAATATAAGAATTAAGATCTTAAATTTTAGTGGCACAATCCATAAACGCATGTTTACACACTTATGCAATAATATTCAACTTACAACAAACATATAACAACATAGTAAATTACTAAGTACTAACTCACATCAGTTGTATGTTGAGTGGCGCGCCGGCTGCTGATAAGGATATTGTTGTTCTACATATTGCTCCCATGTCATCAAAGCTCTATACGATTTGTTGTATGTGACAACATGCTCCTCATATACTTCAGGATTCACATACTGCATCATCCCAATCTTTGGAAAATGTTCTTGTAAATCTTTGAGATATTGAGCCTTGTTTGCTGAATTCCTGGGAGGCTGAGAAGAAGCGGGAGGAGGTGCGGGTGCCCTTGCTTGAGGAGTTGGAGGTTGAGGAAAAGGAGGTTGTAATGGAACTCCGGCAATAGGATAAATTGTAGTATGTACACCACTCCATGTTTGCCCGAAATCACCAGAGTATGCTTC
Organism: Alisma plantago-aquatica; assembly: GCA_963693085.1. Taxonomy (NCBI): domain Eukaryota; kingdom Viridiplantae; phylum Streptophyta; class Magnoliopsida; order Alismatales; family Alismataceae; genus Alisma; species Alisma plantago-aquatica. The sequence continues at coordinate 1,251,317,073 of OY856412.1, forward strand.
AGTGTTCACCCGAAAGCATCCATAAGGGCTACGGACAGAGTATGCTTCATGATATCCCATACCAGGTCCAAGTTCTAATTGTAACCTTGGTTGTGGGCCTTGTGGTTCAACTTGATATCCAGAATACCCATGTTGAGAAGTCTGAGATGGGTATGGAAGTGTCTGCCCAAATAACATATCTCCAAATGAATGTTCTTGAGATTGAGATTGAGAGTCAGATATACTCAATGCATCCATTGATTCAGCAACATCATAATGATAATCACTTGGACTCTGGTATTGTGGTTGTGGTTGTGGATTAGATGGGTAGGAGTAGGGGTAGGGGCTTGGAGTTGTGGGCATTGTGGCATTTGGTGGAGGTGCACCGCTGTAATCTTTCCCAGTTTGAGTTTTTCTTCTTTGAATTTTTTTTTCAGGCATGGGATATTCTTGTTGTTGTGGAGGTGCACCCCTAGTAACATAAGGCCGATCATCATGTTGAGGATCCACAACTGGAGGATATTCTGGAGAGCGTTGACTTTGATTACCACCATCAATATCATTGTCACTATCATCAGAGTTAGATTTAGAACCAGCCGAAGAAGAAGAATTTGAGCTACCTAACTGCTCTTGTACTCTTCTATCTATTTCCATATCAACATTTACATGTGCAGCTTCAGGCTCAAGTCTTTCAGGCGGATTATCAAGAATAATATCATCACCGTTGTTTGGCTCAAATTGATCTTCTATGTATGGATCTGGACGCCCATCTAAATTATCAAGAACAGGACGACCTATCTCATTCATCCATTCCTCTAAAGGATTTTCTGAATCTTCCTCCAACCCTCTACGTCTGTCAGTGCTGAAAGTGTATGCGGTGTCAATGGGATCGTGGACAACAACAAAATCCACTTCCCTATAGTTGGCATTTCGTATTGCTCTAGCCCTCAACCGCATGTTGTAGTAAACGTAGACAAGGTCCCTCAACCTGTATGCCCCAAGCTTGTTCCTTCTCTTTGAGTGTATCAGATTGAATGTGCTTCAATTTCTTTCACAACCCCCTGCAGATGTTGTTTGAGCAAGGAGACGAACATCCACTTTTCTTAAATGGGGGGCACCTGTTCCATTCCAAACCACCACTCACAAGGATCACCTGCCTCACGGTCAGAAACCGCATTTGGATGTCCAAAACATCCAGTGCCTTCACGGAAATGGCGCAACTGCAAAAAAACATCATTTACGATATTTAGATGATGAAATCAAAGTGATGACTAATGAGTAATGACTAATGAGACATTAAGAATGTAAGTAATATAGTTATCTTATACCTCTTCCAGTACTAGCAATCGCTCTTCTGGAGAGGTAATGAACTTGTTGGTGACATCTCTCACTGCAGTCATTAGAGTCGGATTCAATCCAAGCGTTTGTGAGTATTGGAACCTCGTCTTCAAATAGTAAGCTGTCACAAATATAAATAAGGAAATTAGAATGACATTTTAATAGGTAGACTATGAGTTAGACAAATAACTCAGAAGTTAGAAACTTAGAACATAATTGATTGAGATATATACCTGCTTTATGCAATGGATGCAAAAGCATATTTGTCCAACGATTCTCATAAATTCTGATGTATTGCTCATTGGACTTAGGAGCCGCTTCTTTGATGCGGTCCACCATTGAGGTCATTGCATCATATAAAAAGGCATTGTTGCAGTTTTGTCACCATCTACCAGCCTCAATACCTTGACAATGGGTTCCATTATTCGCAGCACCCTAGTAACCTTATCCCAAAAAGGTCTGCTGGCAATCAACTGCTAAATTCTACTTCCAACTGGGGTATTGTGCTCCTTCATGGAGGTCCACTCCACTCCATTGAAGAGCCTCCTAAGTCCATCCTTTTTGGACTTTAATGATTATAAGGCAAGAAAGTTTGTTGCAAATCTAGTTGCACCTGTTCTAATCAGATCACCTCCACAATACTCATGTCGCCTCATTGCATTCAATAGAAAAGAATGGTTGTAGATGAATCCTGTGATCAACCTACCATCAATGATAACAGATTTAATGAATTCAATTGAGCCAATGTCCTTGAGAATGAGATCTATGTAGTGGGCAGCACATGGTGTCCAGTATATGGGATATTTCTTCATTAAACTGTCCCCAGCCTTCTTGAAGGCAGAACCATTATCAGTAACTATCTGCACCACATCTTACATAACACTAACGCAAATTATAAAATCTGATAATTATCTAGTATTAAGTCAAGTGATGTATTACAACTTTACTCATTCCATCTTACATAACACTAACACATACATTTCTGTAGAAAAAACAAAAAAAATGTTTTTTTAGCATTTTAAATAAATAAAAAAACGAAAAATATAAATTTTTTTACTATATTTTTGTTTGTATTTGTTCACATTGCTATTTGGTACAACTTCTTCTACTAAACCTAAGTTAGATACCTACTATTTCTAGTACTTATTGTATTATTACGAATTTAATATTAATTAGTGAAATTATATGATAATACTAATTAAAAGTAGTAGATCTAGTTATACATTAGTAGATCTACATATAATATTCATAGATCTAATGTTAAATAGCATTAATCTTAAGTTTTTTGAAGTAGATCTAAGATTTAGGCATATTTAGAGATTTTTGGAGAGATTTTATGGTGAAAATAGATGGAAATAGATAGGAGATGGGTTGGAAATGATGAAGAATGCAAAAAATCAAGAAAACATACCTTGATTACAGCTGATTTGAGCTCCAACGAAGAAAATCACCCCAAATGTGTTTGTTCTTTCACTCCAACAGCAGCAGCAGCAACACGCTCGCAAATGTCGGCATACCAGGGCGGTATACCGCCCATATCGCCCATAAGTGGGGCATTTTACACTGAACCCCCCCTACCGCCGAAAACCGGTCGGTTTTACCGGTAAACCCACCGGTTTACCGAAATTTTCGGGAGCAGCGATAGAAATGCTTAAACCGATGCCAGGTTGGGTCGATATCGGTATACCGAGCGGTATACCGACGATATCGTCGGTATCTTCTTCCTTGCTCAGAAGTTTATCATGATCCTCTGGGGAAATGGTAACCGTAGCGACAAGTATACATATTCTGTGATTTAGATGCTCTTGTATAATTTTGCAGTTGCACCAAGAGGTGCTGTTGGGCGAGCATGCTTCTGCTAACACCTGTCAACAATGTGCCCTATTCATCCACATAAGGTGCACTTAAAATGGGCTCCACCTGTTCTTGCATATTGAGCAGCACCCTGAGAAGCACGACCTCCCTGTGCCATTGCTGCCATAGTGGCATTAGGCTCTCGAGACCGTGGTACAGAAACGACAAACCCAAACTTGAAGGCCGATTATTGAATCCTGGCATATGCTTCCTTTAGACTAGAAAGTCTGTTTCTAGTTAAAATCACACTCATGACTGCATTAAAGTTGGAGCTTAAGCCAAATAGAAGTTTTGCAGTAACAAGATCATCTCTATCCTTAGTCTGTAATTTGGTTTCAAAAGTTCATAATAGCTCGAATGTTGTCCTCAAGAATGAACTGCACGCCCAAAATATTCATCGATGGACTTATCACCGTGTGGTTCAAATAAAAGATGACTATTCACAGTAAATATCACAATGCGTTCTTCTTGCGAGAAGTGCTTTTTGGTTGCTTCCTGGACTTGATTGGCTTTGGAATAGAACATAAATCTAGAGGCCAAATGAGGTTCCATCATGTTCCAAATTCATGATTAAATGGTTTGTCATTCTTCCTCCACTTTGCATATTCATTAAACATCTGGGATGGTGTGTCCAACACAATATAGACTACATTCATCGACATTAGAAAATTCTTTCCATTAATTTAAACAGAAATCGTTTTGGATTGTTGATCATTGATAACAACAATTGTGGTTGACAAAGCCTTCTTCTCATCTCATGGTGAATAAAAGGAGAAATGAATTACCCCAAAACTGAAACACGAATGTGTGACGGAAAGATACATGGCACACAAATTTAGAACATGGTAACATAAAGTTACAAGCTACACACAAATCAATCACATAAAGCAAGGATGCCAATTTGGCGCATCAACAACCTCTAAGGGATGCTCCTCAAGCACACATAGGGGCGACATGGAGGGCTAAGAAAGATCTGATATCCTGCTTTCAAAGGTTAGATGTAGCAAGCCATCAAATCAAAGCTAACACATAATTCTAACACAACGATTTAGGTTGCATTGGGCCAATGGCACATATGTCTGGGGACGTAGGCAGGATTGGTGAAGTATGACCCTTAAGCAACTAGTCCAGGTAGGGAAGAAGAACGAAGGAGAAATAGTTGATGGTGGCGCACATAACATTATGTAAATGCAAGGATGCACTCTAAGTACCATGTTTTCGGTTTGCACATCAAAAGGAAATGCAACTTGCATCTCCCTTTTTATATTTATGTTAATAAAAAATAAAGTTGCAAGTACGTGAAACAACAGAAATGAATAAAAAATATATGAATATTACACCCAAAATTGTGTAGTACTAATCCAAAGTCCAAACCCCGAAAATAAGTTCAATAGATTAATTAGATGATTTAAAATTAAATTGGAGGCAGCAACAATTTAAGAATGAAAGGTTCATATTATATGCATGTCTTGTAAATCGATTACTCTATGAAATCTGCTAATTAAAATTTTGAATTAAGAAAAAAATGGAGCTTACAAACAGAAATAGATGTAGATGTAAATTTTATTGTTGATAACAAGAATACATGACATAATGAAAAGGAGAATGTTATCCACTTCACATTTCCACTTCTATAGTTAAAAACCCAAAGATTGTATTTTGTAATTGTATACCCTAATGCTCTACCGTTAATGATAAATGTAAATGCCAAAATGGTATATCAATGTTTCACATAATAAAAATATATGAGATTGCCCTTGGTATTAGGCCCCTACTTGGCATGCCTTGCAAAAAAGTGGGTGCCTAGTGAGGCCGACACCTGCCTAGACAGGCCAGACGCCCTCTACGGTCGCCTATTTGAGCCTTACAATCTGGCATTCAACTAGGTGACCCCCCCTCCTTGGGCTCCTATTCTATTAGGTAGTGCCCGGACAGACACCTCACCAACTATGGTTAGGATTGATAAAAACCACTCAAGGCAACAATCTAGGCTAGGTGCACTCCCCTTTGGGCACCTTGGCTAGGCGCTCAAGCATGATTGTAGCGGCATTGAAAAACTAAAAGATGACGATTGCATATCAAAAGTAACATAATACAATTTAATCTAGTTTTAAGATAAGATATAGATCTGAAATAATTTTCTGGTATCTAATTAGGAAAGGTTTGTCTTTGAATTTATTATAAGCTTTTCACTAATCAAATCTTGTCGACATCTTCGTTGCCATCGTCATCATCATCGCCATTCTTATCATCATCTAAGCCTCACGGTCCCGACCATGTTGGGGTTATGGGTCATCCTGATCAAGATGTGAAGATTCAAAATCTCTTCTTATAAGCTCTTAGCAAGTTAATTTATTCTTGCCTCTTCTTTTAACCTTGCTCGACTGACCAATATTGCTTTGAATAGGTGTGCTTGTTGGTGTACGTTGCACATCTTCACATTATCTCAGGTGACCCTTGAACAAGTTCTTAATATCCGTCACCCCCACTTTGTTCTTTGATAAACATTTCTCAAGTGATATTTCCTTTTCTTCCCACACTTCCATCTCAACATACGCATTACATTCATCTTGTTCCAGGCATGTCTCTTTATTGCCTGACATTCACTCCCATGTAGCATTGTTGGTGATATATCTATTCTATAAAACTTACCTATTAATATGAGAGGTATCTTCCAGTCACATACCAATAGAATTTTAGTCCTCCCATCTCAACAATCTTGATGTGATCCTGGGATATAAAAAGCGGCTGAGCGGGCCGCTTAAGCGGCCAGACCATTGGGTCGCTCCAAATCAGGCCTAAGCGGACATTTAGCGTATTGACATAATGCAAACGCTTTGAGCCGCTTTAGTGGGATTTCGTCCGCCTTTTGTGATCCCGCTTTCGTGGCTGGAGCGGACACTCTGCGACTAAAAAAGAAATACCGTTTCTATAAACCCCCCTAATCCTCCGACTCCTCCCATCCCTGTCCCAGTCCGAGACGTATGCAGCTGTCCCCGCTGCCCTAGCCATGGATCCCGATTGAGGTTTCCTCACTCTCACACTGCCTTGCCCCCACGCGAGCTGTAGTTGATGCATGGCAACTGTTCACAACAAGTCGATAGAGAAGATCAACAGTGACCTTGCACTTGCGGCACCCCCTTTAGGCGGCAATGAGAGTGGTTACTTCACATCTTCCTAGGAGAGAGGGCCAAGGAGAGTGGCGCCAAGTAGAGCCACTGACAACGGTGATAAGTATCCTACATTGTTCTTTCATCGTCTTCTCTATGGCTCTCCTTTCTCCACACTTCTTATTCCTTTCCAGTTTTTTTTATTGCACTGTGACCAAGGAGAGCACAATGATCACACGTTCTCGGTTCCCCTCTTTCGTTCCCCCTATTCTCTATTCTTCAACATAGTCACGTACAAGATCAATATACGTTTCTCACCACTCATCACAGTGTTATCACAACAAGCCTACTCCTGCACGTTTGTCCCTCCACCCATCTCATCGATTCTTTTTCTTGGGTATATATTATCAACTCCGTTCATAACATATTGTACGAGTTTATTCAAGTCAGCACACACTTGTATGAGACTGTAATCATACCCATCTTTCTTACAACATGTTGGAATTCTCGTTTTTATGTGGATATCTCATAAGAACTCAGTCTTTTTGGTCAATTTCATTACATCCCCAAATCCTACATGTCCAGAATGCACACAATATATGAATAATTGAATATACTTCTCTGTTATACTACAAACAGTAATACTAATAGGCACCTTCAGCTTTGAGTAATTAATTATGTAGTTATTTGTTAAACACTCACACAATTACACCTAAGTATGTTCCTGCAATGTGACTAATTAATTATACACTAACACTTAAATATGTTCCTGCAATGTGAGTAATTAAGTATACACTTACACCTAAATTTGTTCCTGCCCGCTTTTTTAAAAAGCGCCCGCTTTAATCCGCTTCAAAGTCCGCTTCATGCTTAAGCGTTTTAGGGAGACGATCCGCTCGCTTCGCGCTTTCCAGAACCTTGCTGTGATCCGAACAGACATGGTCTTGGACGCCGCCAACCATTTGAATAATAGAATCCAAGTACCGAAACTAATCATATTTTGGTACATCTACTCTATTTAAGGGCACGTTTGGTTAGCTTGATTTACTGAAATCATGTATTCTGTCCATCCCGTATTGCTAAAATGCTGCATTCTCAAAATTCCGGAAAGTAAAATTTTAAGTTTGGTTTGTTGGATTTTGTAAGTGTGGGATTTATCTTTTTTCGTGTCTGTTGGCTTGCCCATGATGGATTTTGGCATCCGGGAGAATTTTGACGGAGACCAAAATGCGGGATTCCTATTCTGTCTAAAAAATCCCGGGATTAGCCCCATTTCTCCAATTCCGCAAACCAAACATAAAATTTGCAGAACTGGAATCCAAAATACAATCCAATACGGCAAAATCTAGGTAAACAAACGTGCCCTAACTTGGCCCCACCATTCGCAATTCTAGACCGGCTAAAATTGTGATGCATGTACTCTGTTTTGTTCTGACTGATCTTAAATCTACTGGATTCCAACGCAGTTCTCCAAAGTTTAACTTTATCATTCAAACTATCTTTTGCTTCATCTCGATGCAATATTATATGCAAGTAAAATGCACTAAGGAATATCATCCTGAACGTGCTTCATCAACTCATACTTTACGAGAATGAACATATATGAGCTCAACGCAGATCCCCGATGTACCTCAACTGTGATAGGAAATGTTGGTGTCTCTCCTCCACGAGTCCTAATACTTACAGTTGAGCTATTATACATGTCTTTAACTCTTTGTAGCAAAGCAAATCTAATCAAAAATATATTTGAATAAGAGGATCCATATAGTAACCCCAACCGGTGGGAACATAACTTCAGATTGTTGTTGTATGTTGATAAATGATGATGTACGGAACCATATTGACTTTGCTTCTCACGAGCTGAAGTGAAGCTATAAATGAAAACCTTATTGATCCAAATGATGATGTTGTATGTTGATAAATGATGATGTACGGAACCATGTTGACTTTGCTTCTCAAGAGCTGAAGTGAAGCTATAAATGAAAACCTTATTGCTCCAAACATCTGTATAACTGTTTATTGCTCTTGAAGCTTTCCTGTATTTGAATGTATGACTATATATGGACACAACTATGCTTCATACAATAGATATATTTCTAATAGATTCCTAGCTAACAGTAAAAAATATGAATGAATATTAAATACTCAGTTCTATTCTATCACTTCAGTATTCTTTTTCCAAAGTTTCTTTTATTTTATACAATCCGTTGCTGTTGCAACACTTTTTGGAGACATTGAATTCTCTTCCCTGAACTCAGAACCCACCTGCCTTGGAGAAGGACCGTTATAAAATCCGGCAAGCTTTTGTTGCTTCACCTGGAAACTCTCTTATTGTTGCTGATTATGGACAGGTTGAATTTTCTTGTGAGTTGCAGATTTTATGTTTTAAGTCGTGTTTTATGTTCTTGACTTTTTTTTGTTAATCATCAATTCAGTTGGAACTTAGGATCCTGGCACATCTAGCTGGCTGTAAAAGCATGATGGATGCATTTAAAGCAGGTGGGGACTTCCACTCAAGAACGGCCTTGAATATGTATAGTTATATTCGAGAAGCTGTAGACCAAAAAGAGGTGCTTTTGGAATGGTATCCGCAATCTGGTGAAGATAAGCCTCCTGCTCCTTTGTTGAAGGTAGTCGTCGTTTTTTGTTTGTTACAGTTGATTTACATACAGGTTTTAGATACCATGTTATCCATCTTTCGCTAACAGTTTTTCAGATATGGGGCATGGCATCACTTTAAAGTGCAAATAGCATCATCTTTTCGAGCATAGAATAAGGATCTATCTTACAGCTATCGTCAGTCCTGTTAATCATAACCTTAACGTCATATAACATTAGCTCGGTGTTTTTTCCTTCTATTTACGTATGTTTTTACAATGTTTTACAACTTACTTTTTTCATTATGTAAAATTCCAAATAGAGTAAATAACTTATAAAAGTTGAATACAACAAAATTGGTACTGAATGCATGTTCTCCTTTTCTTATGCCTTTACATAAGAAATGCATATATTAAATAAGTTATGTCTGTGAGCTGCTTGTATTTGCTTGTGTCAATCCATTTTATGGTTCTTGTAAGTTTGTAACAACATGAATCCTAAAAGTTGACCTTGGCCTTTGGCGTTGGACTGGGTTAATCAAGACTGGATTGCCTTGGTCGGGATTGCAATTAGGCTGCTCTAGAGCATTCTTTGAGAACTCAGTCTGGTTCTAGCTGTAGTATTATGCGACACAAGTTCACAACAGAGAAAGCTAATCTGGACTGGATTTCTAATGCGTTTTTATTCGGGGGTGGGGGGGGGAGGTGATCCGGGCTGCTCCTAGAATGCAGATTGAAATGGGTCTGGTCACTCCCTAAAATCCCATTTCAGCCCAGGTGCGACCAAACATCTGCGGTTGCTTCCGGTCTAAAATGTCCCATCATCGCGCTCCGCAAAAGACTCGCTCTGGTCTCGTCTCAGTCCTGTTCCAAACAGGCGCAATGTGTCATTTCTTTCACCACGAAGCTGCAGTTCTTGAAATGTTTACATGAAGTTTTCAATTAGAAGCATTTTGTTGGATTTCTCTATTCAGGCCTTGCATGTACTATTATCTGTAAAGATGTTCAAAGCTGTTCCTCTTATATGAAAGATGTCCAAGGGATATACAAAACTACAAGTTATGGGACTCTGGTTGTAGTGTACTGTTAAAATTGTGGATGTACTGTCTTAGGCTGTCTATTTCCTGATGATTTGCATTAGTTTTGTATACCATTGATTAAAAAAGCGGCTGGAGCGGCCGCTTAAGCGCCCAACAGTAGGATCCGTAGTAATTTCACCTGAAGCGGCTACTGGAGCGTTTTTACTGGAAGCAGCCGCTTTGATCCGCCTTGGCCCGCTTCAGCCCGCTTTATTGGACCCGCTTAAGCGGCCCGCTTTGTCCGCTTCAGGCTAGAATATTTCATAATGTGTTGGTTAAGTGAAATAAATAAAACAGTAGTACTCTATCGTCCTGTTCTCAATTTTGTGTATTGTGTTATCTTATTAAACATCACCAATTTTGCAGTTATCACCATTTCTACGTTAAGCTTACTGTTTCCTTTCAGATTTTTATGCGTTACTGTTGCTCACATGCAAAAATTTATAATTGTTGTGTTACTATTAAAATAGAACCATTTCTTGTCTGCTAGCATTGCATATCAAAATACATATAGGAACTGATTACTGTTACTGTTATGTTACTAAAATACATATAGAAAATGATCACATATTGAAATGCTTATCAAAACATCCTGATAGCTTACCAAATGGTATGGTGTAACGAGCATGTGATCCTTTTTAATACTTCGATTGTAGCAGTAGGTTAAGATTTATGTCTGAATTCTTTTATTGGTTGTCGTAAATCAGTAGTTATTTAGCTAATATTGTAACTTAGTATATCAATATCATTAAGTAACATCCATCAACACTTATTGGTATACTCAGTTTTTTGAAGGTCTGTAATTTGTCATTTTATATTCTTTTATCATTACTAATTGCATGTTCTGTATCGGTACCATATCGGAGTGTATCAGTTTTGTAAAGTAACACGTGTTTCACTTGTATAGTAAGTAATTTGATGCTCCGTAATCTTGTCATATACTCATAATATAAGTATAAGAATTGCATGATATGTAATTTTTTCATATGATGATACAATATAACAATATTGCAGTACAATGTAACATGAGTCAATACTCACTAATATACAAAGTAATTTGATGGTCTGTAATTTTCTAGCATGTTACAATACCTGCTTGTTAGTTATCAATTCTTACTGAATATACATGTTTGTTTGAAACAACTAAATTCGATGTAGTGAAACATTATTCAGAATGCTTGATTGTTAAGTAATATTTCTTTTTGTTAGTAGTATGACAATCACTACATTTTTCTAAATGTTTTGAAACAATGTGGACCGCTTTTTCAAAAAGCGTCCGCTTTAGTCCGCTTCAAAACCCGCTTCCCGCTTTCCGCTTCAAGGGGAGCAATCCGCACGCTTCCCGCTTCGCGCTTTCCAAAACCTAGTTGTATACACATCAGATAAGCACATTCTCATATAGTATGCTATAGAATAGCTTGAACTCTGAGATGCCCTCTCAGGCATCTTGTTCAAAGTTGCAGTGTTGCACACTGTCCTCTCTGTGATCTGGCGATTTCCTCCTTTCCAGCTTTTCGTACTGGCTCACATGATGAAAATGAAAATAACATTAGTTGTCACATCACAGAATGAATATTTGAAAAGTATATCTAATTTATTTCGACTAATTAACAATTAATAAAGACTAATGCATTTTTTTTCTTTCTATTATATATATTACATGTATAACTTGGTTTATTACTTTTGGCATGTCCATAACCAGTCTAAAATTAAAACTGACGGTAGTTACATTTTGTTCTAACTTTAGAGAGCAATACAGAGGGATCTGTAGCCTTTGCATCTATAATAATTTTTCGTTATTGGTCTTTTGTTGCCTGATGCAAAATTGTAGTCGGAGGCAGGCCTGTTATTATATCCATTTGATATAGTCATGAAATCACACACTTTCCATAAAAAATAAATAATCATACAGGTCATTTAATTGAAGCGGGTTTATTAAGATAGTTACTCAATCAACCTTGCTATATGAAACTAATATCGGGTATCTAAAAAAAGGAAATTTGACACAGGGAATATACTGTGAGGAAACTTAAATGTTGGGCTATGCCAAAAACAAAAGACAAACAAATGGGGTGCACTGTAGGTGAGAAAATAAGACATAATTTTGTTATCATAAAGGGCACAATATGAATAATGATATAGAAAACAAGGTAGCAGCACTCACCATAGAGTCTAAACCTAGAGTTGGTTCTTCTATCATTAATTCACTTTTTCCATTAGATCCTATGTCAGTGTTACACGGAACGGAACATAGGCCTGGGAATCAATGCTGTTGTCTATTTGCTCAACCAGGCGTGCTGTTTGAGTGGTTGTAATGTCTCACTTTTTCACTTATTCAGTTCAAGGTCCAATTGCCTTGGCTTACATGTCATGAATATCTCACGGTCCAATCTAATTAGGTTCTGGTTTAGGAATATCAGTGTGTTATTTTTTTGCTTATTAATATCTGTCTTTCTCATTTTTTACCTAACCTGTTTCAGCTTCATTGAGTTCAAAGCCCAATTCAATTAATTCTGGTTTAGTAATATCAGCGTCTTTGATTTTTTTTGCTATGCTTTTTGTTTATTAGTGTCTTTCTTTTCCATTTTATACCTAGTCTGGTTCAGCTTCATTGAGTTTGACTGGTTCTCTTACCAACAACTGATATGCAGGATAAGTTCGCCTCTGAAAGACGAAAAGCAAAAATGCTGAACTTTTCAATTGCTTATGGAAAAACAGCTGTTGGCCTTTCAAGGGACTGGAAGGTAACTGTTGTCATTTTCTCCCTCTAGTGATGTGCTGCTCAGATTGTAGGTATATGCATATGCCAATGTAAGATAATGGGAGCAAATTTGTGGGTTATTGTAATATATATATAGAGTTAGGCTAGAACACTCGAGCGATAGATCGCACCACACACTCAAGTAGTGTTTACATATTCAAAGTTTTATTTTTGGAAATACGAACTGATACCCATTGCTATAACGAGTATAGGCCACATGCAAAATTTGACCTCATTTGGATATTTGTAAGTTACTCATCCAAGTACAAAAAAAGGGCGTATATTGCTAACTTCAAGTCCAACTTTTTGTTGTTGTCTTTAGATGCTTGACCTATACGTGTCATAATGAACTCAAATTATACATATAGGCTATGCATAAGATATTGAAGAAGGTTAAAGGTTTTGATTTTCCAAAAAAATAAGTTGTTGCATTATGAAAAATGACTTGAGCATATTGCATCTTTGGCATACACACACACACGTGTGTGTGCACAAATATTAATTTTGGAACTTTTATGTTAATACCAAGTAGTTATATTGCAGCTTGAAACCTGACCTGCATTGGTAGTGTCAATCCTGCGCAACACTCTGCTTGGTTTTCATGTCAGTGCATGATTTATTTGGTTTTAGATAATGATAACATATATTTAGGGAATTAGGTGACATTTTTTAAGTACAATATATTAATTTGTGTATTCATGAAATTGGACATCACGAGGCTATACAGTCTATTATAACTCATGTATACCCTTAGACATTTATATGCTCAATTAATAACTCCTCGTACCCAGGTAACAAACATCAACAAAAAAAAAGTCACATTTTTGTGCCTTAAATCATCCAAATATTTAGGTTGAAAACACGTGGGTCGGCAATTTGTTGTCTTCTCATAGTTTACTTGGCAATTTGGTAAAGATGGGTGTTATCACAAATCGGTGAAACATGTTCAAGTGCAAAGATTTAAAATGTAATTTGGTGCCATACAAGACGTGAGGGCCTGTCCTTTCATAACAAGAAGTACAGGAGACAAAAAAAAGATTTTGTTTCCCTCAAGTAGCCTCACCCTAATCCAGAAATTCCCAAAGGTAAAAACAAATGGACAGTCCCATGAAAGGGAGAAGCATTACAAGCAAAAGATATAGTGTACATCGCTCCGGGCGACTAGTTGATCTTCTGAAGTCTGTAACTTTGACCATTTTTTGGAAAATCTCTTTCTTTCTCTTGATGCATGCTATCCAAAGAAAATATCCCACGTCACATGTTACCATAAATAACTTCTCTTCCTTATCCATCTCAAACTCATAGGACACACATGGGCCTCTTGCCATCTCTGAGGACCTAAATAAGTTAGGACCTTCAATATTATATTTTTACCATTTTGGTTGATTTGGGGTCTTCACTGCTAGACGCCAGCACAACTTGATCTCTTGATCCATTGTTCAATAGAGAGTTTTCTGCATGCCCATCGTCCAGGCTTCCTCCTAAGAGAAGCTCCATTACAAGTGTTGATTTTGTATGCTAGAGTAATCTTGAATATGTGAGATTGAACTACATAGTCTTGTATGGTGCGTTGTCCAAAGCAAATGATCAAAATGGAAGAACTAAGTGACCATGTACCATACTTGTTGAGGCGGCAAGGAGACACAGCGTTGGGGCTGGACGCCTTGTGCCAAGCGACCTTTAAAAATAATAATTTATGTATATATTTTATGTATATATGCATGTGTCATGATTTTTCCCCACTCATATACACACATTGTATAGTTATATATGTAATTATCTACAAATTTATGGTCGATCTCCCCATATATATATATATATATATATATTATTGTAAGAAAAAATAACCAATTACATTTCTAATATATTATCATTGACAATAATGCCGAGGACACGAAAAGAATTATTATAAAGAATGTAAGAGTGATCAACAAATTAATATATATTTATTGTCATACATAGCTATAAGTATTAAGCAATGTAATCACTATCCTTCATAGCATAGCTACTTAATACAATCTGAATTGAAGGTGCAAACTAAGAAAAACTAAATGTGTACTAAGAGTATTAGATCCAGTCAAACAAAAAAAGAGTATTAGATCCAGTCAAACCCAAAAAAAAATATTAGATCCAATTAAAGTGATATTTGGCACATAAAATAGGCAACGCTATTAATTTTGAACATTGGTGTAGCCATATCAAACATTAAAATAAGCGAATATACAACCAGACCCACAAAACTAGGTCACTGTAGCATTATAAATAAAGCGTCCTCGCCTAGGCGCAGCCCTGGGACGCCTTGCCGCTTAGGCGACCGCCTAGGCGAGCGCCTTGACAAGTATGCCATGTACACAACTTTTGATCCCCTTGTTGCCTCATTTTAATAATAAGAAAAACTTAAAGCAGTGACCTTACTAAATAGCAGGGAGAAAGTATGATGTATATTATTGGGATTAATGATCTATGTGCTGGTGTCTGTGAAAAACTGCTACTGATTGTGCAATCACCATCATGGTGTTCCATGAAAGGATCTTAATACTTAGGAGTTTCTATATTAGACCCGATTTAGTTCATTTGGGGCCTTCACCGCCAATATAACATGAGCCCTGGACCCTCACCACCTTGAACCTCTTTAGTAGACCTTCAATAGATTTTGAGTTTGTTATCTGTCCATCGACCACTGTCCCATCCCAAAAGAAACTTCATTAGAAGGGTTGATATGATTTGTGGTTTGCTAGAGTTGTATTGAATTTGTGGGATTGGGCTTTATTGTCTACTATATGGTGCTTATCTAAAGCAAATGATCAATATATAAGAATTGAGTGTCTATGTACCCAACTCCAATCCTCTTGTTGCCTCATTTACATTATTAGAATAGCCCAAAGCACTAACATCGTCATTAAATGATGGAGAGTATTATGTATGACAACTATTGATGGGGTCCAATGATCGATGTGCCAATGATGGTGGAAAACTGCTATGTTGATGCAATCACCGTTGTGGTGTTGTATTAAAATGGAAAAATGATCCGCCCCCAAAAGGTATTCACTGGGAAGTGGAAGGAGTTATTAAAAAGATAGAATTGTCAAGGAAGGGCGGCGGCGGCGGCTTGAGTTTAGATGCTGAATGCACTATGTCATCATAAATGAATAAATAAAGGTAGGCTGGATTGTAGGAGTGGATAGAGCTCCTTCTACAAGTGCGGATAGCTGTAGAGCTTGTTCAATAATTGGCATTGAGTTATGAAACTTGAAGTTGGCTACCTTCAGAGGAATATGTTGAAGTGTTCTGTAGGCTGATAAAGTGATACCTGCCCCACTTAACCGACTTAAGTGGGTATAGTTTTTCTTTTGACCTGTCATGGAATTGACAAGAGCTTAAGAACCTGATTTTTTTAGACTTGCATCCCACTTAGTTATACCTTTAGGCCCTGTTATCCCAAAATCATATTTTTTTTAGTAAAACTAAAACTGAAAGCATCAACGTTCAACCCAATCATGACTTATTATGTTAATAACACAGTGGTGCACCCTCATCCAACAGAAGTTTAATTAAAAAAAAAAGAAAAAGTTTTGTTACTAGTATATTCAAGTTAATTATTGCATAGCTGTGTTTTTTGTATAAATTTTTAGTTGGAATTACATGGTTTAGCATAAAAGAATTGATTTTAGTTATTGTTGTGTGCCTAGGAAGCACGTGTATGTGTCCGACACTTTACAACATGGACTCACCGTGCACATACAGTGGACACAGCTCGAGCCGTCCAAGTTCATTTTTTATTTATTTGTAAACTAGAGACAACGTGGTCACGTCCAAGACACAACCTGGACACAGCTGAACCAGCCCACATAGCACATAACTGCAGTGAAAAGAGAAAAAAGCACCCTACCCTGGAGTCTGGACCTCCTTGACCATACCTCAATTCCTGGCAAAAACCCTCATCCCTTCCCTAGAGATTTGACCAATTAGCCCCCTTCTAATTGATGTCATCCCTAAAGAAAAAGCATGCAACCGCCTCTTGCTACAGTTGCTGCAAGTAGGAGCTAGGTGTTGGAGTTGCTGCAAGCAGCCAACACAAGGAGATAGAGCTGCTACAAGCATCTCTACAACAACAACAACCACCACTTAGGAGTCGAAGCTGCTATAAGCAGCAACAGCTCGCAACAGGAACTATCAACAGCTAGAGCAACCACAAGCAGCACTTTCTTCCCCTCTAGGAACTCTTTCCCTCTTCTTCCTCCATATTTTCTACTTTCATTCCTTTTCTCCCTCCTCTTCTTCCTACTTTGTTGATCCTCTGATGTGTCCACTCCACCCACATCTTCTTCCTACTCCATCAAAAACTCCCTTCCCCTCCTTTTCCTCCTATAAACATGTAGTCATGTTTTACTTATGTCTCTTCCCTCTACCCTCCATTCCTACATTACTATTAAACATGTTAACCTCCTCTTGCTTCACCAGCGTCTCCTCTCCATCACTACAGCTTTCCCTCCTCTTTCCTGTACTCAACTCCTCCATTACTATGGCAACTATTGAATTGTTATTGTTTGTAATTAATTTCTAACAATTTTTCTATAGTCCATTTTTGGATATTATAATATATCATCTTGTATGCTTAATTAGATATTGATAGAATCATCATCGTCATCATAATCATCATCTAAGCCTCAATCCCAATCATGTTGGGTTCGGCTATATGGATCCTTATTTTCCAATCAGCTATGTTATAGGTGATATTCTGATCAAGATGTAGAGATTCAAAATCTCTCTTTATAAGCTCTTCCCATGTTAATTTAGGCATGCCTCTTCTTTTAATTATGCTTAACTCCATACCATTGCTCCCTATAGGTGCACTAGTCGGTTTGTGTTGCACATGTCCATATGATCTTGGACAACGCTCACAACTTGTCTTCAATACACGCCACCCCCATTTTGATCCTAATATAGTAATTTCTCAAGCGATCTTTTCTTGTCGTCCCACACATCCATCTCAACATACCCATTTCGTCCACATTCATCTTGTAGAGGCTTTGTTTATTCACCACCCAATGTTCACTCCCATATAGCATGGTTGGCCGTATAGTTCTATAAAACTTATTAATATGAAAGCGATCTTCCGGTCACATAGTACTCCTCTAGTTGTACTCCATTTCAACCATCCTACAATGATCCTGTGACAAACATCATCCTGAACATCCTCCTTTTGAATATTAGAATCCAAGTAACAAAATTTATCACACTTTGATACATGCATTCCGTCCAACTTGTCCCCATCATTTACAATTCTAGATCGGCTGAAATTGCAATGTATATACTTGGTTTTGCTAGTACTAATTATCAATCCATTTGATTCCAACACATTTCTTTAAAGTCCAACTTTCCATTCAATCCATTTTTGGTTTCGTCAATCAACACAATATCATTTGCAAATAACATGCACCAGGGAATATCAACTTGAACATGCTTTTTCAACTCATCCACAACAAGAACAAAAAGAATATGGGCTCAATGTTGATCCTTGATCTACCTCAAATGTGAAGAAATGTTGGGGTACATATTGATAGCATAGTAAGTTTAAATACATATGTATCGTGGTGCTTTGTTTGATTGTCGAGAATTATGGATCTTGTTGTGTTTTACAAATAAATTATTTACATATACATGGGCTCGGAATGCTACACAATGCTGGGGACCCCACACACATTGTTACAGATTGCGACGTCTTTCTGGAAAAGTTATGTTTGGAACACAATTTAGTATGTGGTTTTTGCGTAATTGCTACATGATGTACGAGTTGTGGTCTATGAAAAAATCAATGTCCATATAGTTCATCTTGTAAGCTTCTTAGTCCTCTCCGCATCACAAAAGGACAGAATCAATATCAGGCATTGTTCTGATCTATTTATATTAAAATATTTTTCTATTTGTGGTTATCTCCTCAATAAGCTTAGATGCGTTTGCTTTCTATGTAACTGTTAACTTATCACCAGGTCTCTGTTAGGGAGGCAAAAGAAACCGTAAAGCTTTGGTACAAAGAAAGGCAAGAGGTCCGCAAGTGGCAGCAAGCTCGTAAAGAAGAAGCGTTGAAATATCAGAGGGTGAAAACTTTGTTAGGAAGGTCTCGCAAGTTTCCTTCAACTACGAATCTTAGCAATGCTCAGAAGGGTCATATTGAAAGGGCTGCCATCAATACACCTGTACAGGTAGGTTGACCTCGTCTCTCATGGTCTCCATTGTGTCCTGGTATATTGAAAGGACTGCCATCAATCTTATTATTGCTGGTGCCATGTGGTATGTATGCTGGTTGCATTTTAGATTTTTGTTGCGGTTATAGTCATATTTGTTGAGGGGGTCAAGTGCCCAATGGGTGTCAACCTAGGTCATTGAAAATGAAAATTGGGCGTGTGGAAAAATCTTTTCTCAGATTTTAACAGGCAACTGTCATTTTAACGCCGTATCCGATGTAATTGCTTTTCATTTGGTTTCAGGCTTCTACTTCACTCTTACAACTTAGAAGACTATTTATTTAGGCTGTAGAAGATAATGCATAGGTTATATACTATATCAGCTTATCTATATGATATATCTGTCATATATAAGTATTTGAAGAAGTCACAAGTAGGCCGTGCACCCTTTGTCGTATGCCTGCCCAAGCCATCACCTGTCCGCCTTGACAACCATGGTCGTAGTCCCTTTTTCCTAGTAATAATCTCAGGTCTAGGCGGCCATGTGATGTAGCCTGTTGGTTTCTTGATAGGTTCAGTTTTTTTTCTTTTAGTTGGCTGTTTAGTGGGAGAAGTAATGGTATATCTTCTGTAGGTACTTCATAATTAAAAATTGTTTTGGGGGTATTCCTTGAAGAAGTTACACAATCTTCATATATATATATATATATATATATATATATATATATTATCTAAAACTTCTCTCTAACAAAATGATAATGAAGCTGTATACTCTTGTATTACAAGTATTGTGAATCAGGCTTGTCAAGGTGGCTAGGCGGTTGGGTTTTGACCTAGAGCTTTTCTATTTTTCTTCTTCTTTTGTACCGGAATAGTAATTTATATGGTGCAGCAGAAGCAGGAGGAGATGTAGGGAGAAAGACAAATAAGAAGCAGAAGAAGAAGGTAGCAACAACAATATGAGTAGGACGAGGAGAAGAAAGCAGTAGTACATAACCGCAACAATACATGGATGTAGGAAAAAGAAGGTGAAGAAGAAAGCATTGGCAAACAAAAGCTGCAGCAGGAAGAGGACAAACACAAGCAACAACATAGATGGAGGAGAAGAAGTAATAGAAAACATCAGTAGCCGTAGAAGGAAGGAGAACGGAAAATAAGAGGACACAGGCATCAGTAAATAGCAGTAGGAGGAACAAGCAGTAGTAAACAACAGAAGCAGTAGAAAGAAAAGAAGGAAAGAGAAGTAGATGAAGAAGTCAGTAGTGAACGACGACGACTAGGAGGAGGAAGTGAGGAACAAGAAGGAAGAAGAATAATCTGCGGTATGATTATATGAGGACTAGAAGAAAACTGAAAAAGAAGACTTCAAGTAGTGGGGTACTATTGTAACCGAGTGGAAAGAAAAGAAGGAAAGAGAAGTAGATGAAGAATTCTGTATTGAAAAACAAAAGCTAGTAGGAGGAACTGAGGAACAAGAAGGAAGAAAAATCATCTGCACTACCAGTATAGGACTAGAAGAAAACAGAAAAAGAAGACGAAGAGATAATGAGGTACCATTGTAACCGAGTAGACTGGCCCGACCAGTATTACTATTATAACTGTTAGACCGGTCCGGTATTTTCTGCTTCTTTATTTGGTGTTGTACTGTTGTCATGTTGAAATTATTTTCAGAACAGACTTTGACCACTCTGGTCCAACTCGGCTCGAACCAGTCGCGTTCAATTATTGTCCGACCTCTTGTCTTGTTCCGAAAACAATATTTTATATACAAACATATGCATATAACCATGCATATGCAGAACACTACTAATATATGTATGTGTGTGTGTGTGTGTCTATGTAACATATGTATTTTCCAATCCCGGAATTTAGATCAGATTCTGAATTTTTCATTTATACATCTACTGATATATATATTTATATATGTTTATCTTTTTGTATGTTATGCATATATATGTGTGTGTGTGTGTGTATTTATACATGTATTGAAGTTAGTTTACTAATATTGTTTAAATGCTAATATGTCGTTAAGCACTGTGTAGTTGTTCTCATGATTAAAGCTGCATAATGACGTGTAGTAAGTAGTAACTAAAAAGAGAAAAATAAGATATTTTGATTAATGTATTATGTACATATCTGACCTCATATGTTTATATGATTGATTGTTGCTGTACTGATTTAATGCCCACAATAATATGTATAACACCCAAGTTCAAGTTTCCTTTCTGACGTATTTAAATGTATTTTTGAGAGGCATGGAAGCGGGCTGACAAACTGTTCTGATCTGGTCCGATGTGGTCCAGTCCCACATGATGAATTAGCATCACAATGATTCTGTTTGACGGGTTCAACAAGTGAGACTATTAAGAGATATTTTTAGTAACATGATACAAGATTTGAATTAGCATGATAATGGTTTGAAATCCTAATAACGAGCACTCGAAATGATTTGATATCATCATTCATCAACAGACTATGGCCGTTGCTGTACATTTGATCCATAGTCTACAAGGGGTTTATTTTAATAATAAGTTTATTAAAGAATGCATCAATAAATTTATAATTCACATTCAACGTGATTTCATTGTAGTTTAAATTTCATTATTTAATGTGTGAGCCAAGGAGTTATACACAAATTTAGAACAGAAATAACATTAGGTTGCCAGAACAGTCTCAAGAAGGCAGTAGGTTACTAACAAGAAGTAGCAATAGTTAGTTTCAGCAACAAGCTAATTTTTTTTTAGAATGTCAAGACCATACACACTGATTCGATGGTAGTCCCAAAACTTTCAGTTTCGTTTGAGAGCTAAGCAATGTTTTTAAATAAATATTGAACTAGCAGTAACAAATTAGGCACATACTGACAAATCAAATCAGATTTATGTATGCATCTCTATATAAGTGGGTTGGGCCATATCCACAAAATATCCAAGATGTTTCCACTCTTTAAAAAGTGAAAAAATCCGGATACATGTGAAGTATCAAATATGTATCCAGGTGTACTAGTATCCAATACGTACCCGGAATGGGTACACCACCTATTTTGGAGTATCCACGCTTCCTAGGTATCTACACTATTTGATCTGTTTTGGGGGGATACTGCTTTACTTGACTTCGAGAGTATATAGGATGCATTATAGTGTTTTTCATGTTCCATTACCGTGGCTAAGACATCTATAGGAGTTCCAATTATTGGGGGTATTCCTAAAAGTTCCTCTCACAAAGGTAGGAAAGCAAAGTGAGAAGTTTTGGTCAGTTGATCTTTGCTATTATCCGCTCAGTTTATCTTCAGTTTTCTACCTTATATACTCTTTGATTGATCTTTGGCCAGTTTATCTTTGCTATTATGTTCTCATTTTATTCTTCAGTGTTCTACCTCATATACACTTCGATTGAGTTTTGTATAAAGCTTTTTGTCTTGAAGACTGACGCTGACTAATGATTTGATCTCTATTTGTTATGACACTGATTCCACAGGGTAGTGCCGCCGATGTTGCCATGTGTGCCATGCTTCAAATAGTCAGAAATGAGAGGTTAAATGAGCTAGGCTGGAAGCTGTTGTTGCAGGTCAGTCACTTTTCTATATGAAATATCAATTCCTCTACAGTATTTTGCACCTTTGCTCATCTTTTAGACACTGGGTAACATATTTTTTTATTGTCAAGATAACTGTTTTGTCTTGGGAGTGTCATATTTGAAATAGTATGTGAACTTATCTTTGATATTGCTATGATGTAGAGGCATGCTTAAACCCGAAAATTAAATTGTCCATCGGCATGGAAGAACATTATTTTGCAACTATCCACTACTAGCATGCGTAGCTGATCAGGCCTTAACCTTTATCAGTTAAATGCTATTGCGTGCGTTTCTCCTGTAGAAGTTGTTTAATACTTGCTCAAATAGCCCTTATCATAGCATAATATGATTTTCCCTTTTAAGGATTTATTTCTAAATATCTCATGTGTTAACATTTTAAACTGTCCAGCATCCGTAAAGATGAATTTGATATCTAACTTTTTAACGTTGAAAAACAAATTAGACATCTTGTGGTACTATGCTTGTTGATGATGCTACCCTTGCATTTAAAGTTCTCAGCTAAATCATTGTATCAGTGCAACTGTTTTAGCATCACCTGTCTCTCTGCTTGTGGTTGACATGTCAAACATAAATATCGCTGTTTTTAAAAAGCTCTCCAGGCGGCCACTTTAGTAACCAGGTCCCTTGGATGCTTAAGTTGGGCCTTAGACGCTTGGTTAGTGGAACTGGAAGCCTTTAAGTGCTCACGTCCCTCCACTTGATGGGCCCGCTTTTGGCCGCTTTGTAGGTTGGTTTTCGGAATGTGGCCTGCTTTTGTATCTGGTTGGTTGAAAGATAATCCAAGCATTGTGAGATAGTAGTTTTAACTTTGTAAACATGCTGCTTACTGCGTAGCGTACTTTTAAAAAGCGGTATGCGTTATGCATGAGAGGTCACTTTATAGAGTATATGCGGTATGTGGGAGTATATGCGTTTTTAGATTTTTAATAAATTAATTTTATATAGCAAAAAAAATATATTAAGCATAGAAATTATATATTTAAATATGCAGAACACAAAATTATGTATATTTGTAAGTGTCCATACAAATATATATGTATAATATATGTAACTATTCATATATGTGTGCACATAAACAACATATGTAAAATATGTATGTGTATTGAATGTAGATATACACGTATTGACATGTAAACATATATACATTATATGCATATATGTGGAGATGTGTGTATGTAGATGCCAATATATATCATATATGCATGTCCTTATATATCAAAATGCATCTACTTGAAGTATAATATTACACATCTGAAGATGTTTGTGTATTATATGTAAGTATGCCATTGATGTATTACTATAATCAGTGTTTTAAAAATCGGTGTATGCGGCCGCATAAGCGGCCGTATACAAGGTGCGGACCTCCAAAAAACCGCATAATCAAAATCGGTCCAAAAAGCAGTCCAAGCCGCATAATCGGTTGTACGGCCGCATACAAGGCCGATTATACCCCGATTTTTAGTTAGAGATATTCTGATTTCTTCTTTTATACATTTACATTCATTTATGTTTGTTTAAATTTAGATTATAGTGCATGCTTGTATTTATTTAAGTTGTGATGATTGCATATTTGCATAATTACATCCATTATTCTTGTAATTGTACTATTTAGATACACAATTGCACAAATTAAAGATGTAAATCATGATATATATATATAAAGAATTAATTAAAAAATCCAAAACCGCATATACTTCCGCATATACTCCCGCATACCGCATATACTCTACAAGGTGACCTCTCCGAACGCATAACGCATACTGCTTTTTGAAACAATGACTATAATACATATAGATATAGATAGATATTGAAAGATATTATTACATATATATGTGTGTGTGTGTGTGTACATGCCAGTGTGTGGGCAAATAAGTAGTTTAAATTAAATTGAAAAAAGAAGTTTGCAGAACCTCTAATAAAAAAGGGCAGCATATACCCCTCTCATGCCTCGCACAGGATCACATGTGCGGCCATGACCACATACTGGACCGCTTATGCATATGTGGTCTGGCAAGTGGTCATGGCCGCACATGTGATCCTGTGCGAGGCATGAGGGGTATATGCTGCCCTTTTTTATTAGAGGTTCTGCAAACTTCTTTTTTCAATTTAATTTAAACTACTTATTTGCCCACACACTGGCATGTACACACACACACACATATATATATGGCAAGAGGGCCGCACCGATATGCACTATTAGTATATAGTCTGGCAAGAGGGCCTGCAGACTTTGGAAGCCTCCGTAGAAGACGCCAGACGAGCCTGTAGGAGTTTTTCAAACTCGGAGCGGATCCAGTCAGCCGTCGGCGGAGCAGGTTCATCAGTTGTCACTTTGTTGGCCCACTCAGGTTTGCCATATTTGATCCAACACTTATCTTCATTATGGTTGGTACGTTTGCAGTGAGTGCAATAGCGGGACTTAGCTGGATCGGATCCAGTTCCACGACCAGGAGCAGAGAACCGTCCTCCGCGACCTCGACCTCTACCACGGCCACGACCACGGAAGGAATCACCAGAGCGGACAGCAAGAGCAGCACCGTCAGAGGTGTCAGGCACAGGTTAACCGTCGGTCTACTTCTGGCTACTGTACCTTTGTGGGAGGTAACCTTGTCACTTGGCGAAGCAAGAAGCAGTCTGTAGTTGCTCGCTCTAGTGCTGAAGCTGAGTATCGTGCCATGGCACATACTACTTGTGAGCTATTCTGGATTCGGAGCCTGCTGAAGGACTTTGGATTTTCTGATTCATCTGCTATTCCTATGTATTGTGACAATAAAGCAGCCACTTTCATTGCTAGCAACCCTACCTTCCATGAGCGCACGAAGCATATTGAAGTGGACTGTCACTTTGTTCGTGAAGCGGTTCTATCTGGTCAGATTTCTACCCCTTACATTCGTACTGATGAGCAGATTGCTGATATCTTCACAAAGATTCTTCCGAAGAAGAGCTTCACTGATATGACATCCAAGCTGGGCATGATTGACATCTATGCTCCAGCTTGAGGGGGAGTATTAGTATATAGACTTTCCCGTGTTTTTACTTAGTCTATTTCTCTCTTTTCCTTGTCTTGTTTTATCCCATATTGGTTATATCTAAACCATGTGTCTTTCTCTTGTCTTATAAAAGAGAACCACTGTACTCTGTTTTAATCATCTCAATAATAAGACAATTAGTCTCATATTCTAGATGCACCACTCAAAAATGTTTTTTGAAAAACTGCTGCGTAGTATCAAAATCTTAACACATGAGAAATAAAGACCATTTATTCATACATAAATATTATTTATATATGAACTTATATGCAAGGATCTCATATTCTACTTCACTGTTGCTTAATCAGTTATTGATTAAGTAGTTATTTAATTAACAATCTATTGTTTTCTAATTGTACTCTACAACTTGCTAGTTATATGGCTATAGTTTGCTGATTCACAATTATATCACATAATAGTTACTAATTGTCTAGGTTTTCATACCCGACCACCTGGCATAGCTTCAAGTGATGGGTCTCTCCCAGTTCAAATACTAGGTGGACATGGTTTGCCTTGTGATTTCAACATGACAACCACCATATGTATAATAGTATAAAATTACACACCCACACACATGGGCGCACACACGTACACGCACATGATGTTGTTTATTTATGCATGTTTATGTGTATATGTATATAATGTGCTATAATAAAGTATGAGGTGATGATTTATGAAACATGAGTGTACGATTATTAGAACTGATACACAAATATAATCACACACACACACTTTCTTTATATATGCATGTCTATATATGTATGTGTGTATATCGTGCTATAATAAAGTTTGATGTGATGAATTATGAAACATGAGAGTAAGGTTATCAGAACTGAACTGAACTCAAGTTACCAAATTTTGAATTGGGAACTGGTGGCTTAGACGGTTCGCTTCACTCTCAAACTTGGACATGACTTCAAATCAGCCAAAATAGGTCATCAACCAGTTGAATCGGTCCCGATATTCTCCAACAGACATGTTCTTGATCTTGTTCATACCTAGACCTCGAAACCTAATTTTGTGTTCATTCTCACTTGCTCCTTCCACATTGTCATCACCCTTTGCTCTTCCGCCATACTTTGGCATATGAAATTTAGTGTTCAAATGCATTGTTGATGCATCTATGCTATTTTTTGATGTTCTCCTTAATATGTTACTTTTACTTAATTATTCATGTATTATAAGATTTTTAAAAGCTTATAACCTCATGGTAACGTCAACGGTTGAATCGGTACAACCACTGGTTCAACTGGTGAACCTGTTTGTATCTAACAACCTTGCATGAGACAAAAGTTATGAAACAACGAAAGATATAAAATCAAGCATCAATTTCTAAACAAACAATGGAATTGAATGACCGATATCGGTACCGTTTTGACAACTTGGATATAGATATTTACCGGTATACCGAAGGAAATATCGACATATGCAATCATGAAATTTTGCAGGTGTAACCTCTAAACCTAAATGCATCGTTTTATGTAATAAAATTCTATAAGGGTATGTGGGGGGGTTGTCCATCATGTGGGAGGTAGGGAACTTGTCATGTATTCTGCGGATTTCGATGAAGGATTTCAATGACAAAATATTGGAATTGAGATTTGGAATTTACTAGTACAATCCATAAACATAAACACACTTTTGAAATAATGTTTAATTCACAACACATGAATATCATAGTAACATACTAACTCTTATCCGTTTTATGTCAAGTTACACACTGATTCTCTATACAATATTGAGTTGAAATGGTTGACATATTGCTCCCATGACATGTACATTATGTAAGGTTGGTGATACGACGTTACGTGTTGCTCAGACACGTCATGTACAATAGCATCATCATCATCGTTGTCGTCGTCATCGTCATCATCATCTATGTCAGCTACATGGATCCTTCGTTTCCATTCAACTCTATCATGGGCCATATTCTGGTTGAGATGTAGAGATTTAAAATCTCTCTTTATAAGCTCATTCCATATTAATTTAGGTCTTCCTCTTCTGCTATTAATTGTGCTTGACTCAATAGCATTACTTTGTATATGCGCATTAGTCGGTCTACGTTGCACATGTTCGTGCCATCTGAGTTGGCCCTCGCGCAACTTGTTCTCAATGCTTGCCACCCCCACTTTATTCCTGATATAATAATTTCTCAAGCGATCTTTTCTTGTCTTCCCACACATCCATCTCAGCATACACATTTCAACCACGTTCATCTTGTTGAGACCTTGTTTCTTCACCGCCCAACATTCACTCCCGTAGAGCATGGCTGGCCGTATAGCTGTTCTATAAAACTTACTTTTTAACCTGAGAGGGATCTTCCAATCACATACTACTCTAGTTGCACTTCTCCATTTTAACCATCCTGCAGTGATCCTGTGACAAACACCATTCTGGACATCCCCATCTATTTGAATAATAGAACCCAAGTAACGAAATTTATCACATTTTGATATATTTACTCTATCCAACTTGGCTCCATCATTCACACTGCGAGATCGGCTGAAATTGCAATGCATACACAAATACACTCAATTTTGCTCCTGCTAATCATCAATCCATTTGATTCCAATGCCTCTCTCCACTGTTCAACTTTATCATTTAATCCATCTTT
The DNA here is from genome assembly GCA_963693085.1 of Alisma plantago-aquatica. NCBI lineage: Eukaryota > Viridiplantae > Streptophyta > Magnoliopsida > Alismatales > Alismataceae > Alisma > Alisma plantago-aquatica. Next base: position 1,251,345,216 of record OY856412.1, read on the forward strand.
AGTTTTGTCAATCAAAACAATATCATCAGCAAATAACATACACCAATGAATATCATCTTGAGCATTCTTTGTCAGCTCATCCATAACAAGAATACTCGTTTGCATTATGTAATTAAACATGATATGTTTTAGAATTTTACAGTACTATGTCTCCGTATGCATCATATATTCTTATTAGATTCTAAAAGAAAATATACACCAAGGCTTTCTGTTGCACTTCTTCAATGTGTGACTTTGATAATTAACTTCATTACTGTCAAGGAAGTTAGGCACCATCATTATTCTGACACCTTTTCTCCGTTGTTTGTTACCACATGATCTTGATATGCGGTAGTTTCTCCATGGATTATGCACAATTGCGGGATAAGTATAAAAGCCATTATTACCATGCCCACTATATGCATGTCGTGGGGATGCGATAATATAAAAGCAAAGTTGTCAGAACCGAACCGGTGAGTGAATTGGTGAGGCTTCTGGTTCTCAGTTCACTGGTCCAACCTGTGGTTGAACCGTTCAACCGGTGACGTCAACATGACACCATAAATTATTTTTATAACTTTATAATATATGAAAAGTCAAGGAAAACGTAAGCAAATCTAGGAGTATATCAAAAACTAGCATGGAAATGACAATTATTCAATTTGAAAGTGCATTTCCTGTGTCAAATTATCAAGTAATCAAATAAACTTTCATTAACATGAGGAGATACCGCGGTATAATTGGCATGAGGATATTGAAAACCTTATAGGAAATAAATATAGACAGTAGCACTAGGCTTTTGTTTAGTCATTGACCTGGCAGGATGGTAGGAATATGTTAAAGAATGAGAAAAGGTAGGTAGAATATTTTAACTATATGGAAATTACTAGGGGACTAGATGAAGAAGAGAGGTACCAGAGCAATTGGAAGAGGATCAATACAACAAAAGAAGGCAGCAGCAAGTAGCAACAAAAACAGAAGCAAATGCTACAACAAACTATTGAAATAACATGAAAAGGAGGATGAGGAAGATAAGGAAGAGGAGGAATAGGGAAAAGGGTGGAGGGTATAGCATGTAGCTGCAGCAACAACAAAATTCAGCAAAAAATACAGCAAATCATTGGTCCATCAGACTCGTCTGGTTCAGTAAAAGTCGGACCGGTTCACCGGTTCGATCGGTCGGTTCACCGGTTCAAAGGGATTTCCTGGTTTGGGGCCAAACCGAACCGGTATAGGCACCGGTTCAACCGGTTGAACTGGCTGGTTCGGTTCAGTTCTGATAACTATGTATAAAAGTGTAGTTAACATGTCAACCATATATAAACAAATATAAGAAAAATTACAAAATCTATATATTTTTTGCAATATTTGTTTGTTGTGTTGCGAAGTGGTACATTTTCTTCCTTTGTATGATAAAAATACTAGTAAGAAGAACATATGTATACTAATTAGCTTACTACTAAAAATGATAGCAAATTATACGTATATTTTGTGGATTATTTAGGTATATTACTATGATTATAATGTAGATTATGAGAAAGTGTTGTAGATCTAAGAACACATAATTAGGAAGACATAAAAAAGCAGATGGTAGGATCTTTGCCAATTTTAGGCATTTGGGATGAATTTACATTTTAATTGAGATAGATGAAGTGTAAATGAGAGAAATGGTAGAAAACATAAAGGCATACCTTAGATTAGACTTATCTGAGCCCTAGTTGTTGAGATCCCTTTGCTCCGCCATTTCCTCCTCTCAAACAACAGAAACAGACTCAAGCACGCAAAAAACAATATTTCTGTCGGTATACCAATACATTTTGTCAAAATTTGGTGGTATACCATCGATTTACCGATATTTGCATTCCCACGACAAGTTTGTGTGAAACGATGACCGATGCCGTCGATATCGTTATACCGGTCGGTATACCGACGATATCGTCGATATCTCTTTCTTTGAAACAAACAAACTAACGGTTTCACAATGCTCAAAACAAGTTATAGATATAACTTAAATAATTGAATCTTTTAATATATGGAATATTAGGGTAGAGCGGAAGAGGATTGAAGTTAGTCACATGATCATATTGTGAGGGAAAAAGAAAGTCAATGAAATCTGGTTTGGTCCATGACCCGAGAGCCGAGTCAACTGGTGTGCGGTTGGGTTGGTTGGGTTAGTGAATCAAAGCTGGGTCTCATCGAAAAACTGGAATGTTGGGGTAGCTGATCGGGTTGAGTTGGTTTAAAAACCCTGCTCATATTATACTTTGTGTGACTTATGTAGGACGATCGTAGCCTTTAACGTAGTCATGTAAGTAACAAATAACATGTGTTAGTTTCCATGTGTTTTAGGTGTGTTATTTGATATTTTTCGGATTTGGTTTGTAAAGCATGTAGTTTAGTCCCACATTGGCTATTTGTGTAGCTAGCTGGATTTAAACATATATATATAAGCTTTTAAGGCTTTTTAGAAAGCGGACTTGCGGATTGAAATCTTTTGATGAATTATATTCCCTTTTGATTAGTTTTGTCAATTCTAGATTTTGATAATTAGTTTAGATTTAATCATTAGGTTCCCCATTAGTAACTTACTGTATGTTATTACTGAGTATACAAATAAACCAATTGAGTAATGCTCACATATAGTAAAATAATGATAGCATGTTACATATTTTTGCACCAATTCTAGTTTTATTTCCCCCCCAAGTGCAATTACCTTGAAATTTATAACATATACCAGCTAAAGATGTCTAAAAGTTCAAAATCTTTAATTTTTCATACGTGCGTGTATACATATATTAACTTAATCGCTACCTTTTCGAAAAAGCACGCCTCTCACCTATTGCTTAACTAATTGGTCATGTTTAGACGCCTCCCACTTGTAGCTTTTCAAAATACATTGATGACAATTCTCGTCCATGTTGATGTTTCAACAAATGTATCAATTATCCAAAAATAAACAAGCCTTCATTCTTTTTTTTCATTTCGTACGCTTTGTGATTTTTATTAAAACTTTTAGTACCCATATAATACAATTATGTCAACTATAATGTATATATAAACAAACACGAGATTTCTAACCAAATTATAATATAACCATAATAATCGTAGCAAGACTCCATATTAAAAAATCAATGACAAAATGTTAAATGTAGCATTGTAGTCATTTTCTTAAACATCAATAGAAAAGTTTGAAATGAAAGTATAAATGGCACATTTAAGTATTAAATGGCCTACCAAAAATTTATGCAACAGATGCGCTCGCCATCAATATGTATAATGACATTTTACCCACAACTTCAGAAATGAAGATAAATTTGTGTTTTAAAGCTTTTCTTTTAATGCGTGCAGGTATAGAATGTTATTTTTTCCTAGTAAGTTGTTAAAATTTACTGCATCTCCGTGTCCATGCCATGTTATGTTCATCTTCCCTAAGAATGGCTACATGTTCGAGGCCCATATGGAACATGATTTTCTCCACTTATTTTCAAAGTGACAATGTAAAAAATGTTTAGGAGATCAACGTGTGGTGCACGAGATGGGGCGTGTATCAATGCCTACTATCTGACTGCAAGCAATGTCCTCCCCCGGTTCGTGCACCCCATGTTGATCTCATCATTTTTACCCGTATTCACTTGATTCATAGGCATAGGAGAAAAATATGCTCCATATGGGTCCCTGAGCATGTAACCGGTGGTCCAGTAGACTCAGTATATCTCTCATCATGTTCCTCCCAAGTCCTTTGTAATGATCCATTTGATTCCGTACTCACTTTCGTGGCACCTGCCTGAACAGACAGATCATCGTTGTCTGTAACTGTTTGTAAACTCTGTGGGTTCTTTATGCATTCTATCATCTGTTTTTCAAGATCCATATAAATCTGTACCTCTGGAGAATATTTAACGGAGTCGGAACAATTCATACCCACAGCAGCATGCAAAACGTCAATGATAGTTGCTATGCTCAAGGTCCATATGCAGCTACCTCTGTCTCTGTTACTCAAGCCATGCTTGAGTTCTTTAATGTGTTCAAGAAGGTATCTGCTTTTCAATTCACATGTAGTGGGAGATTTTTCTTGTATACTACTTCCACCCTTATTAATCATTATTAAGGACACCACTCAGAAGCTGCATGAGCTGAGATTTCATTTGCAAAGAACTACCCTTCAACTTTGCCAACCTTCTCTTTTGTGCCAGTAAACGTTTGTTGTCTTCTGATTCTTTGCTCATCTCTCTCCATCACTGTCAAGCTCGTGCTAGTAGTTTGAAGTGAATCATCGATAGTGTCATGTTGAAAAGTTAATTGAGGTTCTATAGAGGCTGATAATAGTTTTCTGCTCAAATTCTCTTCTTGATGTGCTGACAGCATGCATGGTTTCCAATCTAATAACAAATTCACAAGGGATCCTGAATGTGAACCAAACCTATGACCATACATTTTGATCATATTATCTAGATTTTTAGATATTTAATTCTAAGGTGCAACTTATTGTATTACTTATGAATGACGGTAATGTCCTTCTCACTCATTTCGTAAACAAATCGAAAAATGATATACAGTTTTAGCTTAGTGAACAACATTTTGATTTTTGTAGGTACACGACGAAGTCATACTGGAAGGACCCTCTGAGTCAGCTGAAGAAGCGAAGGCTCTTGTCGTTGAATGTATGTCTAGACCCTTCTATGGTCGTAACATACTTTCTGTTGATCTCGCAGTTGATGCCAAGTGTGCACAAAGCTGGTATGCTGCTAAGTGACAATGGTAAAGGTGAACCAGAAGTTATCCTCATTATTGCTGTCCATTCTTTGGTGCTGCCGTGGTCTCTTGGCGAATCTCAAGATAAGTTATTGAAAGATGGTAGAAACTTCAAGTTCCACGGCCAGCCTTGAGCACCGCAACGCTCACACCTGTGAGCAATGGCTCGGTGTGTAAGCTATATGGTGCTGGCTTGCTGTATCTTCGAGGAGCATGTTGATTGGAAGCAGATCGGATCTTTTCTTGCCACCGAGACAGATGTAAATAATCTAACGATGAAGTTTTGAAGGAACGCATGTATCATAGATATATATGCAGAAAGCAGCTCCATTTCTACATCGCTAACTCTGCCAGGTTCTTTGCAGTAAATATCAAGGCAATTGTGTATATATGTAGTTTGATATGGTTGTTTGACAATATTGAGATTTTTACCACTATTATATAGTTAGTGATGTAGTACACTCTATTCATATAATTGACCAGTGCTTCATGCCTGTTAGGCAGGGAACCATTCTATTGTCTTGCATACTGTATTAGCTATAGACTCTATTTATAATTCGGCAGTGCTTCATGCCTGTTTGACCTGTGGTTGTATCGGATCCAAAACATTTACATCCACTTGACGCATCTTGTTCAATACCTTCTGCTCTGGTTGCGTTCAGTTGGTTGGAGCAGGTGGCAGGAATAACCAGCTCCATGGATGTGCAACTGGATAAATGAACTCTACTAGAAAACCGTCCCCTTTTTGGGCGTGGTGGGTTTCTATGCCGGTATGCCCCACTGCCTACAACAGTTTTTTTCCTGCTCTAGTGTAAAACGGTTGCGTGTTGCAAAAAGTATGAAACTGTCGTTGGTATTTATACTGAACCAAACAAATTAAACCAAACTCGACGTACGAAATCTACTTAATTGAATGGCAATTATTTTCATATACCAGTATAAAATTTTGTTTTGAAATCATGCTTTACTGCCTACCAAACAATCATAAATAAGTTTTGCTCGCTTGCGCAGCTAAGCGGATAGTCATTCAGTTACTTTGGTAAGCTGTTTTTTGCATTACCATTCAGCATGTGTAAAAAAGAGTAGCATCAGGATGCGGAAAGACAGGACATGTACAGGGGCTAGATATATAAAACAGGGCAGGTATATTGAGTACCAACTGGGGGTATGTTTCACTATAACAAACCAGTAAAAAGCAACAAACAATAGACGAACATGATAATAGATAAACGGTAACAAAAACAAATGACCACATAACTGGGCGACGACCCTCTCGGCAGCCTCTTCAGTTAGATCCCCCAATGAGACTCCTCCGGACCTCCAGTAGATGTTCTAAGGTGACAGACTCCTTCAACAGCAGACTCTTCATCTTTTTTTTTGTTGGTAACCGAGAGAACCCACCCCGGGCGAGTCCGACATGGTAAATTTTCGAGGTATGAGAGGGTGTGGTCCGGTCACCCCCCTTCCGCGCCTAATCAGCATGGATTGTCATTAACAAAGTTCCTTCATGAGGTTCGAACTCGGGTCCTTCATTGGGACTTACCGAGCTCTTACCACCCGGGCTACTATGGCCGGACGACTCTTCTATCTTTGAAGCCAAAATTCCTTAGAATTTTGACTTTTGACTTTGTCTTTTTTGTATGTTGAAGTAGCATAATCGAAAATTGAAGACCAGATGGAAAACATGGAGAAACGTAGTCATACATTTTAGAAGTATCATTAGAATGGGTATTGTGAAAGTGTCTGTTACATTTACGCCAAATTGACTATATATTGGATACATTCAAGTTTGACCTGTGAGAGTTATGATTATAGATTTTTGTATGAGATCCGAGGCCGGCCGCCAACAAGAAGTCTATAGAATCGAAACAACCCAACAAAGCAAAAGGAACAAAGAAGTGATTCCGAATGCCTCGCAAGAATAGAAGACGTGAAGAGTATCCTCATAATTACAAAGACAGAGACAACATACAGAAGGGCCTAGGATACCCCGCCAATGTGTACCAAATCAATTTATGTTGTGGGTTTTATGCGTATGTGAATAATAACTGTCATGGGACATTTACTTTCTAGGAGGAACCCCATTCCATAGTATGGTAAGAGACGGACATTTCTACATGCAATTAGAGAATTCTCTCGGATCGTAATCCAAGTGTCCTAACCCATTAGAGGCTTTTGAGTTTGTCTACATCATCCTCGACTTTTCCTTCAAAAATTTTCTTTTTTGGTCTTCTTTTTATCAATCTTCCCTTCTTGATCATTATTGATTCTAGAGGATCTTGCTTTTTGACTACGGGTTTGTGGGGCCATCTGCAAGGTACATTCATTTGTGAGTCCTTTGGTCACATAGGTCGATTTAAGAGTATATCACATTATAAGATATTCATGGTTTTCAAAATTATTTGGTAACTTTGTTGATTCTCTTACTACTCAAAAATAGGGAGAGTGTCTTTTGTATCATAGTCTTACATCATGGTTTTGAGAGTTCTAATACTTAGTAATTTGATGGCATAATCACGATGTGTATAAAAATAGGGTAAAAGTTTGCTTAACTATGTTTTGAGGCTTAGTCAACAATAGGGCAACATGGACTTAATCAAATAGGGACTTCATCATCAATGAGATATAAGGTGTAAATCTTTCTTATTTCACCATATCATAATTTTATCATTCAGAGGGTGGAACTTGTACCCGTCGAATGATATTGAATCTTGTACATGTTGATCGACCTCCCGATCTGGGCAAAGGATCAAGGGCAAATTTGGGCCCTTAGATCTTCCTACGCTGATTGCGGCCATGATCGAACGACCAAGCAATTGTCTTCTACCTCTCGCTAATTGTGGGGAGGAGATAAGGCTGCCATAATGGTCGATCTCCCGCCCATGACCTCGATTTGAGATTCTAACCGAGAGGAAACGATCGTCTCACGATTTTAAACTCAACGAGCCCTACTTTGACTACATTTTGCGATCAGTTTCACCATTAAATCTTTGCTCTCTCTCCCCCTTCTCACTTCGGCAGCCATGACTGCTATCAACATCCCTTTGGCCCCTAAACCTAGCCCCAACGCTATAAAAAGACCCCCTGAGGTCTGCAACAATCACACCTTGATACTAGACCCTTCCTTGCTCCCCCACTCAGCCTCAAACACCTGAATTTGCTCCTCCGATCACCTGCTGTTGGTGCATCGCCGCCGACCAACCCATTTTGGGCTTTCCTTCTCCTCGCCGCCTTTCCTCAATCCGACACCCGCCGCCACTTCACGAGGTCACAAGGATATTGAAGAGCTACTCGGCGGCCTCCACCTACTCCTCCGGCCTTGAGCTCCCTTCCACCGGAGAGCCCCTCTCCGCCGCGCATCCTAGCTCTCGTGGGAGCCCGTGCTAGAGAGAAAAGGTCCTAGAACCGACCGGTCCAAGGAAGAACCACCCGGTCCAAAGGAATCCAATGAATCAATGATTGAATTCGTTAATAGAGAAGTGAACCGACCAAACCAAGATTGAACCAGATCCTTAGATAAGTGAGCTGTAACACCTTCTTGGCGCCATCTAGTCTATCCGATCGTTAATCCAACGGCCGACCTTCTTCTATTTTAAGGTATTTTACATCCTCTTTGCTCAAAAATCAAATAAATGGACAAATCTTGCAAAAAATGTATCTCTTGTTTCCTAACTCCAAAAATTACGAATAAATAGTCAATCTTGATAAAAAAACCCAAGAAATTTATTATAAATACTTGTGGAGCCTAAATCCTTATATATTTCACTATGATACCCAAATTTGATCTCTTGCTCATATGATTTGTCAAATGATCCAATAATGGTGCTTGATCTTTGGAAACTCTTAATACTTGACTCTGATGATTATTTTGGAACACAGAAAGCATACTTGACTAAATAAGAATTTAGATATGATCTTGTGACTCATCTACCCTAGAATATGATTCATGCACATTGAAGTAAGGACTAACCTTAATATTTTGGGTGATTGATCTTATTCTTGTGAAAACCTTGATCATTTGACCTAATATTTGATCTTTGACTTTACTTGTATATCAATCGAAACTTGATCTAGTATTGAACACCAATGATGCTAAATTGATCATAACACAAATGATCCTAGAAAACCCAGGTAGGTCATTTCACGTTTGAAACAATCTTGACACTTCAATAATGTTGGCCATGTTGAAATATTATTGATTATTTGTGGATGAACTAACCCTAAGGTTGACATAGGAAAGTGTAACCCTAATCTCGAATATTGAAACATGATCTTCTAAACGTAATGATCTTGACCCTTGATCCAATATTGTTGATTTAGGATCTGACTCAAAGGGTTGACCGATTATTGTTGAGATCTGTACTCTAAATCTTTGGTGAAAGGTATGCTATTATATCTCGTCCTTGATTGTTTTGAAGATACTTTTCATGTATCTCTAGATTGTATACTAGGATGGTTGAGCTACTGTTCCCTATTGATTAGCTTCCGTTTTTCCTATATTATATTTTGAGACAAACTTGAAAACATAAATGATATTGCCCATTATGACTGCCCGTATATTGATGATGATAATGTTGATATGAGTGTATTTTGTATCATAGTCTTACATCATGGTTTTGAGAGTCATGAGGATTAGTAATTTGATGGAATAATCATGATGTGTATAAGGTAAGCGTTTTCTTAGCTAGGTTTGAGGTTTAGTCAACAATAGGGCAACATGGACTTGATAAAATATTACCTCATCATCAAAGAGGTATAAGGTATAAGTCCTTATTTCACCAAATCAGAATTTTATCATTTACCTCAAACATAGGGAGCATGTAATCAAGTTTTCATGAACGGGTCATGCATGAGTATTTGATTTCAGAATTCATTGATCAAAATTGAGTTTTCAAACTAAGGTCAGATCATGGTATCAATTTCATAATTTTTCTAGTAGCTTCTATTTTTCCCATAAGTTACCCATAACCAAGAAACCATGTGGTAAATGATCATGAGAAAAGGACCACATGAAGAGACGAGAAGACTACCTAATCATAATCTACTTGGGTGGCTTAGGGTAGTCCTTAAAGAAGATATGAGATGCTACAAGACTTGCTAGGTGTTTTAACGAAGAACCTTTAGGTCCACTTTTAGATCAATTAAGGCCAGGTAGAGTGGGGAATCTCAGCCACCGTGAAGATGGATAGGAGAAATTATGCCAGTATCCCGAGCCTAGACACTTCAATTTTCACCATTACGAACTTTAGGGTTTCCGGGGTTCAAGAGACTCGAGAAATTATTTACTTAAAATATATGGGAGTGTGTATGCTTTGATAAAAAATCCTCAATCCTTGATATTTTGTACATCATATCTGACCTAATTCGAAATATAAATTCCTGGACTCATTAATGTGATCCTAGATCTATACTCTTAATGATCATATGGAAACAAATACCATGAGAATAAAAATACATGAGTGGATGCCCTAATGGGTCACTAGAGCAATGAACTATATATATTGATACATACTTGTTCCAATTTTATACCAGGATCTAATGCTCATTAAACTTGTTGATTTGGATATTGATTATACACTAAATCTTCGGTGAAAGGTATGCTATTATATCTCCTCCTTGGTTGTTTTGAAGATACCTTTTATGTATCTCTTGATTGTATACTTGGCTATATACTTGGTTGAGCTAATGTTCCCTATTGACTAGGCTTCTATTTTTCCTATATTATATTTTGAGACAAACTTGAAAACATAAATGATATTTCCCATTATGACTGCCCGTATATTGATGATGATAATGTTGATAATGTTGATATTGAGTGCAAGTGACCTCCTCGTTCAGAGGGTGGAACTTGTACATTGACCTCCTATCTCATATGGAGAGAAGAAGCCTGGTGACCTCCCCCATCACAATAGGGTGACAGAGCCACACACAATATATAAGCTTGCTTCTCAAATTAGCATAATGGGACTTGTAATAAAAATTGAATTATTCGAAATAAATATCTTGTTGAATAAATATTGGTTTTGAAAAATCTCTTGTTATACTTTTGAATATAAGTCTTACCAAGTGTACTATTTTGCTATAAACTATTTTACTTGTTTTTGATGGCGTACTGTGTAATTGCATTGATTGTGTCTTAATTTTCTTGATTATATAAATGGAACATTGACTAGATCATTTCTGCACTCGATATACTGTGATGATAAGGATAAATCTGCAATATCTCCTATTTTTGGATTAGTTTGTTCTTTAAATCTCTTGTTTATGAGTTATTATTTCTTATTGTATATGCCAGTGTGTGAGATCCTGTTGGACCAATTGTCATGGAATCATTCTTACCCTAATCCCAATCCCACTGTCCAAATGGGCAGTGTTAAAGGGATTAGAATTTAGAACACCCATCCCTAAGTGGCCCGAAAATCACACACATATAATATGCAAAAAGGAAATGACATTCCTCTTTTATTGAAGTGAACCAAATGGCATATTGCATAAGGACCTTAGACAACATGGAAAGAAAGATAAATAAGAGACTAGCCAACAACTACATCCCTTTTACAATTTAGCCCCATGTAAAGTCTAGATTTGATGTAGCAATCTTTATTTCAGTAGATGATAAAAGAGTAGATAGCATGTGCATAGTCTCTAGTTTCTTGCATTACCTAAAATCAAGAAAATCAAGACACAAAATCAATGCAATTGCACGATGTTAATATATATGCCTTTTTTGAATGTTTTATTAATTTACTGCTATAAACCTCACTGTAAATGTTCTTTTAGTAAAAATACAAGGGTACACACATTGTGTAACCATAAGCTCTCCATTTCAAGTGTTGTTTTACATGGTACAAGAGCGGGACTGATCCAAGTCCTCCCTCACCCGACACCACCGTCTCCTCCCACCCGACCCCCCTCTCTCTCTCTCTCTCTCCCCCCTTTCCTTACCCGACCAGGCACCGCCCGCCGACAGTAGCCAACAGGCCGACCGCTCTCCGTCGGCAGCTGCAGCGCTGGGGCTGCTGAGCCGCCGGGGTACGTAGGCTGCCGGGGTCACTTCACCCGCCTGGTTCTGGACTCCGTCTGCCCGCGGGTTTGATTTCTGCCTGAAGACCACCGTCTGATCTATTTTTTGCCTACCTTCCCGTGTGACCGGTTGAGTCACCGAGTTCCTTGCTACACTCCGGTGTAGCCCGCATGTGAAGAGGTCCTTCTGATCCGTAGCTTTGTGCCTGTTGCTGCCTATCTGAAGACGCATGCATCCTCCTACTTCATGTTCCTGCCTGCTACTGCCTGCCTATCACTCTGCCAATTCGTCTGCCTCTACCTGACGGCGTCTACCGATGAAGATCTATGCCGTCAAGTGACAAATGTGAAGCTGGATGGGAGAAAATACCAGCACTGGGTGTGCTCTATGCAGATATATGTCAAATCCCAAGGAAAAATGTCACACTTGACGCGAGATCCACCACTGGTGCCTCCTGCAACAGTCGACTCGAAAGATGTGAAAGCTTATGATGACTGGATGAAAGACGACTGCACAGTCATGACATGAATTCTGAATAGTAGTGACACCAAGATTAGCGTCACACTCTTATACCTGTAGACGGTGAAGCAGATGTGGATTAGCTTGCCAACACTTATTCACACAGTTAGAATACCAAGAAGGTGTTTGATATCAACAAGCAGCTAATCTGCCTGCGGTTCTCTGGTTCCGATCTGACAGATTAATTCTCTACTTTCAAGGGACTGGGGGGGAGAATTGGAAGCCTACCATCCCTTGTCTACTAATTTGGCTACTATGCAACGACAACGACAGGAGTTGCAAGTAGTCCAGTTCCGCTGTGGCCTACCTGATTCCTATGCAGGGGTGGTGGATCAGATTCTCGCCAATGATCCACTGCCTACTCTACAGACTGCCTTTCAGAGACTACAACGCTTGCCTACATCATCATATGAGACTCCTGCTGATACGGGTGATACTACTACTTTTGCTGTGATGTCTGGTCGTGGCCGTGGTCGTGGACGCAGTCGCTCGCATGACGCTCATCCTCCTCTTGGTGCTAGCAGGGGGAGGAACTCTTCAGGTCGTGGAGCATCTTCTAGACATGCTACTACTGCTTCTCGTCCTCTGACTGGCCAACGCTTCTGCAACTTCTGTGGCCGATCTAACCATGCTGAAGAAAAGTGCTGGGAGAAATACAACAAACCATCTTGGGCCAATGCGGCCACTGAGGCTACTACATCTTCTGAGGTATCTACCCAACCTGATGTCCCGGGTACTTCTACTACTAACTTTATTCGTGCTGAGGTCGAGCGCCTGTTGCTGGAGCGTACTAGCTCGTCATCTACTACCACCACCACTGGGGCACATGCTGTGACATACTCTGGTTGTGACACTGCCTTCCTTACTACACCATCCTCTACTACTGGTAATACGAAATGAGTCATAGATTCAGGCACGTCTTCTCATATTTTTGGGAATCAGTCGTTGTTCAGAAGTTTATCTAGACCGACTAGTCTGTTATGCTTACTGATGGCTCCATGTCTTCCGTTTTGGGGATTGGATACATTGTGTCAGATTGTGCTAAAATATGCTCTATATGTGCTTCATTTTCCATTGAATTTATTATCTGTTAGAAAGACTTTGTGTAGCCTGACGTTAGTGCCTGGTTCATGTGTTTTTCAGGACCTTCGCACGAGGATGAAGATTGGTGGGGGGCATGAAGGATCTGATGGCTTATATTACCTGGACAATCTGAAAAGAGTGGACAATGTAGCTCTCGCTTCTGCAATATCTTCTTCAGTATCGACCTTACAGTGGCACTACAGACTTGGGCACCCATCATCTGAGAAATTGCGTCATATTGTATCTGATGTAGGAACAAATGTGTTTCAATGTGAATCATGTCAGTTAGGCAAACAGACTAGGTCTGTTTATCCTAAACATTCTCAGATTAGCAGCAAAATGTTTTTGATCTTGTTCATGCTGATATATGGGGTCCATGTCATGTCCCTAGTCTATATGGCAATAAATATTTTATTCTGTTCATTGCTGATTTTTCTCGGGCCATGTTGTTATTTCTTCTGAAATGTCGATCTGAAGTTCTGTCCACAATTAAATTCTTTTTTACTGAGATGAAAACACAATACTCTATGTCTGTTAAAACTTTTAGAACGGATAATGCACTTAAATTTGTTCAAAAAGATGTTGAGTTGTTATGTAAATCTGTTGGCACTATACACCAGACTTCTTGTGCAAACACACCTCAGCAGAATGGCATTGCTGAAAGAAAGAATAGACACTTACTAGAGGTTGCTAGAACTATTATGTTGCATGCAAATGTACCTCGGGGCGTCTGGCCAGAAGCCATCATGACTGCCTATTTTTTAATAAACCGGATGCCTTCAGAGACTACAACGCTTTCCTGCATCATCATCTGAGACTCCTGCTGATACGGGTGATACTACTGGTTTTGCTGCGATGTCTGGCCGTGGCCATGGCCGTGGACGTGGTCGCTCGCATGACGCTCATCCTCCTCTTGGTGCTGGTAGGGGGAGGAACTCTTCAGGTCGTGGAGCATCTTCTGGACCTGCTACTGCTGCTGCTCGTCCTCAGACTGGTCAACACTTCTGCAACTTCTGTGGCCGATCTAACCATGCTGAAGAAAAGTGCTGGGAGAAATACTACAAACCAGCTTGGGCCAATGTGACCACTGAGGCTACTACATCTTTTGAGGTGTCTACCCAGCCTGATGTCCCGAGTACTTCTACTGCTAACTTCATTCGTGCTGAGGTCGAGCGCCTGTTGCTGGAGCGTACACTGGCTCTTCATCTACTACCACCACACTAGAGCACATGCTGTGACATACTCTGGTTGTGACACTGCCTTACTTACTACACCATCCTCTACTACTGGTAAAACAAAATGGGTCATAGATTCGGGCATGTCTTCTCATATTTCTGGGAATTCGTCGTTGTTCAGAAGTTTATCTAGACTGACTAGTCTGTTATGCTTGCTGATGGCTCCAAGTCTGCCATTTTGGGGATTGGAGACATTGTGTTGAAATCTACTCTATATGTGCCTCATTTTCTGCTGAGTTTATTATCTGTCAGCAAGACTTTGCGTAGCCTGACTTTCGTGCATGGTTCATGTGTTTTTCAGGACCTTCACATAGGATGAAGATTGGTGGGGGGCATGAAGGATCTGATGGCTTGTATTACTTGGACAATATGAAAAGAGTGGAAAATGTGGCTCTGGCTTTTGCAATATCTTCTTCAGTATCGGCCTTACAGTGGCACTACAGACTTGGGCACCCATCATATGAGAAATTACGTCATATTGTATCTGATGTAGGAACAAATGTGTTTCAATGTGAATCATGTCAGTTAGGCAAATAGACTAGGTCTGTTTATCCTAAACGTTCTCAGATTAGCAGTAAAAATGTTTTTGATCTTGTTCATGCTGATGTATGGGGTCCATGTCATGTCCCTAGTCTATCTGGCAATAAATATTTTATTCTCTTCATTGATGATTTTTCTCGGGCCACGTTGTTATTTCTTCTGAAAAGTCGATCTGAAGTTCTGTCCATAATTTTTTTTGAAGAGATGAAAACACAATACTCTATGCTTGTTAAAAACTTTTAGAACGGAATGCACTTGAATTTGTTCAAAAAGATGTTGAGTTGTTATATAAATCTGTTGGCACTATACACCAGACTTCTTGGGCATACACACCTCAACAGAATGGCATTGCTGAAAGAAAGAATAAACACTTACTAAAGGTTGCTAGAACTATTATGTTGCATGCTAATGTACCTCGGGGCGTCTGGCCATAAGCCATCTTGACTGCCTGTTTTCTAATAAACCGGATGCCGTCTTCAGTAATTGAAAATAAAATACCTGTGCAAATTCCGAATCCTGATAAACCTTTATTTACTCTACCTCCTCATATATTTCGCTCTACATGCTTTGTAAAGTTTCTTGGCCCAACGCATGATAAACTATCTCTACGTGCTAAAAAATATATATTTTTTGGGATATTCTTGTACACAGAAAGGATACAGATGCTATAGCCCAACTACCAAGAGATGGTTCACAAGCAGCGATGTTGTCTTTTTTGAGGGTACACCATACTAATCTACTCAAGGAGATAGTCTTCAGTCTGAGCTTATTGCTTCTTCGCTTCCTATTACTAGTGACTGTGCTTCTGATGCCACTACTTTTGTACAACCAACACCTCCTCTTATTGTTTATTAGTTCAGGAACAGATCTCAACCTGTACAAGACCCCCCCCCCCACTCCAAGCCAATCTTCTCCTCCAGAAGGTTTTGCATCACCTGAGGTAATCTCTGACCTTGATGTACCTATTGCTCTTAGGAAGGGCACTCGTTCCTGCACTATCCACAATATTGCTAACTATGTATCTAGTGATAATTTAAGTGTTCATGTTAGCAACTTTGTCACTACATTCTCTGCTATTGCCATCCCAAAGACTATACAAGATGCCTTGCAACGTACAACTTGGACTAATGCTATGAAGGAGGAAATGCTTGCTCTTTCTGACAGACAGACTTGGGAGTTGGTGGATCCACCTCCTCACTGTAAGCATGTAGGATGCAGACGAGTTTATGCTGTCAAATATCAACCAGATGGCACAGTAGAATGTCTAAAGGCACGTCTTGTTGCTAAAGGATATACACAGACCTATTGTATTGATTACTTTGAAACCTTTTCACATGTTGCCCATCTTAATTCTGTCAGAGTTCTCTTATCTATTACTGTTAATCTTGACTGGCCTCTAGTACAACTGGATGTTAAAAATGTTTTCTTATATGGTGATATGCAAGAGGAGGTCTATATGGAGCAACTTCCTGGGTTTGTTGCTCAAGGGGAGTCACATAAAGTCTGCAGGCTGAGGAAATCTATCTATGGGATCAAACATAGTACTCATGCTTGGTTTGATAAGTTGAGATAATTTTTGACTGCCTTTGGTTTCCTGAGGTCACAGGTTGATCATTTTGTCTTTACAAAAAGACTTCCTATGACATTGTGATACTTATTGTATATGTTGATGATACCATTCTATCTTGTAGTGATTATATTTCTATTCAGGCCACTAAAGTCCAACTCTGCAAGCACTTTGCTGCTAAAGATATGGGAAAACTATGCTATTTTTTGGGCATAGAAGTGTCTAGAACCTCTAGTGCTCTTGTTCTATCTCAAAGGAAATATGTACTGGATCTGTTACAGGAAACTGATATGCTTGGTGCACGGCCAGCCGACACGCCTCTAGATCCCAATGTTAATTGGGATGATGATTCTTCTCCGTTGTTTGCTGATAACAAGAAATACAGAAGATTGATTGGTAAGATGATATATTTGACGGTAACTAGAGATGAAATATCTACTATTGTGGGGATTCTTAGTAGGTACTTAAATAAACCCAGACAGTGTCACTGGGATGATCTATGTAACATTTTGTGATATCTAAAGAAGTCACCTGGCAAGGGCCTCCATTACAGGAAAAATGGGCACTGTTCTCTAGAAGGCTATTCTGATTTTGACTATGTAGGGAGCAAGATTGACATGAAATCCACTTCTGGATACTGCACATATGTAGGGGGTAATCTTGTCACCTGGCGCAGCAAGAAACAAAATGTTGTTGCTAGATCTAGTGCTGAAGCTGAATATAGGGCCATGGCCCATATTGCCTGTGAACTTCTGTGGGTGCAGTCTCTTCTACAAAACTTTGGTATTGAGTTGTCTTCTGCTATTCCGATGCACTTTGATAACAAAGCTGCTATTTTCATTGCCAACAATCCTATATATCATGAGCGCACCAAACATATTGAGGTTGACTGCCACTTCATCAGGGAAGCTATTCTATCTGGGAAAATCTACACACCTTTCACCCATTATGAAGATCAGGTTGCTGACATATTCACAAAACTACTGGCAAAGAAGCACTGCTGTTCTCTGGTGGACAAGTTGGGTATGATTGACATCTAGGCTCCAACTTGAGGGGGAGTGTTAATATATATGCCTTTATTGAGTGTTTTGTTAATTTACTATTATATATGGACCTCACTGGAAATGTTCTTTTAGTATAAATACAAGGGTACACACATTGTATAACCCTAAGCTCTCCATTTCAAGTGTTTTTTTACACACGGTATGCAATTACATCTCCTCCTTGGTTAGAATAGGTGATGAACTGCGTGCTTTCACAAGGTGAGGGAACACATCCTGCATGAGGCCGTGTTTGTACCAAGGATCTGACCAGAAGTTGATCTTTATAAAGGAAATAGATGTGAGGTAATGGAGTCTCGAATAATATAACAAGTTTTTTTAAATATTTCCAAAAATGTGAAAGTAAGTTTTCGAGGGTACTAGGGGTTCTTCTTTGAGTAATATTTTTTTTATTAAAGACATGGTCTAACCAAACAGTAGAATTTTATCATATAGAGTAGACAAAATTTGACTAAAAGACAATGGGAATCTTACCGGAGATCTATTATGCCCCAACCACCCATACTGTGAGGTTTACAAAAGGTTCCTCAGTTAGATAGGTGGGAATGCTTAGCAACTTCACTGTCTCCCCAAAGAAAATTTGTCCTGAAGAAGTAAAATTCCTAAGGACTACAGATGGAACAGGGATAGAACTCACTCAGTAACAAAATAAGAGTCAAAGCAATATTAAGGAACACCAACATGCCCACTCCAGTAAGGAAGTTTAATCGCCATTTGGATAGTGTGTTTTTCATTTTAGCCATAATAGGATCCCAATCTTTGAAAACCATTTATAAGGTGAAAGAGGAAGATCAAGATATTTGATTAGATACCACGTATCCTGTCATCCCAAAAATGCGTTTGAACCTCATCATATTAGAGTGAGTAACATGGGTTACTATGATAGAAGATTTATGGAATTTGATTTTAAGTCCTGAAATGTTAGAGAAGATGCCTAAAATGTACACAATATTAATAATGTTCTTATCGTAGGGCTTCAAAAAAATCACATGTCAATAGTGAATTGAATGATTTTATCTTTGGAGAACATCCTATTGTAGATGTTATCCAAAATACCCACCTCAAGCACTAGTTTGATCATGCAACCCAAGATAGAGGCATAGATGATGAAGAGAGGGGAAGATGGGTTCCCCTTGTCTCATGTTACTAGAGTTACCAAAGTTTCAAAAAGGGGAACCATTGATAAGAGTAGAGAAGTGGATTTTTTATGAAGTTGTGAATCCATTGAATCCATCTTTGGAGAAAAACCGAGACCCGTTATAGTACGAGCGATGAGATTCCATCTCATGCTATAGAAGGGCTTCAGAAATTTAAGTTTGAGGGTTAGAAGAGGGATGTCATCAAAATGACAAGTATGAATAAATTCATTTTCTAGGATGTAAGCATGTTGGATTTGTCTTTCTTTATCAACAAATAATTGTTCCAGATATATTGAAGTTTCAAGGTGAGGCCCGAGCCCGTTGTTGAGATTATTTGGAAATAACATTGTTAGAAGAATTAGTAGGGATGATGGATCTATATTGGTTAATGCTTGATGGTTTTTCCATTTTTTTGACCAGGACAATGTGCATATTGTTAATAATCACAATTTGAGAAGTAATATCATCATTATGCTCAATGAAGTAAAAGAGGTTAAGGAAGCTAGGTTTTATTTTCATAGAGAAAACTAATAAAATACCATACTTACAACAACATGACTAGGCAGTGTTCCATTTGAAATATGCATTGATAATCTCACCTTCAGATTAGGCAAAAAGTAAGGAAGAATGATTTTTGACGTTGAAGGGGCACATAATGTTCTAGTTGAAATTAAAATATGTGAGAAGTCTCTTTTGTGGCTGAAGATATTTTTGAAATAACTTGTGATGTTAAAAATGATTAGGTTATTGTTTGAGGTCATGAAATTGTCCACAATCATAGTTTGAATGGAAGAGTTTCTTTTCCTAATATTACAAGTTATTCAAAAACTCATATTCGTATTTCCCTCCTTAATACAATGATCTTTATATCCAATTTTCCAAAAGGATTCTTAGTAAAAGAGGATATACTTGAGTTCCTATACCATGGAGATCACAATACCCGTGTCAGAGTTTAAGTTGGGGTCAAATGATAGGTATTTCTTCCTGATAGAACTTTTTTTAATGGTGAATATGATTAAAGGTCGTAAAATTTTGAGATTAAGAGAAGCTCAAAGTGATTTGATATTATTTTGGAGTGAGAATCTAGGTTTGGAGCCATTAGATGGAATAACCCAACATCCTTCCACTTGATTAGGGAAGGAGTGATGGGAAGTCCACGTGCTTTGGGAGCTAAAACTTTAGGTCCCCAAGGTTTATAAAAATAGATTCATTGAGAAATGGTTTGAAATAATAACAAAAGAATCATTAGTATGAATGAAGGGTAAAGAGTGTCTCGATCTTATGACACCAAGAATCTATCAATTTTAGATCAAGACTGTCCCCATTGCCAAGTGAAAATGTGTTATTGGCCTCTAAATCCAAAGAATAGTAAGAGTTAATAAAATTTTCAAATGCCGAATGTTGTTTGAATGAGTGATAATAATAGAGTGATTAAAAATTTGTTTTGAGATATGATTAGTGAGGTTGAATCTTCCCCAATAGTGTAAAGACAACTGTTGAATAGTCCAAAAACATATTATAGTGTATTTGTTATCCCTGGGATCCTCATAAACAATGGGGAAGAATAACTCTGTATTTTTGGCATCTGAACACATGTGAATAGTAAGAAAAACATCAGCCAATTGAGTAGCAAAGTGAGTGAGGTGCTGGGGGTCCTAGGCTATTTAAATTGATAATAAGTTTTGATTTTGGTTGGTGATGATATTCCTACCAATGATGAGATGATGAAAATTAGAAAGGCCAACTTTTGATTGTTGGATGGTGATAAGATGGATTCTATTAAACTAAATGATTTACAATAAGACAATGAAATTGATATATCAATAGGTGAGATTTTACCTAATGGGATCCCTCCCGCCATGAGACAACCTGGGCAAATCTTGTTGTGAGGAGAGTCAATCAACTTGTTGGCACTCATGGAAAAGTTAACAAATTCTTGATAATTTTAAACATAAGCAAAAACCTTTTTGGATCCTAAGACAACAATAGATCCAAAGGTGACTTCCTCAATCATAGAGTCCATATAAAAGCCATTATGATCTTCTACATGGTTTCCTTTGGACTGATGTTGATCATATCCCATGGTAAATTTTGTTATCATTATAGGTGTTTCCACCAAAGGAGGGAGGGGGATGTAAGTTATTAGGGTTTAGGTTGTTAGGATTTAAGAGAATTTGGTCTTCTTATTCTAGACTATAGAAAATACTTGGTTGTCTTGAAAATATGAGGCATGCTTGTGGTTTTGATTGGAATTTTTGTTTGATTGAGGATGATTATGGTCCTTCCTAACCCTACATTTCCCATATAAGAATTAAGGTCGATAGGTTTGTAGTAATGTTTGGTTGTGTTTTTAGTTTTATTCTTAGGGGCATACCATGAGGTGAGGTTCTTGACGAGTTTGTTAGAGAAGGAGGTTATCTCATGTGGTTCTTTAGCAGTCATGCCAATGGGGAATATTTGTTATTACAAACAAATGTTAAGTTTGTGAAGAAGGTGGATAGCCTTTGTAACCACTATAAGATAGAATGATTTATAAGGTGTCCAGGTGGAGGAATTGAAGTTTAGAACCCATGAAAAGCCAATATAATAGAAGGTATCAACAACATAGAAAGGATGGAAGGCTAGATATGGATATGCAATGCAGGGCACCAATAGTAGCATTGAAGTCTCTGATCAAAATAGGTAATCTATCAATGAGTTCATGGATGAAACATGCATCACCATTTGGGATGGCCAAAGGAAGTCCCCAGAGATGTTGAATGAATACACTTTGATATGGTGCATAGCAATTGATTTTGTCAAAATTTTGGCCTAGGTATAGAAAAACTTGGAAGCAAGTATGCTGGTAACATTAGTAATGATGATCTTGATGCTTTTTAAATAAGATGGATTGTGACCAAGATACTCTTATTAAGCTAAACCATGGCCCAATGTCATGTATTTGACTAGGATACTCATGTTATGATAGATGTAAGGGTATATATCCAACCAATGGTGGGAACAAATCTATAGGATAACTCATTACAAGGGAGAGGTAAACTTTCAAAACATCACTTTTTTTGTAGCACCAATACCTTCAAAAAATAATTCATCATCTCATACCCCTCGTTCTGGTGGACATGATTTATATTTATATATCAAAATGTGGGGGACATGGATGGGTTCATCCCTATAAAGATGGGGTGGAGGGAAAACATGGTTGCTGGACTGGTCCCTTCAGTGGAGGATTATCTCATTCCAACAGGCATTGCAAAGATCATGAAAACAATATCAGGAGGAGGCCAAAATCTCCCATGAGTAGATCACACCCCAAGAGGAGGGAAACACAAAATGACAGTCATCCCATAGAAACATAAGATAAAACATTTTCCACATTCAGACACTTTGAGACAACTTGGTCCTACATCAGGTGAGAAGTGTCTCTCGATAATTGTTAGAGTAATTCCATAGAAAAGTAGTAGTTAACTATCATGTATATATGCATGGATCAAAAGGAAATTATATAAGAGGAAATATTTATAGAGGAATAAGATGAAGAAATGATTGAGGAGTGATGAGTAAAAAAGTTTCATCTTTTATTTTGATTGAATGTCAACAATCAATGAGTGTCATGGCCTAGTTAACTATCTCGCCTGTAGTTGGGTTACCCATTATGTGTAGAGTCATTAGGGTTAAGGTGGCATGTACATGTCATAGCACAAAGAGGGATAGAGTGTTCCAACCATACATTGAGGAAGATAAAATCCAATAATGTAATTTGGGATGTGGGATAAGATTTCACCGGACAACTACTTTTTTTGATTGTGCTAGAGCAAGGAGAGGAAAAGAAATACATATAATAGAAAGGATGGAGGACAATATGGCGTACAGTGTTGTTGCTAAAGTTTACCTCAAGAAGGGGAGATAAGAAATGAAAAAATCAAATATATTACATAGAAATAGCTAATATCAAAAGCCAAACAAGAAAAATGAAAAATCAAAATCTACACATAACCTTCTGTAACTCATTGTTGTTATCATAGTTTCTACCCATGGGGTAGTGGGGTCTCTGACTTGCCTCTATCATCAAGACTACACCTCTAGGGTCTTAACCTCATCTAATAATTGGTAAGCTATTTAATCAAATTGGGGATTCAATATAGTTTGTCTCAAAACCATCATTTAGAATCTACTTGAGTCTTCCATGACCAAAATTTTCACAATAACTACATGATCAAGATGCACATCAGGGTAAAATGATGGTTATGAGATCATGTACTACCAAAAATTGTGGTTTTGTAGGGCTTCAAAATGTATGATAACATGCATCTGAAATCTCTTGCTAAAAAAATGAAAGAAAATCATAACTACTTTCATTATTCAACTCAATAAATTATGTGACCACATGCTAATGATATGATGTACAACAAAGGGATTAACCACTACTGTTATAATCCCCTATGTGTACTCTTATAATGGGAGGAGGGCTACAAATTATAGAGTGGTATGAGTTTATTCATTATATATTTTCATGTTTACCAAGAAAATGCTTTTCTACTAGTTTATAAAACTATTAGATTATCCCAATCTTGAAAATCTATGTTAAAATCCGAATAACCTTGTATTGGGGACAAGTTTGCATTATACCATTTGTTTTTGACTCGATTCTAACTAGAAGAAAATTAAACTATTGTCCGACAACACGAAGTATAATGTTAATTCATCTAAAATACAAGGACTCCCTAATCAGAAGTCAACTTGATCAACAATATTAACTATTGTGTAACTAGGATAATTAAATCATCATATTATGGGAAACATGTTAGGATATTTGATTCCAAAATTTTCCTTTGTCGAGTCCATATGGACTAGCAAATTAAATATGTTAGTTTTTGTTCAATTGTAATTATTCAATTGACTTTGTAATATAATCCATTATAGAAGGTGTGAAGAAGGAACCACTGGTCCAAACATGATGGATGCATGCGCTTTGAAGTTACTTGATGTCTAGAAGAGAATCTCCTTTCCTATCTGGGTCAATTTGTGATTTTATTGCTTAGATGTATCATCTTACTGGGTAGGTAAGATTGCATAACAATATATGTAGTGAATGCCTCCCACATGTTATATGTACTATGATCTAACTTTATTTTACGAAGAAAATTGAAATATACAAAGTCTAGTCAAAGGGGTTGCTCTAATAATCATGGAAATGTAGCAATCATCCTTAAACGCTAGTGGATGCATGTTTGAATTGTTTCAATATCGACCTCCAAATGTATTATTTAAACCATGATAAAAAGATTTGGCTTAATCTCTAAGTTATCAACATCAACAAATTCTTTATCAAATAGAGAAAATCAATGTTTTTATATGATGCTAAAATATTTATGATTAGTAGGGGAATGATTTAATAAGGGATATTATATAATAATACATGATTTATTTGGATTTTATAAGCAAAGAAATATCTTACTTTTGATTAAATCGTTTTCAAGAAAATGAGAGTCACTATCGAATCTTTACGTAAGTTAAGAGTACCTTACAAATAACAAACAAAGATAAAAATACAACAATACAAACTAACATGGAAATTGTATTAAAATTCAAGAGCAAAGGCATAAAATAATTGAGAAAACAAAAATAAGAAGGGCTATTATATCCTAGTATCCAATTTTGCAACCTCTTAACTACTATGTTACAATGATGTCAAAGTTTGCTTGAGGTTGTGGATTTATCATTAAAAAAGAAAGATAGAAAGGATGACACATGAATTCCATGATCCGTCAAGATAATCCCATAACAAGTGAAAGTGAGGACGGGGGGAGAGGCAAAAGGAGCACTGAAAACAAGTAAAGAACTAGATGAATTGATTTTCCTCTTATAATTTACAAATATTCCCTTATTTTTTTACTTTGTAGAAAATGATACTTGGTTTTTGAATCAAGTCATTACAATGATAAAGAGTGACATCCATGGCAAAAGAACCATGTAATAACAATATTGCCACTCTCACAAAATAGAGTGGTGGTCATCCATTCTTCTTTGACTAATCTCTCCATGATTTGATACTAGATTTCTCACAAGTAAGAATGCTAGTGAGCCAATTCATACACGTCAAGGAATCATGGCATCAATGAAGTACATTATAAAAGGAAATCAACTAGCATGCATTAATGTTTGTCTAGACTACATAGTTAGTTCATATACTTAGCCTACTCTAGAACTAGCTTAAGATATCATATGCTTATTGAATAAGGTTAAATTGTATACCAATGAGACACATATGATGACAAATGGAAGAAGGAAAGTTAAAATAATAGAGTGTTATTCAAGGAAGGAAGATTGACACATCCAATCTTTAAATCTCAAAAATGGTGGATGGAACTTCAAGTTTCTTGTAGAATAGTAGGTGTTGTCTTCCTCCTCCAACATACTCCTCCTTGTGTTTAAGAGTCAAAGTGGTCTTAGAGTTGATGGATAATGAAGAATCATGGTGGATACGGTGCGGAGATGAAGTATCATGAAATGGTGATGGACATGGTGGTTCTTAGTTTGGTGATTAAATGTGGGTACTTTCTAACAATTTGTATTGATGTTATAGGTAGGATATTGATCTTTGTAATGGTTTATGATTGGTGGATTGAAAAAAAAGTATCTATATTGATGTCTTAATTTGTTGTGGGGGATTAGCATACCTTGGGGTTGATTAGGGTAAACCTCAAATCACGACTAGATTTTTGGGGGTTTTGTTTGTGTTTCTAGACTGGGGAATATGTCATTGAATAGGATTGTGTTGTATATACAATCCATATTGGATGGGATACAATGGAAAACTATGTGTTGAAGTCAATGGAAAGAGGATGTGATTGGAGATGATCGCTAGAACATCCATATATAATTATTCCCTTAGGTAAGTTCATTAAGGTGGATGAGCAAAACATATTTACTGATATAAAATTCTCAGTTGTATCATGCTGGAGTCAATGAGGTGTTATATTAGTTAAACATTGTAATGCTCATTATTTTATAATGTTTTATTTTACAAATGAGAACGAAAATGTTGGTTAACATATATTTATTGAGTTCTACAAAATTTAAAAATTTGGGCTTTAAACCTCCAATATATTAATTGCATCACATTTCAACTGATGCCCATCCCTTTTTTTTGGGTCTAGAAGTAGAACCAAACAAAAAGAGAGGCTCAATGTTGAACTAGTTGCATTGCTAGGAGAAATTAAAGACAATATTGTAAGCTTGTATTGTTGACAATATAACATAATATGCATTTATTATCTTTTTATAATCCTTTCCATTTGTGCCCTTATAGAATACAAAGTTCAACATCGGATCTCAAGTGAGACTATGCTTTATTTTTAACTTGATTTTTCCTACTCAAATAAATATTGAGGTCTCTATAACATTTACACCTTTGTATAATAGTACTCTCTCCATCAAAATGGTGAGGTACAACACTTCACCAAATGATAATTTTGGTGGTGTTTATCTAAATTGTTGTTGAAGTGGATTCATTATATATTTGAACTATAAATACTGGAGAAGGATAAATATAAATTGAGAGCAAAGATCAATGCTCAACAAGGATCATAAAAATGTTCATGGGATTGTTGAGTTCTCCACTTATCTAATAAGGGGCTTCTGGTTATAGATGGTTCCACATGCATTAATTGATGTCCTATAAGGACATAAGTGAATATTAGCTACATAAGGATAGAATTACTCCTTCCCAAACACTAAAATCACATTACAACCTATATCTTCGTTCCTTAAAATGTTAAGGAAAAATGGCTATGGATGTTGAAGGATAACGGTAATGAAAACTCAAAATTATACATGTGTTTCCTATCAAGAAGCAATTCTATAAAATGATGGCCTAAAATTCTCTTATATAAATCCCAAGGGGCTCATCTGCATTCCCTCCAAAAACATTATTGATTTTTCATGGATACATCAAGCATGAATAGAAAAGACATGCAAACTTGGATGTGATGTTCATAGGATGCAACAAGGGAACCAATGAGCTACAAAACCATATGAATCTGTATCCAAGGGTGGGAAGTGGTATCATGGTGCCAAGAAGAAATTTTGGTGTTATTTTTGTATCTCCCGCTAATGAGGATTTTTAAGTTTTTTTCATGTATATAAGTTATCTTCATTCATTTTTATACGCAATCACCATTAGACTATTGACTAGCTTTTAGATGCAAACTTCTCATATATTTGCAGTTAATAAAAAAAATAGGAGAATACAATTCATACATGAATTAAATTATGGATAAAAATGATTAAAATAAATAAACAAACAATGTACAACTAAATTTACTCTTATTTGTTGATCACTAAACAACGTTGCTTATAGGAAAGGCTTTTAGAACTTTGGCATGAGACTAATCCTTGGACGGCTATGACTATAGAGTCCTCATGGGAGGTCAAAAACATAGAAATAACACAAAAAATTTCTCAAGTCCTACCCTTGCATGCTACCTATAGATTAATTCTAGCAAACCACGACCTAACTATATAACCTGAAAAACCTTAATCCCACAAATGTGATGTCTTTGGACTTATTTCATCTTAGAACCCCAAACAAGGTTTAAGATATACCGCGTTGGGGATACATGATGAACTAAAATGACATTTGCATCCTGTATTGACTCAAAGAACATATTCAAATTCATACAACGAGGACTGTAGGTTACATGCTTCGTTATTACACCACTAACTTTGATAGGGTGATAATAAGAGCACTAATATCAGTAATGGAACATTTTGTAAGATAAAGCATAAATCACATCACACACTTAATGCACTTTAGTTGATAAATAAAGTAATAAATGGTAATATATAGTTTTGAAACTTATACAATTATTGATGATGTATTATACGATTATAAGTTCTATATAATGGCCAATATATGCAAATAAATACTTCAATGTGTCACAAACTCAATAAATAACACCAATAATAAGTCCAATATTGCCAAAAAAGATATTGAACTTGTCAAATCAGCAAGAATGATTTGAAAGACCTTAACTGGTATAAAAAGGAATGATTTATGTTAATAGAGAGTTGGTTTGTGCTTAACAAAACTATGATATCATTACATAGATTCAAAAGGTAACTTGAATAAATCAATGTAAGTAGTAGAAAGAATAGTTGATGAAACTGTATTATAATAATATAATCCCAAATTAAATATGATCCTAAGATATTAGAGAAAATATTAATTATGATAATAGACATAATGATAACAATTAATCCCTAATATATTAATTGATATAACAATGAAAGTCCATGTAACAAAATTATAAGATTAGACTATGAAATCCTTTTTTTGATAATGTGGAACCCTTCCCAGGAAGGGCCAATATTGGACCCACCCCAACAGGGTAAACTACAAAACAAGACCTGTACATTGGGGGCACCACAACTCTCTCAATAACATGGGGCCTTGTAGCACCTGAGGGTTGCAAGCCAGAGTCGAACCCATGTTCCTTTGTTGGGGATTGTCGAGACGCACCACAGGTCTACCCCCTTGCTCCCCACCTATGCGTATCTCAGTTAACAAGGATATCAAAATTTGACATTAACGAGACCTTATCTGTTAGCCAAAATATGTTAAAAAAGAAAACATTAACTTTAAAAACAAAATTATGTATTGAATGATTGTGTTTTTATTTACCCTAAGATTTGCTCTTATTTTTCTATAAATTGCTCACTTTCTTTAATTGTGATGGGACTATAATATGACGATTGTGTTTTGAATTGATTCTATGCCCAAAATAATAGGATCAAAGATGTATCATCTCCTATCCCCAACTTGCAAACTATCTCTGTAGGGAAATATGGTGATAGAGTAGGCAACAGAAATATTTTTTTACTACTACATTCCCCATTAATCCAGCATATCACATCAATAACTATAATATGGGAAGGATGGTTTCAATAATATACGTGGTCTTGGAGCAATTCCCACGACATCTCCTCATTGTTGTAGATTCACAAATGTTTTCTATTTGCACTAGGACTCGTATGACTGCTGCCCCTTCTGGTCTACACCACGTATTGTAGCCTCGAATGTTGTCTTCTGCAACAAGTCCCCGACATTATTCTCCTAGCGACAAACAACGACATCCCGCCTTTAAAGAAGTCCACACAGACCACCTAGAACTCCTATCATCCTGCCATATGAACAGGAAGGAGTTTCCCCCCGTTGGTGTACTAGTCACCAACTTGCTCCCCAACAACAATGATCCTCAATTGTTCTCTCTCGTAGCTATCCCTCCCTAGTCCGGTAGGACTTGATTGGGCTCTCTTGGTTACCACAACTAGAGAGGACAATAATTGTCCAAGCAACTAATTCTCTGTTGTTTGTGTTGTGCTCTGGGAAGCCCCCAATACCCCTCTATTTAATGGAGGGGTTTAGGTCAGGGTTCCCAATCTATGCGGGAGTGGAAGGGACCAAAACTTAAGTTTTCACAATAATTTTAGAAATTTCACAACCTGCAGTAGTTGAACTGGTCGTTTGGCATGCCAGACGGTTGGCTCGCATGCCAGACAGTCATCTGGAATAGTCCAGACAGTCATATGGTACTTTCCCAATTTTATACATGTTTCAGAAATTCAATTCCAATTAATGCTTAACATGGCGTCAACACCAGTCCTTAATACAACCAAATTGCACCCCAACCCACCTTTTGGTGTAGACCAAACAGTTGTCTCACACAATGTGAAATGGTCATCTCGTACAAGCAAGATGGACGTCTTGTAGCCCGGTTTAGGTATAATTCCAACCAATGTACAATACAATCAGCTTGACACTCCAAACAACTATCTCAACACTTGAACCGATTGTTTGGAAGTCCATTCAGCTGATTTGGGTTTTTGCCCAAGAAATTGCTTCTTGCTGCAGTGTTCAGTGAAGTCCTCTCAGCAGAAGTAAGATTGTTATAGAAGGTTGTAACAAGGTGGCCTTTGCCATAGTTGTGGTGTGGGCTGTCCCTAGGTACTCCTGAAATTGTTCCCATGATTCATACAAGTTCTCTGGAGGCTTTTGCATGAATTCATTTATCTTTTGCGTGTTTTGAAGAGTCTTCTCCACATGATAGAACTTGGTGATGAAGGCGTCAGCTCACGCTCCCCAACCATTAATCTTCTTGTCGGGTAGGGAAAGGTACAACGACAAGGCCTTGTCCCTCAAAGAGAAGTTCAACCCCTTACAATAGATCACTTCTTGTGGAACCCCCTCATCTTAACCGTATCACAGATGTTCTTATAGGCATCACGATGTTGATAAGGACTCTCGTCTCTAGAATTTCCTCTAAATGACTTGTTTTGAATCATGGCGATAATAGCTAGTTTCTATTCAAAGTTTGGACCGTCAAATCTTGGAATGACCATTGGGCATCTTGACTCATTTTCCCTTGTAGATGCTAGGTCTCGGAGGGAAGGACCCCCTTCTTTATTTTCTTCTTCATTGTTGCAGTTCTTATCTTTGCGCTCACGATGGTTCCTCTGATTTCTTCTTACTCGATGGCGACAATGTTCGCCATGGCATCATCCCTCGAACTCCTCATCTTCACGTCACTCTTCACGTTCATCCTCGCCATGAGGTTTGTAGCGAGGTATTAGTATGTGCCCTTGTTCAATTCCATCAAAGTTTCCATCATCACGCTTGAATTCGATTTCTTACAAAAATTGAACATCCTCCACCCTCATATTCTGATCACTTCCAGTATGTCCTTCTCTATGAGGCGGCATAATGTTGTGAAATAAGGGTAAAATGATCATCAAAATATTCTTCTCCTCAAGCTTCCTAATAGTTCACATAGTCGAGTTAGAAAATTGGATGTGTAAAATGAAGTATTCTAAGCAATTAGATATAGTAGACTAGAAATAGTGCAGTCGAGTCTACTGCTCAATTTGAGGGACTGGTGTATAGTGAGTAGCTTCATGTTCTAAACAGTTATGTTTGTATTGTCCCCAACAACAACGCCAAAAGGTTGACCAACCTAAATCACACGTCCAAAATGGAGCGGATCTAGAGTAGTCAGACTCTTAAATTTATAACCGACTCTTAGGCCCCCTCAATTATTATACGGGGTCCGAAGTAGTAGATCATGATTGAACCATAGGGACAAGTAACATATGCTAAGAACTTAGAAACCTTGGATTAGATACAAACAAAAGGGGTAGGTTAAGATGGTGTTCCTAACATAACTATATTACTCAAAATAAACAAAACAAATAACATAAAGATGAAGAAACAAACCAATAGAATAAAAAGAAACAAGCATGCCGTAACAAAATATGGATGAGAACTTGGATTGGCTTTCATCTACAAATACCTCTCACCAACATGCCATACTCACACCCTTCGTATACCCTTAGTCATATTACAAGCTATCATCATATATGTCTATTCCCTCCTCTCTCAAGCTTAGGATAGATGTAGATTATACGGTTGTCTCTCTCTTGAAATGGGAAACAGGCAATTGCAATAATAACCATATGACCATTGTCTTTAGCATTTCAATATTTTCATGCATTCATGAAACTCCAAAATACTTAGATAAGGTTCGTGTTACTCTTTCAAGACACTAACAATCAAACATCACAAGATGGTGTCTAATCATACAAGTGAAGCATTAAGACCAAGCAAAAGGCGATGATCTTTGCTAAGGGTATATGTATTCAAACATATGTAAGTATATACATGTTGGGAGAGCCTTAGTGGCTACTACCAACCCAAGAAGTGGGTTTAGCCACTCATGTTAGTGAGTAGCATTACGGGTGTACAAGAATGAAGATACATCAAGATAGACAAAGATGATGGACGAACATTGTGAGAGGGATGATAGATCTAAAGAAGGAGGGAGGCAATACACCAAAACTACTCCTTTAGATCTAGATCTGGCATTGGTGTAGAGGATGGAAACTCATTCTCTCAAAGAAGAGGGTGATGATGATCTTCTTTCTCTTCAAGACCTTCATCTTTAGAGGTATAAGGGTGATGGAGGTGGATGAGGGTAACTCTGGAATGCCACAACACTTTGTCACCTCTTAATGTTGCGATCCATTGGTATGGATGAGGTTGGTGCCTATTTATAGGAATTAGCCACCAACTTAAAGTATGCTTCGGTCACTACATTAGACCGCATTTCGGTCGCAACAAGCAATCATGCCCTTTGATCACTATGTACATGTTGTAGCAATCACAAGGGACTGGAAGGTCATCGGTCGTTGGGACATGTATGATTGTAGTGAGCACAAGGGATGTCGACTCCCCTAATTCAACAATCACAAGGACCGATAGTCTATAGAGACCTCTATGATTGATCCCCCTTCGGTTTCTATGCCTGGTGACTTGTAGTGACTCTTTTGACCTTTCTTGTCCTTCGGTCCAATGATGCTTGATGCTCATCGACTGCTATGATGTTGTCTTCAAGTATAGCGACCGATTGGAAATTCTGTATAAAGCAAGTAGGGTTGTTAGTTTAGGTAGTTACATCAGGTCTTTGTTAAAAACAATTAGAATTTGTTAGATAAGTCTCATAAGGGATTACAATATGAAGATAAAATAAGCACATAATGTCCATAAAATTAAATGATATCAAGCCATCAAAGCTTGATCTTTTCTCAACCCTCGATATTTCAAACCTTAGAACTCTAACTTGGATCAAAGGTTTGAACTTTGATAAGTTGAAAAAACTTCTTGAGGTATGTTGCATCCTCCATGAGTCATATTAAGCAATTACATTCTTTACTCTATCTCTTGAGCCTCTTTGAGGTATTTTAATGATAAATATTCTCTTTCTTGACTTGATGATCTATTTGGACCTAATTTTAATGGCCTTGAACTCCTAATCTATATTGGACTCTTAAATTATAATTTTATTCTTCATGAGACCCTATTTGTGAAATTTAATACATGTTGTTCTTTATTGTGAGATGGAACCCTTATTTGGCCCACATTTGTGGTGAATGTTTTATATGTTCCATTTTTGTGATGGAAATCTTATTTTATTCTATAAAAGACTGAACTTTATACTTGCTACATTATGCATGACTTGTGATTCAGTATCCCTAGCGTAGTGTTATTACATTGGTTTTTGGGTTGTGTGCCCATGTTATATTTTTGGGATGGAGGTTGTGTGCCCCATACCTGAGTTGTGTGCCCACTTTTATATATATTAGGAAGTTTGGCAGGACGTCATTGTCTATCAGGTTTTAAGGTTGTGAGCCTTGGCCACCATTTTTATTTATAATATTCTAGTGCTATGTTTATCTCACACGCATGCAAGTTGATATTCTTGTGATGGTCCATTTTGTCCCCAAAAGTTTATATGTGCTTGTGCGACACAACTTTTATGTTGGTTTTATGAAAAATATTCCTATTGTTAATTGTCTTTTGAAATTCATATTCTTTTTATACTTAATTGGGTATTCCTTTCCTTTTCTATGGGAAGCCTAGCTTATTTGACACCCTTTATTCCTTATATTGCTCAATCCCGATTTAATATATGCTCAAACCAACATTTATGCTGATTCATCTACTTTTCTCTTCTTATTGGGGTACACTTCCAAGGGGTATGCTGATTCATCCCAGGTGTAGGTTAAGGAGAAGTTAACCAAGTTGAACCACAACATCATCAAGGGTAGTTGAACCTTTTTGGGAGACAGTTTTGAGGTGGTTAGACAACCCTCTGCTGATCCTATGATTAGTATAGTTTTCATATCTATCATCCTACATGGTGAAGGATAGTGATAATATCAAGCATTATAATAGTTAGATATTTTATATTCCACTTGTACTTTTGGTATCTTGAATTGTGATTTGAATAAATTAGTTATCACCCCTTTACAAAAAATAGTGGTGTTTGGCATATGGGATGTTCCTTTTTATTTAATTTAGTAGAGAGTGGATCCCCTCTCGGGTCCCACTTTTAACATAATGTTGTAAATATTTTGTGGGCTGTAAAGGATTTGGAGATTTCAATAGCGTAGGACAGAGTAGTAGTGCATACATAGGAGGTGCTGAATTCTTATCCAAATGAAGATGAGGTCTTTCTTGTTTTGGAAGGCAATAATATAGTTTAAGCAATGTTACATCTTCTCATAGTAGAGGAAGATTTAGTCCTGGCAGATAGAATACACCCCCTAGGTGGGAACCTTCATCAAGACCTTCAAGGTTATCAACATCAATGGTAGGTCAGTAGAGACATGATACACCTATATGACACTTGTGGTAGGGCACACCCTAGTCAATATTGGCAGTTGATTTTCAAGGGTGCCACAACCATGGACAACAGGAAATTTTAAGAGAGGCTGTGCTCACCTTTGGAGCACACTAACATTGTAAATACTCAACCACTACGATCAAACATTTACAAAATAATATCAGAAAATATAAACAAATCTTTTACAATGATGCTTTACATCAGATCTGCTGAATTTATAATTATGAACACAAAATTTAAGCATTGACATCGATTCCTATCTAGTCTTCAACATGGGATAGCTCCTGCATGTCTCTTTTAATTCTTCTTCATATACCTATCTGTGAGTTCCCAGAGGGAACAAAACCATACATGGACCCCAAGAAGGGAAAATATAGGCCAACATGGCTGGTACTAAATTTAATCATTGAGCTGTTAAAAAGGATTTATATAATCAAATATAGACAAGTTTTCTTGGTGGACTATGGTATTAACAAGAGGATAGTCTAGTTACCATGATAATTTCAAAAGGGTAAAATAATTCAAACAATAAATAGAACAACAAAGAGATTCTCATAACCAATATCCATATTTCAAAATGAAATGATTTCTCAAAACTAGCATCAAGAGATCAAATTATCCAAAATGGAATGAAGAATCCATTAGCACAATCAATCTAATATTTTGTCTTCCCTAGTGGCTAGGTGCCTAGTGTTCTCCCCTCTATGAAGAACACCACTTTCACCTATGGCGTTAACCAGTACTCGGGGACCTCTAGTTTTCCATTATCACTGCATGGGGTTGGGGTATATGACCCACTGAATCTAGTGAGCTAAAGCTCATAGCCAATATTTCAAAATTTTGTGCCAATATCAAAATCAACCAATATTTTATTCAAAAATGTTCAAAATTCAATTTAGTCGTGGTGACAAGAGGGAAGCTCTAATAAAAAATTGGCTCACCAGTTTTGTTCAAATTATATAACTGAAATGCAAGAGGGAGATAAACAATTCAATAATAGAATTAAGAATTTAGTACCTGTTGCAGTTGCGAAATTCCAATCAAGGTGTCCAAAAGGATCAAGGATGCCAACGTTCACGAATCTAAAAAGAAAGGATGTACTAGTTTTATTTGATGTTCCCTAACTTCGGAATCACTTTCCAAATTCTTATTAGGTGAAATCACCATTTTGTCCTTTAGGGAGTATAATATTTAGTAATCGCTTTTGGATTGTTATAATGTGTCACCCTAAAATCATTAAGGTCATTCCCATTAGTGTAGTGGCATCTTTGTACAAATGTGATATATTTTTCATTACTCATGTTTATAATATGTAACATTTTTAAATTCATATGTTATATAATATTCTCTCTATGTAATACAAGTGCATGTGACATGTACACGTTTACATAATATATTGATACATGTTCATTAAACATTTAGTAGGATTTTGTTCCTATACCTTTGTGAGTTGTAAAAATAATAACATACTTAGAATTAGGGTGCTAATCTATTGAATTTAATTTCTCGAATCTATCCCTTAATATCCTTATTTTATGTTTGTATTTTAGTTGATATATTTTTGTTACGTACTGAAATTTGAAATTGCATGCTTACTAAAATCAATACATTGGTATGGTTGTAAATATCTCTCGGTATGCTATAATTATAGTCATACACCTAACCCTTAAAGCCATGATGATTATATGATTCTTTGCTCATTGGGAAATTTCTTAGGACTAAATTGCAGGAGGGGTTAGTGACCTGTATTGGTTGATGGTTCTAATCTTTGATAATCAATCAAAGGCCAACCACATATACATGTATCTTCGGGACTTTGTTGGTTTGGCTGGAGGTCTGGTTGGCTTACAGCATAGCTGGATCCTCAGTTGGACTGGAGGTTGTATCCATGTCAAGGTGGTGGTGATGACTCAACCTTTAGTGGTGGATGAGAGACCCTATATGTAGTGGTTTCTAGTTCCTCTTTGAAGCAGGAGGAACCTTGAGATCACGCCTGATGACGGAGGGAAAAAGGTACATTGTAGAAGGTTTTGGTTGAAGACTAGCTATTCTTGGAGTCGAGGGCTTGTTCAAGATGGATGTAAGGTGTGTTCTTGTAGGGGTGAAGATCTGTGGTTACAAGACGATGGCGGCTGGAGGTCTTGCTTCAGGTGGCGAGGTGGGGGTGCATGACTAACTGGGACTTCGTTGAAGGGACACCTGTCCTCTGTGGGATCAGATCTGAGTAGGTTGTTCGACTCCAGATTGATTCATCCTGTATGGGAAGAAGACCCTCTATGCTGGTGGAGTTCTTCCAGCAGTTCCAGACTCCTGAGGAAGTCTGGGTGAGGTAGAACTCTGTAGTTGTGGTTGAGTGGACGATGGTATTAATTTGACGAGTAGCCTGGGAGTTCTATATAAGGATTTAGATTAGGGTTCAGGTTTGGAGGGTACAAACGGTGCTCTACGTGCTTCAATTCTGATTTTGGGTGGTACGAGGCATTGACGATGGCTCAACTATTAATTCTACAGGAGACAGGTCTTTATTGACCTTGAGCGTTATTGCTTCTCCGACCTTCAATAATTCTATTGAGGGGAGGCAACGACAAAGAGGAGTCACAATCAAAGTGGAAGAAGGAATTTGGGGGAGTGAGAGGCTGAGTATGGCGGGGTGTTTCCTTCCGTTTTCCTTGCTACAACAGTAATGGCTGCGTGGTATAACCCTAGGCACCGGGAGCATGGGGGAAGAGGGTGACGGTGGGTCAAACCCTCGTTTGACCGTAATTAAACTCAATCAAGTCATTCTTTAGGTGTTTCATTGAAAATGCATCTCTCCTAATTTACTAGTCATTTTAACCTAATATTTTGACCATTCCTTTAATTGTCATTAATTTAAATTATAAGATACTAATTCTTATAGTCACGATTCTAGTGTGGCCATTAAATTTACCCTCATAATTAATCGAGATAATTATTGAATAACTAAAATTGTATTTTAGGGTGATTCCAATACCAACAATCTATTATTGAGTTCAATTTCTCAATTGTGTCTTCCAAATGGGGGTAATTCGATCTAGAGGACAAATTGCATTTTGGTGCTTGAAATTCAAGTTAACTCCATGAAATGAGAATTTGAAT
This sequence comes from Alisma plantago-aquatica, assembly GCA_963693085.1. NCBI lineage: Eukaryota > Viridiplantae > Streptophyta > Magnoliopsida > Alismatales > Alismataceae > Alisma > Alisma plantago-aquatica. The sequence continues at coordinate 1,251,382,471 of OY856412.1, forward strand.
GGAAAATTTAGCAAAAGAGGTTTTTTATTTGAGAGGATTATGAATCATAGACCAAAACTAAATTTTGTACCAAAATTTGGTATGTTACAACTCTCCCCTCCTTAAAAATGATTTCTTCCTCAAAATATACACTACCATGGTCTAGTCGATATAATTCTTCACCCCTTATAACGATTCAGCTAGTATTCTAAATAGACATGTCAACTACAATGTAATATCTTCACAAAACTCTATGTTTGAAGGGTTTCATGAGAGTCTCATCTAGGGTTTATCTCACACCTCTTTGATTGTGACTTAGTACAAGAAATAATCAATACAATCTCATGAAATTATTTTTCTTTGTACATATCATATTATAAAGAAATAATTTTTTCGATGAGAAAACATCTCGACGCAAAATTAAAATTGGCAAATCAACGTGATGACAAAGTCACAGTCATTTCTTGCCAATATTCACCATACTAACTACTTGACCCAAATGTGAAAATGGGATTTCCAGAGGATAAAGGGTCATTAGGTATCTTACCTATAACATGGCGTCTTACTAATCATGAATTTAAAAATTCAAACCTGGGCTTCTAGTTTGACTATCTACCTTTCAACCACTAGTTTGTTCAATATTTGTAATCACATGTTCTCGTTTCTTTTTGACATCCTAATATGGGTTGACGATTATGCCTAGTATTTATGATTTTCCCCAAATAATAGAAATCACCTTGGCAAGGCCGGTATGTAAAGTGAGGAAACCCCACCACCAACAGAGGGGATTGGGTGTAATCATGCCAAAACCTTCACTGAACATCCTTTCTTAGACACCTCAATTCATCCTACTTACATGGTTCATAATCATTCTCACTTTAATTCGTGCATTAGACAACTAATTTGACCCGAGTTACTATTTCTACTTAGGTAGGTAGGGTTTGTAAACCTAGGCTTGGTAGTGAACTATTTGTCTAAACTATAAGTATACTAGTTATTTAGTCCTCATTTCCACTAGACATGCATGAGTGAGTGTCGACTGTTCATAACTCCAATAACATGTTGTAAAGACCCAATCCTTATGATCAAATATTTACAAAATAATATCAAAAAATATAAACAAATATTTCTACAATCATGCTTTACATCAGAGTCGTAGAAGTTTATAAGTATGAATACAAAATTTAAGCACAAACATTGATTCCTATCTAGTCTTCAACAGGGGACAAATACTGCACATCTCTCCTAGTTCTTCTTCCTATACATGTCCATGAGTTCCCAGAGGGAACAAAACCACACATGGATCCCAAGAAGGGAAAATGTAGTTCAATATGGATGATAATAAATTCAAATATTGAGATATTTAAAAATAAGGATTTCTATAATCAAATATAGGAAAGTTTGCTTGGTGGGCTATGGTATTAACAAGAGGATAATCTAGCTACCATGCTAGTTTCAAAAGAGTACAATAATTCAAATGGTAATTAGAACAACAAAGCGATTACCAAAACCAATATCAAGATCTCAAAATGGAAAGATTTTTCTCAAAACTAGTATCAAGATATAAAATTATCCAAAATAAACAATTTATCCATTGGTACTTTAAATCTAATATTTTTTATTCACCAGTGGTTAGGTGCCTACTACCTAGTGTTCCCCATCTATGAGAGAACAATAATTTTATCTATTGGAGTAACTAGTACTACAAGACCTCTAATTGTCCATTATCCACTATACAAGGTTGGGGAATATGACCCACTAAATCTAGTGAGCTAAAACTCTTAGCCAATATTTCAAAATTTTGTGCCAATATGAAACTGAACTAATATTTTAATTATTCAACAATGCTCAACATTTAATTTTTTCATCGTGAACTTCAACAAGAAGGAAAGGCTAATAAAAAAATTGGTTCACCACTTTTGCAAAAATTATATAAATGAAATGCAAGAGGGAGATAAATAATTAAATAATAGAATTGAGAATATAGTACCTATCACAATTGAGAAATTCCAATCAATGTGTCCACAAGGATCAAGGATGCCAATATATCATGAATCTAGAAAGAGCGAACATACTAGGGTTATTTGATGTTCCTTGGCTTGGAAATCACTTCCTAAATTCTTATTAGGTGAAATTATCATTTTGCCCCTTAGCGAATTTAATATTTAGTAATCACTTTGGGGCTATTATAATATGTCACCCTAAATTATTAAGCTCATTCCCATTAGTGTAGTGGTATCTTTGTAAAAATATGATATTTAATTCATTACTCATGTTTATAATATGCACCATTTACAAAATTAATATGTTACATAATATTTTTGTTAAGTAACAATTAACGCATGTCACATGTATGCTTTTGCATAATATATTGATACATGTTTGTAAAACATTTACTAGGATTTTGTTTTCATACCATTATAAATTTAAAAAGTAAGAGCATACTTAGAATTAGGGTGTTAATTTATTGAATTCAATTTCCCAGAGCTATCCCTTAATATCCTTATTTTATGTTTACATTTCAGTTAATGCAATTTTATTCTACTGAAATTTCAAATTGCATGCTTACTACAATCAATACATTAGTATAGTTGTAAATATCTCTCGGTATGATAAAAATATAGTCATAAACCTAATTGTTAGAGCCATGATGATTTTATGATTCTTTTCTCATTAAGAGTTTTTGTAGGACTGAATTGCAAGAGGGTTTACTGACCTGCATTGGTCGATGCCTCTAATATTTTGATGATCAATCGAAGACCAACCACATATCAAGGTATTGTCAGGACTTTGTCGATTTGGCCGGAGGTCTGGTTTGCTTTTAGCATAGTTGGATCCTTAGTTGGACTGGTGGTTGTCTCCGTGGCAAGATGGTGGTGATGACTCAACTGTTGGTGGTGGTGGAGAGACCTTATATGCACTGGTTCCTAGTGCTTGTTGCAGCATGTGTAACCTTGAGATCACACGATAACATAGGGAAAAAGGTATGGCCTGTGAGGTTTTTCTCAAAGACTTGTAGTTCTTTGAGTTGAGTGCTTACGCAAGATGGATGTGCGGTGTGCGCTCATAGGTATGGAGATCTCTAGTTGTAAGGAAGATGGTGGATGGAAGTCTCACTATAGGTGGTGAGATGGGGTGTGCAACCAGTTGGGACTTCATCAGAGGGAGACCAATCCACTTTGGGATTAGATCTAAGTAGGTTGTTCTACTCTAGATCATTTCATTGTGTATGGGAAGAAAACCCTCAATGCTGACAGAGTTCTTCCAGTAGTTCCATGCTCATGAGGAAGTCAGAGTGAGGTGAAGCTCTGTAGTCATGGTTGTGAGGATGACAGTTTTCAATGGGTATCCAATGAGTTATATATAAGGATTTATATTAGGTTTTGCATTCAGAGGGTACAAACAGGGCTCTACAACCTTCTATTCTTATTCTAGGCAGCGCAAGGTATTGATGATGGCTCGGGCATTACTTCTATAGGCAACAAATCTTTAATGACCTTGAGCGTTATTGCTTCTCCTACTTCAATTGAGGGGAGGCGATGATAAAGAGGAGTCCCAACTAAATCAAAAGAATGAATTTAGGGGAGTGAAAGGCTGAGTATGGTGAGGTATTTCCCTCCATTTTCCCTGATGCAATAGTAACAGCTACACGGGATAACCCTAGTCACGGGGAGCTCGGGGGAAGGGGCTGATGGTGGGTCAAACCCTTGTTTGACCATAATTAAACCTCAATTAAGTCAATCTTTGGGTGTTTCTTTGAAAATTCATATCTACTAATTTACTAGTCATTTTAACTTGAATTTTTGACCACACCTTTAGTTGGCATTAATTCAAATTATACAAATACTAATCCCACAATCATGATTCCATTGTGGCCATTAAATTTACTCTCCTAATTAATCAAAATATATTATTGAATAAGTATAATTGTATTTTTGGGTGTTCAAATACCAAGAATGTATTATCGAGTTCAATATCTCAATTGTGGCTCCCAAATGGGGCAATGCAATCAAAATGAGGACAAATTGCATTTTGGTGCCCAAAATTTAAGTTAATTCCATAAAATGAAACTTTGAATGGAAAATTTAGCAAAAGAGGTTTTCAATTTGATAGGATTATAAATAATAATTCAAAACTAAATTTAGTACCAAAATTTGATGTGTTATAGACACAAAGTTCACATGCACAATTTCAAACTGTACATGGCATGCTTTATCTATAGAGGAGGAATTTCGTCAGTGTCTTCTTTCTCTATAGGAGGAGAACCTAGTATCGGTGTTGGACAATGAGGAAAACATGGAAGAGGGAAAGATACACGATGTTTCTTCTCTATGACTCAACTAGAAGGGGCAATTTTTCCTATAGTTTTTACATGTAGATGCTTCTATTTGATAAGTTGTTTAGTTACAATATTGATAGATCCTAATGCGACATATTATTTTATACATAGATTTTTAGTTACTGGATTAATTCTTTTAAATTTAGATTTATCTTATGATTTTCTTTTAATGGCCGCTAGGTGAGTTGATAGTTTTGATAGAACTGTGTCCTAGATATCTTGTGAGTTTCAGTGGGTATACTATAGCAGTTAATGTAATAACTTTAGACATGAATTATGTTAGAATAACTTTGAGTATGGTTTGCATTGAGACATACCAGGTCCAGTTGGATTATTGGATGAAAGAAACTATCTTTCAGCAAGGTGACTTTTCATGCGTCTTCAAGGTAGACAATAAATTTTTATCCACATGCTTAGTATCAAACATTGTAGATGATAAGATGGATGACAAAAGAGTGTGATGCCTTTTTAGATCACGTGCTGGACATAGAGTCAGACAAAAGAAAAAATTAATTTAGAGAATGTTCCAGTAGCATGTGAGTTCCCATATGTCTTTCTTTATAAGTTACCATGCTTACCCTTTGAGAGAGATGTTGAAAATACAAATTCTACATGGTAGTTACCAAATAGCATTAGAAGCCTAGAATATGAATCCTGTAGAGTTAAAGGAATTAGAAACTTAATTAGATGATTTATGGGATAAAGTTTCATTCAACCTATACATCATCTTAGGGAGCTTTAGTGCTTTTTGTGAAAAAGAAGGACAAAAATATGCTTTTGGGCATAGACTATAGGCGACTGAATAATATAACCATAAAGAACATATATCCTTCACTTGAGGTTGGTGATCTATCTGATCAGTTGTATGGAGAACAATCTTCTCAAAGATATATCTCATGTCAAGTTATCATTAGTTGAGGATAAACGCATCATATGTACATAAGTCAACCTTCAAAATATGATATGTATATTATGAGTTTGTATTTATGTTTTTTGGATTGAAAAAACCCTACAACCTTTTTGAATAGGATGAAATGAGTTTTCATTCCATATTTAGATCAATTTATAGCAGTCTTCATAGACAATATTCTTATGGACTCTAGAGATGTAAAACAACATGAACAACATATGAGGCCAACCATGCAGTTGTTCAGACAACATCAACTTTATGCTAAGTTTGATAAAAATGAGTTCTAATTGGCTCAAGTTTCCTTTCTTGGATATGTCACATACTGAAAAAGTGTTAGTGTAGACCCTATGTGTAAGGAGTGGGACTTGAGAGGGGATCCAATCCCAACTTAATTTGAGGAATAAAACCAACTATTCCAAACACACTAACAAGTATGTTGGAATAGGTGTGTTTTCTTTTCCAAAATGAATGGTATACAAGACCAAAGTATAGCAACTGAAATAAATGTGTCATTTTTTTTAAGATAACATAATGATCTTACATGAAAACATCAACTCCAAGATCTAAGAAAAGCAATATCCAAACTATCTCAAGTCTATCTCCCAAAAGTCAACCCCTATAATCCAGGTCCATATCATCATGTTAGATCCACCATGTCCTTCACCTAAGAGTTGGAAGCATACCCCACAAGAGAAGACAAAATGGATGTTGTCAGCAAATAAATGCCAATATGAGCATATAAATATGAATTGAGAAATACTACTGAAGAAGGTCATCAATAATCTTTATCAAGGCTTCCCACGTAAAGTGAGAAATAGAACATCCAAGTGGACATCAAAGAGAACATTCAAAAACAATTGGATTTCTTGCCTTATTCAATTTGTCAACTGTATATCTCAATCATAAATAATAATAAACAATACATGTCAAACAATCAAACTAATATTGTTTAAGTAGGGATGGGACGCATAAAATCTTAAGCCTAAGTATTGGGTGGAAAATGCACACCTTGGTTTGAATGCACAAGCCACACATATATATATATATATATATATATATATATATATATATATATATATATATATATATGTATATATATAAAGTGGAATACATGCACTCGTGATGGAATACACACATCTAGATGTTATGGTGGTATAGAGGTATCCACTACTATAAATAAGCTTAGTAAACTATACATGCACATAATGTAGAGTTAAGAAATAATTTTAGTCAAGCTAAAATAAGAGTATGAAAATATTTAACAACTATCATGTGGGGTCATATGACCCATAAAAAATATCTGGTCATATCTAAAAGTAAGGTGCAACATGAGATCATAAAAGTGCAACACCTGAATGTTATGGTTTCATTTAGTTCAAGTACTCATAAGAGGGTTTCCACATGGAATAATATGATCAACATACAAATTACAATCCAATGAGTATATCCAAAATAAAAATAAAATCAAAAGATCAACATAAGTATGCACTCGCTCATATGAGTCAACATCTCAAAGGAGAGACGAGTGTATAGGATAACATGTCCCAAAGGACCATGTCGAAGCCAAATGTAGGTGATTTATCAACATCATGAATATAAGATGCAACATACCTCATTTCAAGTCTATATATGTCCAAATTCAAAACTCTAGTTCCATCTCAGGCTACCCACAACCTAATAACATCATATATGAAATTTGGGTTGAGTTCACACTAATTACATAAACCCTAAAAACCACATTTTTATTATCAATGAATTGGTTTATTAAAATTTTCTAAGTTCATAGAATATTTTAGTTTATTTTTTTTTTGACTTATAGATTATTTTTTATCAATTATATCAATTCTAAACAAATAAAAAATATTCTCATAAAAATTACATATTTGTTGTATTGAAATTTGATGAAGAAACTGATATCATGGGTTATAATTTTTTAATTCAAAATCATATTTTGTTTTAATTTATTGACCTATAGATTAGTTACTATGAATTTATAGGTTAAATATATTCTAATTTATTAAGAACAATCATATACACAATTATTGATATACCCCTATATATGATTAGGAATCATATGACATGACAGGGTTACACTAGTACATTGGCCGTGTCCAAATCCATGTGATCAAAATCAATTCCAGTAGGCAAAAGATAATACTTCCCATTACTTGCATAACAAAGATAGATCATTGCAAAGGAAAAATAGAGATATGAACAATGGTGGTCTTCTCCAGTTTATTCTTCAACCTGAGAAACACCAAGCCATGGAGTAGTTTCTCGACCAAAAATAAAAAGGCAGATTGGTACCTTCTCAAGCATGTGAGTCATTCCCTCTAGCTTCCTCATCCCGAACCAAACTCATCTAGCCCGTAAACAAGCCAAAAGGTGGACTGAGGACGATGATTGTATCTTTTCCATGGTTTCTTATATAAGCACACACTGAAGGTCCATGTGAAAGAGAGAAACAATGTGAGTCAAAGAAGGCAAACATCTATATCAAGTTTGCAAGGTCAGGGAAAAAAGGAGCAAGTACAGTCCCCTGAATAAAAGATTCATGGATGCCCTAAGATCACAATGTGCTAGAAGTAAAAATAGAGGAGATGGTTATAGTTGTGATGATTAGGTAGACTAATTCATGTAGTGTTATAAAAGATGGAATAGAAAGATGGAAGTCAGGAGAAGCTTACTATGAGTTTAATTTGTCAGAGGTGATCAAAGTCATGAGGTTATAGCTTCGATGGCTGGCGAGAAAGATTGTCTTATTGACACCATCGTAAGGTGTATTGGGGTCAAATGAGATTGGAGGAGGGAAAGAAGACGATCAACAATGATTTTTGTGTAAAGGGTTAGACCGAGGAGATGCTAAATGTGTGTATGCAAAACAGGAAAAGGAGGAGTGGAGAAGGTAGATTTAGGGGTTTCTTAAGTAGTGATATTTAGGGTTCCAACTAGGGATTTTTAGGATAAGAATTGGATAAGGAAACCGATGACAAAGAAATCTCAGAAAATCAGTAACAAATGAGGAAGATATGGGAAAGAGAAAATTGGTGAGAAAAGAAAGTTACTCCCATGAGAGAAGGAAAGGAACTGGAGGTGGGAGACAACCTCCAGACTTTCAGATCCAGATCTAAGGGAAGATAAAGGAAAACCCATTTAGTAAGGTTTGAGATTCTAAATCTAAAAGAGTGTAATGATATATTAAATTTTAAAATATAGCGTGACAGAGAAATATGGAACTTTAGACAATTTGACTACAACGATAAATTAATTTGACATATTATTCATTTATAATCCTTTTTACTTATACCACAAACTAACTACTCTCCACCCCTAAAAAGGTTTAACCTAATAAGCCAAATTAAACAACACGAAGATATTAGGGTTATTGATTCATTTTAAGAATTGTGCCAATTAGGCGTGTTTATGATGTACATATGTAAGCATTAAACATGATGATCATAGGTAACTAGGGTTGAATTTTAGGTTCTTGTGTTTTAAACTAACAACCCTATAATAATCTAATAAGTCCAAAGGGACAAAAATCCATAACCTCATGAAGGCTAAAGGGTAGGTCCACTAAACCATAATACAAGCCACAACTTCCTAGTCATCATTTTAACTTGAAATTTAGAGTTTGGGATTTCTATGATTGGGATTTTATGATCACTAATTCTAGGATTTTTTGTCAAGACTTCCCACATATTTTTATTGTGAATAAGTTCAATAAAACATCAATAGAATCCAAAAAGAATTTTCTTTTATACGTATAGTATCATAATGAAAAGTAATTTCATGGAGAAACTTCACAATATAAAATTTAAGACAGGGCCCAAAATTAATGCAAGAACTAAGTCACAATTTTTCCATAATAATGTCTCCTTAACTTCATAATATCCAGAGACACTTGACATAACTAACCTATTTTATAGGGTATGATCAATTAGGGTTTCTCTTATTCAATATGTCAATATGATATCTCAAGCATGAATTGTAATAAACAATGCATGTCAAGCAATCTGACTAATATTTTTAAGTAGGGATAAAACCTACAAAATATCAAGCCTAATTATTGGGTGGAAAACACATACCTTGGTCAAAATACACACGCCCTTTATATATATATACACACATACATATTCAATATGTCAACATGATATATAAATCATGAATAGTAATAAATAGTGCATGTCAAACAATCATACTAATATTTTTAAGTAGGGCTAAAACCTACAAAATGTCAAGCCTAATTTTTGGGTGGAAAACATATAGCTTGGGCAAAATACACGTGGCCTATATATATGAATATATATGAGTGGAATACACACACTGTGAACATAATATGTACGTCCAAATGTCATGCTGATACAAAGGTACCCACTACTATAAATAAGATTATTCTACTATACATGCACATAATGTAGAAGCATGAAATAAGTTTAGTAAAGCTGAAATAAGAGGATGAGAACATCCAAAAATTATCACGTGGGGTCAAATGACCCATAAACAAATATATGAACATATCCACAAGTAAGGTGCAACATGAGATCATAAAAGTTCAACACCTAAAAGTTAGGGATTTATCTAGTTCAAGTACTCAAATAGGGTTTCCACATGGAATAAGATGTAGAATATAGAAATTAGAATCAAATGATGTTATCCACCAAAAAAATAAGATCATAAGATCAACATAAGTATACAATCACTCATACGAGTTAACATCTCAAAGGAGAGAAAAGCATATAGGATAACATTGTTGACTCAAGGTCAATTAGGTCAATGTTGACTCACGTCTAAATTGACTAAACCCTTGTTTTGATGATGACTAACCATTCCACATATTGGTGTCTAATGCTTCTACATTGAGTGATTTCAGATTAGGTTTAGACACACTCCAAATGCCCTAACTTGCGCATATCAAATTGGAGAAAAGACAAGTCAAAACAGCTACAAGTGTGCAATTTGGGATCTCTATGTAAATGACCTTAGAATTGCTTTGTAATCACTTGTAATGATTGTATGACTTGTAATTAAGCTTAGAAAAATTATTGGGACACAAAAATCCATCGTTTGTATGGTCAAACAAAAGTTCCAAAATTTCCCAACAGGGTTTTTGTCGGCCGAATTACAAACTCGGACGATCCATTAAATCTGGAACTTTTGTGGGATTCGGCCAAGTTGCAAACTCAGCCGATCCACGGTTCGGCTGAATTACCTTTATGGAAACTCGACCGATCAGACTGTATTGGAATGCAGAAAAAGCAAATCCAACCGTTGGAGATTTTGTTGGGACCCAAAATAGATCCGTTGCAACTTGTAAAACGGCTAGTTTTCGTTCCTAAGTGTTCCCAAAGGCTAAGAGACATCCCCAACTATAAATAGGACCCCTTGGGCTTCATTCCAAGGTTGAGAATTCACTAAGAAGGTTCCTATTCTATAGTTGAGTGATCCTACAGCCTCCTCTCTCTCTCTCTCTAAGCTTAATCACTTGCTACATCCTTTAGAGTGAGTAGGAAATCTGTAAGAGAGCTATTGTTATATGTATATCTTGTGAGGCTCTCACTTCCACCACCTCCTTTCTATCATTTCCTATCTTGAAGATGAAGGTTCTCTCTCTTGTCCAAGAGAGGTGAAGAAGAACAAGGGAAGGAGTCCCTTGGTGAAGATCAAGGCTGAAGACTTGGAGCTAGAGTGGGTAAGCCCTTGGAGAAGGCAGAAGACTCAAGCTCAAGTGGGTAAGTCCTTGGTGGAAAGCTTCTCCGAGTGAAGGTGAAGTCAAAGGCGGAAGATCCAAGAAGAGTGGGTAATTCCTGCAAGGCCGAAGACTTGTGCAAGAGTGGGTAAGTCCTTGGAGAAGGCCGAAGACTCTTGCAAAGTGGGTAAGTCCTTGGTAAGGTTGAAGACTCTTTGTATTGGATATGTAAGTCCTTTGTTGGGTCATGTATTGTATGTCTTATGAATGAATATAAGAGTGCAATTGGTTGAAGTCCTAGAGGTTGACCTCTCTAGGCAAGTAGACTGACACACTTCTAGTTTGAAGTGTGGAACCACTCTAAATAGCTTGTCTACATGTGTATGTTCAATCTCTCTTATCCTTGCTATGCATGATTTAGTTGCACTCAAATTACCTATTTAGCAACCTTATCTTGTCATATAATTTGAAGGTTTAATGAGTTTTGTTTAAGTGCTTTCAGCTCTATTCACCCCCCCCCCTCTAGAGCACCTAAGTCACCCATCCAGGATCCAACAAGTGGTATCAGAGCAGGTCTTCTCCAAGCATACTTCCACAAGTAGGAGAATATGGGTGATTATGAAGATGGGAAACCTTCAAAGAGAGCAATAGAAGGAAACAAGAGTGAAAAAGGGATCACAAAGGCTCCATCAACAAATGAAAGCACTAGTGGAAGATCTAGTGAATTTGAAGATGGAAGATGCCATTGCGCCCTCATGACAAGCTCAACTAAAGATTTAAATGAGGTAAATTCAAGTGTTGAGATTCAAACAAATGCTTATCTTAGTCAACTAAATGCTCTTAAATTTGTGAATTCTAGCTTGCTTGATAAGATTAAGTTTTTAGAATCTCAACCTTCTATGACTACTTCATATATAGAGATTGCTACTAGTATTATTTCTCTCTCTATTGTTTCTTATGCTCTTAAATGTGCTTATGAGAGTCAAGAGCTTACTTTTCAAGGAATAAAATGTGTAGATAAAGTTTATCCTTCAAAGATTACTTGTCTTGTATATGAACTTGCTTCCTTGCATAGTAGTGTAATTTCTCTTGACCCTCATACTATCTTTTCTTATAGAGAGAAAGTTTTTAGTGCTCTATCTTGTGCTAAAGATTCTTATATAACTAAAGATGTTTGCTTAGAAATCTATCTTGTGCATGCTAGAGATGATATGAATCTATTGTGTTTTACCTTTACTTCTCTTATGCATGACAATCATAGTTTGAGATCTTCTTTGCAAAGATTCTTTGGTGATAAAATGAATCTTAATCAAATCCTAGACCATACTACCAAACAAATGGGTAGAGATGGCATTGGACTTGACTGTAGCCAAAGGAACAAAAAAGACAAAGGACCTTCATTTTTCAATGAAGAATCCTCCACTTCCAATGCTACGGGCACTTGTAATCATTGCAATGATTTTGGTCATTATTCTACTTGTTGTCCTTTTAGGAAAGCACCCAAGAGAAATAGGATTTGGGTTGCTGAACTAATCCCTCCGGACCCAAAAACATGATTGGGGACCATTTCATCTTTCTTCTTGTAGGTACTTGCAAATGGATTGACTTGGGATATTAAATTGCAAATTGACTTCTCAATCCACATAAAAGAAGAAAGGTGAGATATGTATAGGGTGACAACAAGTGGAAAAGCAATGGTAAGTACAAAGGTAAAGGTTTTATTTCTTATAACCAATGCTAACTTGTTTTTGTCAAGATAGTGTGCACTATACATATGGTTTTTTTAGTCAAAAGTGGCATTTTGTGATTCTCTTCACACTCTTACTCAAAAATTGTTTCTAATACTTTTATAGTGCATTACTAACTTGCTTAGACATGTCTGGATATGGTTTGTATCTTAAGCATGCCTTTAAATATGTTTTTATAAAATAGGTGTGCTTGTTGACAGCTGCTTTGTCGATCGAGTTTGCCCTATTGAAACTCGACCGATAGGCACCAAGAGTGTTTCCAACAGCTGTCATCGGTCGAGTTGTCAATGCTCAGAACTCGACCGATTACACTGTGCACAGAATATAAATTTGGCTTATTGAGTGAGAATTTCCCTCTCAACTAGATTTTCTCAACCAATAGCCTTATTCTTTGGCACTCTCATTTGGTACCTTTATATATGCATATTGCCTTGTTCTAAATTGCCTATCTTGCTTACAACTCTATCTTTCTAATTGCTCAAAATTGGTATATCTATATCTTGCAATTACTTGCTTTGAGTTGTTTTGCAGGTTTTGATGATGATCTTTGTGGATCTCTTGGTTGTGTCTAAAATCGCTTCCGTTGTAACTTGCTACATCTATCTAGGTGTATATCTTGTTTTTGATACAACCTTGAGGTTCATAGGGGTAATCATCTTATGGTAAGAATGCATATCTAGTGAGTTATATCCTCTCATGCTTCTATATTTGCATATCTCTTTGTTTGGATATATCTCTAAATCTACTCATAGCTTGCTTTTATCTTGCTTATCTCTTTGCTATGATCTAGATACTACTAGTAGTTCTAGCTTGTGATATCATCTACTAGTAGTTCATATACATGTAGTTCTAACCCTGTCAATAATTGGTATCTTTGATCATCTATATGTTATGCTTGTATCTTATCTAATACATGCTCAAGATTGTTCCTTGAATTGCATATCTGCTATCTTGAGTTGCTTGCATAACATTGTGATGCAGGACACATAGAGCTACATTATATGTAGAAATTGGAGTATTTTTGGATTTTATGCAGGTTTTGCTCCAATTTCAGTTTTTGCTGCAAGTATAGTGTTTTTTATGCGGAAACACCCTTCTGAGCAAGACTCATCGCTTTGCCATGAGCTCCAATGGTTTTTGGTCAAATTCTATCATCTTGAGGGTCAAAATTGTGATTTATTGTTTTTCTGCAGCACTTTATCTTGCATTTTTGGGTTGTTCAAGTATATGCTTTAACTTGCTTTTCTTTCTATGCTTGGACAAGACCCTATCTGTGCTCTTCTACTCTCCTTATATAACTTTTGTTATCTTCTTTCTCTTAACAAGTGGTGTTTCTTAGTTTCTTCTCACCCCACCTTTTTGAAATGACAAAGGGGGAGAAAGATATGTCTTCTTTTGACAACAGGGAGAAGGCATGTCTTACATGAAGCAAAGAAGCGTGTCCATGTAAAGGGGAGAAGGTAAATGGGAGAAGACATATATGTGTAGAACATATATGAGTAGAAGACATAATTTCTATAAATGTTATGAAAGCCAACCATGCAGGAGAAATTGCATCAATTGAGGGGGAGTATGAAAACTCCATGCGCATCAATTGAGGGGGAGCATATGAACTCTATTCTATTGAAACCCCTAGGTTTCTCCAAAGGTATGAATTTACTTAAATGCTTTCAATACATTTATGGAATGGTTTGTCATCTTCAAAAAGGGGGAGAATGTTGACTCAAGGTCAATTAGGTCAATGTTGACTCACGTCTAAATTGACTAAACCCTTGTTTTGATGATGACTAACCATTCCACATATTGGTGTCTAATGCTTCTACATTGAGTGATTTCAGATTAGGTTTAGACACACTCCAAATGCCCTAACTTGCGCATATCAAATTGGAGAAAAGACAAGTCAAAACAGCTACAAGTGTGCAATTTGGGATCTCTATGTAAATGACCTTAGAATTGCTTTGTAATCACTTATAATGATTGTATGACTTGTAATTAAGCTTAGAAAAATTATTGGGACACAAAAATCCATCGTTTGTATGGTCAAACAAAAGTTCCAAAATTTCCCAACAGGGTTTTTGTCGTCCGAATTACAAACTCGGCCGATCCATGAAATCTGGAACTTTTGTGGGATTCGGCCGAGTTGCAAACTCAGCCGATCCACGGTTCGGCTGAATTGCCTTTATGGAAACTCGGCCGATCAGACTGTACTGGAATGCAGAAAAAGCAAATCCAACCGTTAGAGATTTTGTTGGGACCCAAAATAGATCCGTTGCAACTTGTAAAACGGCTAGTTTTCGTTCCTAAGTGTTCCCAAAGGCTAAGAGACATCCCCAACAATAAATAGGACCCCTTGGGCTTCATTCCAAGGTTGAGCATTCACTAATAAGGTTCCTATTCTATAGTTGAGTGATCCTACATCCTCCTCTCTCTCTCTAAGCTTAATCACTTGCTACATCCTTTAGAGTGAGTAGGAAATCTGTAAGAGAGCTAGTGTTATATGTATATCTTGTGAGGCTCTCACTTCCACCACCTCCTTTCTATCATTTCCTATCTTGAAGATGAAGGTTCTCTCTCTTGTCCAAGAGAGGTGAAGAAGAACAAGGGAAGGAGTCCCTTGGTGAAGATCAAGGCTGAAGACTTGGAGCTAGAGTGGGTAAGCCCTTGGAGAAGGCAGAAGACTCAAGCTCAAGTGGGTAAGTCCTTGGTGGAAAGCTTCTCCGAGTGAAGGTGAAGTCAAAGGCGGAAGATCCAAGAAGAGTGGGTAATTCCTGCAAGGCCGAAGACTTGTGCAAGAGTGGGTAAGTCCTTGGAGAAGGCCGAAGACTCTTGCAAAGTGGGTAAGTCCTTGGTAAGGTTGAAGACTCTTTGTATTGAATAGGTAAGTCCTTTGTTGGGTCATGTATTGTATGTCTTATGAATGAATATAAGAGTGCAATTGGTTGAAGTCCTAGAGGTTGACCTCTCTAGGCAAGTGGACTGACACACTTCTAGTTTGAAGTGTGGAACCACTGCATAGGTAACCATACTAGAGATTCTAGAGAAGGTAAAACAGCTAGAAACCAAAACCCTAGAAGAACATGGTAAAAAGAAATGGAAATCATCGATTTTAATCATAGAAGCATGAGTTTTAAACATGTAGTAACCAACATATGAGAAGGGGTTTAACAAAACTTGCCTCTATAAATGTAATAAGGTCCAAACAAAAAGGATCCCGAGATTAGAAGGTCTGGTTTCTCTAAGCCTAGCTCCTTTCTTGAGTAAATATCACCTTCTCCACTTTAGAGGTGCAAACCCTAGCAAAAGAGCATGAAAATGAGATGTTTTATGGTTCTAGGTGGAGTTTTACCATGGAAGGTCATGGTTCTGACCTAAATAAGGTGGGAGGAATACTAAAATCATGAAAATAGGGAAGGAAATGAGGATACTTACTAGTTTTGGGTCAAAATCACCAAGGAGGAGCTTAAGAAATCCTAAATAGAGAAATTTGGAACCCTAGGAGCCTTCTTCACCAAGGTAGGCACCCTCTTTTACCTTGGGACAACAACTTCATGTCCAAACATAGAAGGAATTATTTTATAAGCTATATTAAAGAGAAGGAGAGGATTGCTTCTTGGATTGGGAGGTGGGAAGGGGTAGGCATGGCTTTATAAAGAAGGGGGCAAGCATGAGGTGTCTATGGGACTTTCCATGTGTCCTTAGGCTAAGGCTTCATGGTCATGTCTGTCTGATTTCATGGTTTGATGAAAGGGTGATTTTTTTAAAATTAATTTAATGCATAAAATTCATAAAAATTACATATTAATCATCATAAGTCCAAAATTAACATAAAAGTATGTTTTCTTCATTAGGAGAACATAATAAGATCAATGGTGATATTTTTAGAGTATAAATCGAGGCTTTGCTCAAAAAGTCAAAAATAAGGGTTTTCTTTACATTAATGCATATAACCTACACTAATACATGGTTATACATTGGAAATAGGAAAAGTTGATCTTGGACTCAATAAAGTGATGAAAGTTAGTAGTTGAAATCTTATGAGAGGTATGTGCATTCCTTAAACCCTAAGTTTGGATAATTTTGAACCAACCCTATTTTCCCTAATGAGGCTTGAAAAGAACCCTATTTTCTTTATTAATACTTCTCTTATTCAAATAGCCTCAAAATCAGATTTGAGATATTCTTTCTTGGGTCTTGGTACCCCACTACTGTGTTCTACTTATGTGATGATATTACTTTCCATGGAATTTTTTCTGGCATGATGATTTTATTAGACTATTTAGCTATAGTAGTGGTACTTATGTACAACCACCCATAGTTAGGGCATGTTAATTCACCCTGGGGAACGTCTTATTCTCCCCCTAGGGAATGTGTTATTTCTCCCCTATAAAATTTGTATAGGTGACTGGGAATGTATTAATTCTCCCCGTCTACATGTGTATGTTCAATCTCTCTTATCCTTGCTATGCATGATTTAGTTGCACTCAAATTACCTATTTAGCAACCTTATCTTGTCATATAATTTGAAGGTTTAATGAGTTTTGTTTAAGTGCTTTCAGCTCTATTCACCCCCCCTCTAGAGCACCTAAGTCACCCATCCAGGATCCAACAAACATGTCCCAAAGGACCAAGAGAAGAGAAATGTAGATGATTGCTCAACATGATAAACAAGAGATGCAAAATACCTCATATCAAATCTATATACGTCTAAACTCAAAACCCTAGTTCCATCTTAGGTCCACAAGCAACCTAATAAAATCATATATGAAATTAGGATTGAGTTCACATTAATTACATAAACCCTATAAGAGAAAAGGGGAATGGGTCGCAGACGGGGTGGAAGGGGGTGAGGGCGAGGGTGATCTTCTAGCGGCAGATGGGGAAGAGGGCATGCCGCCAAGTCATCAACTCCTCCTTTTTGTCAATCATAGGCAAATGGAGAAGGAGGCACATCTACCTCGCTTGTAGCTAGGGTTTTTCCGTGCAAGGAAAAGGATACGCCTCAAGCATCCGCCACCAACCCTTCGAATACTCCGCCTCGTGGATCTAAGAGACGTCATCCTCAACTTGAGTTGCAGACTGGCTGCAGACCAACAGGCTGGATCGAGGTGAGATCGATGTTTAGATGATGGAGTTCATCGAGCCAATCGTCAAGGATGGCATGAGATGCACTTCCATCTCGAGTCATGACAGTGTCATCCCCGACTGGGATGAGTACATCTCCATCCGGTTCGTTGGCAGGAAGTCGTATGGTGGACAACTAACTGGTTGGATCCATAGGTAGTGGAGACCAAGCGGTCTGATCGAGGTCATGTTCGAGGAAAGGGAGGGATACATCGTCAAGATGCCATCTCACAGTGAAAGGGACATGGTTCTCGAAGAGGCTCCTTGGTTCATGGATGGCTCGCTGATCGTGGCCCATGCGTGGAAGCCCGGTGCTCCTCTTCAACCCCTCTCCTTCACGCAGGTCCCTATTTGGTTCAAGATTGAAAACCTGGGACTCTCCTAGACACGCAAGCATATCTCCAACATTGCTAGTACCATCCGTAGACCCGTGGACATAGATGACTACTCTGTCACTATAGGGTGTCTTGATGCTGCCCGGGTCTACATCGAGATGTGTTATGAAGCCAAAATTCCCAAGGAGACAATGGTCAAAGTTGATTCAGTTCCCACGACTCTGAAAAGTGAGGTTATCTCTAGACCCGTGATTTGCCCCACTTGTAAGAGGTTTGGGCATAAAGCCACTTCATGCCCTCTAAAGACGAGAAGACCCCCGCCGGAGAATGACCTGCAAGTTCGGTTGGGGAAATCTTCAGGTGTTCGAGACATTGTCAAAAAAGACCTCCAAGGAGCTTTCCAAGGTTGGTCAGGGGAATAAGGATGCAAACCAGAAAGAGGAGTGTGTGAATGACTCAATTGTAGTGGATTAAGATATTCTTCGTGAATCCATTGCACAACCAGTTAGAGACGTGGTCCTCTCTATCGCTGACAAGCACGAACCCCAATTCCATCCCTACATCCCAGAACCTGAGATGTTTGGGTCTTCCCCGGTGCTCAATGCCAGGAGTCTCAACTTGGATTGGGAATTGGAGCTGAGCAGGAGAAGCAGAGGTGAGAATAGATCTTCCTCATGGAAAATCAACAAAATATGGAACAACAATGAGTTCTCCGCGGATGTCCAGTAGGAAAAGGAGAAGCTGTTTGAAGATGATGATGAATCGAATATGGATTCAAACTCTGAACTAGATTTTGATCCCTGGGAGGCTGACTCGATGGACTTCAGCAAGTTCAGGCCAAACAGGAGGAAAAAATCTACTAAGAAGAGAAAGGATGGGGGATAACCCTTCTTTTCATTCTCAATGTTGAATTCCTGGTACCAGTTCTGTATTGTAAATGAATCTGAGGCTCTAAATCTACTATCTGATGGTTGGGAGCTTCTTCCTGGTTCTTTCTTCCACAATTTCCACGAGTGAGGATAATGCCAGTGTGAGGGAGGTTCTAGGTTCTAGTTCTCTGGTGATCGATGTAGTTGATTAAGTTGTCAAAGTTTCCTCTACTTGACTGACTGGCAACATGAAGGCACTACCAGTGACCACACTTTGTGTCAGATGCTGATAGTTAGATAGGTCTTAGCATTTGAATACCATCGAACAGGTTGAGTACATACATTAGCTGACACACTTCATCCTACAAAGTTGAGTCTGCACACTTTGTGGATGAGCGTAATGATAGTGGAGCTCCTCGTTTGAGTAGGATGATGACAATGCCAGTTTCTGCTTGTATGAATGCTTTTGATGTTTTCTCTATGTCTGAGTCTTTCTTTCTGAATTGGGTCTTCTATGTAAGACCTTGGTAACAGTAGTCTTTCTTTTGGAAATCCTCTTAGAGGATTAAGGGGTGCATACCTTTTGTACCTAAAGTTTTGGTATCACACAATAGTAACATAATTTTTTTGCCGACCAAAAAATAAATTACATAAACCCTAAAAATTTCCTTTATGTTATCAATGAATTATGTTATCAAAACCGTGTGATCTAATCAACTATATTTTTCAATATTCATAGCATACTTTAGTTTATTTTTGTGACTTTCAGATTATTAGTTATGAATTAAAGAAATTCTAACCAAATAGGAATATTAATAAAAATCACATATTTATTGCATTTCAATTTGATGACGACTGGTAACATTGGATAGATTATAATTTTGTGATTCTAAAATATGTTTTTTCTTCTTCTGACCTATAGATTGATTACTATGAATTTTATAAGTTATATCTATATATATATATATATATATATTTCTTTATTAAAAAATAATATTACACAATTACTGATACGACCCTGCATATGATTAAGAATCATACAGCATGATAGGGGGTATGCTAGTGCATTGCCTATGCCCCTAAGCCACATGATCAAAATCAAATCTAGTAGTTGAAGGACAATATTGCCCATCACTTGCATGACTAAATTAAATTGCTGCGAGGGAAAAACTAATAAAGGAACAATGATGGTCTTCTCCTATTTGTTCTTCAACCCAAGAAACACCAAGCCATGAATTAGCTTCTCATCTAGAAATAAAAGGCGGATTGGAACCCACTCAAGCCTGGAAGTCATTGCCTCTAGCTTCCTCATCCCAAACTGAACTCATCTAGCACATAAACAAGCCACAAGATGGCTTTAGGGCAAAGATCGTACCTTTTCCATAGCTTCTTATATGAGTATACACTAAAGGTTCAAGCTAAACTGAAAAATGATGTGAGTCAAAGAAGGAAAAGATATAAATTATTGATTTTGCAAGGTTGGGGGCGAAGGAAAGAGTACAAACCCCTCACAAAAGGTCCATGAATGCCCCAAGACGACAATGTGGTTGATGTAAAAATAGAGGAAATGTTCGGAGTTGTGACGACCTTGTAGACTAAATCACAATGTTATTATCATAGGTGATTGAAGTCACGGGGTTATAGATTCAATGGACAGAAAGGAAGATTGACTTCCCAGTTCCAACCCAGGGCATCTTGGGGTCAATGAGGATGGAGGAGGGATATAAGACTGCCAACAATGGTTTTTGTGTAAAGGATTAGACTGATGAGATGATGAATGTGTCTCTACAAGTCGCATAAATGAGTGGAGAGGGTAGATTAAGGGGCTTCTTAAATAGTAAAATTTTGGGTTCCAACTAGGGATCCTTAGGACCAAAATTGGGTAAGGAAACTGATGGCTAAAAAATCCCAAAAAATCGTCAACAAATGAGGGAGATATGGTAGAGAGAAAATCAATGAGGAAACAAAGTTACTCCTCACGCGAATAGGAAAGGGACTGGAGGTGGGAGACAATCTTTTCACCTTTAGATCCTAATCCAAGGGCAGAGAAAGGAAAACTAATTTAGTAAGGTCTGATACTCCAATTCTAAAAGAGTGTGTCAATATGTAAAATCTAAAAATACAACATGATAGAGGAAATTCAAAAATTTAGACAGTTTGACTACAACGATCAATTCATTTAAGATATTATGTATTTATAGTCCCCTTTCCTTTGCTAATTTATTTGAGGGCCCAACCAAGTCTCAATTAATGCCAAATTTGGTGCTTAGACTAATTAACACCCAAGGAACCTGAGTTTGCTATTGGATTGGGTTTTTGAAACTTCCATCTACAAATTATATCACAACTAGGGTTTACACTATTTATCTTCATATATGTTATTACATATACCCTTTTCATTGATAATATTAAACTAAAGTCCTTATAACTTCACATTGCAATCAAAATAGTTACCTTGTGTTATTATGCACAAAATTTCCATATTTTGCTTACTCATCCTGTTAATTCCATTAATTCAATGTTAACTTATATGATGGTTCATAATTCACATCTATGGTCATGAAAATCCAACTGATTATTACAATTCATCTATTAAGAACTTTATACTTCTTATTAAACATATATTAGCCATTATGTGTATATTAGTTAGCCAAGGAAACAGATATGACATATTTCATGAATTCACATACATGTTAACACGCATATAAGTTATTATATTAGTATGAGTGTAGTATGATATATGATGTTGTTTATATAATTAATGTATATGTTTTCAAGCACATTCGTGTTAGGATGAGTTGTCCATGTTACAAGCATTAACTATGTTTTTTAGGGTTGCAAACATTTATATTAGAGTTTATTGAATTATTGTTTGGTAAAATCTAAAGGACCAAACATACTAATTTCCTATTCATGGAAATAGGGTTTCTAGGGTGACATGCTAGGTTTCAGTGTGTTAGACTATGAAGATGACATCCACCATTCAATGGGAGCAACACACATACCCTATTTAGATCAAGAGTTTTCTAGGGTTAGGAAGTATTATAGGACATTTATAAGAAAATTTTGTGTATTAAAAAGAACCTCTTACACATTTAACAAGGAAGGATATTCCTTTTCTTATGGTTTGAAACATGTGTAAAAAGTTTGAAATGTTAAAGAAATTAACTATGCCACCAATTTTGGTTTTATTGGAGGAACAAAAGGAATATGTAGTGTTATGTGATGCATCTAGGATAGGTTTATGACATGTGCTTATGCCAAAAGGAAAGGTGGTTTCCTATGATTCTAGACAGATCAACAATAATGAAGTGAACAATCCTATACATGATCTAGATCTAAAAGCAATAGTACATGCCTTATAGTCATGAAGTAATTATCTCTATGATGATTCATGTCATCTATACTGACCATAAGAATTTATAGTGCATCTTTACACAAGGATATCAAAATGAGACAAAGCAGATGGTTAGAGATTATTATGGAATATGGTGTTACCATTGATTAAGACCTTAAAAAAGTCAATGTTGTGGAAAATGCTCTAAGTAGAAAGTCTACATCACCTGCAAAAATGTTTTCTATGGCATGTATAAAAAGAGATTTACTGGTCAAAATGAGAGAGATAAATCTATATATGAGTGTGTCAGAACAAAGGTGGCCTAACTGCATTGATACAAATCAAATCTACATTCTATGACCAAATCAAAGATCTTCAATAGAGTGACACCAAATTGATAAAAATCATACATGATAGGACTGAAGGTGAGAGGACATACTTTAGATATTCAAATGATGGGTTGTTGTATCGACATGAAAGATTGGGCGTGCCTGATGTTATTAAGTTGAAGAACTAGATTTGGGGAAGCTCACTATATATTAATGAAATGCATCTGTGGAGTTCTAAGATGTAAAAAAACCTCAAGTAAGTATATTGGTGGCTAGGTATGAAGAATTATGTGACTCACTATGCAACCAAGTATATTGAGTGCCAAGAAGACTAGAATGAATACGAAAAAATAGTAGGTACCCTACAACCACTCCTTAATCCTATGTGGAAGTGGGAACATATTAGTATGGACTTGGTGGTAGGGTTAGCTAGAACATCACACAATTTTGATTCTATATGGGTGATAATGGACAAACTATAACTTCAAAAAAAAACTTAAAAAAAACTATATCTACCCATTTTCTTCTTATTAAGTCAACTTGGGATGCACTCAAACTAGCCACGACTATGTAAATTAGATTGTTATATTACAAGGAGTACTAGTCACTATTATATATGACATAGATCCCACAATCACATCTATATTATGAAATTAGCTACATCCTTCCTTGGTAACATATTTCAAATTTAGCACATCATTTCACTCTCATACAGATGGACAGTTGGAACTGACAATTCAAACCCTATAAGACATGTTGAGAGCACACATATATAGTTCAATGCCAGTTGGGATAATCACCTTAGTCTTTTGGATTTTGTAGATAATAACATTATTTTTCTAGTTTAGGAATGACCCCTTATGAAGCTCGATATGGAAGAAATTGTAGATCTCCCATTTGTTGGTATTGATTTGGTGAGAGGTACCTTCTAGGTTCAAAATTGGTGTAAGAAACAATAGAATATATATATATATATATATATATATATATATATATATATATGATTAGACAATAGTTGAAAGATGCAAAGATATACATAAAAGCTATGTAGGGAAAAGATGTAGAGCACTTTATTTTGAGGTTGGGGATGATGTTTAATTTAAAGTTTCACCATGTAAAGGAATAATATGATATTAAAGGTGAGGCAAATAACTCCTACATATGTGGGTTCCCTAACCAATCATTCATAGGATTGCACCAACAACATACAAACTTAAACTACCTCCTGATATAACCAAATTTCATGATGTGTTTCATGTATATATGTTAAATAAGTGTCATGTAGGTACATAGAAGTTCATATACCCAACGATAATACGTTTAAGACAAGATATATCCTATGTTGAAGGCGTTGTATGAAATCTAGATCATAGAATTTAGAAGCTTAGAAAGAAGGAGATATCTCTAGTGAAGGTCCTTTGAAGGAATCATAGTGCACATGCATGCATGTGGGAATTAGATTTGTAGATGTGTAACAAGTATCCCATCCTCTTCCAGGACTTTTGAGAAACTATATTTATTAAGGGCAAAAATGCAATATTTATTAGATGATGAGATTGTCACAACCCATACCTTGACTTACTAGATGATTGAGGGCTTAACATAATCCTAGTGTTAATTTTGCCTTCATTAGAATTATTAATTAGTTGAATTGTTCTTTATTTTATCTTAAAATTATTCTATATAAGTCAAAAACCTTTGTTGCACATACATTAATATTTATACCTTCATTGATATAATAATCAACACATGTATATGGGAAGATCTTTAAAGATATTTGAGATTTGATTAATAAAAAAATTCTCATTTAGATTTTATCAAAATTTTACTATATTTATTGTAAAAATTTATTATAAATTTAACTAAAAAATAATGAATAAAGTCAGAATCAAAATGAGAGAGTTAAAACATTTTTAGTAATCACACAAATCTGTCACTGATTTGCAGCGCATCAGTGCGCATGTGCAACAACCAATGGAAGTGAGTGTGCTACTCACCCATGAAAGTGAGCGTGTTTCTCAATGATGAAAGTGAGTTGTGCTTCCACACATCACAACCAATCACAAAAAGGACCATAACCTTTGATATACATACTGCAATTTGAAGAAATTTGTTTCAAAGGATTGGTATTTGTATTAGTCACACAACCAGATCCCTAAACCATAGCAAAGGCAAGCTATAAGGAAAATTTGAGGCAATATATTGAATAACATGAAGCATAGGGTGAGGGTTGATAATACCTATCACAAATCAATTGTGGTATGTGAGTTATATTTGTTTCTTCCTCTCTCTTTCTCTTTTCCTTGGATGAAGCCTGCTGCAAACATAACCACATGTTTCATTCTTCTTCATCATATTATACTTCCTCCTTGAGTGACCTCCCACAAATGTTTACAAAAATCAACAACCTATAGGATGTGGATTTTGGTGTTTGAAAACTCGATCAAGGCTTGGATGGATACGATTAGGCTAGCACAAGCCTAGATACGAGACAATAAGCTAGGATCAGATCCAAGTGAGTAGAAAATCTTCTCTTGACCATGGTTTTATATAAATTAAGCCAAAAATTGTAAAGAGTATATACTTCCTTGTATATTGATTATTTATTTTGATTTATTGAGTTCAAACATAATATTCCAATTGAGTAATTGATTATATAGTATGTTTGTGCTCTGTTATTTATTGTTACACTCTAGAATACATTACCTACAAAATTATGGTGACTCTTAATGATCAAATTAAAGCCACCAAAGTGCCTATTTTACCCTATTATCTACAATAATGAATCATATTATGGATCTATAACCTCGTCAATTATTGTTTCCAGTCAGATATTTAAGAAGTCCAAAGAGCAGTTCTAGTATTATTTAGTGTGTTAAATTTATAGGTTCAACTAGTTTAATTTAGTGATGCAAGTGAACTAGATTAAGTTTAGTGTTCAGAAAATAAAAAAAAAGCCTTAAGTACATAGTTAAGCTAAAAACCATAACAAAGTTAAGCTAAAAACAATATACTTATAATCCTATCAGTGAAACTAATAATCAACTAGACATTAGATGCTCTAAACACCATATAATCCATTGCGGAGGTCTTCAATGTGAAGGAGGAATTGTCCTTATTGACTACTAGAGTCCAAGATGAGGTAACTGGATCGATGCACAGTAGGCTAATCCTAGTGAGAATGGTATCCTTAAAATAGTGAGGTACCTAACATTAGCTGGAGATGTAGTTGGTACTCAATACACTTTAATTCGATTAGATAATTCTCTTTGAGTCATCCACTATGAAATCGATAATGCATGTAACTAAGCCAAGTGCTTTGATTCTCAACTTCAGTTGTAGTTGTTTAGCCATCGAGTCCATACATGGAGAACCATATTGTCGGCCGGTGAGATAGTTCAATAGACTTAGAGTACCAAGTCTAGTCTAAGTATTATACAGTGAGATCATAGCTTGTTGTGTTACTTCCACATACTGTGCTACACTTCATGTAAACGCCCGAGCCCACCGTCGAAGGCTCTAGTAGAGTTTTAGGAATGATGACTGGATCCATAGATCACCACTAGTCTTAACTGCATGCTTTGTCCTCACACACAAGCTAGGATAAACTTTCCTGACTGGTCAGTCTCCTAGTATTAATCTGGAATGAGAACACTCAATAACAAGGTTCTTTAGTGATGGGATACCCTGAAAAATAGGTGCACCTTAGTGAGATGGATAGTCCAATCATTACTTAAAAGGAGGTGAACCGTGGTGATATGGGTAGTCAAATCATTCCTTTTGAGATCATTTTATCCAAGGCTTAGAATCCTGGGATGTTATAATCTACCCCAATTAGACTCTTTACATCCTCATTAAGGATCAACTATATGTCCTCATAATATTTTCTCATTTAAGTGCACACTGATAATGATGCACAAACACCCATCTCCCAATCATAGAATACCAGCACAAGGGTGGCTACATCACCATGGAAAACACGACTCAAGATTGACATGCCACATGGCCATGTGGACCCCACCTACTCGAGGGGTTATGGATCTGATACCACTTGCAAATGATAAAGCCCAATACCTGAGGCTCTCGTAGAGTTTTAGAAATGACAACTAGCCCCACAGATCACCACTAGCCTTAACTACACACTTTTTCCTCACTCACGCGCAAGCTAGGATAAACTTCCCAACTGGTCACCCATCCTAGTACTACTCTAGGTTGAGCATGCTTGACCACAAAGTTCTTTAGTTGTGGGCCCCTGAAAAGGAGGTGCACCTTGGTGATATGGGTAGTCAAACCATTCCTTTTGAGATTATTTTATCCAAGACTTCAGATCCTGGGGCATTACACTTTATGTGGGTCCAAGACATAATAAAAGGAATAAATGATTACTGAATAGACTTAGTTGATTTACCGATTGCAATTATTATTTGAATTCCTACTATGTTGGATGGTTTAAAAATTCTAACTATCAAGATTATGTATTTTGTACTTAATTTACATATTAATAAATATTTCAATTATCATAGTTTCTTAATGACTCTAGACATTGATCCAGTAGCTCAATCACTCTAGTGAAACATTTCCAACTCAACATGAGGTTTCAAAAGCATGTTTTCATTAGGAATAACTAAGGTCTTGATAGGAATATCTATCTTAGTAGATGGTATCTTATCATTCCTCTAGTCCGGGAAATATGAAAGTGAGTATTGAGAGCATTTTTGTAATAAGTGTACTTAATGCATATTAAAGTAAAAATTATTTTCTTTTAGTTGATTATATTATAAAGTCAAATTCATTTGTGAACTCATGTTGTTATTCTTAAATCAGATATCACATATTAAGTTAATAGGATGTTTCATTAGTTCTATATGCTTAGAGAAAATTGAATGCTAATTTTCCAGGTTGTGATTAAAAGTGTATGGTTAGTCCAATTCCACCTTGATAGACTTAAGCCTTGGTTTGTGGGTTTGGGCTGCGTCAGTTTTTGGTATTAGTGCCTAGGTTTTGGGCAAAGGTGTTAAGCGACCAATAAGAATATGATGTTTTTCACTATGAACTACAATTTTCTAACATAATTTTTCTTTTATGGATATGTAAATGACATAAAGAGGATGTGGTCGTCATTAAAATAGACTGAAAGCCATTATGGTCCTGACCCTTAGAAAATAGTTCAAGGAGGAGAAGATTGACATGAGGCAGCCATCATGTATCATTTATTTTTAGAGACAAAGGAGAAATATAAGGTGGACAAGAGGTATTCACCTTCTAGCAAGGACCCGATGCGATCCTATGAGCTGGTGAAGAAGCTGGATGTAACTAAATTTTCTAGGACAACAACCCCATATTGTGACACATGTGTGTCTCCAATAGTTGGAAAATGTTTTTTTGCCTAATGGAGTTATCGGAGGACATGTACATTAACAATGCAATTTATCTACTTAAAATATATGATGAATTTTGGTGGAGTGGAGTATAAGATAAGAAGAGAAATATAGTGATGACATGGAAGTAATTTGTGGATGAGTTTCACCTAAAAGATTTTCCTCCTACCTTGTTGAGTGACAAATTAGATAGATATAGATTATTAGACATGCCAGTATGATAGTTGGTGAGTATATATACATATTATACAAAATTGGTTATCTTCTATCCACATCTTACACCAAATGACATGGACAAATTCATGAGGATTCAAGTAGGTTTAAGATCAGAAATCAAACATATCATATCAATAGTTAGACAGGAAGGGATAGAGAGAACTTTGAAGACTTTGTGGAGGAAGCAATACGTATTGAAGAGTCAATTAATGTTGATAAGCATTCTAAGACAGAAAAATGTCTAGTGATTATAATAGAGGACTACAAAGTAGCAACGGATTCAGAGGAGTCCATTGATTATTTTTAAAAATAGGACAAGGTTGTGGTTCTTTTGGAAGACAAGGATCTGGTTCAAGCAATGTTCTATCTTCTTATAGTAGAGGAAGATTTATCCCTAGCAGATAGAGTACACCACCTAGGTGGGCATCTTTATCATGGACTTTAGGGTCATTAGAATCATTGATAGTTCAACAGAGACAAGATACATGTGCATGTGACACTTGTAGTAGGGCACAGTCTGGTCAATGTAGGAGAACTAATTTTCAAGGATGCCGCTACTGTGGACAAATAATAGATTTTAAGAGAGATTGTCCTAAGCTTCTAATCACACCAACACAAAGTTCGAATTCAAAGTTTCAAACTCTATAAAGGTAGGCTCCAGCTAGAGGAGCAAGTTCTTCAATGGATTTAGGCTCTAGATTGGGAGCACCTAGTACCAATAGTGGACTAGACACAATGGAAGAGGGAGAGCTACATGATGTTTCCTATCCATGACTCAACCAAGAGAAGTAGCCTCGACCAGAGTTTTTATAGGTGAGACGATTCTCTTTAGTAGTATTTTGGTCATAGTCTTAATAGATCCTTGTGTGAAACATTCTTTTATACATAGATCATTATTTCCTATATTTTTTTTAACTTAGGTTTATATTATGGTTTCCTATTAAGAGCACCATTATATGATCTGAAAGTTTTGATGAAAGTATTTCCTATATGTCTTTAATTTCAGTGGGTATACTATACAGGTTCGTATCATACCCTTATACATTCATTCTTTTAAACCAATTTTGAGTATGGATTTCGTTGAGACATACCATGTCCAATTGGATTGTTGGAAGAAAGGGCTATCTTTTAGAAGGATGGCTTTTCCTATGTCCTTATTGGAGACATAGAAGTCTTACCCACATGCATAATATCAACTACTATGAAAAAGGGTGTGAGGACTTTTTAGCATATCTGATAGATGCCAAGTAAAAGAAAAGAAAGATTAATATAAAGGATGTTCCAGTAGTATGTGAGTTCCTAGATGTCTTTCCTGATGAGTTACTAGATTTAACCCCTAAAAGATGTTGAGTTTACAATACAAATTCTATATGGTAATCACCCAATAGAATTATGATCCTAGAAAATGGTACCTACATATTTAAATGAACTAAAAATTAGTTACAAGAGTAATTAGATAAGAGTTTCATTCAACTTAGTACTTCACTTTGAGGAGCTCCAATGCTTTTTGTGAAAAAAGGATGGAACTATGCAACTGTACATAGACTATAGGCAACTAAATAACGTAACCATCAAGAACAAATATCCTTTTCCTATGTTTGATTATCTATTTTATCAGTTTCATGGAACTATCTTCTCAAAGATGGATATCATGTTAGGAAATCGTTAGTTGAGGATAAAGGCATAAGATGTAACTAAGAAAGTCTTTAGAACAATATATGATCATTATGATTTTGTAGTTATGTATTTTGGACTGACAAATGTCTCTGTAGCCTTTACGAACATGAAAATTAGAGTTTATTTAGGTTAATCTGTATTCGTGTTTATAGACAATATTCTTGTGTACTCTAGAGATGCGACAACATGAGAAACATACGAAGAAAGCCATGCAATTGTTGAGACAATATCAAATTTATTCTAAGTCAGAAAATATAGGTCATGGTTGACTGAAGTTTCCTTTCTTGGACATTTCATATCAGGAAAGGGAGTAAGTGTATACCCTATAATGGTGAAATCTTTCCTCCAGTGGTGGCAAACCACAAATCCTATTGAGATCAAAAGTTTACTATGGTTATTTAGATATTATCAGAGATTATAAAGAACTTTAGTGTATTAGAAACACATCTTACACGTTTAGAAAGGATGGATATGCCTTTTTTGGTCTGAAACATGTGAAAATAGTTTTCAGAAGTTAAAAAAGAAGTTAGCAATATCACCAATTTTAATTTTACTAGAGGAGGATACATGATATTTGGTGTTCTATGATGCATCTAGAAGAGGTTTAGGATGTGTTATTATGCATGAAGGAAAGGTGGCGGTAAATGTTTCTAAAAATCTCAAGAGGAATGAAGAGAATTGTCCTACACTTGACCTTGAGGTGGAAGCAATAGTACACTCCTGAAAGACATGGTGTCATTATCTCTATGGTGAGTCATGTCATCTTTATTAATCATCAAATTTTTAAGTACATATTTACACAAGAGGATCTCATGTTAAGACAACAAGATGGCTATAGATTATTAAGGACTATGATGTTACCATTTATAACCACCTTAGGAAGGCTGATGTTGTGGCATATGCTTTGAGTAGAAAGTATACGACACTTGAAAAAATGTTTTCGATGGCATGTATATAAAGAGACTTACTGGTCAAAATGAGAAACACAAATTAGCTTTGTGTGTGTTAGAACAAGGCATGCTGATTGCACAAATACAACTTAGACCAAAGTTCTATGTCCTAATCAAAGATCTTCAATAGAGTGACACAAAATTGAAGTAGATTATGTACGATATGGCAGATGGTAAGAGGTCATAGTTGAGATATCCAAATGATGGGTTGTTGTATCAAACATCACAAATTGTATGCGACAAATAAAATTGAGTTAAAGAAGAATTTTTTTTCCAGGATGCTCATTATTCCATGTATGCAATGCATCAAGGCATTTCTAAGATGCACAAAAACCTCAAGGAATTGTATTGGTGGACATACTTGAAGAGAGATTTGACGGAGTTTGTAGAGAAGTGTAGTATTTTCCAATAAGTCAAGGATGAACACTAGAAACCTACCCTGCAACCACTCTCTATTCCTATGTGAAACTAGGAATATATCACTATGGACTTTGTATTAGCATTACTTAGAACATCACACAGTTTTGACTCTATATGGGTGATTGTGGACTAAATATATCTATCCATGTTCTCCCTATTAAGTAAACCTAGGATGCACCCAAACTAGCCAAGGTCTATATAGACAACATAGTTAGATGACATTGAATGCTTTCTCTATTATATCTAACAAAGATCCCAAGGTCATATCTAAATTCTATAATCAACTACATCTACCTTAGGAACATGTTTGAAATATAGAACATCATTCCACCTTTATACAAATGAATAGTCAGAATGGACAATTCAAATCCTAGAGGACATACTCAAAGCATGTGTATTAAAATCTTATGCCAATTGGAATAATCACCTTAGTCTGATGGATTTTGTCTATAAAATATTTCTAATTCCAATTAGGCATGGTCCTCTATGAATTTTTATATGAAATAATGTAAGGACCTTGACCTCCGTTTAGGGATTATCCTGTTTACTTTGCTTAACCCTGGTGTTTAGTTGCCTGCTAATCACCTTTAGTGGTGATTAGGGTCTGTTTGTGCTTTTTTGAGAGCTGGAGGTGCTACTTGCAATCTACCCAAGTCTAGGGTTTGTGGGCAAGTTTCTCACCTTGTGAGGTGTTCCTCCCTCTCCTTGCTTCCTGTGGTGTTGAAAGGAAGGGTTGGGCTCATTGCTTGAGTTCCTTTGGGATTGGATGAGCCTTGGTGGGCCTTGTTGTGCTTTGCCTTTGCCTTTTTGGACCTTGTGTCGGGCAGGAGTGCCTTGTGTCGGCCTATGTGTGTCGGCCATGGCTGTGTCGGCCTAGGTGTGTCACCCAGGGTGTGATGTCGGGCATGGTGGAGTGGAGGTGTGTCGCCCATGGATCCCTTTGACCCTTTGACCTCGTTTGTGTCACCACTAGTGGACACTTGGTGCTTGATGCTTGCATGTGGAAATGGCCTTGGACATGTGTTTAAGGCAAGTTAGAGTGGTGGCATTACTCATGGACAAGTGTCCCTAGGTGGGCGACACCTTGCCTTGTCTTACCTTGGTTTCTCCTCCATCCTTCCCTATATATGTGTTCTCTTTCCCTTGCTAAGGATCCCTTTGGTTCCTTAGTTCCCCCTCTCCCTTGGTGCACGACACGTCTTCCTTTGCAAGCTTGGTGGCCGATCCTTATCTTGGAGTCTCCTTCTTCCTCTAGTGGTGGCCGAACCCTAGAGTGCCTTGCTCTTCTTCTTGTGGTGGTGCTTGGAAGCTTGGAGCTGCTTAAGGCGGGTTACATAACTCCTAACCCTAACTATACTACCTTCTATGTTCTTGTATGCTTCTTATGATCATAATCGGCTATGTACGTTGCTAGTTGAGTTTCTTGCTTAGTTGCACCTAGTTGGCCGAACCATGTTTCTAGGGTTTCCTTGTTGAGCAACACCCCTCTCCCTCCTTGGTCTAGAGAAGTGAGCTTGAACTCTCATAAGATGGGCAATACCCCTCTCTCGTTTAAGTTGAGAGGTGTGTTGGGTTTTAGGGGAGACGAAGAAGGCAGCGGAAACAAAAATTTTCTCCCCAACCCATACCAAGGAAACACGTCAACGTCTATATAATAGGAAAGGATGGTTTGTGGAATCATACCTTGTCCCAAGGCTTGCTTGGCGATAATACCTCGCGCAATGCACGGTCTTCAACTCTGGTCTTCGACGGCGTCTGTGCAGCTCCTGGTCACACCGGGACTGACAAATCCTACCCAAACCGGATTGTCGGATGATAGTTGTCCTCCTGAGCCGCAGTGACCTCCCGCCTCTGTAGTAGTCCACACGGACCACCTGGAACTCCACACTCCTTGTACGACAAGGAAGTGGAAGGAGTCACACCCTCCTGTTGACGTACTAGTCGCCAACACACTCTCCTGCTGTCAATTGCAACTACAGTTGTCCTTCCCTTGCTGCACCTCCTTTTGCAGGAAGCACTTGCTCGGGCTCTCTCTTGGTTACCAAAACCAGAGAGAACGACAACTTTGCAGAGCAATCAACTTGCATTGAGTTGTACTCTGAGAATCCCCCAATACCCCTATATATATAGGAGGGTCATGGGACATGGTTCTCCATCCCGAGCAATGCGGGACTAAAAGCAGGAGTAGAAGGGTTCGCGATTTTCCACAAAAGCAACCAACTCGGAGCTTGAGCCGATCAGCTGGGACTTGAACCGGTCGTTTGGGACACCCAACCGATCGGTTGATGCCCTGAACCGATCGGTTCATGGTCCTGATCCAACTCAAATTGACTTTCCTTCTTTTATTTCTAATCGGTATCGAATACCAATCCTATTCCCAATCAAATTGGGAAATTGAAACAGAAGGAAAATTCTCACCAATCCTACTTTCCCAAGTTGCTCTATTGCACCAGTTTAAACGATCATTTCCAACACTTGAAGCAATCGGTTCATCCTGGGTTTGAGCCGATCGGTTCAACAATTGAACCGACCGGTTCAGCAACCTCAGCCGACCAGTTCAACCCTTGAACCGATCAGTTGGGAGTGCAGGTTGTGCAGAATCAGTCAATTTTGATTTCAATCAATCCGATACTCCAATCAACATGTCCAACACCTTGAACATTATGATATTGAGCTATCAATCAATTGAGTGTTTAATTGAACTACTAAACTCCTTTAGTAATCAATCTAAACGTTGCTTGTGGACAAAACTCCTCTTCCAGGTTAAATCCTATGTGTGTGACCCTGCAGGTCCATTTCACGTTGGCAGTGAAAGTCCATAACACTTATGACTTCACAAGCAAAGAGCGGTGCCTAGTCACACATCAGTGCTACCCAAGTGAAAGTAGAAAGTTGGAGAACAACTTTCATCCTACAATCCGTGAATGGTGTTACAGCGAGTGTATAATTCCTTTGTCACTGATATCCCGAATGAACTCAAGGCATGGAACAGTCATCCTGTCACTGTTCATTCACTTTCTTGATCTCAGAGTAGACTGGAAGAGATATGTATGACATCAGTATCACTTACTGATTCACACATGCGTGCACGCCTTTCTCAATCCTACTCATCAAGTGGCCATGGATATCAAACTCCCTCAGTTGGGACAAATCCCATATCTATCACTCACCCCTCAAAAGCCCATGTGTCAAAGCCACCCAATCATCACCTTTACAACAACCCATGTTTTAGGACTGCGTTTGATGATGTCAAAGTGTACCCAATGACATGGGTTGAGTGTAGTGATTTCAGGTCTAAGAATCACACTCACCACCATCACTGTGAGTACTGACTGTGACTACCATCTCATGGTTCCATGTGTCAAACTCACAGTGGGTCTGTCCGGTACACTTGTTCTCTAACAAGTACCTATGTGTTTGGTTTGATATCTCTATATCATGATCTAATGAGATTCTGTCATCAACCAACACCACAATCTAGTCTTGTGTGTCATTGCTGTCTATCTACCTTCCACAATGACATCCGACTAGGGACATAACAAGAATGTACAAACTCTTAGCATCTGTATGATCTCATCGTTCAGGTCCTCAACCTGAAAGCATACATCATTGAGTATTGTCATTCTTTAGACATTCAATCTGTTCTATTACTATCTCATACGACTGAACCAGAAAGAATTGGAAGCTTGCCTTTGATGTTTATCAAATCAATCTTAATGTATCCCACCAATCATCCTATGATTGGCTCTCAGGGTATACATACCAACAAGGTGAGCTTATGTTCTAGTTGTTATAGCAACACCCTTCTCTCACCATGGATTCGAGAGGTGAGCTTTATGGTGGACATAGACCTTTGTTAGGGTTGATCCTTGTGGTTTCCTGAATTGTGAAAGAGGTTGTGCGAAACTCCTCTCTCTTAGTTGTTGAGAGGTGAGCCGATCTTCTTGATCAAATTTGGGTTTGGTGCCCTTGTGCTTGAGTTTGAAGACGAACTTGTTGGGTTGCATCTTGCACGATATGGCTTGGGGATGGTGCTGCCCGATATCCCTCTTTGGACTAGAGTCATGGTTGACATGTTGTGGTTGAGTTGAGCGACACACCAGGTTGAGTGCCCTGCCCGATACACTTAACCTAGGAGGTGGCTTGGTGCCGTCACACCCTGATGTTATGGAGTTTTGTTTGGTAGTTCTGTGGTGGGCGTCACCCCTTGGCCCTAGCCTTGTGTGTTGGCCGATAGCATGAGACTAGCCTGGTTGGACGATATGCTTTCTTTGCTGCTGTTTGAGTTGTACCACTGGCCGTTGCGCCTAGATGAGTAGAGTGTTGGTCCTTACCCTTGTGTGTCGGGCGTCAGGTTATGTGGAGTGCCCTGCCCGATACACCCATCTAAGGTTGGCTTGGTGCCAATTACAACCCCTTAAACCTAGTGCCAATTACGACACAGAGGTGCACGACACAGAGGTGCACGACACATAGGTGCATGACACATGGTTGCGCGACACCTAGGGTTGCACGATACACCCAGAGGTGGTAGTCGACACCCTTGCCTTAGCTTGGCCGTTACATGGCTTGAGGTTTGGGCGATATGAGGGAAGCTGCTATGCCCGATACCCCTTCTAGTGGAGGCGCCCTGCCCATCACACTTCTTGTGAGGGTAGCAGGCACTTCTAGTGAGGGTCATGTTCCTTATGGAAAACCTATATGTTAGATCTTCTTCATGCAATCACGTTTGGTTTATGGTTGTAAACCCTTGACATGTTTGGTAATGGTAAGGTGGTTGTTATTGTAGAACGCACATATGTAAACATGACATATCTGAATCATGTATGCTTATATATGATGAGTAAATGATGTGCTTGGAAGTATATGAGTTGCTTCACATGATGATATTACCTATGTCTATGGTCACAGGTTGAGACATGAATGATAAAGCATATAATCATCAATGCTGCCCTATGTTTGATAATATGATCTTTCTATTAATCCATAATGATTGTGTATACTAACCATGCATGTGTTTCATACAGATGCATATCCAGGTAAAGTGCTACGAGGTATATATGTTGAGTAACACTGCTTTGATGGTCAGTCTTGATGATGAGATAACATGCATGATGTGTTTTGGTCTGAGGACATGAGTTTGGCTAAAGTGCCTAAGTTGAGGTGTTATCCTGTGATGATAATCTGGGATTGTTATCCCAAGTGATGAGAATGCCTTATGAGGCAAGTGGTTTCTTATGATGAGGGATTGAGATCCCGGAATAACATGATGATGGTAACAATAATGTAGCTTAATGTTATGCATGTGTTACAACTTGGTTGCCTCAATAACGCACTTAAAATATACTAACTAATCACAGTGGAACATATCATGTAGTTGCCCTGGCCATAGATCCATCATCATCAGGAGCTGGTGATGGTGAAACGGGTTCTCCTGCGGGTTAACCCAGAGCACATATTGTTGAATATGCAAGGTTTCTCCTAGCCTAAAATAGAGAGGATTTGAGTGCAACTGCAGTTGCAGACTCGAGATATAGATAGAGCACGGTGAACAGGACCATGGCTCAGTGTTATAGAGCATGAATGCGTTCATGGATCACGGAGCATGGTAAACTGGCCCGTGGCTCAGATATACTAGTGCCGAGACCTGTACTGAGGCGGGCTAGAGAGAGGATAGCCTATGGAGCTGACCCTGTGGCTCAGGCAAGTTAAGCATGAGACTGCGGTCCTGCTTTAGTTCTCATGCACTGACCACAAGGTGGGAGGTCGTGGAGTCCGGCTCTTCCATTGACCTTGTATGGCACCGGCTCTGGGTTTCGCAGCCGTCGGTTGGATTTGAGCGGTATGGCTCACTTCCTCATGGCATAATAATACGTAATCCAGCCGAATAGTATTTATTGCTTAAGGAAAAACACGAAACATTGATTGAGGCCTTGCTTGTGTAGTTGATCTTGTTATACATCGCAGTTACTTATACGTTCCTTATGTTATGTGGTAAGATCTTATAAATCTTATCTTGTCAATCATGTTCCATAAAGAGACACCTGGGTACATGCCTTCTGTCATTTTGGTAAGCTCGATGGTAATAACGATCTTGCTTTATAGACTACTCTTATTCTGTGTTTTATCAGTTACCTGCTGTTATTGCTTAATCTTTCTGAAGTTTGATGGTTTTAGTGGGGAGTTATGTTTCTCACTGGGACTGTGTGTCTCACCCCACTGGTTTACAACCTTTTTAGGTGTTCGCGCTAGACGTGGTGGTGGTCGCGGAGTTGCGGCCGTGCAGCAAGACGAGCAATAGAAGGCAAGAGATGGACAACTGCCATTTTGGTTGTTTTGTAGTAGAGTCTTAGAGTCATCCCTGTACTCTCAGGTCCTTGGAGGTGTTTTGACGTTGTTTTACGATGTTTAGCTATTTAAGCTTTGTATATCCTGCTGCTGGCCGGATGTGGCAGTTATGTACGTATAAACAGGTGATGAACTCATGTGATGACTAGACAACTGACTCTCTAAGCTATGAACACGTATCAAGGCTTGCATATGTTTATATAACCTGGTTTCTTACAGGATGAGGATCGGAATGTAATAGTTTCTTGGTTTATCTGCTTTCTGAAATCGGTTTTAATTAACCCGTGTTTTGGTAATTAGTGGTTTATGGTGTTTTCCACACATTTTTGCGTGGCACATTGATGTCTGTGTGATAGCGGGATGTGTCACCACAAGTTTTTGGTATCATAACTCTAGTTTCGCTGAGTCTACATGGATTTTAGACTAGGTTGTGTCTGTTCTTGTGAGTTTTCCAGATTTTCTTTCAATCATCTTCTGCCCTCAGCGGATGAAAAATCCAAGATGTCTGGAAACCATGAAGAACATGCTGCCAAGAGCAGCGGTGCTGCATCAGTTGATGGAGCTGGAGGACATGCACATGGAGATCGGGTGCCTGAGGTTCCCCAACTTGACCCAGCCATTCTCGAGAACCCTGCCTACCAACAACTTATGGGGCAGATGATGGCTACGATGAATCTCATGGTAGAGAGATTGCCAGTGCCTCCGCCGAGAGCACAAGCTCCCCATGGTGAAACATCGAGTATTGCGAAGACCTTTGAGCGGCTTCACCGAGTCGAAGCTTCAGACTATGCTGGAACGACTGATCTAGCAGATGCAGATATGTGGCTGACAAGTCTTGAGAAGGTTTTTTGGATCCTTGACATCCCCAAAGTAGACAAAGTCAAGCACACTGTCTACCTTCTGAAAGGTAGTGCTGGTCACTGGTGGACCATCGAGGAGGAGAAGCGACCCGGTGAGGTGATCGGTTGGGAGGTTTTCTGGTGCGAGTTTGTCAGCAGATACTTTCTGAAGACGTATCTGGATGAGAAGATCAGCCAGTTTGAGCGCCTGCGCCAAGGAACGATGAACATCACTGAGTATGAATCCAAGTTCATGGACCTGTTGAGGTTTTGTCCTCACATGGCAGCGAGAGATGACGAGCGAATCGGACGTTTTGAGAAAGGCTTGAGTGCTGAGCTGACAACACCTGCTTCTGCGTTAGAGAACCATGAGCGGTTTGCCACATTTGTGGAGTCTGTCCGAAGGACTGAACGGTCAGTCAGGGAGAAAAGAGAATCCATGTCTAAGAAGAGGCCTTCTAAGTTCCATGGATAGAGGTTTGGTTGCTTCAAGAAGCCGAGGTTTTCAGCACCTTCTGGGGTAAGAGGTTCCAGTGTACCATTGCAGTGGTCTCCGAGTAAGAGAAGAGGTTATGTTTCTTCACCATCAAAAGCACATAGTACAACTTCTGTAGCAGTGATAGGGCTATATAAGCCATAGTTTGAGGATAGGGCGTGCTATATCTGCGGTCAGACAGGGCATTTCAAGTCGAATTGCCCAAGTAAAGATGTTGAAGTGACACAACAGCTGAGGCAGAATCAACAAGGGTCAGACCGACAACAACCCAGTGGTAGCAGAGGGTGAGGACGCGGTCCAGCATCACAAGCAGGATTGTCTGCTCAAGGAAGTAGAGGACATGGACATCAAGCAACGGCTCGATTCTATGCTATGAGTCAGCCGGAGGCGATAGTCAACCCGCGAGTGGTGGTAGGTCAGATGGAGTTATTTCATTCTGATTTGTCTTCTTCTTGCTTTATATCAATTCTGGTTGACTCGGGTGCTATGCACTCTTTTATCACACGTTCTATGCTTGGTAACTGTCTGTTACCTGTTAGCTGTAAGAAAGATAGCTTGTTGTTAGAAACCCCTCTTAATGGTTCCTCGATGCTTCGAGAAGAGTGTCCATCTTGTGTCTTATCTTTTTCGGGACACAGTATACAAGTGGATCTTATGCCACTTGATATGCATGGTTTCGATGTGATCCTTGGGATGGATACCGTAGAGAAGTATAAGGTTGTTTTGGACTGTGGTTCCAAGCAGGCTGTGTTTGATGATGATGGAGAAAAGTGGATCTTCCAAGGAGATAGGAAGATTCTTCCGATGTGTCTAGTATCAGCTATGGTGGCAGAAAAGTTGCTGCAGCAAGGATGTAAGGCATTCTTAGCTCACGTTGTCGATACCAAGGTCAAAAGTCCTAACCTTGAGGAGGTGACGGTTGTCTGAGAGTTTGCAGATGTGTTTCCTGATGAGTTCCCCGGTGTTCCTCCACCCTGAGAGATTGATTTCGAGATCAATCTGGTTCCAGGAACACAACCAGTTGCATAGACACCATATAGGATGGCTCCAGTAGAGATGGAAGAACTAAAGAAGCAGTTATAAGAGTTATTGGAGAAAGGTTTCATCCGACCGAGTACATCGTTTTGGGGTGCTCCAGTGTTGTTTGTTAAGAAAAAGGATGGATCGATGCGACTATGCATAGACTACCGGCAGTTGAACAAGGTCACGATCAAGAACAAATATCCCTTGCCAAGGATAGATGATCTGTTCGACCAGTTGTGTGGTGCTACCGTGTTTTCAAAGATCGATCTACGATCTGGATATCATCAGTTGAGGATTAAGGCGGATGACATACCAAAGTCACCTTTTAGGACGAGGTATGGTCACTTTGAGTTTGTATTTATGTCATTCGGGCTAACCAATGCACCTACTGCTTTCATGGACCTGATGAATCGAGTGTTCCGTCCGTTCCTAGATCATTTTGTTGTAGTCTTTATAGACGACATTTTGATCTATAGTCGGGACAAGCAAGAACATGAACGACATCTTCGACAAGCGTTGACTCTCCTTCGCCAGCATCAGTTGTATGCCAAGTTTAGTAAGTGTGAGTTCTAGTTGAAAGAAGTAACTTTCTTGGGTCATGTGATATCCGTAGAAGGAGTTAAAGTAGAACCGAAGAAGGTGGAGTCCGTTGCAGAATGGGAACAGCCGAAGACGCCGACAGAAGTTCATAGTTTCTTGGGTTTAGCAGGATACTACCAAAGGCTTATCAAGGACTTCAGTGCGATTGCATTACCGATGACGAAGTTGACTAGAAAGGATGTACCTTTTGTCTGGAATGATCGTTGCCAGCAAGCTTTCCAAAGTTTGAAGGAAAAGCTGACTAGTGCTCCAGTGTTAGTCCTACCAGAGCCTGGAAAGGGCTATGTTGTTTTCTGCGATGCTTCTAAGAAAGGTTTAGGTTGTGTGCTGATGCAGGAAGATCATGTGGTTTCTTTTGCTTCGCGACAACTTAAGAAACACGAGGAGAACTATCCGACTCATGACTTGGAGTTGGAAGTAGTGGTTCATGCATTAAAGATTTGGAGACACTATCTTTACGAGGAAGTGTGTCAGATCTTTACGGATCATAAGAATCTGAAGTACATCTTCTCGCAGAATGAGCTGAACATGCGACAACGTCGTTGGATGGAGCTAATCAATGATTACGACTGCACCATTGAGTATCACCCCGGTAAGACGAATGTGGTAGTTGATATGCTTAGCCGAATGTCTTCTTCTCTCCCTTCAAAGAATGCACAATCGAGTTCCTTGGTAAGCCATAGACGGGATATGTTTGTTTTCTTGCGACAAATGAATGTCTAGATGGAAGTTTCCTTGTTAGCATGACTTTTGGCACAGATGCAAGTCAAGCCTACATTGAGACAGCAGATCAAAGACGCACAACAAACAGATGATATAGTGCAGCTGATCAGGTCAACGACTGGTAGCGAAAGGTGTGATGGGTTCCATGAGTCCGAGGATGGACTAGTTTTCTATCAAGATAGGATGGTGGTCCCCGATGTTGACAATCTGAGGAAGCTAGTGCTCGAGGAAGCACACACATCGATGGATGCTATGCATCCAGGAGTCACCAAGATGTATCATAATCTGAAGGACCTATACTGGTGGTCCGGCTTGAAGAAAGATGTAGCTGAGTTTGTGGCTAGGTGTGCGGTATGTCAACAAGTCAAGGCTGAGCATCAAAACCCGGCATGTACGTTAGAACCCCTACCGACAATGCAGTGGAAATGGGATCATATAACCATGGATTTCGTAGTTGGTCTGGCTGAGACAACTAGGAATCATGATTCCATTTGGGTGATAGTGGACAGATTGACGAAGTCTGCCCATTTCCTACCTGTGAAGACAACGTATACAACTGAGAAGCTCACTCGGGTATATGTAGATGAGATAGTACGTTTGCATGGTGTGCCAGCAACGATAGTTCCTGATAGAGGTCCTCACTTCATGAGTCATTTCTGGGAATAGTTACACAAAGCGTTGGGAACACAGTTGAGGTTCAACACTGCTTTCCACCACCAGACAGATGGACAGTCTGAGAGGACTATTCAGACTTTGGAGGATCTGCTCCGAGCCTGTGTGTTGCAGTTCCTAGGCAGTTGGGACGTACATCTCAGTTTGATAGAGTTCACCTATAACTACAGTTATCAATGGAGCATTGACATGGCTCCTTATGAGGCCTTATATGGCAGGAAATGCAGATCTCCGTTATGTTGGTATGAGTCTAGAGAATATCAGCTTTTGGGTCCTGAGTTAGTACATCAGACAATAGAAAAGATCAAAGTGATACAACAACAGTTGAAAGTGGCACAGGACAGGTAGAAGTCTTATGCAGACAATCGCCGACGACCTTTGGAGTTTCAGGTAGGAGACAAAGTGTATCTTAAAGTCTCACCGTGGAAAGGTGTGCTAAGGTTTGGCTGGAAAGGTAAACTGGCACCCAGGTTTATGGTGCCTTACCCAGTAATAGCACGTATGGGCAAGGTAGCTTACGAGTTAGAGCTGCCGCCAGAGTTGCACAGGTTACACCCAGTGTTCCATGTCAGTATGCTGAAGAAAAGTCACTCAGATACAAGGACAATGATACATCCAGTTGAGGTTGAGCTTGATGAAGATGTGACCTACGAGGAAGGTCCTGTGATGATCCTTGACAGAAGAGTTAAGAAGCTGAAGAGGAAGGACCTGGTTCTGGTTAAAGTCCTTTGGCATCATCGTGGCGTTGAGGAAGCCACGTGGGAGCTTGAGGAAGAGATGAGGAGGAAGTATCCCTCGCTTTTCTCTTCAGATTTCGAGGACGAAATCCCTTCGTAGAGGGTTATAGCTTGTAAGGACCTGACCTCCATTTAGGGCTTATCCTGTTTGCTTTGGTTAACCCTGGTGTTTAGTTGCCTGCTAATCACCTTTAGTGGTGATTAGGGTCTGTTTGTGCTTTGTTGAGAGCTAGAGGTGCTACTTACAATCTAACCAAGTCTAGGGTTTGTGGGTAAGTTTGTCATCTTGTGAGGTGTTCCTCCCTTTCCTTGCTTCCTCTGGTGTTGAGAGGAAGGGTTGGGCTCATTGCTTGAGTTCCTTTGGGCTTGGATGAGCCTTGGTGGGTCTTGTTGTGCTTTGCCTTTGCCTTTTTGGACCTTGTGTCGGGCAGGAGTGCCTTGTGTCGGCCTAGGTGTGTTGGTCATGGCTGTGTCGGCCTAGGTGTGTCGCCCAGGGTGTGATTTCGGGCATGGTGGAGTGGAGGTGTGTCGCCTATGGATCCCTTTGACCCTTTGACCTCGTTTGTGTCACCGCTAGTGGACACTTGATGCTTGATGCTTACATGTGGCAATGGCCTTGTACATGTGTTTAAGGATAGTTAGAGTGGTGGCATTGCTCATGGACAAGTGTCCCTAGGTGGGAGACACCTTGCCTTGTCTTACCTTGGTTTCTCCTCCATCCTCTCCTATATATGTGTTCCCTTTCCCTTGCTAAGGATCCCTTTAGTTCCTCAGTTCCCCCTCTCCCTTGGTGCACGACACCTCTTCCTTTGCAAGCTTGGTGGTCGATCCTTATCTTGGAGAGTTCTTCTTCCTCTAGTGGTGGCCGAACCCTAGAGTGCCTTGCTCTTCTTCTTGTGGTGGCACTTGGAAGCTTGGTGCTAGGAGCTTGGAGCTGCTCAAGGCGGGTTACATAACTCCTTACCCTAACTATACTACCTTCTATGTTCTTGTATGTTTCTTATGATCATAATCGGATATGTATGTTGCTAGTTGAGTTTCTTGCTTAGTTGAACCTAGTTGTCCGAACCATGTTTCTAGGGTTTCCTTGTTGAGCAGCACCCCTCTCCCTCCTTGGTCTAGAGAAGTGAGCTTGAACTCTCGTGATATGGGCAATACCCCTCTCTTATTTAAGTTGAGAGGTGAGCTTATGTTCTAGTTGTTTGAGCAACACCTTCTCTCACCATGGATTCAAGAGGTGAGATTTGTGGTGTAAGTAGACCTTTGGTTACGGTTGATCCTTGTGGCTGCCCGAATTTTC
Organism: Alisma plantago-aquatica; assembly: GCA_963693085.1. Lineage (NCBI taxonomy): Eukaryota > Viridiplantae > Streptophyta > Magnoliopsida > Alismatales > Alismataceae > Alisma > Alisma plantago-aquatica. The sequence continues at coordinate 1,251,426,506 of OY856412.1, forward strand.
ATAGAGGTTGTGCAAAACCCCTCTCTCTTGGTTGTTGAGAGGTGAGCCGATCTTCTTGATCAAATTTGGGTTTGGTGCCCTTGTGCTTGAGGTTGAAGACGACCTTGTTGGGTTGCATCTTGCACAATATGGCTTGGGGATGGTGCTGCTCGATATCCCTCTTTGGACTAGAGTCATGGTTGACATGTTGTGGTTGAGTTGAGCGTCACACCAGGTTGAGTGCCCTACCTGATACACTTAACCTAGGAGGTGGCTTGGTGCCGTCACACCCTGATGTTATGGAGCTTTTTTAGGTAGTTCTGTGGTGGGTGTCGCCCCTTGGCCCTGTCCTTCTATGTTGGCCAATAGCATGAGACTAGCCTGGCTGGACGATATGCTTTCTTTGCTGCCGTTTGAGTTGTACCCCTGGCCATTGCGCCTAGATGAGTAGAGTGTTGGTCGTTACCCTTTTGTGTCGGGCGTCAGGTTATGTGGAGTGCCCTGCCCGATACACCCATCTAAGGTTGGCTTGGTTCTCGTTACAACCCCTTACACCTAGTGCACGATATATATATATATATATATATATATATATATATATATATATATATATATATATATATATATATATATATATATATATATATATATACCTAGTGCACAAGGCAATGTTGCACGACACAGAGGTGCACGACACATAGGTGCACGACACCTAGGGTTGCACGATACACCCTAAGGTGGTAGTCGACACTCTTGCCTTAGCTTGGCCGTTACATGGCTAGACGTTTGGGCGATATGAGGGAAGCTGCTCTACCCGATACCCCTTCTAGTGGAGGCGTCCTGCCCGTCACACTTCTTGTGAGGGTAGCGCACACTTCTAGTGAGGGCCATGTTCATTCTGGAAAACCTATATGTTAGATCTTCTTCATGCAATCACGTTTGGTTTATGGTTGTAAACCCTTGACATGTTTGGTAATGGTAAGGTGGTTGTTATTGTAGAACACACATATGTAAACATGACATATCTGAATCATGTATGCTTATATATGAGGAGTAAATGATGTGCTTGGAAGTATATGAGTTGCTTCACATGATGATATGACCTATGTCTATGGTCACAGGTTGAGGCATGAATGATAAAGCATATAATCATCAATGCTGCCCTATGTTTGATAATATGATCTTTCTGTTAATCCATAATGATTGTGTATACTAACCATGCAGGTGTTTCATACAGATGCATAGCCAGGTAAAGTGCTATGAGGTATATATGTTGAGTAACACTTCTTTGATGGTCACTCTTGATGATGAGATAACATGAATGATGTGTTTTGGTCTGAGGACCTAAGTTTGGCTAAAGTGCCTAAGTTGAGGTGTTATCCTCTGATGATAATCTGGGATTGTTATCCCAAGTGATGAGAATGCCTTATGAGGCAAGTGGTTTCTTATGATGAGGGATTGAGATCCCGAAATAACATGATGATGGTAATAATAATGTAGCTTAATGTTATGCATGTGTACAACTTAGTTGCCTCAATAACCTACTTAAAATATACTAACTAATCACAGTGGAACATATCATGTAGTTGCCCTGGCCATAGATCCATCATCGTCAGGAGCTGGTGATGGTGAAATGGGTTCTCCTGTGGGTTAACCCGGAGCGCATATTGTTGAATATGCGAGGTTTCTCCTAGCCTAAAATAGAGAGGATTCGAGTACAGCTGCGGTTGCAGACTCGGGATATATATAGAGCATGGTGAACAGGCCCATGGCTCAGTGTGATAGAGCATGAATGCGTTCATGGCTCAGGGAGCATGGTGAACTGGCCCGTGGCTCAGATATACTAGCACCGAGACCTGTACCGAGGCAGGCTAGAGAGAGGGTAGCCTATGGAGCTGACCCAGTGGCTGACGCCACTTAAGCATGAGACTACGGTCCTGCTTTGGTTCTCATGCACTGACTACGAGGTGGGAGGTCGTGGAGTCTGACTCTTCCATTGACCTTGTATGGCACCAGCTCCAGGTTTCGCAGCCGTCTGTTGGATTTGAGCGATACAGATCACTTCCTCAGGGCATAATAATACGTAATCTAGACGAATAGTATTTATTGCTTAAGGCAAAACACAGAACATTGATTGAGGCCTTGCTTGTGTAGTTGATCTTATTATACATCGCAGTTACTTATATGTTCCTTATGTTATGTGGTAAGATCTTATAAATCTTATCTTTGTCAATCATGTTCCATAAGGAGACACCTGGGTACATGCCTTATGTACATTTTGGTAAGCTCGATGGTAATAATGATCTTGCTTTATAGACTTCTCTTATTCTGTGTTTTATTAGTTACCTGCTGTTATTGCTTAATCTTTCTGAAGTTTGATGGTTTCAGTGGGGAGTTATGTTTCTCGCTGGGACTCTGTGTCTCACCCGACTGGTTTACAACCTTTTTAGGTGTTTGCACTAGACGTGGTGGTGGTCGCGGAGTTGCGACCGAGCAGCAAGACGAGCAGTAGAAGGCAAGAGATGGACATGCTGCCATTTTGGTTGTTTTGTAGTAGAGTCTTATAGTCATCCCTGTTGTAACATACTAGAATTAGAACCCTACCCTAGTAGTTTCACTCTCTTTGCTTAGCCATACAAGAATAAGATAATGCATGCAATTAAAGGAATACACAATATTTTGTTCTTAATAATAATTCATAAAATAATTTAGTTGGATAAATAGTCCCCATATATATTTAATATAGGGTTGTATGCACAAATACCTCAGATATATTTTAGATTGTGGGTCTAAAGTGTAAAATGTACACCAAGCAATAAAAAGAATAAAATAATTCCTCTTAGAACTTTCTAGCACTTTCTAGGATAAGAGAAATAGGAGAAAATCCGAATTTTATATAAAGGAGAAAGTAAATGCAATAATAAAAGATAATATGGAATTTAATGGATGAAAGAGGATAATGAGAAAGATATTACACCAAATTATAATTAGGATAATTTGATGCTCAAATTCGCTTCCTTGATCAAAAAGTAACTTATGGGCCAAGTAACATTTAAAGTGGAACAAAAATATAATTATCAATGTCATTATCAAAAGAAAATAGGAAATAGGCCAATAAAGTAAAATAAAATACTTAATGTTCTCAAATCAGGAAAATAACTCCAAATTCGTATTCTAAACATAAATATAAGCCTCTGTGCAAATTTGCAACTAATTTGGATAATGTGTGAATAATGAGTAAAATAGGAGAGAGAAAATCTGTAGAATATACTATTTATTTAATAAATAAATAAATAAACTCAACTGGTGAAGATAATTGCAAAATAGTGTTCCAATCCCTTAAGGAGACTTATGGGTGAAGTGACACAAAATCTAGATAATGTTATCACCTCTTTTGGAGGAGGAAAGAGAAAATGACATTTTAATTATTTCACGTATCAAACTTTCTCAAAACACAAAACAAACTCCTTATTTGGATTCTACACGTCAAAATAAGTCAGAATATGAAATTTGGTAATTTTTGGGCAACGTTTGAGCCCCCAAATGAAGAGAGAGAAAAACATTAAAGATTTAAATGAGTTTGATCGATTTTTTTTAGAAATTCGATTTTCCTTCTCCATGCGCATGATCGGATGGCCCATATTCTTTTATGGACCCGCGTCTATTGATCCGACGGCACGCGATCGTCTCCTACCTTCAATCGTAAAAGGCAATAGGTGCTTGTTTCCCGATTTTTCAAATCGGAATATCCAGAGATTTACTCAATGATTTTTATTAAATTTTGTTTTGTTGGATTCCTTGCGTGATTGCGCACCGGATCATCCCAAAATTTGTGGGTTTTGGCGAGTGTTTGAGAAACGCCCAAGTTGGCCGCCGACCTCCTCTCCTTGCTCCTACCTAAACCCTAACCTAGGGCATGTTGCCTATATATATCCCAGCCCCGATGACTGCCATCACCTTACCAACCTGCTCGTGCCTCTAATTTGGTTTTTCGTGCTCGATCTGACCCCTATCTGGCCACCGAGGACCCCTGGCTTGCGGCGCATCTCCTTCTCGGGGTGCTTCGTCTCCGATCAATTAAAAGGTACCATTGGCTTCAGCTCTTCTTCCTCTTTCTTTCAGATGCTTGAACGTGCGATTTGGACGTGTATCGCAGTTTTTCCCAATTTGGGCCGAGCAAGCTGCTCGTGCGTGAGGTGGGTCGGGCGTGAGGAAGATGACGACGCCACGTTTTACCGTTTTGCCCCGACTATCTCTTCTTTTCTTCTTTTTCTGCTCGGGGCATTTGCACCCTTTTCCCTGCTTTTGGCCCAGCCGCGCGACCGGCTGCGGGCGTCCAAGAAGCGCGGGCCATCGCCGACAAGCGCTCGCAACCGCTCGGTCTAGGTGGCCTTGCCTACGTGGTAGGCTATAATTGGCCGAGACAATATAATTTCTATAAATTAATCTGTTGGTCAAAAATTAAAAATAGATAGAGTTTTGAAATCAGGAAGACGAGACCTAGTCAATAAAATAGTTTTGAGTCTTGATTTTGATGTTTGCAAAAATGTAATTTTTAGAATCGATTTAATTAACTTAAAATCACTAAGATTAACCCTAAAAGTCCATAAATACAATATTATATGTTATTTTGATCAGAAAATTATGGAAAAATATTCGTTGGAATCATAAAAATAAGATCTAACTAATGGTATGGTTTTTGTCACCAGAATATGATGTTTTAAAATGGTGATTTAATGGATCTAAATAAATAAGATAAAAACTTCTATAAATCATAACTAATTATATATAAGTCAGAAAAATATAATAAAATATGTGTTAGACTCGTAATAACATAACCTAAAATATGGAATAGTTTTCGTAACCTAATTCACAAAATAACAAAAAGGTAGTTTTTAGGGCTTGGTATATATATATATATATATATATATATATATATATATATATATATATATATATATGAAATTGACTTAAATTATGTATATGTGTTTGATAGGCCTTTGGTGATCGAGACTTGGATCTAAGAGTACTTAGCAGTTTGGAACTTGATTTTGAGGTATGTTGTATCCCCTATTCATCTTTGTTGAGCATTCACCTATCTTATCTTTCTTTTGACTTTTGCCTACACAAAATGTCTAATCTTTTGATATCATGGTTCGTGTGAACTATCTTACTTGTTATGTACTTGGTTATTCTCTTGATATCTCTTTTGCATGTTGGTCTCTTATATTGTTGTGTGCCACATCAAAGTGGATATTATATGTTGGTGTTGTCCATTGTGTGATGGCAACCTTTATTTCATATTCTAACTATACTTTTCTACTTGCCTCTACATCATACATGCTATGTGATTCAGTATCACTAGAGTAGTGTAATTACATTGGTTTTGGGGCAGTAATCCCCTATTGTTTATTTGGAGGGTGGCAGTATACCATTCCTCTGTAATCGAGTATGGTAGTAATCCATACTCAACTTATTATATATTGGGAGATTGGCAGTATTCCTTTCTCTATCAGGTTCAAGTTTGTGCTTGGCCGCCAATTGTTATTTATATTGTTCTAGGGCTATGTTTATCTCACATGCATGCATGTTGATGTTGATTGTGGGGTGTGTGCCCTACTCTCTCGATGTGCCAATATTGCACAACCTTATTTGTTTATTTATGGCAAGTATCTTCTTTTATTATGTGATGATGAATCTTATCTTTTATGCCCCTTTGGGTAGTCCTTATCTCTTGTATGGGAAGCATTTTACTTTTGATGTCCTGTTTGCTTAAATTGCTCAAAGTTTCCTTTAGCATACACATACCAGCATTTTACTGATTTTTTCCTTTTGTTTCTCTTTTGTGGGGTATGCTTCCAACCCCAGGTTTGATCCAGGAGAGTGAACTTCAACATCAACCTTGTAGCTGATCTTTGGGAGGCTTGAAGAGGTGGTTAGATGACCCTCGGCTTAGTCCTTGGCGTTATGTTTAGTTTTCCTTTAGAACACCTTTTGTGGTGAAGTGTTGTATAAATCTTTGTAATTGTTAGATAATAATTCTTTTTCTGCTTCTACTCATTGTGTAATGATACATACATGTTGAATGAATTGATCTCAATCCCTTTGGTGAAAAATTTTTACGTGGTGTTTGGTTTTAAGGGATGTGATCTTTTCTTTCTAGTAGAGGAGTGGTTTCACTTCTTTACACCTGTACTCTCAGGTCCTTGGAGGCATTTTGATGTTGTTTTACGATGTTTAGCTGTTTAAAATTTGTATATCCTGTTGCTGGCCGAATGTGGCCGTTATGTACGTATAAATAGGTGATGAACTCATGTGATGACTAGACAGCTGACTCTCTAAGATGTGAACACGTATCTAGGCTTGCATATGTTTATATAACCTGTTTTCTTGTAGGATGAGGATCAAAATGTAATAGTTTCTTGGTTTATCTACTTTCTGAAATCGGTTTTAATTAACCTATGTTTTGGTAATTAGTGGTTTATGGTGTTTTCCGCGCGTTTTTGCGTGGCACCTCGCTGTCTGTGTGATAGTGGGATGTGTCACCACAAATAAAGCGTATATCTCCCATTTGTTGGTATGATGTTGGTGAAAGGCATATTTTAGGTTCATAGTTTGTGGAAGAAACAACAAAAAATGTATATGCGATGAGATAATAGTTGAAAGTTGCACATGATATATAGAAAAAATTTGTAGAAAAGACGTAGAGCACTTTAGTTTGAGGTTGGGGATGGGGTTTACTTGAAAGTGTCACATTGTAAAGGTGTACTAAGGTATGGAAAGTGAGGCAAAGTAACTCCTAGATGTATGGGTCTATATCCAATTCTTTAGAGGATTGGATTAGTAGCATATAAACTTGATTTTACTCTTGATCTAGATAACTTTCATGATGCATTTCATGTATTGATGTTTAAGAAGTGTCAACTAGGTATAGCGAAGATCATAGACCTAGAGACTATACAACTAAGAGAATATATCTCCTATGCTGAAGGACTTGTGTGAAATCTAGATAATAGAGTATAGAATCTTGAAAAGGGGGAGATACCTCTAGTTAAGTTCTTTTGGAGGAATCATGGTGTAGAGGAAGCTAAATACTGGTATTCCACATGCTCATGTTGCCCCGACCTACTAGAGGGATTTTAGCTCTGATACCATCTAGGCCCACTTCCAATGCTCTAGTAGAGTTTTAGGAATGATGACTAACCCCAGAAACCACCACTGTCCTAGAATACACACTTTTTCCTCACTCACACGCATGCCTAGATCAACTTCCCGATTGGTCACCCATCCTAGTAGTACTCTGGGTTGATCTTTGGTGACAGGCTCCCTGAAAAGGAGGTGTACCTTGGTGATATGGGTAGTTCAAGCATCCCTTTTAAGATTATTTTATCTGAGGCCTCAAGACTTGGGATGTTACAATGTGAGAACTAGACCCGTAGATGTGTAACAAGTATCCGTTCCCCTTCTAAGAATTTCAAGAAATTTTTTTTACTAGAGGGGGATATTCTTACAATGAAAACTTCACTTTTATATTAATTTTAGGGTTTAAGATAATCCTAGTGTTAATTGCACTATCATTAATACTTCCACTACTAACTACTTGATTGATTTTTTTATTTTATCTTAAACTTATTATAAATAAGTCAAAAATATGTGTTGCATATACATTGAAACTTGAAACTTAGTTGATAAGTTTAACAACCCACATATGTCTTTGGAGGAGCTTTAAAGATACTTCAGGAATTAATTTTAAAAAAACTATCATTTGAGAACTTTGTCAAACTTTTATTGCAGATTTGTATGAATTCAATGCATATATAATGAATTAATTCGATGTTAATATGTGAGAGTTATGGTATTTTTAGTGACCACACAATATTGTCATGATATGCATCCCTACAATGCACACATGCAACAACGGATGGCGCACACTGCACACGATGGAAGTGAGCACATTACTCACTGATAAAAGTGATTTACACTACTTCTTAGCACAACCAATCATGAGTAAGGACGATAACTTTTTATATACATATCAAAATTCAACAAAATTTGTTTCAAAGGATTTTATTTCTGTTGGCCACACAAATAGAGACCTAAACTGCAACAAAGGAAAACTGGAATACATTTTTGGAGCAATTTCTTGAAGAACACAAGAACATTGTGTGAGAAGAGAAGAACTACCTACATACAAATTGTGGTAAGTTAGTACTAGTCATTTATTCCTCTATCTTTTTCTTTTCCTTGGTTAAAGTCTAGTGCAAAGATAACATGATGTTTCTTTCTTCTTCATCATCATATTCTTCTTCCTCCTCTAGTGACCTTCCACAAACGTTTTAAAAAAGAAACAACCTGCAGGAGGTGTATCTTGGTGTTTCCAACCTTGACCTAGGCTTGGTTGGGTACGAGTAGGCTAGTTCAATCCTATATATGAGACCAATTAGCTAGGATTGATCCAAGAAAGTGAATAATCACATTTTGACTCTAATTTTATAGAAATTAGGCAAAAAGTACTAAAGATTATGTAATGCCTTGCATGCTAATGATTGATTTTGATTTATGTCTCCAAACATGGAATTTCAATTGAGTGATTGAGTTTTAGTGTGTTTGTGATGTCTTATTTATTCATTCAGCTCCATAATACACTACCTACAAATTTATGGTGAATCCTAATGATAGAACTAGAGAAACCTGAGCCCCTAGTTTGTCCTAGTTTCGAAAATGATGAGTTATTATATGCATTTGTAACTTAGAATATGATTGTTTCCAATTCAATATTTATGAAGCCGAAAGACTGATTCTTTCTAGTATTATTTAGTGTGTTTAATATATAAGTTCAATTAGTTTACTTTATTGATTCCAATGATCTAGACTAAGCTCCATGTTCAACAATTGATAGAAAATTAAGCCTTAAGTATATAGTTAAGCTAAAAATAATACAATAGTAATGCTATCAGTGAAACTAAAGAATCAACTAGACATTACCTGAACATTGTAGAATCCATTACAGAAGTCTACAACATGAAGGTGGAAATGTTCTTTCCGATTGGTAGAGTCTATGATGAGGTATTTAGAGCATACTAGGGATGTATGGGGGACTCAGATTAACGAGGATAGTCTTCTTGTAATAGTGAGGTACTCGACACCAATTAGAGATTCCTATGATACCCGATATAATTTAGTTACTTCTCAGTGATTAGTCCTTGTAGAACCATTAATGAAAGTAGTTAATCCAAGTGCTTTTACGCTTCTCTTGAGTACCCGGGTTTGAAGGAGTCTAATTTCAACTATTTAGCCACTGAGATCAGACTAGTGAGCCCCACTGCGGGACAGAGAGCTAGTTTAATAGATTTAGAGTTCCGAGTCTACTCTGAAGTCTTATATGGTGAGATTGTAGCTTGCTTTGATACTTCCACATGCTATGGTACACTTCATTTTGGTCCATGGCATAATGAAAGGAATAAAGTCTACTTAATGGATTTAGTTGATTTACCTATTGTAATTATTATTAGAACTCCTATCATGTTGAATGGTTTACATATTTCAAATGTCATGCTTATGTTCTTATGTATTTTGTTTTGTTATATATATGAATTGTCATGGTTTCTTGATGAATTCCACACACTAATCAAATAGTTCACACACTCTATTGAAACATTCTAGGTACATGTTCAACTCAATAGGAGGAGTCAGAAGCTCGTTTTGATTAAGAGTAGATCAGTTGAGGTCTTGATAGGAATAATAGTTTAGTTAAATGACCTCTTTTACTTCTCATGTTCTTGGGAATGTGAGACTGGGGACTGAGAGTAGTTTTTTAATGAGTTGTACTTGATGTATATTAAAGCCACAACTCTATTCTTTCTATTGATTATGTTATTAAAGTCACAACAAGTTCTAAACTCACAATGTTATGCTTAAATCAGATATTACCAGTTAAGTTAATAAGATGTTTCATTATTCTCTATATCTAGAGAAAGGAAAAACTAAAGGCTAATTTTATAGTTAGTGAATTAAAATGGATGGTTAGTCTAATCCCAACTTGACATGCTTTAACCCTAATCAGTGGGTTTGGGTCATGTCAATTCGAGTCTTCCTAAAATTGTGTCCTTATAGTACTTGAAGTCCAATGTGCATCTCAAGTGTGAATATTATTTATGATTCGATCGTTTCTTCCTTGTCACATAAATTTTATGTCAGTTACTATCACATTGGTATCTTGAGATACTATAACTTAGTCCATCAAAATGGTAAGGTATGGTATTTCCCCAACAACAATGATGGTGGTGTTTTTGCCAAATAGTTGTTGTGGATGGGATCAATATATCCTCTACCAGTAAGTAATAACCAAAGAATACATAAATGGAGGGAGTATATTAATTCTCAAAGAGGATAATGATATATTCAGGGAGTTGTTGATGTTTCACAAATCTACAAAGTGTCTTCTTGTTCTAGATTGTTCATCATGCACTGATTACTTTCCTACAAGTGAAAAAGGGATGATTAAATAAACAAGGAGATGGAATACCACTTCTTAGATACTAATATCACTTTGTAACTCATTCTTATATTACTTAGGATTGAAAACAAATATAAATATAAAATGTGAAAGTCAATGATAAGATATATTATCCATGGTATGTAATCTAAGAAGTTTTCCTCAAAAATCACAAAGTAACAATAATAGTCAATTAATTTGAAGGGGCTTAACTAGATTTTCACAAAGAGTTTCCATATTATTATTCTAAATTAAATTTTCATGAAAAAGTTATTCAAGTATTGTGATGTCTGTTAGATGAAACAAAAACACTAATGAGATAAATAATCATGCAAATTTCTATCTAAGGGTGGAAAATTGTGTTGTAGAGTTAAAGTGTAAACAAATAAGACATTTTGGTACAATTGAGTACTCAGTTGTGGGAGCGATGGCCTCATTAGGGTTTGGCGGCTGTGGCAGCGGCCGTGGAGGGAGGGGAACCCCGCACCATGAAAGACTACCAGAACCCACGAACACTATTGGTCATGATCAAGCCCATGGCATCGATCAACACTCCAAGGAAGGAACCACCACCATGGAGGAAGACGAAGGGAACAAGGAGGAAAACCCTAAAGTCTCATACAAGAACAAGCTCTACGACACTCTCACGTACCTGAACCCAATTTCTCCTAATCTCCTACAGAGATCTGACATCTCGGTGGATACAGGAGGTGTCTTGCCATCCATTTCCATCAAGAACGACGCGATCCAGCCTGTCATCGAACCGTGGAAACACGCCGACATCATCAAGGCAATAGGAATTAACCTGGGCTTCCAAGTCCTTGTCCAAAAGATACAAGCTTTATGGCAACCCAAGGATCAGTTTAGAGTCATCGACTTACAAGGTTACTACATCATCCAACTCTCGTCCGAGGATGACTATCTCACGACAATGATCGGAGGGCCATGGACGATTTTGGGCAAAATATCGGTTTAATCATGGTCCCCATCCTTCATACCTTCAGACCCAATCCCCCGGAAGCTAGTGGTATGGCTACGCATCCCAGAACTTCCGATCTTCCTCTATCAAAATCAACTACTTGCTAGTATCAAGAACTTGGTAGGGAAGACGATCGGGATCGATGCTCACACCTCTCAGGGCTACAGAGGGAAGTTCACTAGGGTAGCGGTAGAAGTCGAAACACAAAAACCACTCCTCCCGGCAGTCTTCATCAACAATGAACACTTTCACCTCCAATATGAAAACCTCCCGACGGTCTGCATGAAGTGCAGACGTCTAGGTCACAGCGACTCTGAATGCAAGTTCACCAATCCCCCTCAGTCGGATCTTGCCTCGTCATCCATTCTAGTTCCTCTTCCTAGTGTATTCTATACTATGGCGATCCATGCCTAGAAGCCGGAGAGGCATAAATCCGCTCATAAAGACACCACTCCTGCAACTAAACCCAAAAGAAAGCCAAGGAATACAGAGAAGGAGGACACTACAGTAACCATCTCAGATGATGAAACCTTTGCCACCGATAAGGAGGAGGAAGATTGGGAAACTGTGGTCAGCAAGAAAAAGAAACATTTGGCAAAGAATAATAAGGCCAATACGGAAAAAGAGAATGAAAGATGACAACAAGAAAACCATAATCGAACTCCCTTGCACACAATACCACCAACTCAGACCATAATCGACCTCCCTTGCGCCGTCACGGCCAAGGTGGCCCCAATAGCAATGGCTATGTGATGCTACACAATAGAAAGATTGTGTACCAAACCGTTCAAAGGCCTAATAGAGTGAGGAAGAAAGACCGCACAGGGGAACAACATGATGGTGAGGACACCCCCCAGATCCCAGCAATGTTGCCCAATCTCTCTCATTCCAGGATGCAGATCCACCTGACCAGAGAGATGCTAATATACAAGTTAATGAAGAATAAGGTGACGAGCAGTCGGTTGGACTGCATGTCACATTCAATTAAATCCATTCCAACCTCCCAATCTTTGTCTTCATGAATCTGTGCTGTTGGAATATCAACGAAGCCTGCTCAAAAGACAAGATCAACCTCATGAGAGATCTCAAATCATTACACAACCTTCAACTTCTTGCCATCGTGGAGTCATGATGCAACGGGAAAGTTGCAGATAAAATCATCTGCAAAGTTGGTTTCAATAACTCTCATTATGTAGAAGCCATTGGCTTCTCTGGGGGGATCTGGATCATGTGGGATAGCCACAAATGTCACATTGACATCATCACTAACCATCATCAATTCATCCATTGTAAGGTGAATGACTCTTGGTTCTTAACGATGGTGTATGCTATCCCGAACCCAACGAAGAGACACCTTCTCTGGAGCAGATTAGCTGACCTTTCTGTAACCATCCCTTCAGCCTGGGATGTTATCGACGACTTCAACACCTTATTACATGTAGCTTAGAAAACTGGGAGCAACTACTTTGACAAAGACGCAAGCTCTCGCTTCAATAATTGCCTCATGCAATGCGGTCTGCTAGATATGCAAAGTAAGGGCCATCTCTTCACCTTCTACTGCGGAAGACTACAAGAAAGGCTCAATCGTCTGGTGGCCAACGAGGAATGGCTGGACAATCACCCTGAATCTACCATCATTACTCTTCCTAGGGTGGACTCAGACCACCACCCACTCCTCCTAAACACTGATCACAGGAAGAAGAAATCACAAAGATTGTTCAGAACCAAAGCCATCTGAAAGATGATGCCCAATTTCCATTTTGACCTCCTTCCAAGATGGAACAAAAACAAAGATTTCCTTAGTGCCATCTCGGCCTTCAACTCCCTTGCACAAACCTGGGACAACAAACGTCTGCAGCAGCAGCACAAAGAGAAAAAAACCCTACTTAGGTGCATTGAACAAAGACAGGTATCATCTACACACCCACCTTATGGTGTTTCTACTGACCCTTCTTCTGCCCTTTAGAAAAAATATGTTGCTACCCTCCAACATGAGGAAGCTTATTGGCAACAAAAGGCCCACATAGACTGGCTAAAATCTGGGGACAACAATACCCGATTCTTCCAATCTTATGTGAAAGCCATGCGTTTCTTTAACAAAATCACCAAGTTGAAAAATTCATCTGGCGTCTGGATGAGCTCTCCGTCTGAGATCAAGACCTTAATACACCAATTCTTCACAAATTTTCTAAATGCAACTGCCCCCATCTATCAATCACACATTAATGACTATGAAGGCTCTTTTCCACCTCTGTCGCAGGACTATCACCAGCTTCTACAACACATGCCTTCTAGAGAGGAAGTACGCATAACCCTCTTCAAAATGGCCCCCTCTAAGGCCCCTGGTCCAGACGGGGTATATACAGAATTCCTCCAATCCAATTGGCCCACTGTGAGCACCTCTGTGATTAAAATAGTCTGCGAGGTTTTCTTGTCTGAACATATCCCTTACAAGCTTGCCAATGCACTTATGGTTCTTATACCCAAGGTGAAGATGCCTGAGAGCTGTGGTGACCTCAGGCCGATTTTCTTGACAAACAGATGCTTCAAGCTGAGCTCCAAAATACTGGTAGAACGAACCAAACCTCTTCTCAATGATTGGATATCTCCAACTCAATCAAGCTTCATTCTTGGAAGGCAAATAAGCGACATCATTCTTCTAGTACAGGAAGTCATCCATTCTAAGCACACGAGAACATCCAAAAAGTAGCTTCTTTATATCAAATTGGACCTCTCCAAAACATTCGACCGTATGAGATGGGATTTCATCAGTGATACTTTAAGGCGAACAAGCATGCTGATCAAGATCTGCAACATAATTATGCAAATCATCACGCAAGGTTCTACATCCATCCTCTGGACAGGCACCCCGCTTAAGCCGTTCAAGGACACACAAAGGGTCATGCAAGGTGATCTGATCAGCCCCTACGTCTTCATCCTTTGCATGGAGCATCTTAGCCAAGAAATCACAAAGGAAGTGAATAATGGTTCATGGAAACCTATGATCCTATCCAGAGGAGGGACCCCACTCAACCATGTCTTCTTCACCGATGACATCCTGCTCATGGGAGAAGCTACATTGACACAAGCCAGAGTTATAATGAATGTGCTTAAAAGGTTCACCAACGCATCAGACCAACTCATTTCCAAAGAAAAATCTCAATGCTATTTCAGTACCTATACTCAATGACATGTAATCCGAGCCATCAATAGGAAGCTTGGATTCCCATGAACCACATATATGGGTAAATACCTAGGTGTGCCTATCTTGCATCATCGAGTAAACAAGGATACCCACGCCGATATTGTTAACAACATAAAGGATCGAATGAATAGCTGGACAATGAGACACCTCTCACTTGCTGGCCGTATCACCCTTGCTCAATCTACCCTACAAGCCTTGCCTGCATACACGATGCAGAAAGTTCATCTCTCCCCCTCCCTGTGTGATGACCTAAACAGACACATTCGTCATTTCATCTGGTTAGGCAACTGGGAACAAAGAAAACTATCTCTTATTTCTTGGAACAAAGTCACTACTAGAAAATCTATAGGTGGTCTTGGCATTAAGGATGCCCACGACTGGTACCATGACTTAATGTTGAAGAATGCTTGGAATTTCAATAACACCCCTAATGCTTTATGGGTAAAGATCATGTCCAAGAAATATGTTTGAGGGGATATCATCTCCAGGAAATCATGCTCCTCTGCATGGAGCTTTATCAAAAAGCAAAATCCTATTCTCAAACAAATGGGTACTCGCATTATCAATAATGGCGAGTCAACCAATGTTTGGACCGATAAATGGATCCTTGGCAACTCCATACAGGACCTTGTACCATCCTTCTAAGTCCCCTAAGGTCTTGAAACAACTCAATGCTCTCAACCCCACATGCATGGGACTGGGATTTCATTTACCATTTCCTTCCAGCAATGACCTGGCCAGCCATTAAAGCATGCCCACCCCCTGATAGAGAAGTAGGCCCTGACCAATGGAGCTGGCCGCTTGATGCATCTGGTGATTTTACTTCTAGATCAGCCTACAAATGGATTCATAATGGTACTGCGCCACATATCAATGGACCTTGGACTCAGATCTAGAAATCTTGCCCACCATCCCAAATCAAAACATTCTTGTGGCTTCTTCTACATCATGCCCTCCTCTCAAACGTATAGAAACGCCGCCGTCACATTGACATTGAAGAGATCTGTTCCATATGTTAAAATGATAGAGAAACACTTCTTCATGCTTGTTGAGATTGTCCCTCAAGCAAGAAAGTGTGGCGAGGCCTTAACCTTGCCCATCACCACCTTCAAATGTCCAAAGACACCTAGATTATTTTCATCATCTCTAAGACAACCAAAACCTCTGTCGACTCTATAATCTGGCCAGTAGTCTGTTGGCATATATGGACATGTCGGAATGAAAGCATACATCAAGGCAAGTCGAAGGATATCTGCTCCACTATTTCATTTATCAGAGGATGAGCATCCACCATTTCTAACCTCCCCAGGGAGAGTGCCAGTGACAACATGAATCACTCTCGTAGACAGACCTCTGTCCCGTACCATTGTGAAAAATTCATCTTCACAGATGCATCATATATTAGCTCCACTACTCTCTCTAGCGTAGGCATCCACATCGTCGACTCCAGAGGGAAATGCAATAGAGGTCTATGTGAGCAATCAGCTGCATCATGTGCTCTAGAAGCAGAACTACAGGCCATCTTCAATGCAGTGTCAATAATTAGAAGAGAGAACTGGAGCAGCTGCCACCTTCTCTCGGACTCACAACAAGTTGTACAACTGCTGAAGTTAGGTACAACTCCCCCTCTCAAACTGAAACCCCACATTGCTAGACTGAAGAGGCTACTAAGCAATGAATCGAGGCTACAAGTGAGTTTCATCCCTATACATCTCAACAATGTTGCAGATGCACTAGCCAAACATGCCTCTAAAACCAGTATGTCTTTTCGTTTTCTAGCAATAAGCCTGCTTGGCTCAACTTAGACATTGATGTACCTATGGAACCTATTCTAGCCTACACTAGAGAGTAGGATCAATAAAAAGTAATCTCTAGTCTTTCCAAAAAAAAGACATTTTGGTGTGGTTTTTTGATGTATATGGGTTCTCTTGATTTTTTAATATTTATAACTGCCATATTGTTGACGGTTTTACATGAAAACACTTCTTGGATGTCAAATTAATACATATAAAATGAGATGAGAAAAAAGAATGCAAACCAGACGCTAAACTAGAGTCTGAACAAAAAATGAGACAAATGCACAAAATAACAACACACATCCTATTCTAATCTAACTTAATATCATATCACTCAAATTTGTTTGTTTTGATAATATATCAAAAAACTAGGCATGCGACTGGTCCTTAACAAATTTACCCAATGGGTCCACAATGGATATTTGAACAACTGAAATAAGACCAAAACTTTCTAGAGTTTTACCCTTGCATCCTTGCTACATAGGAACAACAATGCAAGTTTGCATATATAACCACCGATAGAATGAGTGATCCTAAGTGCATGGAAATACCTTGTAGCATGTAAGGTCATCTGTACATGGATATGTAATCCATTAAGACATCATGGTTCTTCTAGCGAGTGATATGATTACAAGGAAGAAGAAAACAAAATATAAATGTAAATATATAACTGGAATGAAGACATATTATATAGAGATTTGATCATTAAATGAGGGACATAGGAAAAGGTTTCACCATTGAAGGATGTTCTTGAACACTTCTTTGTTTTATTATATACAAGGAAATTCCTCAAGGTCTATTAACACGTTTTGTCAGTGATCCTTATTCTTTATTGAATAGAAAGTATGTACTAGGCTAACTTGCTCTACCTAATGCTATGGATAAGAATCCATCATACCACGTATATGTAGATATAAAATTTATGAGCTAACTCCAATAACGTTCTTAAGGGGTTTGTTTTATCTCTATGTATGCCTACTTACTCTCTTTCTTCCAAGACTGAAAACAATATTTAACATTTAGAGAAGCATCCTTGGAAAATAACACATGACATGTGGATAAATGATCAAATTTAAACCTAAAAAATATTTTTCATTACATGCTAATAACGAGGTATACACATTAGGAATCCTCTAGGTCTATCTTCTAACCTAGAACAATGTTGAAAATACCATATATAGAGATTAATAATATTTTGTAGAAAATATAAGCATGAAGTAGGAAATATGTGTAGAATGCATAGGATATTGAGCATACTAGAATCTAGGGGTACGAGTATTTATCATGTGATGAGATTATGTATATAGAGACATGGAGGAGAGATGCAAAAATATTAATGGTGTGTATCTTCTCCCCAATGTACATTACTTTTAGAATGTCATAATTTGTCATTAGTGAAAACTTGATGATATAACTAGTATATGACATCCTTCTCAGTATGGTGGATGTGATGTAGCCATGAATCAACAAATCAAGAGGTGATTTTAGTTATAGTTTGATACCACTACTGACCCCCTTTTCTTAAACCCCTTTCGACCCTTCACATAGCTTAGTCATAGTTGGAAGGATAACAAAGTAAGATAGCTAGTAAGAAAACTATTTGAGCTAAATGTGAAGAACATTTCATAATCAAGGTAATGATTTTATAGTATTCCAACACCATAAGCACACACAAAGTTGGTTGGCTCACTACAGTTTCACCTAACCATTTTCCATGGGTATAGTAAACATGGTGTCATTTGAGTTTGCTTCTACTTCCTTTATTATGGCGTACTCCAGGGTAAATTTGCAAACAATGCACCCAAGAATTAATAAAACTAGATAACATAGTATGATACTTGTAAATAAAGTTGAAAAGAGAAAATTTAGTCTAGTTCACCCCTAAAGAATTTTCCTACAAAGAAATCCATGTTTAAGATGAAGATGAGGAAACACAAAAAATAACAAAATGAGATTTGTGCTCCTTGCACCTTCCCTATCCTTGCCTTGCATGCAAACCAAATGGTGTGTGTAGAAGGTTCCACACATGGTATTTGTATCATGTGACTTGGTAAAAGAACAAGAGAGGCATGCGAAAGATAAAGATGACAATTATAGGAAAAACTATTGATCTTTCTTTCCTTTCCATGAACATACTTGCATTCAAATGCGCTTAGAAGAGCCCAAACTGAGATAAGTGAGGCGCATGTTCAAATTTCATTTAGTACTTGGCCATCAATGTTATTACCTTTGATGAGATCAAATCTTATAATTCCACTACACCAGTCCTTTAGCAAGTACAAAATCATTCATTGTCACCACTTTCCATTGAGTTCATTTTGACATTTATGCCATTTGGCTAGTTGTAGAACCAATTATTGTGGTTCAAACAAGGTTAAAAGCTTAAAGACTTAAGCTCAAGGAATATGTACACATTTATCTCTTTAGTATACAATTTCCATATTCAAACCCTCAAATATTATATAGTTACACACGGGGCATATTAGGTGATATCAATTCTTAGATCATAGTATAGAAAACTTCATGTTAACTTAAGCCAACAAGGTAACTATTTTTAAATACATACATGAAATTATTTAATGGGTTTACAATCTTATAGTACAAAAATATACAATTGGATGTAATGCATGGTGTGTCAACTCTGATTAGTGTAGCACTGGGGCCTAGAGGCAAAATGGTGGCGACAAAAAAATGATAGAACAAGCATGAGTTGCGGGCCAACAGTGACCACTCTAGGCACAACCAAGAACCCATATATTTCTATAGATGGATATATATCCTAACAAAAGTGAAAAAGGTAAAATGATTTCAAATGTATAATGCGAGCATGAGAATGCTTATCAATAGAGGTGGTTGGATCCCTCCTTGATTCTATACAATGACAATGGTTGTTCAAGTGCTAGCCTTGGAGAATATTATGACCTTTTGGAAAATAAAGATCAAGTTGACTTGGTTATGAGGGTCTAAAACGAGGTCCATAACTTTGCATCTATATACACTAACCATTTTTATTTCCATAAAACAACTTAAATGAAGACCATGATTTCTATCAAAAAAGAAAAAAATCACGTCCTGCATGGCACGAGCCACAAAAAGATACCCGTTGGCAAAGTTGTAGGGGATCAATTTTCCAATTCTCTAGGTTTCTCACATCCTCATCTGTTTGCACATTTGTCTTGTTCTTGTTTAATTACCTTTCATATCTTTGTGTACATGATTCACCGGGTTGGGACATTTGGTTTGGGGGAGTTTCCTAAACAAGTTAGTTCATTTTAAAGTATGCATAATCATGATAAAACCTTTTTATGATATTTACATACCAGGGCAATGTGTTATAAGTGAAATCAATGATGGAACTGAACCATATATGAGAAATGATCAAGGATATGGAAAGTAGACAATTACATTCATTGAACCATATCCAAGAAATTATCAATGATATGGAAACTAGAATATATACATAGACTAGAATACCCAAGTGTATAGATTATATAGTACACTCAAGTTTTATGACATGCCAAGTTCAATATTTTGGAAAATCTAAATTGTTGATCTTCTTAATCATTTTATGAATAGGCTCCACACAAATTTTAGCACACCTGATACTTATAAGTCACTCATCAAGCATCACAAAATTGATGTTAAAAAAAGTTTGTATCAGGTACATAAATTTTGTACCCATTGGATGCATCACCTATACACATCCAAATAAGTTCAATTTTGATGTCTAGGCTATTAATATGGTATAATAAACAGTTAAGATTTTTGAAAAAATAGTTGTATGATACAAATCGACTTGAGTGGAGAGTGTCATTGGTACACTTAAGTGTATTCTACCTTGATTTTCTCTCTCATATATGTGTACTTGAGTACAAATAGATTATATGTATCCATATTTTTTTAACATGTTTGCAATATGGTAAAAACAATCCAACCATATAAATGTCATCTATACCATTTAGATTACATACAGTCATGGTTAATCAAATTAGAGAGGATATATGTTTTCTAATCAATGGTATTATGAATAAACTACACATGCTGTTGGTTGATATTTATTTATATCTATCTCATGACATTCATCATATATGGTTGTGATTTTCCAAATATATATCATATACACAATGTTAAATCAATTAGATTTATTGATGGATATATATATATATATATATATATATATATATATATATATATATATATATATATATATATATATGCTATTTTAGTAGCTAGTACAAGTAACATACATGTGCCATCTAGTACATACTTTTTACTCTCTCTCTCTCTCTATCGATATACAAGAATAAGATATATATTAGATGTGTTTTAAAAAGTATAATTATATCTTAATATTTATTATGAGATATAACAATATATCATCCAATTATTTATGTAATTTTTACAACTTACCATTGAAAATATGCACCTTCTTCTATTAGATAATATCTGAATGACTATATTGAGGTGATTTTTGATACATATGCTATCAAATGAGGCATACAGTGTATCCACAAGGTGGATGGTTCTGTACAATTTTGAAATCATTATAAATGAAGATAAGTACATGTAAACTACATGTACTTAGGTATGTTATTTTTTTATATAGATTTCAGTTTGAGCTATATAAGGCCCAAGTTTTTTATATAAGGCCCAAGTTGAATGTCCATTTAGTTTTGGCCCTTAAAGTTATATCCTTCAAAAAGTTTGGTCGTATTTTCAAAAACAATGCCATTTTAGAAACCCACTAGACTAATCCTTTAACAAGTATTGCATCCCTTCGTTGTCGTTACTTCGAATTGATCTCGTTGCAGTAGTATGGCCATTTCGGTTAGATACAGGACCAACCATTGTGGTCCAAATTAACAAGGTAAACTCAAGAAGATGCATGCATCTATTTGTTTGATATGGTCTCTTTTTCTAAATCCAAAAAATCTCATCTGGTTACACGTGACAATGTGACATCATCTTAGGTCAAAGATTTATTACAATATTATACTCCGATAGGGACGGTTGCTGCAATACATGCCGTGTCAACTCTCACCAGAGTGCGGCGCTGGGGCATGGGGGTAAGGGGTTGCGGCCGAAAGGAAAGACACAAGCATGCAGTTGCCAACCAGTAGTATACCAAGACAGCCACCTAGCTAGCGCTGGAGATGGCGATGGATCCTATACTAAAGTAAAGACAAAGAAAAGAAAAAGATGAAAAATTAAAAGCAAAACGCTTTCAAACGCACAAGGCTACTACAAGAAAGAAAGCATCGGAGCAGAAGCGGTTGGTTCCCTCCATGATTCCATATGAAGTTCGTCGTTCAGTCACTCCTCGTATGCTTTGCTCCCCTTCCGGATGTCAGCTAGCTAGGCGACCAAAATCGAGACAAAGAATATTACAAACGCTCGAGAACAGAAACGAGGTTGACTTCATCCCAGAAGGTACTAAAAAAAAAAAGGCATAACCGCATATCATATATATACTAACCATGCGTTGATTTCCATTACAGGGTATCAAATCATATACTAACCACCCAGCAGACGTTACAGAGCTGGCCTGATAAAAAACATTTCGTTTCCTGTAAAAAAGTAACCCAGTCGGATCAGGACCAGTAAGTTATGCTGTATCACACTTGTTTTGGTCGTCAGCCTATCGGGGCCAGTAAAACTGAGATTAGGGATCGATCTGTTGGTTGTCAGGGTTTCTCGCCGCTTCACCTGTTTGTACGTCTGTCTTCTGCTTGTATGGTCATCTCTTGTTCCCTTGTGTACGTCGCCCACCCGTTTGGAAACATAGATAGTGTTACTTTTGTTTGGAAACATAGTTGATAATTAAATGGTCCTGTTTCAAAAGATAGTGTGTTGCCTGTGTTTGGAAACATAGTTGGATACTAAATGCGGTTGGGATTAGTCATCAGATATGGGAATGGGGAATTAAGGATCTATCATATTGGGCCTTTGAGAACTCAATCAAGTTCAAATTGAAGTGCGTATGGGCCTTTGAGAACACAATCAAGTTCAAATTGAAGTGCGTATGGATGCCAAGATGCTAAAAGTGTGTGATCCAAATAGACTGAGAGGACAAGGTCACGTTGCTAAATTACCATCAATGCCACTACAAATAAGACAACACTTTCTCGGATTGGACTCGTTTTTTTATTTAAAAAATTGTCGATTTATTCGTCCAATTGCCTTGACAGTCGGACTGGACTATGAAATCCTATGTAGAACACGACTGAGTTGAGCCCGATTAGGGGATTCTGTTGAGAATAACATGCCTCTTAACTCATATCAACCACAGTTCAGCTAAACGGCTCATGGGCTAAAGATAGACTAGATTATGTCCACACATCGCAAATTACAGACGATATCGATCAAGTCCTGAACCAAATGGCCTTTAATTTATGTTTAGATATAGATCAAAATGAAGAAAACAAATAATTCTTTTTTCAATTTCTCACTCTTTCTTTCATAAATAAATATAAGTATCAGAAAGAAATTTTTAGTATGTAAGAAAAATGGTTTGTGACGCTGAAATGGGTCTCTGATACATAATATCAAAACAAAAAGACCAAATTGGAAATTCAGAAATCAAAGTTTGAATTGAGTTGGTTGGGATATCCTTGGGACTGGTGCTATCAAAACATCAAATTGTAATGAGACCAGTCTTGAATTAGATTTGAACATGTATCACACAATAAATTTCATATATAACTTATGACCCAATGCCACTTGTGATAAGCCGACATACATCCTGATTTCATTTTAAATACTGCCTGAAGCAGAGTTGGTTAAACCCAATATATGGATTCAAATGGAGTAACATGCCCTCTTAATCCCGTTCAACCCAACTTTGCCAAACTGAGCATGGTCTAAAACCACACTAAATCCTCTATACGTGATGGAAAAAAACCCTCAAATCCTGGTTGAGTTCATTCCCAAACATGCCTTCTTCTTTCATTATCAAGTACTTTAGTCTGCTTTTCACAAAGGGATACTCTTTATATATGTGTATTTTGATGCTTCTCTCACCCGATAAATAAACATGAGTACTTTCCCAATTGAAATTGAGGAACCATGTTCGTCTTGTGTCAACAAAGGAAACTCAACTAAAAGGTCCCTACAAGGTTATTTTCAAAAGCTCTCATTGCAAATACTTACATTGTGTTTTTGTAACGAGTGTGACATGAACAAGACATCACTCATTAGTCAATTAAATAAATAGAAACATCCCATACAAAACATATCATAATTTTTTACAAGGGATGAATATGTCATTTTCAATGATAAAAATATGCCCTCATAATAACCAATTTGAAGTAGCATAATAAAATTTTGTAAGTATCATAATTTTACAACTTTAGACACTCAATACCTACATGGGTAGAGACATACATGAAAATCATACAATACCTTGATTTAATTGTAACATAGCTTAAAACTATGAAAACTATGCAAAATGACGCAATATATTAGAATACAATATACATTGTTAGTGGCATCACCATCACAAACTAATATGGATCACCACCAAACATAAAAGAGAAGACACATCACCACCTAGAACACACGTGCATCACCACCCAAAATTTAGAGAAAAGGCATCAACATCTCAACATCTTTAATAAAAAGTGATCGACGTCAACACCCAATCACCTTGAAAAAGGCATAACTACTTGTTACCTGAGAGAAGGTAGATAATATCTTGTGTCTATTATAGACAGGAGGGCCACACTTTATATAGGACTCTGTGTGGCTGTCAATACCTATTTACAAAATGTGGAACTAATTCCAATATATAATAATTTAGACAAACTATTATACCTAACACCCCCTCAAACTGGTGCTTAGATATTGTCGACACCTAGTTTGTTATATAAAATTTTAACCTGACATCTATTTATGGATTTAGCAAATAGATCTACAAGTTAATCTTTTGAGCTGAATAGTTTGAGATTGATCAACTTGTCTTGAACCTTCCCTTTGACGAAGTGACAATTAAATTTGATGTATTTTGTACATTCATGAAAAATAGGGTTGGAAGCTATGTGAACCGCAAGATGATTTTCACAATATAATTTTATGGCTTCAGATTATGGAAATCTTAGATCTTCCATGAAGTTCCTGACCCATAGAAGTTTAGTTTGGTGACATGAGCCACAAAGTGATACTCAGACTCGACGCTTGAGCGAGAGATGATAGTGCCTCTATGGTTAATATTGCATTTTTTTGGAAAGAAATGAGTTGTGTGAACGGATGAAATACTATTTTGCATTGTCTATTTGGAAAATGCAAATACTTCACAAGAATTGTCTTTCAATTTTTTTTTCCAAATAGAGAAAATATCAGAATAATATTTCATGAGATACAACCATCTAGTTCTCAAAAGTTCATCAATAAATGTACCAATATACATCAAATCATGTTTGAAAGAGACTTTACTAAGTCCCCAAACATGAAAAATACAAAAATAGAGTCTACACGCATAACATGTATGAAAGAAAATAGATCTATGGTGCATTTCTAGTTGACAAGCTTCAAAATTAAGTTTATCTAAATTATGAACTTGAGAACGAAAATGTAAAGACTCTCGAGAGATAAGTGATGAAGGTGATTGTTGATGAGTAGATGAGATGCAAGCATGTAAGACCTTAGAGTCCTATTCATATTATAGAGACTGGCTTCCTCATCCCCACCACCAATCACAGCCTTCGTCCAAAGGTCCTATATCAAACACCGACTGGGATAAAAAGTGATGGAGGCACAAAGATCATAGGTCAATTTACTAATAGATAGTAAATTAATCAAAAGGAAGGAATGAAAAGGGTGGATGGTAGGTTTATATGAGGAAGGGGCAAGATGGTCCCAATACCTTGAATGGAAATTGAAGATCCATTCACAATGGCAACTTTAGGGGCACTTCCTTTTGTGATGGAAATGTTGGAGATGATGCTAGGTATACCTATAATATGACACCAGAATCGAGTATCTAGGATGAAAAACCTATATTTGTGGATTGAGATATGTAGGTTGTAGAAGGATGTGACTTACCTGGCATGTGAACTTGTGAAGCAATAGATGAGGATGTTTGTTAAGATGCTAAAATATGAAAGAACTGACTATGTTCTTCATCAGTCACCAAAAGAAGCACTTTATGAGGCTTCTCATATTTTGATTGATTGATTTATTCCTTTTCTACATTCTGAAGAGGAAAACACTTATTTGGAAGAAAATAAAAACAAATTCACTTTACCCCTTTTTACCTTTCATGATGGATTGTCTCTTGATTTGATGAGGAGTTTGCTCATTAGATTTTTTAGTGGATGTGAAATTGGTAGCAATATTCTGAGATGGGAAGCCATGAATGGTGTAGCATGTCTCCTTCTAGAGACCCTTTTTGCCTATATGGTTGCACTCGAGTTTTCCCATAAACCTAGAAGAGCATCCTCCCCCCTCCCCCATGCTCAAGTCCTCTAGTAGATAGATTGGTGGTGTTGTGGGAGACAAAGGAAGATGGATCTATGACATGATTAACTAGTGAGTTTTACTAGAGGAAGGCTCTTAAGACACACTAATATGCTTTTGTCAGGGAGGGAGGCTCTATCCCTAAAACAATCCATCTTCTAACTCCATTCTATTCCTTGCCTAGACAAGTAAGGAACTTAATGAGAACCATATGGTCTCATAGTTTCTGGAGCTTGATAGGGTCGACAGAGGTAGGAAGGAGAATTTTTAAATCTTTCGTGATGCGAGTGACCTCTCCAAAGTATTCATGTAGATTCTTCCCCTCTTGATTAATTTGCACATTAATCCTTCATGTCATACATTTGAGATATGTTATTAGAGTACATAAATTGGAGATGATCCCAAAATGACTTCTAGTCAGTCAAGTGATCCATCTTATCAATGATGTGACACTCCATTAAGTTCCATAAAGTAGAGAGGAGACTAGCATCATGCTGTTCCCACTATAAAATAGAACCATCATTGGGCGGTCCTTCTTTGAGATGCTTCTCTATCTCTTAACCTTTGAACCTGGTTATCTTGCAAGTCGATTGAATAAAGTTGCCTCTAGTTAATTTGTTTGAGGTGATGAAAACATTTTGGACAATAGGAGGTGTGGATGGAAGAGATTGTAGCTATAGATCTTCAAGCTTTTGCAATTTCTTTCTATCGTCAATGATGCTCACATTGTTCATTTGTATACGCACACATGTTTTATGTATTAACTATAAATGTCAAAGATGAAACATATCAGAAACCTAACAAACATATATATTTTGGTCCACGCTTGATCAATTAGACAATAAACATCCATATAAACATTGAGTAAAATAATATAATGAAATAACCTACAAAATCAATAAAGTTTAAAATAGTACCACAATAAATCCACACAAGAAATAAAAGGTAATTTATGACCAAAACAACAACTATATCAAGAAAACCATTGATTCAACAACAAACAAGCCACGTTAATGTTTTTTAGCAGAATCTGATAATAAATCACATGACGTCAACAATTTTTCTTTACATCCTAAGTAAAAATAACATTAAGTCAAAATCTTAATTCCAACTTCTCAGTAGTTCAAATAAGAAAAAGGTTGATCCTCACAACAAAACATAATTATTGACCAAATAATGGGTGCAAATCGAGAATTTTCTTCAATCAACAATATTTTATCCAAGACATTTGGTTTGAATCAAACACTATATTCTTTTTTTAGTCGAAGACTCTCTAAATTCCGACTAACTAAAATAATTAGGTAGGTTAGTGAAAAAATAAATAATTGTATGGAATACACTCAAGACAAGTCTTAACTAGAAATATGTTTTGGTTGAACAAATATCTAATTGAGATAAAGTTTAGTAAAAAATTAAGGTGCATAGTCAATTATGCATGTTTGATCTTAGACATGCATGTGGCCAATAATGAATCTAGTGGAGTGATTAAAATCATTCTTTTTATTAATGAAAATATATACACATAACTTAACACAAGTGAACGACCTAATTCCTTATAGTATATATCCACAAATACTTCAACAAAAATATTTTAATACTAAGAGGTGTAGCTATCTATCTCAAGCAAAACGAAGAATATTCTTCTTCAAGGGTATCCTTGGGCCAACATATATTTATACAAAAAAGGTTATATATAACTCAAATAAAACCTACTATCCCGATTCAGAAATAGGAATAACTAGAAACATAACCATGCTACTAACATTTTCCAAAAACAACACCTCAAATTATATAGTTTGATATCCTATGATTTACTAGGATTTTAACTAGGATGAGGGATCCATATTTTTAGACTAGGTTGGGATCTGATCCTATTTTCCATAGGTAACTTGAATTTTAATGGGACTAGACTCTTGGAGATACAACATTTAGAAGAGATGAGCTTGCATGTATTGGTCTAAGAGTGATTGGATGATGTCACTAGTGTAGAATTGTCCACTTATCCATAGACTAGTGCACTATTACCACTGACACTCTATTTAAAAGAAGCTTCCACACTAGAGGTGAATGACATGGGTCTAGTGAGCTAAGTAAAGGGTATGCTATTCTATGTTTTGGTGGTGAAATGTATAGGCTTGATGTTGGTTTGGATTAATGTATTGATTAGATGATGATTGAGTTTCTTGGTGGTTTATTTTATATGAAGAAAAAACTTGTCTAGATCAACAACCTACTTTTGGACTGGAGGATTTGCACACCCTAGGATTGGTTAGGGTGAATATTAAAGGAAGTGAAGGTAATTGAAAATAATGGTAACACCAAATTATAGAAATATACAATTTAATAAATAATGAGTAAAAATCGCCATATTGCTTGTGCGACAATGATAGGGGAGTGAAGTCAATGTAATGAAACATGAATGGACGTATTGATTATAGAACCCATTTGTAGAATTTACTTTAGGTTATTTCATTAGGTTGGATGAGTATATAGATGCTCATGGATATATACATGTTGACTACTATATGGTGAAATCCAAAGAGGTTGTATTATTGGAATATGGGCATGTTGATTGTCAATAGATGTTCTATAGTCCAATTCAACGTGAATATGTTGGTTGTTGGATACTAAGGCTCTGATTGGTTTGCTGTAATTGGATCAAGAAAATAAGGAACTCAAATTCCAAAGTAAATATTGAGTGATTGGTTCACCATAACTCTATACAATTAGTTCCTTGGATTTTTTCGGACTTCCATACATATAAATAGGATTTTCATCTAGACTTCTAGAAAAAACAAGGTGAAAATGAGTTCCCTCACTCTAGCAGCAGCTCTGTGCATTCTCTACCACACAACTAAAGGCTTTCTTTTGAAATACAAATCCATTATGATTATCCATGTTGTCCTTCTTCCTTTGTCCATGGTGTGAAACAACATTAAAGCATCAAAGGCTTATTTCTGGGTTTGTTTTTGCGGTGACGACAACACTTCATTGTTCTCTTCTCCACGACATCAAAGTATCCACGTCTTATTTTACTGATTTCCTCTAGGGCATTAGTGTCAAAGTCTTACTTCACATGTTTTGCTTTCTTCAAAGTGTTAAAGCAGATGATTGTTTGTTCCTCACTAATCAAGGCACAATATTGGGACATATCATACCATTGTGCCACTACCTTTTTTTTCTCTTGACCAACCTCCAAAAATGTAAGTTGTCGTGTAATTTTTAAATAATTGCCTTGTTTATAATTATTATCAACAACAACACGAGTTGAAATAGCAAGAATTTGTTGGTCTTATTATTGATTAGTCAACAAATGTAATATACTTCTTCTCTTCTAGCATCATATATGTTGTGATGTTTACTTTTTGTTTGTTTGATGCTACATCTTATTATGTAGTTATATTTTTTATTTGTCTGTGCAATAGCTGCACAAATCAGTACATATATATATATATATATATATATATATATATATATATTAGTTCAAATTACCAAAAAATAAACACATAGAAGGCATTTGTCTTGAAAATTGTAAATAAAGAGCTAATCACCTGAACTCATTTTCCAGGAGCTTGACTTCAATTCTGGAAAAATGACTTTCGGAATAACTCTAGTCATAGAATAAACTTTGAGGTTCATCCCTGAGTATATCACATGGATAATATTTTATCAAAGGTTGGTCCTTTCATGGTCTATAAGATAATAAAGCCATCAAACCAAATAGTTTTGAATAAACAAAGCCTAATTCTTACAAAATGGAATATGTGTCTGTCAAATTGATGCATTGCTAAGAAAAATAAGAGATAAAACTATGAATCTTTGTATTATCAACCATTGAGGGATATTCCCTTTTCTAGTATCTCCCATTTTTTCCCTTATAGAACTTGATTTCTAAAACACATATTGAGTGTCAATCATTTATCCTTGACTCATTTCTTCCTAGTCACATAAATGTCATGCATGATAGCTTGAGACACTATCATTTAATCCACTGAAATGACAACGAACTAGACTTCACCCAACAATGAAAACAAAGACATTTTTTGACAAATGGTTGGTATATTGGGGTTAATATATATTATAGGCGTAATTCTATCCAAGTATGCATATAAATGGAGTGAAAATGCCAAGGTTCAACTGGAAAAATCAAAATATTCACATAGTTTTGAGGATTGCACTGAGCCAGATAGGGGCTTCTTATTCTAGATGGTTTCATGTGCATTGATTAATGTCCTATAAGGATTCTAGTGTATATTATCAAAGAAAGGATAGAACTCCCAGTCACAAGTTATTATTATTGCATCACAAAAAATACTTTTACATCTTAAAGTAATAACGAAAATTTGAATTTAATAAAAAATGATCAAGATAATGACAAGACAAATATTCCTTGGGAATATTACATGGATTCATCTCCAACACTCTTATAACTTTAGGTCTTAAAATGCTGCTATGTCAATTGAAAATGGTTCCACTAAATGCCATCCTAAAAATTCTTGATTCCTTAAGTTAAAGTATTCACACATTTGAACACCCACAAAGTTGGTTTACATGTTTGTATAACATGATAAATAATGAGATAAAAACCCTTATGAAGCTCTATCAAAGGGTGATAAATTGTGTCATGAAGTGAAAGCATTGTTATAGGAGACATTTTTGTTTCATATGTTGACTCCTGATGAAGATCTTTTTAGCCTTTTCACATGAATAATTTATATTCATTTCATGTTTATGTGCAATCACTGTTAGATTCTGAATAACCATTCAAAGCTAACTATCCATGCATTTAATTCTCATAAAAACATATGAAAATAATGTAAGGCGCATATGAAGTTAGGGTATGGGGAAAAATGGTAAAAATACATAATTTAAAAACATGTCACTAAACCTAATCTTCCTTGTAACATATTCATTGAAGTTTTCTTCTCTAAGAATAATACCAAAAACTTGGTTGTGACTAATACTTACTAAAAAAGTTCCTTACAGCCTTCATGGGATTCAAACTATATAATAAAAACTCTCTTTTTTAAATTTTAGTCTTTATGCATATACATATGTCTGCATATACAACTCATGATGAAATGAGGGTTTCCTCAAATACAAGGCAACACATGTAAGTATGTAAAGATGTCTCCATATAAACTTGTAAGATAAAGAGAGATTAGGTATGGTTATCTAAATGATCTAATTACTTAGCAAAGAGAGAATATTGAAGCTAACCAAGTTAAGAGCTATGGATGAAAATAATGGGACCTCTCTTTTGTTTAGCATAAAAGCCAACCATTAGAGAGAAACCCAAATACTAAACCCAAATTATGAAGCAAAAAACCTAATCCTCAATAAATGCAATTAAAACAATATATAAAAAACACAAATACATTCTTCCTTTTTCTTTCTCATTAAACCTCGTAATAATGTCACCTCTATGACAACATATTTAATCACCATAAATTGTAGTCAACTCCATTCAAACTAGAATCAAGACTTATTTCTCAGATGTGATCAAATTTGCATTAGTTACATGAATATGAAAGAACAAACTCGATCTGCAACCATTCTGAGTAAGAGAGAGTACATGGAAATTCAAATCTATCTAGATTATTTTGTCAACATCTTCTTGTCATGACCTCTCCACTAGATAGCATTGTACCTAATAACATTTGAAACAACCTCATGAGACTGATATAGATCCCCACTGAGTGGATACCTCCCACTCAAGGCGAGTACATGCATCATGATCAACTTAATTATAATGAAGTTGAAAGAAACGTGCAACTATTGAAAAGTCTAGTAGATAGTTCTATTATCTAACTAAATACAATTTATGATAACAATATAATTCATCAAAGAATGTAAACACTTAGACTAAATCCAACCTTAAAACATCTTTTAGAGCTTCTCTATGAACAAATCAATAGATGTTACTTAATTTAGATTGAAAATCAATTAGTATGAGTAACCAGTCAAGATTAAACATTTAGAATCAATACATAACAATAAGATCGTCTTTGTGACACTCCATCAGCCAGACTAGGAACACGTCCTACAGTCCTGAAGTTGAAGTACACATTGACATGTCTACCAAATAATATTATTAAAATGAGAAGTAAATCTGAATAATATTCATAGTGGATAAAGATCCCAACATCAACTGCATGTCAAAACTTAATATCCAATTCCAAATCAGAAAATTAAGGATATAGAAGTAGATCATATTTATAAAGACTGATTAGTTTCCACAATAAGAAGCACATTCAAAAATAATAGATCTAACAACTAGTAGTAAAAGGCATATAACAACGTTTTACTCATATTCTACACTTGTCATCTTTTATTCATTTTCCCTAAAACTAATTGGGTTGTACCTCACCAAGTAGAGTTCCCAAGCCTCATTCTCGCATCAACGACTCACTGCTATTGTCTTGGGGTTTAAACGACCACCCTAAGATATCAACAACAAACCCTGGTCCACTGTAGGGTTGCCTAAAGAGGCTCACGTCCTCATCTTAGATGCACGAGAAAGAAACCAACATAACATAATATCACATATAATCATTGCATATCACATATCATAATTTTTACATGTTTTATAGTTTTCATTTCATCATAGTCTATACGTCATGGATATAGACTTTCACAATAAGGATTTAGGTCTAGAGCTACTCTAGATGACTCACTCCTAAATCTTGGTGGTCTAACCTTTAAGGTCTTGATCCACACTCCGGAAATCCTTCTCATAATTATCTGATTGCTACAAGAAAATCCATTTTGAATCCTCAATGAGGACCTCGGGGGAACTCACTGTGTTCATGGAACCTAACCAGATGTATCATCATTTCACTTGTTATTAAATCTCTTTTACACATCTTAAAAGAAGTCAAAACATCATGTATCATATTGTGTATTGTCACACAACTAGAATGACATGAATCAAATTAGGTTTATTAAGAAAATCAAGACTAAAATAAGAATCATAATAATATGTAATTTTACAACACATCTAATTCTTTCCATTTCCACATCACATCATAACAATCATCATCATGGGCCTTCAGCCTGAGACATGATTTCATTGTCCATCATTTATCCTAAGCAAAGTTCCTAAGAAGTAATCAAAGTATGTTAACTGATCTCAAAATGTTTCTAATCCATCCATTTCATATCAACATTTTCATCAAGTATTAACAAAGACATTAGAACTAGAAACAATATAAGCATATAGAAATCTCATGTAATTTATCATGTTCATAACAGACTTACCATGCAAAAAATACTTATTCTATCCAATTTCTATAGATATGAATAACTCTCAAGTATAAAAATGCATAAGACACTTAATACTTCTCTCTTACTATTTACCATTCTTCAATTAGGGTTACTATTCGACACATAAGTGATCTCATTTGAAATCTATCAGAGAAAGCCATCTTCAGAATACAAGTATCCTCACATACAATTACAATCCAATGGCACATTCCAACAAACAAATATATCCTTGAATGACATTTTGTATTTTAATTTAACTTTATTCATATGCATTCCTTAACCCCTCATTTGAGTTCATTACTCATTAACATTACATAGGCCATCATTTTAGGGTTAGAATTAGGTTCTTAGACCCGTCTACTCATTTTCATCATTTTCCTTTGATATCATATTCATTAGTCTTAAATTCTTTAATTTCATGGTCACTACTACTCTTGGAACAAAATGCTCTAAAGTTACTAAATGCATAAGGTTTCTATCTCACAGATATCCGTTATAGTCCGATTTTAGAATATTCTATTTATTTTAGTTCAATCGAGATATACTTAAACTAAAAAGATAAAAGACTTTCTCATACTTATTTTATTAATATTTAGTTCATTACATATCATCACAATCCATCTCACTCTTGCCCACTTATTATTTTGCATCTATATACATGTATCATATCATTTGACTAGTAATGGAATTTTTGTAAATAAAAGCAATCTTCTATTTCTTATAATCTCAAGTTAGAAGGTTCCAAGGATTAGGGTTACTTTTAGGAGGTCTTGGAGTAGGCCCTCTGTGTTTTCTTTGGATTTTTATCCTGGTTGTATGGGGTGCTTCTTTGTGCCCAAAGTTTTTGGTCTTCATTTAATAGTAACACGCTTTTGGACCGACCAAAAAAAAGGATTAGGGTTACTTCATCTATCCTATAAATGTGTAGTCATATTTTTAATTCATTATTATGTGACTTGTATAAAAGTCCCGCATTCATGTGCGGTTTACTATAAATTAATAAATAATAAATATATAGACAAATTAGGATTAGATCATACTGATCTGACTTATCTCCTTCAATTGAAGTTATAATATCTACAATTGAGAATTTCTTGAAGTTTAGGCTTTATCTCTCATACACAACTTAAATTGAATTTGTAGGGTTTAAGAAGTCATCTTAGTTCAAAAAATGATGAGAATCATATCATTTAGTAATCTCATCATGGTACACATGAGTTCATTAGGGATATCACACATATGGAAACTCTAGTTTCCATTTTCACATAAATTATCCATCAATCATAAGTATCCATCGATTCATTGTCTCATTTGAGTCAATCCCTCAACACAAACCCTAGATAGGGAAATCACCATTACAAACCCTCATATCAGTCCTTATGTACATGCCATGTTGAATATCAATAAGATTCTACAATACACTTGTGTAATTCAACCTAATGCAATTCAAATATGATTCTATATATGTTGGCTCACTTTCCAAGAATATCATTCAATAGGTGGATTCTAAGCAATGTTTGTGTAAAACAAAAAATACTATATCTATGAGATTTTCTTAAATCTTGAACAATATATTAGGATCTAGACAAATACAAATCAAAGAGAAATAATCTAAATCAGTATCTTTCAGTTCCTAAAAATTATACCAATTGTTTCCTTACTTGCATGCGTGTTCTAGAAATGATCTTGATTATTTAATTCATATTTAATTAAGCTTTCAACATGGTTACAAAGCTTAATAGGGAGAGAAACACTCACCTAAGGAGACGAGCACCTTAAAAACGTAGGTCAAATTATGAGTTTCTAGAATCCAGCCAGGTTCTAGCTATTGAATCCATTTCTTCCTCCTCTCAACTTGGAATTCCTAGAATTGGTGAATAGGAGAGAAATAGTGAGAAACAAGGGAGATTTGATATCATTTTGGGTAAAATTAGAGAAGGAACAAAATCTTTACACGTGATAGAAGATTCATTGTGAAAGACTATGAAAAGAAGCTAAACTTACTTGATTTCATCATTTCTGAAATGATAAAGCCCTAGGTCAACATCTCCACCTTCTTCCTCACTCAAACCCTAAGCATCCCTGTCTCTTTAGGATTTCATTGATATGGAATGAATCACGAATTATGAGTGCTCCTTGGATTTTAGGTTACTCATATAGTTCAATTAAGGTGCTTGGGTTAATTGCAAATTGACCCAACTTTACACTTTCTTTTATTTCAACATAATTTTCTGTCAAAAACAAATGTTACTGAAGATCATTTATTGGTCAAACCTCCTCGAGCACTTATAAAAATTTATAGTTATAAAGATTCAGTAAACATTTTAAATCAATTATAGTTACCAATAAATACAGAAAAATTAAACAATATACTGCTATACTGCAGTCTGTAGGATGGTCGGTCGAGTTGTTACTGATAAGAAACTCAACCGACACCACAGTCTATATGACTTAAAAATTATCCAAAACATAATGTCTAAAATGGAGTTTCCAAGAAACAGTTAAAATTTCATATCATTTGGATGGAAACTAATTTTAATATAAAATTCAAATACTAAACTACTATATTTCATCCTGAATGCATGGTCGTCTGAGTTTGTCCTAGGAAAACTCGACCAACAAACATGTCGTAAAATTCTTCAAAAAATTTGGTATCTTTCAAGAACACTAATAATTGAGTTACTCAAAGTATTTTCAATTTTCAACTAAATTAGAGTTATATATAAAATACTAAAAATAATTTACTACACCATTGTATTTATAAAATTTTGTATTCTTATGCTATCAAAACCCTAATTTGGTCGTTTAGGGTTTTAAATTGTCAAACCCTAATTGTTTTAAATAACATCATATTTGTAGTTTTTGTTACTTTTAAAGAATTATAATTATACTACTATCATTAATCAAGCTTAAGTAATGATCAATCTACTAAACATGCAATCATCCAAGTAAACCCTAATCAGATGGTTAATATGAAAATGGGTCATTACAGAAAACTTTTAATAACACTTACAAGAAGTGCCAACATAATAAATACAAATGCAATCATTGAGGTATTTCAACCATAACACATGATAGGATTAAATCTGCAAAAAATATAGAGTTAAGAACTCATACATCTAAACATGTTCCAGGTGTAAAAGAACTGATATACTCTTAACAAGGGAATCCCTAGAAAATTTCTTCTCATAATCTCCGTACTTTTCTTATGACAATGCTTAATGGTTGACCATATCCAGCAAGATATGATAGGAAACTATAGGCAAAAAAATCACCTACAACTAGATTTCATGAAACCATAGTGAAGCCAAGGGCCCATAGCTTATAGGTACGAGAGGAGGCTCGATCACTATCAAGGAGGTGTTGATACGTATTAAACTAGAGGGGAAAGTAATGATATATGAATCCTAGTAAATTAGAAATAGATAATCTATGCATAAATACACCACTACAGTCTTTGGAGCAACCTATGAATTTAAATTAGGTCAAAAAGGAAGAAATGACAAATACATGGTAACTCTATCATCTAATGTCAACCACTCCACAAAATGAGGAGGAAAAAAATGTACATACTATAGATTGGAGTAGCTTTGAGCAATACCTAGGTTGCAAGTTTGCTCGAGATCCATGTTTGAGAAGTTCAGACGAGTACTTGAACCAGGGGTCCAGGAGAAGGTTTGATGGAAATCCATGGGTAAAAGATCCTGGTAGTGAGAGCATGGTGTAGGAAAACACAATTAGGTTTTCATGGTGCACATATGTAAATCTCAACTAAGGTAATGACGAAAGAAAGTAAGATTCAATGAAAAAGAAGTGGTAAAGTTTTCGTGAAACCAACATGATGGAAGCATTCATCAGGGTTCCTAAATTCTTACAAGGGTGACTATTATATGTTTGGGACACATGATTGATAGTTCATATTTGAGACGAAGAGGAAAGTCTTTACTCTTTTGAATGTTTTGGGCTTCAAGGGAGATCATGTCACATTAGGGATATTATGTAAGAATAAATTATAGAAGGAAAGGGAGAACGGATCGTGAGAAGATCACTATGAGTGAGAGAGAACAATAAAGAAATATTTTTGGAAAAGGTAAACATATAGGCAGAGACAACCTTCTAGCTATCCAATATAGAACCCAATGGCTCCCAAGGAGCAAAAAATGTCAAATATTTGAGAAAAATTAAACCATAGTGTGACCAACTAAAGTTGAGGGAATAACTTAGATTTTATTGAATTTGGTCATTGAAATCCATTTTCTACTTCTTTCATTTGTTATTTTTATTAAATTAGTTATCATTACCCATTTGAAGTTGAAATTCTCACACAACCTAATTAGGATATACATAACTCAAATGTAACACTAGTGTCATGTTTTGAGAAAATTTAGTGGATCATTAATATGTTACAGTTTAATGGAATTATCACCATAAGTGTTATGATATCTATATCTATTTTACATAGATGGATTTTATACATGTGAGGATTATTAATCTAAGTGACTCCTAATTATAGATTTCTTGAATTGCCTTATTTAACTCTGATTTGCAATAAACTGAATTATTATAAATCCACTAACACAATTGCAAGTTAAACTTCTGACTTGCATGAAATATTCATATTAATATTTATTTGTATTTTTGATGTATTTTATTATTATTGTAAATGTGGTAGCAGTTGTCCATACCCACATTGCGATGGTATAAATGAATGTACTAAATCATACTACAACAATTAAGTTATGCAGACATTTATTAAATGTCAATTGATGTTACATATTACATATTACTCCAAAGTCTATTAGTTGATCTCATTAATTTTATTCTTTTCCATTATGATTTTGGAAATGGGAATAAACATGCCTCCCAATAGAAATTCAAATGCACAACTGTCCTCCTCAAACTAACTACTTCAGATGGGATTATGATGAAATGTCCCGATATTCTCATGCTTCTC
Source organism: Alisma plantago-aquatica (assembly GCA_963693085.1). Taxonomy (NCBI): domain Eukaryota; kingdom Viridiplantae; phylum Streptophyta; class Magnoliopsida; order Alismatales; family Alismataceae; genus Alisma; species Alisma plantago-aquatica. The sequence continues at coordinate 1,251,464,633 of OY856412.1, forward strand.
TTAGCATGCACCTTGCCCCCTTTCAAACTAAAATGAGAAGGAGTTCCTTCGAGGGGACCCATCATTTAGGACAGAAATCTGGAAAGCATAGAATTCAGTGGATAACAAGAGGTTTGCATGAGGGAGCCCAATTACGAAAAAGGCATGCTTGTTTTCCTTTCCTTTGAGAGCATGTATCCTCTATTTCCGTCCAGGTTGATTCAGTTGATATAGAGTCACTAGATGCCACCACAATGTTTTTATTGAAAATAGGAGAGATAACCTTTGCATAATAAAGTGTCACTAATTTATTTAAGTAGGGTTTGATGTTAGACTTTATGTTCACACTCTGTGCATTTCTTATTATAATAGGGTGCCTTCATGAGTTTTTATGCTAATTTGAACCATGTTTGTCCAACCATTAACCACTACACATGTTATCCTTAAAATCATGTAATTAGGGTTTGATTAATAAGTAAATCTAGGTTTTAGTATCTTTCATAAGGGGATACTAGGGTAACCATATATACCTAATTTCATGGTGAAGAACTCTTCCTAGACAATATACATAGGCTTTCGACTCCATGGTCTCCCAACTACACCATTATGGGGTTCATATTACCATAATTTGAGACGTGTTTGCTCAATTTTGCCATGATTTATCAACATGTGAGAAAGCTACCTTGGAAAATAATGTGAGGCATCAAACATTAGAGGAACAAGAATGTTAACAAATGTAATTGATTACATTCCAATGACGAGGTAAATGCATGAAGATCTCTATGGGTATACTCCCTAATTAGAAACAATGTTCACACAACTTTAAGGATAGAAGCTAATATTTGTAGAAGACAAAATAATGAAGTAGATAACAATTGCATATTGAAAATATGGATAGAGGGGTGCAAAGAAATAGATCACATGTCCCTTCATTAAAGCCGTGTAATGTATGCTTCTACATTCTTGTGGTAGGGATATTAACCCCTCAATTAGACATTTGTCGATTTGTGTGGAGAATGAGAGGCAATGGCATCTATGGAAGATATACTACTTGTGGATTATCATGAATGATCTTAGTGGTGGCTTGATGACATAAACAACTAGTGAAGGACATGATCCTCACTATTTTCTATGTGATGTAGTCATGGATCACCTATTAAGGGGCAATGTTGTTCTCGTGTGAGCCCTAGTAGTCTCCCACCTCTCTCAAACTCCTTGAGACCCTTTACATTGTTTAATGGAGTTAGGAGGAGATTCACAAGTAGGTTAGTCAAATAGAGCAATATTTGGGCTAAAGATAAAGAACATCTCTTAATTAAAGCAATGATTTTCTCATGTTTGTGATAACAAAAAAGGTGACACTTCTAGGGTGTTCTCTTGCTTCCTTGATTATGGAACAAATTAATGGTGAAATTGCAAAACAAACATCTAAAAGTTACAAAAAACATGAAAACAAAATATTACAGTCATGAAGGTTATGTTTTTGGTTTTGTCTTCCTTAATTTTTATGTCAAACTCTGGAGTGAATTTGTAGAAATAACACTAAAAATTTGTAAAGACCTAAAAAGGATCTTATACTCATAAAGAAAGCAGAAACTGTGATAATGTAGTTAGATTCACCTGTAGGTCATTTGGATGGACGAGTGATACACATGAGGAAGTGAAGAAGAATAGAAGAAAAGACTCAAACATTTTCCTTTTTCTACCTCAACTACTATTGCACTCTATAGGATCTCTAGTGAACGTGAAGGAGTCCATGTAAGAGGAGGAGAAGTTGTAGTTGGCATAAGTAGAATGTGGTTTCTCTAAATGGCTTGAGTTTGTTTCCATCTCTCTGATTTTGATAATTGATGAAAAACAAGAGTTTGAGGTGAAGATGGGGAGACAAGGAAGATATAGGAACAAGAGTATTTCTCTTTGTATTTCCGTTGCCCTTGCCATATAGGGGTGAACAAATGATGGTCCAGACCACAAAACCAGACCAAAATGTCCAGTTCGGTCAGGTTCGATCCTAGACCGGTCTGAGTTCGGCCTGGACCACGGTTTATAAATTTTGGAAGTTCAGTCTGGTCCAAAACAGGTCAGACCACGGTCCGGATAGTAGACCGATTTATAGGTAAAATACATTAATATTTAGATATATATTATGTCACAAGTACAAACACATCACACATATAAACACTATTAGTGTAAGTGTTTGGTATCTATATTATATAATTGTTAAAAATTATTAGATTGTCTATTTTTTACTATTAAATAATTGTGAAATACATAAAAAGTCTGATTGCATTTCAAACGGCCCGATCTCGGTCCAGTCCTACATTGAAACGGTCCGATCCTAGTCCGATCCAACTTCAAAACGGTCTGGTCCACAATCTATAAATTTGTTGAAATTCAATCCTCGATCCGATCCAATCTGATTCGTTTCTGGACCAATGCTCACCGCTATCGTCATATACGACAACCAAAGGGTGTGCATGCAGAAGGAGTCGTGAAGGGTAATGAAGTCTGCATACACGGACGGAACGAAAGAGGCATGCGAGAGATATACATACAGTTGATCCTCCCTCTACCCCTTCTTTTTTGTTTCAATATATGTACTCGCATTCACATGCCTCAACCGGCTTAAATTCGGGCTACATTAGGCCCAAGTTCGAACTATATTTTAGTTGCAGTCCCTTGAAGTGATGATATCTATTTCATGAATGGGTATCTTCACAAACACCCAAATATTACAAACCCAGTACTAGACTATGCCTTTAGCAAATACGAAACCCTCGTTCAAATCCCCCACTCTCTTCAAATTGATCTCGTTGCTGTAGTCAGGGCCCGTTTTGTTTAGGTGTAGTGCCAATAATTATTATTGTCCAAACAATTTAGAGGCTCAGTTAACCTGAAGACGACGCACACAACTGCTTGTTTTTCATGTAAGTTATTCCCTTCCAAAACCCTCTGTCTCATCCACTTTACACATGCCATATGTCATCCCAGTTTACACATGGCATATGTACGACATGACATCATCTCTGGTCAAAGGGCCGTACGTTGTTGGTTTGTCATACACAAGCATGAAACTTTTCCATGCTTTTACCAATATCCAAGTCCAAGAGGTAACCATTTGTTTGGGTGCAATGCAACACTTATGAGACTGCACATATTTGTCTCATTTACATAATTCCACCCCCTCCCAAACCCCTGAAAATGTCACCCGATTGCACGCGTAATAAAAGATTCTTTTGTAGGTCTTGCAATATCTTAGTCCAAACGGATACAGTTGCCTGTAATGCATGCCGTGTCAACTCTTATCAAAGTGCGGCGCTGGGGCATGAGGGCAAAGGGTTGCGGCCGAAGGGAAAGACACTAGCACGCAGTTGCTGGCCAGTAACATGCCAAGCCAGCCACCTAGCTAGCGCTGTTGATGGCGATGGATCCTATGCCTACAGAAAGTTAAAGAAGAGAAAAGTATCACGCTTCCAAACGTATAAAGTGACTACAAGGAAGAAAGCATCTGCACAGAAACGGTTGGTTCCATCAATGATTCCATGCCATAAGATGATCTTGGTGGTTCACTCGATCTTGCAAAAAGCAATTGTGCTAGCTCGAAGATGAGGTAGATGAGCTAGCACAGACAAGACAGAGAAGTATTACAACCCACTGGAAAATTACAAAGATGGGAGTTGACCTTGATCAAGGGAGGGTATATAGAAAAGGGACCGTAAAAGTAAGCACGTATATACACTAATCACCAGTAGATTTCTATGCATTTCTCCTTTTCCTACTAAGATACAACCCAAGTCAGGCCACTATATTACACTATGCATGCCACCATGGGTGCATGGGATTTGTGTTAAAAGAGACAGTTTTTCTTGTTTGCCAGCAAGAGAGCCATGGCATGGGACTGAGAACTGAGACCGACCGGTTGGCGAAGTTTGAGGGATCGATCTGTCGTTTGTCCGGGTATCTCGCCGCTTTAGTCCGTTTGTACGTTTGTCTTGGACTTGTTTGAGTCGTCTCTCTTGTTCCCTTCTGTACGTCGCTGACCCGTTTGGGGCATTGGATTTGGGGGTATCTATCGCATCCTTTATTGCCAGCAAAAACAATGGTCCCGTTTCAAAGTTTTGGCGGTGTACCCTTTCTTTTTACATACGTCTTTCTGCTGCTGCTGCTGCAATCTTTACGTTATGGTATCCATTGCTTTTGTCAGCTTTCAGCACTGGGATACGCTTTAGTATCTACGTATGCATGTGTTGATGCGCACCACATTAAATTCTGGACACTGCAATTCTCACACCTACTTGAACCCTAGAAGCGATATCCCATGGCTAACATCATTCCTGCCCAGCCGCATCGAGTAGGATTTCCCTAGTCGCAGCTCACTGTTCCAAACATGTTACATTTATTCTCAACCGTTACAACACTCTATTAGTTTTTTTTGAGGTTAGTTTTTGGGTAGGCATATGATTGAGATTGACCCGAACGAGTTCCGAAACAATGAGCCAGTCACAGCAAATCTCTACCAGACCGCATCATCCTGATCCTTTAAAGGTTAATTTTGTTTGATGCTTGGTTTACGTTTGATGGGCCCTGGCAGTGAGGTCCATATTTTGCTCAAATTATGCAAGCATGATTAGTGTTTCTGTCTTTGTACTGGTTGATGTGTTGCATGCCTGGCTATCATCTATGGAAGGGCAGAATAGTGAAAAATACTTTGTGGCATACTTGCTGAAATTGAAGGAAGAGCCACCCCTCAAAAAGAAAAATATAGAGTTTTTTTTCCCTCACCATTGCTTTAATTCCTAACCCCCCCTCATGTTTGGATAATTCTAACCAGCCCCCTCAACCATTACGGCCGTCACCAACATAACGGCTAGTTGTTGTTTGTTATTATTTTAAGAACGATCTCCGTCCCTCCTCGTGTATCTATCTCTCCATTCCAATTTTTATTTTTTTCTTCTACATTTTCTCCGTTGTGTTGCTGTGAGAATGTGCTTAATAACATGATAAAGTTAGTATTATCAAATCTCTATCCAATACCGTAAACCTTATTAGTTTTGATTTAGAAAAAAAATTAACTTTGGGTTGGGATTGATCTTGTCAGTATAGACAACAATGTCAAATTTTAGGTTCGAGTCAATTTCACTATATTTCTAATAGTCAAACCCAGATCCAACCCGAGTCTGGAATCTGATCGCTCTATCCGAACCCGCAGCCGACTCAAATTGATAAATTTCTTTGATACGACCTAGACTCAGATTTTAGTCGACCTCAAACGAACTCAGTTTAGTAAAAAATTTAACCTATAAGCAACTTGTGTTAAAATTGGAACTTTGCTTAACTGGATTTTTATTTGAACCAAAACTTATTAGAATCCATCTAAATTGGTGAAATTAGAAACCATAATTGACCACAACACGAATTTTAGTTGGTTGCTCTGAACCCAGAATCGACCTAGACCCAAACTCAGAACAAACCCAATTTATCAAAGTTTAGAACCCAAAATACGAATTTGGGTTAGAGATTCGAGGTTCTGAATTTGAAAACCAAATTCTAGAACGTGATATTCAATTTTTTTGGTTCTAAGTTTCGACAATATAGACCAGTTCTATGTTCAAAGCTAGACTCAAAATTGACTCATAAATAAATTTTTTAGAATTATATGAACCCGAAATTGACCTATATTGTCCAACTTAGAAACCGAATATCAAGTTCTGAATTTTGATTTTCAAATTTAAAAATCAGAACTTATAACCCAACATTTGGATTTTGGATTCTAATATTTGACAACTTGGGTTAGTTTTCAGTTCAGATAAACCAACTAAAATCCGTCTAGGAAGATTTTAGTTTCAGAGTGATCAGAAAAAACTTTTATTGAGGTCGGTTAAGGGTTGTAAGCTTTGCTATAAATTTTGGTTCTAAATAAAATATAATTAAGCAAAACTTAAATTTAACACAAGTGGCTTGTAGTTTTTGAACAGTTCCTTTTTAGTTTTAACGATCCAAGTCCGAACCAAGTTGATTGAAATCCTAGACATGTTCGTTCGGAGAAATTTATCAACCCGAGTCAATCACATTCAGATAGAGTAAGTATAATTCGAATCCGGGTTGGATCCAAATTTAACGTTAGAATTCGATAAGATGTTTCTGACCTAGGATGATGATCCCTATACTGACGAGACCCAAACTCATAATTTCTTTTTTTCTTCTTCTAAATTAAACCTGATTAAGTTCACAGTGTTGAAAAAGATCTAATAATAGTAATCATCCGCTCATGCTATTAATTACATTCACAGTAAAGGAATGGGAAATCATTGAACATGTAGAAGAAAAAGAAATCGAAATGTGAGCGGTATATAGACCAGGCGGGGCAGAGAAGATTATTAAAATAATAACAAGCAACAACCATCCGTTAGGTTGATGGCGGTGGTAACGGTTGAGGGGGCTGCTTGGGATTATCCAAATATGAGGGGGTTTTCTGGAATTACAGCAAAAGTGAGGGGGTGTTTAGGAAAAAACTCAAAAATATATGGTGTATGTCTCTGATTCGAAGTCCAATGGCAAATGAAGTGTGTGGTACAAAAGCTTACTAGCTTCATATCTGAGTTTTTCTTATAAAAGACTCTTGCAAACATTCTACACATCTTTATATGCAAGGGCGTATGGGGGGGTGGTGGGCTGGGGGGCTATCGGGGCTTTAGCCCACCCCCACCCCCCCAAAAAAATGCTAAATACACATATATACATTTAGAATGAATAAGAATAGAAATGTTTGCTTAAATATAGTGAGCGAACGCAGGTTCAAATCCTTCGTCAGTATTTCTAGATGAAAAATTGAAGAAATAGCGTGACTTAACATTCAAAAAAGTGGAACATAACATAACAACAACATGAAAGAGTGTCACAATGGTACTTGTTCCACTACCAATACCTAGTGTTTCAAAGTTTGAATCCCCATCATGGTATATTTTTGTGAATGCTATTTTTTGTAAAAAAATGGCAATGACTAATCTAATTTAGCCCCTATGATAAATTCTTGGATCCGCCACTGTTTATATGATACATATTGATCAATTATCATAACTTCTAACTCCATCACAATGGTTTTATTTCCAATGATTCAGTTGTTAGTGTGTGTATCAACTTCACAGAAGCTCACATGCATCCAAATTGGAGTGAAGCTATGGAGGAGACGAACACACTATAGAAGAATCAAACTTTGGATCTTGTATCCATTCCAACAAAAAGAAGATATTTAGGTTTGAGTTGATATTATAGAAGAATCAAACTTCAGATCTTGGAATGGTGATATAAAGGACTAAGCGCCCTTGCACATTTCACGTGGTTCATCAAGAAACTAAAAATTTCCGTACATTGAGAAATAGTATTGATAGAGTACACATCTTCCACCCAAACTTACATCCTGACCTCGATCAATGCAAACATATAATAAAAAAAATCTAGTACAATACGAAGAATTTTTTTGCACAGTTTCAGAAGTCGAAATATTTCTAGACGAGAGAAAGGGCGGAAAGTGTACAAGTACTTATTTTTCGTGATAAAAATTATTCAGAACATTACAAATCGTAAATTAAAACTCTATCAAGATAAATGTTATACAATGATAGATATAAATTTGGTATATAATTTTCATGTAAAAATATATTCATACTTATAAATAATACTTATCTATTATGTAATACTTATGTATTAACATATACTTAAGTACTACAAATATAATACATATTTCTAAAATAAAAATACTCATTAATAAGTACTACTATACCTACTTGATACTTGAACAACACTAAAAATGCTTGTACCTCTTTTTTGTATTTAGTACACACCTCTCTCCATATACTATCACTTTCTTTCAATTTATTACACAATCTCTCACCATCCACTATCTCCTTGTTTCTATTTATGATGCCCTATATCTCCATCTATTATATTCTTCTTTCTATTAATTATAGCATCTCTCTCCATCCACTATTTCCCTCTTTCTTTATTCCTTCATTCACAAATATTTATTACTCTATCTCTCTCCAGCCAGGAAGTAATTCGCAACTTTAAAATCAAGACACACTATGCTAATAATGCTATGTGCATATTCTATAGGTATGGGTATAAATTTCAGTGGAGGCGGTGTTGAATTGATAATTTCCATAGAGAAAGGCTTTATATGGTTTAAAGAAATCTTCACATGTTCGGTATGATTTGAAGGCTTACAATTACAACGAAGAGGTTTGGATATAAAAATACAACATTGGTCTTACATTTTCTATTGTAAATAGCCAAGGAGAAATGGGATACTCATTGCAAATATTAATTTAATGATGGTAACTACAAGTGAAGAAAATGAGATCATGAAATTAAAGATAATCTTGAAAAAAATTGAAGTTCAAGATTTGGGGAAACTCAAGTAGTTTGTAGGACTCGAGGTATGTAGGAACAATGATGCATCATACATTTCATACATAAAATATGACCCTAAAAGTATGAAACAGAACATGAAAGTTGGAGTGTAATAATTCTGAAAGACCTATGAGGAAAACATAAGACATCAAACAAATTGAAGTTATCCTCCTCTTGAAGAGAGTAGCAGATTTATTGAAAATTTGTTGGGAAAGTTCCACATCTCATTCCCACTAAACCAAGTATTGCTTATACAATTAGTGTTTTGAGTTAATATATTTACGTTCCCATTAGAATCCACATGAGAATTGTTGACAAATTCCTTATTTATCTCAAAGGTAAACATGGATAGCATATTTTAAGTAAAATACTATTGAATGTATGTGTGGTTATTGGTCGAGGTTCATAGATGATAGAATATCTACTTTTAGATAATGTGTGTAACTAAGAGGAAATATTATGATATGAATGATTAAGAAGAAATATTTCTCTATTGGTTCCATATTAAACCATATGTTAGATCATCTCTAATCTTATATGGGTCAATGTTCTATTAGAACATGGTGACAAACTTCTTAATGATCTGATCAAGATTTTATGCTATCAAAAACATCAACAACAATACACCAAAAAACTATACATTGATAGACATTTCTCAAGAGAAAATATTAAGTAAGGATTATTTGTCTTCCTTACAAATATATGATGATCAAGCTAGAAGTATAATTACAAAGGATCTATTGAAAAATCATTACAATAAAGAGGTTTGAAGAGTGTTTACACATAATAGTTCATACTTTTATTAAGGGGAGTGTTAAATATCTCTCCCTTATTTGGTGTCGTATGTGATATAAACATGGAAATTTATGTATTTGTTCTTTTTGATGTGTATTTTGGCCCTCTTATTTATGACCCTACATGAAAATATTCCTCCTTTATAACACGAAAAGAGAAAACTCCCCTATATTGATGATGTAGGGTCTCCTTCTTGGAAAAATATCATTTCTACCACATAGCCTTATTCTTGTTGTAATCTAGTTTCCAAAAACCATAATAAAAACAAAATATAGCATGAGGTATCCCAAAAAAATGTTATTAAATATTCTTTGGTTCAGATGGCTTCAACTTTCTCTCTCATTATTCATTCACTACAAATAAGAAAATAGCATTACAATTATGGAGTATTAAAGACAATTCATCATGCAAATATATTTTCATGTTTTAAGTCATTCAATTTTGTTCTTCAATTTATATGCATCTGAAAAATATTTTATCATAACATCTTTCGTACTAATGGCTAGTTTCCTAGTTCGTTACAGTTTTAACATTTTGTACATTCAGTTCATTTATATTCTTAACTTCATAGATATTGACAAACTACATTTTCTTGATCCTATCTTAAATCCATGACGACATTATCATCGTTGTTTTCATTCTATGTTTCATGTAAAGAACGTTCCCTTCTTCTACAATACCATGTAGATTATTTGAATTAGGTGTTCTTAGGTATAAAACATTCACCTATATCCATTGTATTGAAAAACTTTTAGAACAACTAATTGAACATATCCGGAAAATGGAATGGTGTATACTTTGTTGTTGCTTGAAACTTTCCATTCGATGTATCATATCATTATATGGGTTTTTAGAATATAGAGTTCACCATCTTCTTTGATTCTTTAATTCAAAACTATGTTAGGATCTTGATATCAATTGTATTATGTGCTTGAGAGAGAAAGGAAGTAAATGAAGAAGGATATAATCACTCATGATTATGTCTATGATGATATCATATCTCAAAAAACAAGGAGAGGTTTTGATGCAAATACGCTCAATAGTTTGGCTTTTGGTTTGTTTTGATATCCATATAAATGTAAGGTCTATCTAACTTAGTTTGGAATTTTTTCCATACTAATGATCTGTGATGATACATATCCTTCCTAATGGGGGATAGAAAAAATCATTTATGCATGTTTCTATGCATTGGATCCGACATTAACCCACGTTGCGCGTGATGGTGTATATGTCTTAGAAGACAACAACATGATGATTATAATAGGAATAACATGTACTTAAAACTTCTAGATTGATGTCATTTCACTACTTTCCTGTTACTTTATGTATTCAATGTCAACAAACATGACAAACAACCCTATAACTAGTTCAAATACATAGGACCTTAATTATATGACTTGAACACAATTTCCTATACATGATATATAGAATGTCATTAGATATCCTTAGTAAAGTGTGAGGACCACTAAACTAATCGAGAAAAAATTGATCATTAGGACACATCTCGAACAAAACCCAACTTAAAACTAGCAACCATAAAAAGAACAAAACAGAAAATCTAAATAAGGTGAAATAAAGATCCAACTAAGAATAATCGTCATCAAACCTCACATGATGTCATATTGATATTTTTACTTGTCATCATAATCATACCCAAGAGAAACACCAAAGGATGAAGGAACCAAAACCTCTTTATTAATCTCATCAGATAGGACTACAAGAAGATCCATATTTAGGAAGTTACACCAACATATGAATTCCACAAAGTTCAGGACTCATTTTCATAATGAAATGCCAAGGAAAATAGCGTTGAACGTGTAGTAATGGTTACCCACCCAACGCTCATGATAGCAAGAGTACATGGACAATGTAGACACAACAATGCTATCACTTATTAAGTCTTGATCACCAAATCCTTTCTGATGTGCCATCATACCTAATCATGGGAGAACCACGCAAGACTCATAAAGAGTCCCAACAAGAGGATTACTCCTATGAAAATATAGACATATAGGTCGCATAATATTATGAATTAAAACAAGAAGAGTATGTAATATCATTCATCCCAGTTTCCAAAGATTAACTAAAGCTTTCATATTAAACAAAGGTATCTTTTACAATAAGATTTAATACATTTAGGTTATTGTAACACTATACACCTAAAGGAACTACCATAAGTAAAAGAAAATAGCGTCAGTTACAGTGCTTTTGGAAATCAATATGAACCTCCTACAATTATCATGATTAGCTTTATCACTTGTAACCTACTTGACTATAAGTTATACAACACTTTTCCCTAGTTAATTTGGAATGTATCATCCAAATGGAAAGCTTATGATCGTGAAGTACCTAAGCCCACTATGAAAGATCCAAAATAGAGCCAGTCTCATAGGGTCCCCTCCATGCCCTAGTTGGTGTGAGTATAACAAAGTATGGGCACAATTGTCAATGTAATGGTACATGACTAAAAATCCAATCTACCACATCAAGTCCATCATGGGTACTCATGCAATGGCATCGCTGCATATGTTTATAAAAATGTTATAAAAATTTCATTTATCTTATTCCCATCATCACAGGTCACTAGATTTACTACCTCAACCTCACTCATTCAAATTACCATATTGATATGTCAAAGAAAAAAATCTTGGATCACCCATGTATAGTCAATAGTACAAGACTCCAAGTACCTTCTCATGGCCCTTGGGTTGATACAAGAATACCCATTCCACTATATTGACTTCCAAACACTGGGATAGTTTCTATAGTACTAGGACATAAACTTGGTGGTTAGTTACACTTTATTACTTAGTTTGATTTCTCATCTTTCATCTCCATTCCATTCATTAACAATTATCTTGTTTAGTCTAATTTTAAGAGATTTCTAAGTTAATGTTATCATGCAAAGGCAGCATAATAATTATATCAAGACTAAACATCACAAAATATGATCACTAAATGGAAATATATTTTTATAATAAACAAGCTACATCATACATCCTTTCATATTCTATTTCATCACAAATATGCCATATACCTTTAATTGTGTATCACTAATATCAGCTGGATTTGTATACTGGGGATTAACATTCACTTCACATGCTTTGTTATGTTACATATATTCAACATCAACCTTAAATAAGTCATCAATATGATATGTTTCTCTTTCCACTATTTATATCAAAATTTTTATATAGAAATGACATACAATAGGACAATATCTAATGTTTATGAATTCTCATAATTGTCATTTAGAATAAGGCATTCATGTAATATCCATCACTAGTTCATTGTAAATGTTATCGTGAAGGAATTCACATTATATTACTTTTGAAAATACATTCAGTTCCAGGGTAATTAATCATCCTTATGTATCTCTTTAATGTCCCACAACTAGTACATTTCTGACCTCTAATGTCCCTTTTCTTAACATTGGTTGCACATGAAAACTGACACCCAAACACATACGATGTTGGTTGTAGAGTACGAACGTCACTATTGGTCAAGTCCTGCCGATTATAAAAAAACACGGATACCAGTCTTTTCATAATGTCAGTTCTCTCTTAAGAAAATTGACGTCCTAGATAACCCGCGAACACAATTTTCATTCAAAAATTTGCCACCAAGAATATTGTAGGTTAACATCGGTTGCCAAAAAATTGACTACCCACCACTTCCCCCAAAATAACTTTTACCTCCGAAGTACCTCTCTCATCGATTTCATAATAGTGAAATCGACGTTGCATTTCTTATCAATTACAAAAAAGTTGCACATGATTAATAAACTAGTATCAAAGGGTTCATGCCACATCCCTGAGAGAATATGTTTCCCCCCAAATTGCTCTGTGGTGTCGGTTCGTCCAACTAACTGACGTCTAAGTTCTTATTGAGGTCTTTTTTTATTTGGGTAAGGGCTCTATGGTGTCATTTTGTCCAACGAAACTGACATCTAACTCCTTACTGAGGCTGACCTTTTTAATTTGGGTAAGGGCCTCAATCATCAAAATTTTCTAAGCAAACGAACGTCTAAGACCTTAGCTTTGGTGTTGATTCATCCAACTGAACCGACGTTTGAGTCCTTACTAAGATCGACTTTCTTTTGTTTGGATAAGGTCCTTTGTCATTGGTTTTTACATAAACCAATGACTAAGTCCTCACTTAGTCATCAATTTGTATCATGACATTGATGACTAAGTGTTGTTTTCCAAACAAAAAATGTCGTCCTTACAAATTGGTTAGTCATCCATTCAGTGTAGCTAAGTCAACGACTAATTATGAATTTAGCCATTGGTTTCATGTACAACTGATGACTATGTCCCAATGAATAGCACCCACGAAATTTTCCTTTCCCACTTCCATGTTTCATCATGATACCTAGCTGAGCTCTAGTAATTATCGATGCTCATGTTGCCTCTATTACTGTTGATCCTGACATCGCTGCTTGTACCGCCTCTGCTCTTGCTCCCATCACCACTCCTTCTCCCACCATCGCCTCTCTCTGCTATTACTTCTGGTTCCTAATGTCGATGTTGCTCCCAACGCCGCTACTTGTGCTACCGCCGCTCCTGCTCATTGCTGATGCTAACCACTATTATTGACACTCCTACTCGCTATGCCATTAACCACTGCCACCACCACTCCTGCTTGCCGCACCATTGACCACTGCCATCGTTGCTCACTATTTTTGTTGCCCACTGTCACCAACAGATCAAGGTGCACTTTTTTGCTACATTTTTTATTTCATTAAATCTAACTAGGGTTTTAAAAATAACTATTTGTGTAGTTTGATGAAATATAATTAGGATTTTGTAATTTGATTAAATGTAACTAGGGTTTTAAAAATAACTCATTTCTTTTATAATTGAAATTAATGTATTAAGTGCTTGTATATTTGACAACATTGTTGAATTATAATGTTGTATGGATACATTAGCACACTAGAGAACTAATTACACTAAATTGATATGAATGGCCTAAATTAACTTGATTTAGACTAAAATTGTTATGTATTTACCTGAAGTCTCATTTGTACACCTTGTTTTAGACATATATCTTCTTTTGCAAGGTTTTTATTTACACTGATATAAATCGTAAACCTTAATTTTGAACATATATATGTTAGCCTAGAAACCCTTCTGAGGATTACTCATTAGGAGTAAATCTTGGATAATACCCGATTTGGGACTGTTGTTGAACACTCAATCTCACTTAGGATGTAGGAGTATAATGTGTATTTGGTTCTCAAGATGTTTTGTCAGCACTTCCCCATTTGTTCTCTAAGTACATATGTAGATGGATATTTTTCCATCTACATCGATGTACTTGGAAAACTACATGGAAATGTTGTCGAGATTTTCTTGAAAATTGAATTACATGTTATGCACTTACTAGTAAGATTAGATGTGCAAGAATGGGATAGGTGGTACACATTCATTATTAAACCCTAAACCCTAATTTTTAAACCATAAACCCTAAATCCTAATTTGTAAACCCTAAACCCTAATATGTAAAACCTCATCCCTAAAACATAAATGATAAATCATAATATATAAACCCTAAACCCTAATCTTTAAACCCTAAACCTGAATAATTATTTTCTCTTAGATCACAGAATAATTACATCATGGATGTCCATTCCAAATCACTGTAGCATAGAGTTACATAGGAAACAACATGGAGATAGGTTATATTTTCCATGTAGGAATTGTAGTAACAACTTGAAAGTCGACACTGCTGACAAAACCAAATGTTATATCATGTACAATGAGATTGCACATGGCTATACAAAATGGTGTTGGTATGGATAGATTCCTACTATGAGATTAGTAGATCTCGATATAAGTATGTGTGTTGAAGAAGAAATTTTCAACAATCATGTAGATGTGAATGAACCAATTCCGATAGAGATGGTTGATGTGATGTTAGATAGTTGTGTGGTAGAACACACCGATCCACCTTCCTTATCTAGAAACATTGTGTATGATGATGAGAGACCATTATACTTAGGGTGCACTAAGTTTATGAAGTTGATCACTATGTTGAGATCGTATACTCTGAAGGCTAACTATAGATGGAGTAACAAACTATTCATGTCATTGTTGTCTTTGTTGAAAGAAATTCTTCCTGAAGGCAACAAGCTTCCAATCTCAACATAGAAATCAAAGAAAATGTTGCGCCAAATTTGGAGGCTAATAAGATACATGCATGCCCGAATGATTGTGTGTTATTTCAAAAGGACTATGTCTATTTGAAAGTTTTTACAAAATGTGGGCATCAAGATATAAAATGATGACTTCAGGGATAGTCCAAAACTAGCCTTCCTACCAAGGTGATGTGATATGTACCTATAATACCACATTTTTAATGCTTGTTTGCCAATACCATGGATGCGGAGAATTTATGTTGGCATGCAGAGGCAAAGAAAAATAATGATCCTACAACATGCATTTGATTCCCCAAAATGGAAGAAGTTTGATTTATTGTACCCTAAATTTGGTAAAGAAGTCAGGAGTCTAAGACTTGGGATTTGTATCGATGGGATGAATTGATACAACACATTGAGTAGACAACATAACATTTGGCCAATTATGATTGTTATATACAATCTTCCTCCCTAGTTGTGTGTGAAAAATAAGTATGTCATATTGTCGTTGTTGACATTGGGTGCTAAATAACTTGGAAATGATATTAATATTTATCTTGAACCTCTGATTGATGACTTAAAAACTTCAGCGAGAAGGTGTGATGGCCTATGACCCTTCGTGCAGAGAGATATTTTGGTTGCATGCTATGTTGTTTTGCACTATGAGTGACTTTCAACATATGGGAATTCGTCTGGATACAATGTAAAATGATCCAAAGCATGCCCTATATGGGAGGAAAATAATCATTCATTTTGCACAAAACATTCAATGGGCTGAATGAGGAACAGAGTCCCCTAAACCTATATAAAGGGAGGTTATTTATGAAAGAGTAAATGACTTTATCAATTCATTTGGTAAGAGATCACAATGTACTATTAGCACAGAGAGTGAAAAATCTTTATACAAGAAGATGCCAATATTGTGGGATCTTCCGTATTGGAGTTATTTGGCAGTTAAACATTTTATCGATGTCATTCGTGTTGAGAAAAATGTTTGTGATAACATCAAGTACTCTATTGAATATACCACATAAGACTAAAGATGAAATTAAATCTAGAATGGAGCTATGTGAAATGGGCATAAGGAAATATTTAACAACAATAGTTAGTAGTGATCGAAAAACATATTTACCTCCTACTTGTTACATGTTGTCTAGAAAGGAGAACAAAACTTTTTGCGTGTGCTTGCTTGATGTTAAAGTACCATAGAGATACTCCTCCAATATCTGTAGATTGGTATAAGTAAAGGATCTAAAGCTGATAGATCTTAAATCTCATGAGTGTCACACTATAATGCAATGAATATTTCCCATGGAAAATTGATCTATACTTTCAAAGCATGTAAGGTTTGCAATCACCAAGCTTTGTTTCTTATTTAACACTCGTTTCAACAAAGTTATTGATCCTGAGAATCTCAGCAAGTTGAAAAGAGAAGTGGCCATTACCCTTTGCCAACTTGAGATGTATTTTCCTTCTTCATTCTTTGATATCGTGGTACATCTTGTTGTCCATTTGACTTGAGAAGTGAAAATGTTGGACCCATTTCTTGCATTGAATGTATTTTTTTGAACAGTACATGAGTATTTTAAAGGCGGTGTTTGAAACCATTATCATCCTGAAGGGAGTATTATGGAGGCTTATGTGGCTAGGGAGGTTATGAAATTTTTCAATGACTTTCTGAGTTGTAATGAAGTTCCTGGAAATGACAAGAATATTTAGGACTATTTTGAAGGGACTTTAGGAGCATGAGTAAAAGTAATCGGTCCTGACCTGTGGGAACAAGCACACTTGTATATTTTACAAAACATTGATGAAGTGAGTATTTATATCACTGAACATAGAGATTTCATCAAGACCAAATATCCTTGAGCCAATTCAATGTGGCTTGCTAGAGAGCATAATAAAACATTTATTAGGTGGTTTGAAGATAAAGTCTTACACAACTATCTCAAACACCAAATAATGTTGCTAAAATATCAAATGGCTCTCCTTTAAACCAAAAATGAAGGCTGCGTGGCCCAAAGCGGGAGTTGTCTATGTTGATGTATGGTAAATTTACATTGTGTATAAATCTTTATATAATTGATAATTAATATGAGAAAATGTGTATATATATGTACACACACAAATATATATATATATATACATATATATATATATATATATATATATGACATCGCATCTAATAATCCCCCCTACAACTCATACTCCACTTCCTTCAAGGATCCTTTCGACTGGCTAGGTCCTAATTGCAAGGTGTTGGTAGTATGGATAGGCAACTTTGAAGAAGGGTTGCCTATGATGGTCCATATTAAAGAGGACTCAGAAGGTCAACCTCATGATACTAATATATTTTTACAGTATGTTGTGGAGATATTTACTTATTCTTGGTTGAATACATCTATGATAGAATGTTGGATATGATGATTTCTTATGGCTAAATACCTCATTTTATATATGTTGATCTAATTTCTTTTACATTAATGCATACATGATATATGTTTAACATCTGCTTATATAGGTTGTGTACAGAGTTCACACTACTCCATGTGGCATTTCTAGTTCCATCGATGATTAACCATGTACATAAAAGCCCAATATTTGCTATTGAATATTGCTCTTCCGTATTTAAGTATTTTGGTAATGCGAAAAAGAGTGTGATTATAGCTCCTTTCAATGTTGGGCAAGTTTCTCATGGACGATTCCTCCCTAACAGCAAAAGTCAAAGGGGAGGTCTGACATCACTGGAAATTCGATCACCATTTTCGGGTGATCCAGACGCATATTGAGGCGCAATCAGTCATGGTTTACCACACTGCCCTTGAAGCAAATGCTGCCACGAGGGAGATGGGTAGATGACGAACAATGACCGCAAAGGTCTTGGTAGTGCAAAATCAAGGAGGGATATCGGGAAAGGTGAGAGGACTCCTATATCTTGGCAAGATGAAAGTCCCCTACATCAAAGCAACCTGGACAGATACGGTCTTGATAGATAAAGGATAGATAGATAGGATATAGATATACGTGACCATGGATGTTTTTATTCTTTGCTGGTATGAAAATTGTAAAAAGGCTCCTTGGTTGACGAGTTAGCCTGAATGGGAGTCAGGATGAATGAAAACTCTTGGGTTTAATTAAAAAAAATTTCAGTTACTCTGATTATAATTTTAACTTAAGAAATACATTTCATTGTGCACTTTGAGTTTTATTTTGTTTGCCTTCTTTTTACTCAAGAATAATCATCGGGTGTTGTTGGTAATTGTCCCTGAGATGCTAAATGTGTATTGTATAGATCCCAAGGGTGACAAAGTAGACAGTTGAGGACACGAAATGAAAAGGTGTTACTCACATGAGTAAACTTTTACATCCGTTAACATATATTATTACATGACCATTTACTATTATAATTCAAGGTGTTATATTAATGTATAGGGGTATAGAAGAATTGAGAAAGGCTGGAGGAAAGGTGGATAAGAAAAAGAAAGACTTAAATTGGAAGAATGTTCAGTAGTTTTTTTGACTCCAATGCATATTTATGCCAACTATGCTTACTTTTATTTATTAAGATTTCTATGGTAGTAAATATATAGTGCCTTGTACACAACAATGGTTGGGCATGCACATGTTGTGTGATGCAATATATGGACAAGATTTTCAAATACGAGGTACTAGACAACCACAGAATATAAAAAGTAATCTATATATAGTCTTCATCATCTTAAGTAAATAGTCTCATTTGATATTGCCGGTGAGCAGTAGCTCAGGTGGTCGCAGCATGGGGCCCCTCCTGAAGGGTCACGGGTTCGAATCTTCCTGGTGGTGTTGTTCAGAATTGTTTCTCCCGTAGTGCAAACGGCCTCTCCATGACTTAATGGGATATGCTCATTACGGGATGGGGTTGAGCTCCCGAGTTTGGGCTCAACACAAGCCTTACGAGTCTCCTAGGGTTACCAAAAAAAGTCTCATTTGATATTATCTAAATATCAACTCAAACTTTTTAATTATGCCATTCTCTTTATAGTTGTTTGAAATGACAAAGCCCTATAGAACAAAAGATCTAGATGAGATACGAGAACAATGGGTACAAGCCTTCATTAAGGAAGTAAATTAGACTTTGATTAAGATAAATTATGAGTTTTCTATACTTTGATGTTATTATTTCTATATACATGTGGTGTTTTTGACTTCTTACAACTATAAATCTGACGTGAGTAAGTTATTGGTGCATATGTAAATGATGAATATATACATGTGTGTGAATACAATGTGAAGATGAATGAATACTATGAGAATTACCTTTCTACATGTCATGAGAATGGAATTGGTGCATATGTGAATGATGTACACATACATGTGTGTGAATGAATGTGAAGATGAATGAAAACAATG
Source organism: Alisma plantago-aquatica (assembly GCA_963693085.1). NCBI lineage: Eukaryota > Viridiplantae > Streptophyta > Magnoliopsida > Alismatales > Alismataceae > Alisma > Alisma plantago-aquatica. The sequence goes on from OY856412.1 coordinate 1,251,484,347, forward strand.
AGAATTGTATTTGTACATGTTATGATAATGGAAATGGAAAATAGATCTTCTATGTGGGAGGATTGTGTGTTTGTTATTGCATATTTTGCATGATTGTTGTCCTATTGTTAAGTTGAACGCATGATAGAACCTAAAATTCTAATAAACTATAGGTTCTACATCCTAATGAACCACCTGACATTAGGTCTGCAAACCTGCTATTTAAAAAAAATATTTCGTAGATTGTTATAAGAAACTGACATCATAGGTCTTAATCATCAGCTTTTGGATAGAAATTGACATTATAGGATATCCTAAAATGGTCATGCTGGGAAGCACGACTGTGCTAACATTTTATAGGTCTTAGTCATCGATTTTCAGCCATAAACCGACATTATAGGGATATAATGTTCATGTTGGGCAGCACAGTCATGCCACCAGTCTGCTTGCGACACATGTTTAGATGTCAAACCGATGACACAATTTGTTTATGGCATTTGTTTGGACATATAAACTGATGCCATAGAAGCCTTTATCAGTTGAAAATGTGACCCGGTTTAGCAGTACAACATCAGTTGCTGCACAAAAATTGATGACCCAGATGCTTACCCATGTCGATTTCTTTAGTCATAGCAACTGAGGTTGCATCTTAGGTGTTGGTTTGTGCGTCTACAAGAAACTAACATTGTAGGCACTTATTTGTAGTGTCACCCACTAAGGTGTTGGTATGAACTGATGTGGGAGGACTATTTTAATCGATGTTAGAGGTGGTATTTGTACTAGTGAACATGGTTAATATAAATGGTATGACCTCCTTTAAAGGTAAGTTCATCAAACACATGAGACAACATAAATCTTATCCCTAAAAATTCCACAATATTTTCCATCATTTATATTTTAATCACTTCATTCATGGATGAACTCCTTAGTCACCCCCTCCCCCTTGACATCATCCTAATGACAAAATCCATAACATTGCCCTCCAGGTATCAACCACAAGGCATAAAGCCTACATGTATATACCATAACCAAGATACACCTTAGAGTGTCACATAACACTTAGACAAGTCCATTAAGATTATGGAAAGAGATGAGAAGAAAAGCATTTGTTTACATTTGAGGACAAGAAAATTTCCAGTAAGAAATCCATTCCATATAATTCTACATTATTTTATGTGAAAACACACATTCATTTTAGTTTCTTCCAAAATTTTCTTATTTATTGGTTCAATCCTATCATGAGTTTTATGTACATATATATTTACCTTTAAATCCATCAATTCACTTAAGTGTAAGCATTTATTTCCATGCTATTACATATTAATTTTTTAGCGAGGAAGTTATATCTGACCATATAGAGGCCACAGATTCCTAAAGATTCAACATATATGCCAAAGGTTTTACTTCTCATTACAATGCAAGAATGAAACACCATGCACATTTTCATAATTAAACTCATAAGTATGAGACACTTCATTTAGGGAAAAATTGTGCATAACAATGCAACGTTTGAGCATAAAAGTGCTCTTTTTAGATATCAAGTTTAGGTTCAATGAGATATTAACTCCACAATAGTTAGAAAAGTATTTTACTTACATATTAGATAAACAAGCAAACAACATGGAAGATTTGGAATTATGTGCAATATCAAAATGGTATAAAAAAGCCATAAAATGGCATTTTTTTTCTTAGAGCCAAAACATAGCCTTATACCCTCAAGAGGGCATAAGTTACCATAATGTTAATCATTATACACTAGGTGAAGACTAAAAATCATCTCTATCATTTACTGATAGAATAGACCATACAGATCACATTTTTAACTTCAAATTATTGGTGTATATGCCCTAGAAATCAATCATTAGATGACGGCTATAGAGATATTTGTACTTTTGATTTGATTAATAAACAAAATTCCAAGTTCTTGATGTTTATTTGAGGTATTAATGTACATAATAAAAGTCCTTAGAATGATTAGTTTGAATCCATGGGACTTCAAGTATGTGACATGAATAAGAGATCATAATGGATGCTAAGAACAATATTCTTAAATGTCTGTAGTCATGTATTATCAAGGGTTGGACAAAAATATTACATGTGAGACTAGTATCTCTGGTGACCGATGACCATGTCTCATGAGTCATAGGTACTGGATGCCAAGTCATACACATATGTACTTGTTAGAGAACATGTGTACTGGAAAGACCTGCACTGAGAGTGATTCATGGACCACTATATGATACTCATAATCAAATCGCAAATATGACACTGGCGTTGTGGTCTTTCAGCCTAAACTCACAATAATAGTGACATGATACTCATCATGTTTTGACGCTGCTCAACATGATCTTGAAGAAGGTTGCCATATAGGTAGTGATTGGGTGTGATGAGAATCATGTTACATATTATGAGTGATGTAGAAAGGATACTTTCCCTTCCATATAACATGAGAAATTTTCAAGGCCTCCTCATAAGTGAGACTAGAGAAATGCATGGACATTCTCATGTGAGTCATTATATGATAATGAGCTTGTATGTATCTTGGTAGTCTACTTGAAGATCAAGGAACTTAGATTGAACATAATGAGGATGATGTGTCCAGGCTTCTAGTTTGATTTGGATATCAATGACAAAAGGATTATACAACATTATAACATTGGTCATTGTTGGTTTAGTCTTGTCCGAATAATCCTAGTACTTGGGCAACAATGATGTGTAGCTAAATATTTCTCATTTCTTAGGGATCATAATATTGATCATTGAGTCCATTTCCAACGTAGTATGGTTATAACAGGGTCATACACAAAGATATCTTGAAGAAAGGCTGAATTGGACCTTATTATAATTGTTATAATAAATCCAAGGACCTAAAAGTAAGCTTTGAACACTTAAATAAATGTAGACCCAAACTGAAAAAATAAGTTTCCATAAGTCAGGGTGCCCACAGTCTGGCCAAATAGGTATTAGGATACATCAACTATCCAATCCTCTATATATGATATGAGAGGAGGCTTTCAGGGTATCCAAACTCAAATCCTCCCATTATTGTCTCCAACGTTGGCAGAATCCTAAGAGCAACTTGGAGAGAGAAAGAGGGAGAGGCAGAGACTAGAAACTCTGGCCATCTTCAAGCATTTACATGGATAATGTGGAGATGAGTTCACACATCAAATTCGTTCCATATGAAGATTTTTACAAATGCAACACAAATTGAGGTGATGGAGGAATGCCAAAATTTTCCATGGGAATGGATGGATGAACGAGGTGATCTGCCATGCACACAAACTGAGTAGAAGGTCTCCCAGTAGATTGACACAATATGCCACCTTGGGAATTCAAAATGAGAGAGAGAGAGAGAGAATCTATAGTGGCACAATACCATCTATCACACATGTGCGTAGAAAAATGGTCCAATTGGCTAGAAATGATTTCAAGGTCAATTTTGATAGAGCCATATCTATAACCTTGGGATATGTGCAAATAGTTGATGGATTCCCAGAATCTGCCACTAATAGAGTCGATAGATTTCTGCATTGAGCCATAGATTTTTTTCTTGCACATATCTTGAGGCAATTCCCAGAGTGTAAGAAACCCCAGAAAGGATTTCTGATGACTTATTTGGTGAAATTCAAGTGATTCGTAGATTAGAGGGTCCATATTTGTACTGAGGGCTACAGTTGAATCATTCAAACCTCTTCTATGATATGGTATAAACTTATAAACCCTAATCTTGTTTTGTTGCATTACGTGAATCCTACTCGAAAGATTCTCTGGAAAAGATTTATTCCGCTACGATTTCTTCTCCCAAAATTTCTATAGTGGTGTCAGAGCTCATCTAATGCTCTTTATCAAATTTTTTATTATGAATAGAGTTTTTGTAGTTGGAAGACGATAGATTGATTATTTCATATGATGAAATTCATTAAATTGTAAATCTGGTTGATGAGAATGCTCGATTAATATCACCATAATCATATTATGATTTGATAATATATATATGTATATATATGGAAATATACATCGATGCCTTAAAATGATTTTATTTGGTGTTTGATGCATGGTTATGTCCAAACTTGAATTTTGATGGCTTTTATTACATGTGGTTGATTGTTTGTAATTCTCAATACGGCTTGCATGTCGTGCCTTCTCAGTGTTTATCCATGTGTAAGAATTCCCCTCTAATGTAACTTGATGTTTCTTTTGCATATGATATAAAATAGTTCTAGGATACTCTAGAATATAGAATATCCAACATGGTGGATATGAAAAAGAATGAATGCAGAACAATCATCAACAATAATGGATCATACATGATGGATGCTAGTGGTTGAAGAATCCAAGGATCAAAAGTTTATCATATTTTGTTTATACATGTGATGCGAGAAACCTTAGATGACCTCAATCTTCCATCAGCTTGGAAAGATTACGCTAGATGTCCATAATAATCACATTTTTTATCTTTCTTGCTTGTGATGCTTGTTTATATATATGATGTAATATATATATATATGGTGATTAGATATGTATATATTATACAAACCCCTCATCAAATATTAAGCCTAAGATGCCTTCCAACATGAAATACCTATCAAGGACTCGATCATTTATGTGGTCTTGCAGAAGCAAGGAGCACAATCCATCTTGGTGACATGTGGGATATGACGTGTGGGTCTGCCAAAGTAGGGTACATAGTCTTATGGGTATCGATGGAATTGAAAAATGGTTGTTTCCCATCTATTAATGTATTGTATTTGATGCAATTGGAAAACATTTCCTGCCTAAATAAATGAGTTGTGAGCGTCAGGCAAAGTCGACTCATGATTCAATGAAATATGGACCTTGGCCCACTAGAAAGTTATTGTCTATAACTTTCCATACTAATAGTGAGAGATATTATTACAAAGAAAATAGTGAGAGTACACGTTAAATTAAAGGCCTAATTATATGAAAATATTTTTCAAATCAAAATTTAATTCCTATTTCTTTTGTAGATCACATCAAAAATAACAATTACCTTTCACTGTGATCGATCATGGAGAAGGATAAGATCAGTGAGACATATTTTATGGATCGATATCAAAACTTGAGAATTATTCTTAAGTATAAGCATGGGCTCGACATACTGGATCATGATTTTTCTAATCAGGCCACTCCCAATGTGCCAAAGGCTGAATGGGATGCATTCCCTTGGCCTTTTGACTAGCAACAGATCAAACACTCTCAAAAGATGCATTCTCATGCATCTCAAACCAGATGACCTCTCTACTATGAAGTAGATACTTGAAAATAATGCCTCAAACAATATCACCTGGAGATGGGGAAACACTTACTTAGTGAAAAAAGCATACACTTACCTATCCTACAAAGGTCTCTCCCCCCTACCACAAAAATATGGAAACAAAAATGGCAACAAAAACATAAAACTTTTCTTTGGCTGCTCCTTCACAACAAGATGCTTACTGAACAAAACCTTTCCAAGAGAGGCTTCATAGGCCCATCTAGATGCTCTCTCTGCCAAAATGACATAGACTCGGTGGACCAAATTTTATTTAAATGTAAATTTTCACTAAGCATCTTCTCACACTTTACACAACATTACCAGCTCGATCTCTCATTAGAAACCTTTCCTTTAAAGATTTCACCAGACATACACTATAACTCCTACACAGGAAACGATATCTTCATCATCATTAGCTGGAATCTCTAGCTTGAAAGAAACAACAAATTCTTCAACAACACTCCAAAATTGAGCCATATTATTATCTCACAAATCGGAGCAGACCTTCATATGATCACCATGTGCAGGTAAACAGAAACATGATGGGAAGGAGGACTCCAAAGAAGGTGAATCTGAAGCCCGCTTTCTTTGTGACCTTAAGGCAATGGTGGACGGTGAAACATGAGTTAGTTTGCTGCTACAACACCAGTGATTTAGGTTGAGTTTGTATCTAATTTCACATCTTCCATACTTACTGGCTTAGTGTTAAAGATGCTTGTTAAGGGTGCCTCCCCCTAGAACATTAACATCTCTTTTCCTTTCCCAGCTAAACTTTCTTATATTTTTACTTTGTATTACCCGACAAAGCATGTGTTTGCTTACTTTTGATTTTAATATATGCTATGACAATTATCAAAAAAAGATGTATTTTGATAATTCCAAAGATGTGACGTGCCTCATTCTAGCATCCTTTGTACATGACGTAAAAAGACAACATCAGAATATGGAGTCGTTTGAAACGACTGAGTGTTGTAAAGGATTGTTTGCAGGCCAAGCTAAACAAGAGAGCCATGACATATCAAAGGAATTATTTTAGGCCAAGCTAGAAAAGGGAGATCTTTTTGGTCCTCATGTCCCCAATATGATTGGGTATGTGGAGAACCTAGAGACACTCCCCATGGGGAACAAGTTGGCCACAGATTGATTATGCAATCATTGCATGAATCATACAATCAGTTTGTGATGAGCTTCAACATGAATGAACTGATTAAAATACCGCTAGAAGAACTCAAAATGTTACAAACTGTTAAAGTGAACTAGAAGAGTGTCAAGACTGGATCTATGATGATGGTTACAATAGTGAAGAGTAAGACTAAGGGAAATAAGAAGGCTAAGAATGGTTACAAGCCTAAGTCCCAATTTTCTACTCTAAATGCAAATGGAGGTATAGCCAAGAATGATAATTGTCACCAACATCATAAGCTTGAACATTAGAAAAGAAAGATCTCCACCTCAGATTTATATGTTATTGAGTTTAACTTATCTACTTCTCTACTACGGGTGTTGGATACCCGATTTGGTTCTCACATATGTTGTACTGTGTAGAATCTAAGAAGAAGTAGACCCCCTAAGAAGGGAGTTGTGGAACTACAAATTGCTAATGGTGAACATGTTAATGCTATGGCTCTAGGAAGATATAGTTTATTTCTTCTCTCATGGCTTGTAATAGAATTAGAAAATTTCTATTATGTACCTTCCATAAGTAGAAAATTCTTTCTATTTCTTGTTTGGACAAGAACATTTTTTCCATTCCTAATAAAGAATGAAGTTTTCTCTATGCTTTTAGATGATATCTTTTGTGGCAGTGCTATCATGTTTTATGGTCTTTATTTGTTAGATCATGAGACACATATCTATAACATAAATGTCAAATGACTTAAAATGCTTGAATCAAACATGACATACATCTAGCATTGTATCTTAGCCATATAACTGAGAAGCATATTTTTAAACTCTGTAGGGATGGGTACTTAAACTCATTTAATTTTGAATATCCTAAGACATGTGAATCATGTTTGTTAGGAAGATGGTAAATGTACCTTTTACTAGAAATAATAAGAGGGAAACTAAACTTTTAGAACTCATACATAATGATGTATGTAGTTCTTTTAGTTCAACAACTGGAGGAGGGTATCAACATTTCATTATATTTACTAATGATTTTAGTAGATATAGATATTTGAATATCATGAAACACAAATCAGAATCATTTAAAAAGTTAGAAGTATTCAAGAATTAAGTAAAGAACCAACTTTACAAGAACATTAATAAGCTTTGATCTAATCGATGTGGAAAATATACCAATATTTTGAGGACCTTCTTAAGGAGTGTGATATTGTATCAGAGTTGGCTCCACCACAAACATGATGGTAATTCAGAGAGAAGGAACTACACATTGTTGGAAATGGTAAAATCTGTGATGGCCATTCTCTAGAAACCGCCACATATACACTCAATCGTGTTCCATGTAAACTAGTTATAAAGCCACCATATGAGATATGGACTGGGAAGTGTTCCAATTTGTCTTTCATGAAGGTTTGAGGTTGTGAGTCTTATATGAAGTGTTCAATTTCTGAAAAATTGGGACTCAAATGTGACAAGTGTTATTTTTTTGGTATCCTAAAGAATACAAGGTATGCTACTTCTATATTCCGTCCCAAAAAAAGTGTTAGTTGCTAAAACTAGTACCTTGTTAGAGAAGGAGTTCATATTATAGAAACACCAGTGAGAGGAAAAAAGAATTTAAAGAAGTTTAAGGTACACAAAATGACAATGAACCTGAAGAGGAACATGAGGATGCACAATGGATACTTCTATATTCCCTCCATGAATGTGTTAGTTGCTAGAATTGGCACCTTCTTAGAGTAGGAGTTCGTAATCTAGAAATACCAGTGGGGGAAAGTAGAATTTGAAGAAGTTCAAGATACACAAAATGACAATGAACCTGAAGAGGAACATGAGGAGGAACCACAAGTTTTATGGCACAACGTCCCCCTCACAAACACATGAACCTCATAGATCTAGTAGGACTCACCATGAGCCAGAGATATTTGGATTTCTTGTGACTCAAGATGGTGAGGTATTGTTCGTGGATCAAGATGATCCTACCACCTACAAGAAAGCTATGGAGGGACCATAATGTGGTAAATGGCTTGAGGTCATGGGATACAAAATGGACTCCATGTATACCAACAAGGTATGTACCTTGGTGGAACCACCTAAAGGGGTAAAACCCATTGGGTGAAAATGAGTCTTTAATAAGAAAATTTACATGGATGGAAATGTCCAAAACTACAAATAAAGACTAGTTTCTATTGGTTACAAACAAGTTCAAGGTGTGTATACTATGAAGATACTTTCTTACTAGTCACAATTATCAAGTCTATATGGATCATGCTTTCCATTGTGGCATACTATGACTATGAGATGAGGAATATGGATGTTGAAACTACATTCCTTAATATGAATCTTCTTGAGAATGTGTATATGACACACCTTGAGGGTTTATATCTTCAAAAGATGCTATAAATGTATCTAAGTGAAAAGGTCAATCTATGGATTGAAGCAAACATTTAGAAGTTGGAATATTTGTTTTGATGAATTAGTCAAATAGTTTGGCTTCATGAAGAATGAAGATGAACCTTGTGTTTACAAGAAGGTTAGTGAGAGTGTTGTAGTATTCCTCATTTTGTATGTAGATGATACATTATGCATGGGATATGATATTCAAATACTATAAAAGGTAAAGATGTAGTTGGGAAATAGTTTCTCAATGAAAAACTTAAGAGAATCCACCAATATTTTAGTTATCAAGATCTGTAGACATAGATCTAGAGGTCATCTTTGCTTAAGTCAAAGTTCATACATTGACAAGGTGTTGAAATGGTTCAACTGTGAGACCCCTGACCTTGCTTTTTGGTTGAATATGCTTTCTTATCATAATTAAGTGATTAAAACCTTAATTAAAACTTTTAGGTTCTTTGATATCACGTGACAAGATTAAGTTTCAAGTTTGGTCCATGACACTATTTGAGAAGTTATTCAATTTTGTGCACGTTTTGGACTTCACTATAATTTACCAATATTTGAGGCACTTCTTACAATTTGTCACATGCTTATGGTATGTTATATGTTTTCTTATCATTATTGAGCTTTTTGTGCCATGGGGTGCCTGGTTACACCTTGGTTTGGTGGAGATGCCTTTCTAGGGTTGAGTTAGGGTTTACCCCCTCATGGATGAGATACCTTTGAACCATAATTCCATGGCCTCCTATTTGGATGGGATCTAATGGTTATGGGATCTTATGGTGACCCCTTAGTGGTTCCTAGAGGTGTGAGTGTTGATAATATCCCCTCTTGAGTCCCCTTGGGCTAGTGGTTCACCTAGGAGGGTGCTCAAACGATGGTTTCTCACCTTTTGTGACCTAGGATCCAAAACTGATGGTTACCATGCATGGAACTTGATGGTTGGATTGGGAATCCAACAAATGATGGCTTGACTCCCACAAAATGTGGAGCTGCTTGTTTTCATGGACATAACATTTTAGGCCATGGACACATGGCAAACCTAGATGGACACCTCAAGCTTCCCTTCCTTCTTATCCATAAACTTGATATACCTCTCCATTTATACCCAAATGAACCCTTTGGATCCTTATCTCTCCTTTTCTGTTTAGAGATTCTTCCTCCCCTTCTTGGTGGTGAAGAGTGTGCCCAAGGTAGAAGAAGGTGGTCGAACCTCTTGCATGTGTGGCTAGAGCTCGGATCTACTCTCTTTTTGAGCTTGTGAAGCTTCCTTTGCTTGTTCTTGACCTAAGCAAGTAAGTTCCTCCTTATATCCTTCATTTTCCTTTCTTTCCTACCTCCTTCTTCCTTCTTCTTAGATGGAACCATGGTTTCTCATGGTAGAGCTTGCTCTAGAGCTTAAAGAACACATCTTTCTTGCTTCCTTGACCTAGGGTTTGCTTCTCTTATGGAGAAGGAGCTTGCTTGGCCGTATGGAGAGCCAAAGCTAGGGTTTTCTTCTCTTTGATTTGATCCTTCTTGCTGTTAGGAGCTGCATCTTCTTTCTAGAGGTGAGTTATATAACGTTCCTCACGTTTTTTGCTTACTACTACCTTGTGTGCACATGATCTTGACCTAAAATGAAGCTCTCTACGCTAAAAGAAGCTACCTTACCTAGGGTTTAAATTTATATGATGATGATTAAGTATTTTCCTCCATGAATGGACCTTAAACCTTGTGCATGTACTCTTATTGGTATAGGAAACTCTAAACCTTGCTTTCATATGCAAAAACAATGACTAAAAATTAGGTTTCGTGAGTTGTCTCCCGTCTTTCCCTTGCAACCCGGTGGTTTGGTTCACTTGATATTTTTCTTGGCCATGATGTGGCAACTGATGGTGGTTCCTTAGATGCTTCTTTAGGTTCTTTCTTATGCTCACATCGAGGGTCACACTTTATCCTCCACAAATTATTATTTTTCTTTTCAAAATATGAGTCACACTTTGGGTTTTGAAGGACCATCAGATGTTTCATATCTTATGAAGTTGTTATGAATCGATGGTTTGCCTTCTTGCTAGAACTGATGGGCTAGCTTTTTGTGCTATTTGCTAGTGTTTCTCATACCAACCGATGGTACTACCTTAGGTTCTGTTTTGGTTCCTTTAGTGCTCCAAAATTGATGGTTTTAGTGCCTAGTGATGGCCATATCCAATGGTTTTCCTACCTTCACCAAACGATGGCATTCCTTTTGTGTTTTGTCATGTTTTGACAAACAGTGGGAGTACTTGGTCTGACAATTGATGTCCCTTCTGGCCCATCAACTGGTGGATGTTCTGACTCCAAGACTCAATGGTCCTTTGACCTATGTACACCAACCGATGGCTCTTATGGTCCAACACTTGACGGTGACAATTGGTGGGAGTTCTGACTCTATGATTCGATGGTGGTCCTACACACCACAATCAATGGTAACCCTTGAGTCAACAACTGATGGTACCTCTTGAGTCAACAACCGATGGTACCCCTTTAGTCAACAACTGATGGTGCTCTTTATGTTATCAAATGATGGCTTGTCTAGGTTTTGTTAGTGAATCCTTCTAAGTCACAACTCCATGGTTCTCTAGATGGTTTGTACACGGTTTGTGTTTGTTTTACAACCAATGGTTTGACCTTCTCAACATCCTATGGTTTTCTTAGTAGTAATATTCAAGGGTTTTGTGGACCAAAAAAAATATTCAAGGGTTTTTACTTATACCTTAACTGATGGTTTTCGTTGAAGCCCATGGTTTGATGTTTGGTATTGATGATGTGAATCTAATGGTTCAATGCCTTGACTTTGTAGTCTTACCCTTGCCCTCAGATTAATATAACCGTATAGTTAAATCTTATGTTATGCATGGATCCATACTAGGGTATAGTATGTGATTTGATTGCAATATTTTACCTTATGCATACATAATATGTGGGGATGCCATGAGTTCGGGTTTGTGTATGAGAACTAATTTGTTGTTTCAATGTAACTTATCTTGTTGAAGCTAACCCTAATGAAAATAGGTGAGTATGGTTAATCATGCTTAACATCTTGGTATGATAAATGAAGGAATATTCTTCATAATGTTGTTATAACCCCAAATGTGTTAACTAGTGGTTATCCTAGCCTTATGATTAATGCTTTCTTATGCTAAATCTGTGCACTATAAATGATGGTGATTAATCATATATAGCCTTCTTGTATGTTGATACAATGAAGAAATGCTCTTAATGCTAAGATAGCCCTGATATTTATCATGTGAACATCTTTTATCCCTTTAATGTAATATCATGATGAGCATGTGTATCACATGTGCGGTGATGTTTGTTGAGCCTTGTTATAAGGCATGAAATGATAATGATGATCTTGCAAGGAATGATGTCATGGTCTTAGTGACCTTTGGGCATGGTTGAGCCCTGGATGAGGTGTGATACTCTTCATGATGTGACAAGGGTAGGAAACCTAGAGTAATGCGATAAGGATGTATATCCTATAGTGATGATATGATCACAAGTATGCTCTCATGTATGGCAATGAATAGTACCGTGTGATGATTGTGATTAAGGATTATACCTCATATGTTTCATATCTTCTGAATTTGTTATGCGTATATGCTTGCTAGAAATGAATTAGGGTTGTATGTCCACTTGTTTGATGCGGCCTTTATTCATCCAATTGATAATAAATAACCAAGTGAAACCCTAAATATGTAGTTCCCTGTGTCGTAGAACCATCTTCAGTGTTAGGACTTGTTGGATGGTGAAATGCGTATTCCTAAGGGAAACTCAGAGCACATACTATTGAGTATGCTTGGTTGGAAAGTTGAGTATATATCCTTGTCATCCACAATTATAGGTTATGAAGGATGGCTCCAATCATGCCTCAGATATTTGTATATATGATATGACTGAGTATGCTATATATATACTTTAGGTGGTAGGGTTTTTCTTTGCATACCTTGGTGGATAGTGCCATGACCTGTAACAAGGGTGGACTAGGTGTTAGTAACTTGACTCTATCTAGATGCATGCATCTTGACTGATATGTCACTCCATTTGACACGTACTTACCAGGGAGAGGAGAGATCTTAGGATATCGACTTTCCTATAACTTGTACAGAACTGATTTTGACTTCGTATTGGTCAGTTGAAGTTTGGGTGGTACGACTCAAACTCACTAGGGCTAAATAAAAGATATAATATAGTCGTGTAGTATATCTGTTTAGGGTTATACAAAACTCTTCACATTAGATGATAACCCTTGATTGCTATTTTCACATATAGATGATGTATAGTGAAATAATAGAAGTAGTCATTCTTAAGTTGATAGCTATAATGCCACTATTGCTTATACTTCTAGCCATGTCTCCATAGTTAGAGATGCCTATACTGCTAATCATGCTTATAGAAATAGTTATGCTTATGCTATTAGCTCTACTTATGATGTAAATTTTCTCAACCTATTAGACATGCTAATATTGTTAGCTATGCTTATTCATCCCATCACCATGGTGAGAACCTTGAACCTCTCAATCATACAACCTCAACTTTACCAACTCGGATGCCACATCTTTGGCTTGTTAGCTATGCTTATGATGCTAGACTTATTCATAATGTCAGAGTTACTTATGCTTCTAGACTACTTGTATCGTTAGAAAGGCATATGATGATAATCAGGCTAATGATGATAGTTGTTATCTGATCCTTTATACATTTTGTTAGTCATACCCTTTTCTATGCCTATCAATTTAACATGCTTAATCTAATTAAATTATTTAATTACTTAATTGCTATAATCAATAAGCAGTGTTGAGAGTTATATCTCTCGCTGGGACATGGGTCTCAACTCATGGGTCACCACATCTTTTTAGGTGATTAGCAGTAGCGATAGTGGGCCCATGACAGTGAGGAGGAGATGAGGTGATGGGACTTAGAGATGGTTGTTTAGTTGTCTAGCATGTCCTAGGGTCGTCGCTATACTCTTAGGTTCGGGCTTGAAAGTTTGTATAAAATGTTTTGATCGAATTGAGCTTTTAATAGCATGTTGATGTTTGTACATGTGGCTTATATGGATGATGTTCTTGTATAAGGAAATGTGGTGGCTAAGGCCATGGATTGTAAAATATATTTTGCATTATATGAAATAAAACAAGATGTTGGGCTCTCATTTCAACATTTCTGAGCATGTTGGTGACGATTGAAATCGATTTTAATTTGCCCTCTTTTTTGGGTTGTGTTTAATTAGTGATCATTCATGTTTTGTGTTTTGAATAATATCATTAGTGTAATGGGTTCTCATATCGACATGGAAGAGTCTACAAAAGGGAACTTACCCATGTCTCATGGGTTAGTGTTTCTATGGTCAATTGTCCCCAATATCTAGAAGAAAGGACCACATGAGGAAGATTTCATATGCATTCACGATATGATATGTAATGTATGCAATGTCATGTACATGTCTAAATATCTCATATGGCTTGATCATGACAAGAAGATATCAGGAAAATCTCGGTGAAGGTTATTGGACTGCAACGAAGAACATCCTTAAGTACTTGAGAAGTATCAATGATGCTTTACTAATATATGGAGGTAAGGAAGAGTTGTTTGTAAGGAGTTCACCAACAAAAGCTTCCAAATCAAAAAATATGATTATTGATTATGAATTGGTTGTGTGGTATTTCTTAATGGTGGTGTTTTCAATTGGAAAAGTTCCAACCAAGTGATAATAGCTGACTGTACAATAGATATTGAATAGATTGCCACACCGAATGCTATAAAGGAAGATGTGTGGATGAAGAAGTTCATCGGTGAACTTGGAGTTGTTCCCAACATTGTTGATGTAGTAGAACTATACTATGATAACAATGGGGATATCATGCAAGCCAAGTAACCTATAATACATCAACATTCTATGCATATTCTTTGGTGCTTCCATCTCAAATAAGAGATCATTGAGCAAGGGAATGTCAAGATTTGTCAAGATTAGTATGGTACCGACAATAAGCAATATTGTTGATCCCTTAAAAAAGCTGTTATCATAGCATAAGAACGATGTTCATTTTATATCATTGGTATTATATGTGTGAGTGATTGGCTTTAGTGCAAGTGGGAGACTATAGGTGTATTTTTTATAGAAGCCAATTATTATATGATGTCTATAGGAATGTTTATACTTTTGATTCAATTAATAAGGGGAATTCCAATTTATTTTATACATTTCATTGTTGTGATATTAATCTACATAATAAATGCCCTAATAATGATTTGTTCAAATCTATGGGACTTCCACTACATGACTTAAACAAGTTGTGTAATGACTTGAACATGAGATCCTAATGGATTCTAAGAACAATATTCTCAAATGTCCATGGTCAAGTATTATTGAGGATTGGACAACAATAATACATGTGAGACTTGTATGTGTGGTGACTGATGACCATGTCTCATGGGTCATAGGTATTGGATACCAAGTCAGACACATAAGTACTTGTTAGAGAACAAGAGTACTAGATATACCCACCTTGAGAGTGATTGATGGACCGTTGCATGATAGTCATAATCAACTCTCATATCAGACATTGGTGTTGTGGTCCTTTGACCTAAAGTCACTACAATTGTGACATGACAATCATCATGCTTTGACACTGCCCAACGTGATCTTGAAGAAGGTTTCCATAAAGGTAGTGATTGGGTATGATGAGTATCATGTTGTGCATTGTGAGTGATGTGCAAAGGAATTTGTCCCTCCCATATAAATGGAATGATATCCAAGGCCTCTTGATAAGTTAGATTAGATAAATGCATGGACATGCTCATGTGAGTCAGTATATGATACTGAGCTCATATGTATCTTTCTAGTCTACATGGAGATCAAGGAAGTTATATGGAACGTAACGAGGATGATGTGTCCATGTGTCTAGTTTAATTTTTATATCAATGATAAAAGGATTATACAACATGATAACACTGGTCGTTGTTGGTTTAGTCTTGTTTGACTAATCCTACTACTTGGGTATCAATGATGTATAGCTTTACACTGCTCATCGCATATGCATCACAATATTAATAGTGAATCAATTTCCAAAGTAATATGGTACCTATAGGGTTACACATAGATATAGCTTGAAGAAAGTCTGAATTGGACCTTATTGTAATTTTTATAATAAATCCAGGATCCTGCAAGTAAGTTTTGAGGGCCTAAATTAAATGTGGACCCAAAAATTAGAAAATAAGTTTCCATAAGTCAAGGAATCCACAACCTAGCCAAATAAGGCTTAGGAAACATGATTCTCCATGTCCTATATATTATATGAGAGGAGGCCTTCATGGTACATAACTCATATCCTCTCATTGTAGCCTCCAAGGTTTAAGAAACCCTAAGACCATCTCCTGAGATTCCTTTAAAAGCAATGTTTAAACATAAAAATATAACTTATGGAGGAATATCTAAACATCCCACAGACCTAATGCCCTCACCATTATAGAACCTCATTGAAATGGAGATCAATCTACAAAAATAGTAATTTCAAATTAAGATTGATTCATCCCCCTTTGTCAAAGCAATCAAATTCTCCTCTGGAACAAGCTTGATTACAAGGTGGGTATTTTTCTAAGCCCCAAGCAATCACACCAAAATCTACAACTCATGTCATGTCACCTTCATGTATGGATCCCTAATGCCTCTAAGAGAGTCCTTCTTTAGTATAGACACTCTTCTATTAGGTGAGGAATCAAATTATCCTAGGTAGTTCTCGATGACTTCAACACACTCCTGTGTATATATAAGAAGTAAGGCAGCAAGTACTTCGATATCAATTCTTGTTGGTGATCCCATAATTTCCTTTTAGACACTGCACTTACAAACACAAGTTTGAGGTCTAATTCTTCTCCTTCAAGAGGAATATCATGCTAGTGTGTTTAGACAATTTCTTGGTTAGTGAATGATGGCTCATCTTTATTTGGTCCACCTTTCTTTGGACCATATTTTTTTATTTACTAGAGAACCCACCCCATTCAGGGCCACTATTGGACCCAATCCAACATGGTAAACTCTCAAGGCATGAGAGGGTGTGGTCTGGTCAACCCCCTCCTACACCCAATTAGCATGAATTACCTTTCAGAGAGCATCTTCGACATGATTCAAACTCGAGTCCTTCATTGGGACTAAGCTGTAACCAGTCAGGCTACACTGGCCAGACTCTTTGGAGCATATTTTGATCCTCCTTGTCTCGTACTACAACTCAACTCACTGTCGTCACTCTTTAAGAATGAAGGAATGTTGGAGTCTTTGTCCTAGTTTCAAGACACATCTACATGCACATTGGGATAGTCCAAGGACTTTCACATGTGTTTGGATCCTTCTAGGAATCTACTCTTAAATGGGAAGACACCTAGCCCTATAAACATTACATGGAGAAGCATGCCATCATCTTCCAAATTATTGAAGCCCAAGTACACTTATAACAATGCTACAACCCTAACATAGACTTGAGTATAATCACACTACGTGAGATGCAAAATGAGGTGCTACTTTTAGAAGAGGTAGACTGGAAGAAAAAATCATATATTAACTCTCTAAAATGTGGTATGCGGTAATACCAAGTTTTACAAATACTATGTTGGAGAAAGAAGAATCTTGAGAATGATCACAAAACTCTAAAACAAGCATGATGAATGGGTTAAAGAGCCAGCATGGCTCCAATGACTAATCCTCAACTACTTCCACAATCTAAGCTCTGCTATTACCTAGACAAATCTTGAACCCATAAAAACCTACATCGATTCCTCCCCAACTATATTGTTGATCAATGGGAAGCCATTGACACCTCACCAGATGAAGCAAACATTAACGGTCTCGTATTTAACATAGAAGTGTCAATGGCCCCATGACCGACTTGGGGTGTACAACAAATTCTTACAAATGAAGCTGAGATTACATTTGTGCCTCTATTATTCAAACGGTGCAAAATTACCTTCTCGTCGCCTAGGATTGATCCATGTTTGGCTAATGCAAACATTGTACTCATACCAAAAATTAAAGTACCCCTAAGATGAAATGAACTTTGCCTCATCTCCCTCAATACCTCTACCTTCAAGTTAGTCTCCAAAGTCATTGTGGAATGAATTAAGTCATAAGTTCATACATGGATCTCCTAAAATCGATCAAACGTTGTCCCTGGACGACTAATCAAAGACAACACAGTACATGTATAAGAAGTTGTACACTCCATGAAGTAAAAAAGAGGTAGAAAGAAGCTAATCATGATCAAAATTGATCTTCCTAAAACATTCAACGGGATGCGATGGTTCTTTATATAGGACACACAACAAAAGACTGATCTTGCATTAAAAATTACCCAAATAACTATGAAAACCATCACAATTGGGGACACATCTATCCTATGGGAAGGATCACCACTTAGTGCCTTCATGAACCATCAAGGAGTCAGGAAGGGGCATCCAATTAACCCCTAAATATTCTTCACAATCTTGGAGCGATTAAGTCAATTCACCGCCACATATGTAGATGATGGAGTTTGGGAATCTGTCCACCTGAATAAAGGAGGTTCTTTGGTGTTGCATGCTTTCACCTATGATACCATCCTCTTAGAAGAAGCATCTGAAGCTCAAGCATATACAATTATCAAAGTCCTCAATGACTTCTCCTCCCTCTCGAGACAAATTGTGGTGATATAAAAATCTGGGTGCTATTTATCTGCCACAACTTCTTAGAAAGACAAAAGAACTATTAGTCAAAAGTGTAACATCTTGTTCATAGAGAACCTAGCAGATAGATAGTGTGTCTATTCTAAACCATAGAATAAACAAAGAAACACATGTGAGTATCTATGACATGATTAAAATAAGGCTTAATAACTAGGTAGTAAGACACCTTTCTTTAGATGGGGGAGTCAAAGTAGCCAAGTTCACTCTACAAGAAATTCCTCCATACAACGTGTAAATGGTGCATCTATCACCTACACTTTGCGACCAAATAAACTAACATGTCCCCAGTTTAATATGGTTCACTACAGGGGCACTAGGAATCTCTTACTTGTTGCTTAGAAGAAGATAACTTCCAATAATAATGTTGGTGGGATTGGGATAAAAAATTCTTGAGACCAAAATGCCTCTCTGATAATGAAACAAGTTTGGTCCACTAATACAAAATGACTAATCTAGTGGGGTATTTTATCCTTCAAGGGAAACTGACAGAGTATTATATCTTCTCAATTCCTTAAAGAAAATCGTCATGATTGTCCAACAAAGAAAGCACGGTTTGGGCTTTGTTTATCTTGTTGCTTGTTTCACAAAGAAACTGAATGCATAGGTCACCCACAAAAATACAACTTCACCCAAATTTTCAGGAGGCATTTAATTTTCCTCCAAAAACTCTATGTTGTTGGTTTCCAAACAATAATCGACATAATACAAAGCATAACCATGCATGTCTACCTCATCTATTTTGCATACACAAACTAACAAGAAAGGGTTTTGCACCATACATCCTACAATCCTCTCCCCCAAAATGGATTTTCTCGTCAGTTTCCATGAAATCAACTGGAACATAGGTGTCACACTTTGACACAAGTTTCATCATTGGTTTAGTCATATCTAACTGACTAAATATTATTGCACATACATTGGCAGTTTGACCACTTTAACTAGACAAGATACACGACATAAACCTACATATCTACCACGTCAGTTTTGCATACACAAACCAATCAGAAAGGGATTTGCGCCAAATGTCCCACATTCTTCCCCCCAAATTGGATTTTCTCGTTAGTTGCCATGACATCAATCGACAACATAGGTGTCGTTCTTTGACACAAGTTTCATCGTTGGTTTATTACTAGCTAACTGATAATATAGAGTCACACAGACACAAATTTCATTCACGGTTTTCCCCCTTTAAGTGACAAGATAGGTTACATTAATGGTTTTTATAATAATTGATTATGTATATTTTACTTATCCCCATGACAAACAATTTCCCATTTTTTTCCTCCCTATGATCCTACTACCTGATTGCCCTATCTACGTGTGATACCCTTGGTGATCTCTGCCACTGCTCTTCCTCCTCCGCCACCACTGCTCATCCTCTAGTCTGTCGCTACTGCTCCTCCATCTCACCTTCCCCTAACCACCATTCCCCGACGATGTTGTTTTCTAGAGAGAAATAGTTGACGAGGTCTACCAATCCTCCATCGGTGCTACTCATCCTACTACTACTCCTTCTCTGCCAGATTCTCCTCCTGGTCTTGCTCCTCCTTTGTCGATGCCTACTCCTACTACCATGGTTCCATCAACACTACTCTTTCTGCTGCTAATCGAGCTCCTCATGAAACCAAGTTTCTCATTGCCTCCTCCTCTTCCAATGCCACTACTCACTTCCTCCTCCTCCTCTAGCTCTTCTACAGTTACATGTTCTCCTCCTTCCTATCAATTTCTCTGAAATTTTTATTTGTAAGTCAAATGTCAACTATTATGCATATCGTTCTTGAATTTTTCTCTTGTTGGTGTTATTTCATCCTGCAACATGGGTTACAAAACCACATGGAACTAATGCTTAATATTTAGAATATGTTCTTACTAGATTCATTCTTCGATAATGTTGAGTTGTAGTCATGGGTTGAACAACCACATAGAACTATTTGTTTTCTTAGTCATTGGATTTATAACATGCTCTTTCCTGAAAATGTGTAATTGTCATTTTATTATCTTTGATTGAGGAGTTGTTAGAATATGGTTAGGGTCTAATAGAAGCTAATACACAACCAAAATGGTGCATAATGTGTAATTGTTGACCAAGTATTCAATATGGGTTCCTAACTTTTAGAATATGCAAATGGAAATTCATATAATTCTAAAAGAGGATGAACCATACACATGGAATCCTTGAGTGAGTGATCTTAAGTATCTAGATCCAAGTAACTATGTATTTAATTAGAATTGATAATTATTTCTAGACGCTAATATCTAAATGCTAATCTATAAACCCTAAGTTCTAAACCGTATTGTTGACTGAGAAACCCGTCCAAGATTTACTTATTAGGAGTAAAGCTTGGATAGTATGCGAATTGGGACTGTTCTTGAGCACTTC
Organism: Alisma plantago-aquatica; assembly: GCA_963693085.1. Classification (NCBI taxonomy): domain Eukaryota; kingdom Viridiplantae; phylum Streptophyta; class Magnoliopsida; order Alismatales; family Alismataceae; genus Alisma; species Alisma plantago-aquatica. Next base: position 1,251,505,244 of record OY856412.1, read on the forward strand.
ATTTCACTTGAGATATAAATGTATAATGTGTGTTCTATTTCAATAAATTTTGATGGAATTTCCCCTATCGTCCTCTAGGTACATATGTAGGTGGGCATTTGATCATCTACATTGGTGTAAGGGGAATTGTGGGGGAAATGCTTACAAAATTTATTGAAGTCAAATACACATTATACACATACTAGTGAGATGAAGTGTTGAAGAATGGGATAGGTGGAACACACTCATCAATGTGAATGCTCATATATGATTAGGGCTCAATTACAACATATTTTACTCTGATAGTAACTTATTACCTTACACATGATGAGCTACTTGTCTCCCATTTGATCACAGAATGGACCATCATGGATGTCTAATCCAAATCTTTACACCCAAGTTTATTAATGGTATTGATTAGTTTGTAAGATTTGCATAGGAACATAGAAATAATAGGGAGAGTGGTTCTATTTCCCATGTAGGAATTGTACTAACACATTGATAGTTAACACTATTGACATGATAAAAAATCATGTCATGTGCAATTGGATTGTACTGGGCTATGCAGTCTAGTATTGGCATGGATAGGTTCCTAGTGTGAGATTAGCAGATGCCAAAAGTGGTAGTTGTGTCAAAGAAGAAATGGTTGATGATGTTTATGTGAATGAACCAATTCCAGCATACGTGGTTGATGTGATGCAAGATAGTTGCACGGTAAATGTTATAGATCCACCATCTTTATTTATACATGTTGTGGATGATGTTGAGAAATTATTATAATTAGGTTGTACTAAGTTTATGAAGTTGAGCACTGTGTTGAGATTGTATCCTCTAAAGGTTAACAATAGGTGGAGAGAAAAAAAATTAACTTCTCTATTGTCATTGTTGAATGAAATTCTTCCGGAAGACGAAGAGCTTCCAACATGAACATACGAAATGGAAAAGATGTTGTGCAATTGGGAATGGCGGCTAAAAAGATACATGCATACCCAAATCATTGTGTGTTGTTTCAAAAGGACTATATTGATTTAAAAAGAATATCAAAAATGTCGGGCATGTTGGTACAAAAGAACTATATCAGGTTAAAAAACTAGTATCCTTCCAATGTGATATGATATCTACCTATAATACATGGTTTGAACACTTGTTTTCTAATGCCTTAGATGCATAAAATTTATCTTGGCATGCAGAGTAAAGAAAAATAATGATGGTCTATTACAACAAGCGTCTGATTTCCCGTAATAAAAGAAGTTTGATTTATTGTACCCCAAATTTGACGAAGAAGCCATGAATTTAAGATTAGGACTTTGTATTGACGGTATCAATCCATATAAAACATTAAAAAGATAGCATAGAACTTGCTCTGTCATGATTATTATATACAATCTTCCTTCGTGATTGTGTATGAAGAGTAAATATTTCAAGTTCTCCTTGATGTTATCGGATCCCAAATAACCTGGCAATTATATTTATGTTCACCTTGAACCTCTGATTGATGACCTAAAAGAACTCTCGGGAGAAGGTGTGGTGACATGATACTTTGAGCGGAGAGATGTTTGATTTACGTACAATGTTGTTTTGCTCTATAAATGACTTTCCAACTTATGAGAACTTGTCTAGATACAATGTAAAAGGATCTAAGACATGTCATGTATCAGAGAAAAATATTGATTTCCTTTGACTAAAACATGGTGGTAAGACTTTATATCTTGATCATCTAAGGCATCTTCCAAAGGTGAATCATTACCAAGAGTTGCATAAAATATTCAATGGCTCAACTGAGGAATGGAGTGCCCCTAAACCTATGTTAGGGTGGAGGTTATGCAATAGTAAAAAATATTTTAGATCATTTTGGTAAGAGATCATGTACTATTCCTAGAGGTAAAAAGTCTTTATATATAAATATATCGATATTTTGGGATCTTCCTTATTGGTGTGCTTTGAAAGTTCAACATTGTAAGAAAGTACATGTCACATTCAAATGTTAACACATAAGATCAAAACTAAAGGAACATCTATCCCTAATTCCTATGTCCTAGTATCACATCTTGGCTTATATCCTTTTTCATGATCTCTACCTCTAACTATTCCTCAAATAATAATGATATTCATATTAACTTGTTGACTTAAATGCTTCAAATATTGATATTTATTGTATATTTTTTCAGGGACCTGTTAGGCCTCTCTTTCCATATCAAACATGAAAGTTATTATCATAACCGTTTCACATTTAATGATGTATTTCATTGCGAGAACAAGTGGTACCTGCTGAAGCCGTGTTTTAAGATGTTTCCAACCAATAAGTCGAAGAAAATAAATGTATGCTCCCAGAGTTACACGTAGGGGCGAGCATTTGGTTAAATTGGTCAGTTATGGTTAATTTGATTCGGTTAAATGCTTAATTCATAGTTTAAGATTTTAACTATTAACCTAATCAAATTATTATCGGTTAACTCGGGTATGGTTAATCTATTAACGGTTAATTTGGTTAAGTAAATAATACTATTGCAGTAATATTGTATGAAAATATTCATAATATTTCAGATAGTTTCTATATTGTAGTAGTATTGTATATAAATAGTCTTATATAGTTCATCAAAATTTAATTAGTATATAAATTGGGAGTTTGTTTGAAATAAAAGTCCAACTATATTAATATATGTGTGTAGGAGAATTTTTTAAATAAATTGTGACTATTCGATTAGTTTGACTAATCAAATTGATTTAATAGTTATGTTAGCCGTTTAAATAATTAATCGAAATAAATTAATAGAATTGACAAAATTGTCCCATATAAACAATCATTCGAAAGTAACTATTCGGTTAATTGGTTATTAACCGAATTATGTTCACCCATAGTTATGAGGATCTAGCTAAATGCATCTTGTGTTTTTTTGTCTAGACAAAAATCGACATTTGAGTGACAACGACATAGTTGATTTCACATATATCTATAGCAACTCAGCTGGAGTTAACAAATCTGTATCATGATTAGAATCCGAGTGGAATTTTCCATTATTGTGATTTATTATCTGAATATAGTGGGTCATTTTAATATCAACATTTTATAATGTTCCACACATTTTCTATTCTTTTTCATCTACGAATTATGTATTTTATATACAATCAAGGATATCAAATATCAATTGGTTCTGTTAAATCACCCGACATTGATGCCAAGCCGTACAAAATTATTACTCTACCAAGCAATGTACGAGGGCAAAAATCAGCCAATCTTTTATGTTCGGACTACTGTGATTAAGCTTCGTTTAGCAAAGCACGAGCGGTCGTCTGGGTAGCAATTAAATGTGATTGGGCAGGAGCGGTCAGTTTGCAACCCATGTTACCAAACACCAAGTTGGCCATTGCTCACATTTTGTATTATTTTTATATTTATTGTAGCGATGGACAGCGTTTATTGATATTATTTTTGTACCAGAGAAAAATCACACGGCGGTCCATCTCACCGCCCAAAAATAGCGGCTAACCAAACACTGTATAAGAAGATGCACATCGGTGATTGATCTTTGATCACTTCTACGGAGAGTTTATTAAATAATATTTTAGATCGAATGGTAGATGATCGAATAAAGTAACGATATAATACTCCTGATAACCAATTATCTTCTAATTTTGATGAGGTGAAGAAAGAATATACGGATTCTAAGATTGTTTACTTTAACTATTGTGAAATGCAGCCACACTTAACAGAAAAACATTATATAGATGTAAATTTGTTATTTAATTCTTTTGGTGCACGATTTGAAAAATACAATAATTCAATACTCAGCAGTTGTCACAACAATAAAATATCATTTTCTAAACTAAGCTCAATATTTATAAAACTAATGGCAGAACTTGATCGTGATCAATGTGGTACGAACGTAATTTTATTTCTATTTGTTTTGTATCTGTTTACTATACAAATTAATGCTAGGATAGCCTTCGAACTCAAAAATCATTTTATTTAAAAAAATCATTTTATAATAGTAATGGAACATGTTCATAAAAGCTCATTAGAAACCACAATGAGCTTGGAAAAGTAATATATATAAGCCATATGACGCATCATAGTCTACAATTAAAGGAAGGATGAAAATACCAGAGGTGTACATAGTAGCGGTGCCAGAAAGGGGCAAAAAGGGACAGATGTCCCCCATTAAAATTTAATTTTTTTCAAAATATATATTGTATATCTTAACAAGGTATCTTAATTAATATTTCTTTTTAAGGGTTATCTACAACACACACTTATACAATGTTGCAACAATTTATTGAATTTTTCCAACAAATGATGTCACTTATAAATGTGATACAAGTAACAAAATACAAATCAAAACACATGAAAGTAAAACAATTTTGTATAAATGCATGACATTTTCTTACTTTTATAAATAGATCTTAATGTTTGTGATCATTTCCATTTTAATAAACATCTTGGAATCATATCACGAACACATACATCCATGTCAATTTGCTAGCTATTAGCATAACCATATATATATATATATATATATATATATATATATATATATATATATATATATATATATATATATATATATATATATATATATATATATATATATATATATATGTGTGTGTGTGTGTGTGTGTGTGTGTGTGTGTGTGTGTGTGTGTGTTGATGGCACAAAGAACCATACAAGGGTAATTAGTGATATACTTTATTCAAATTTCAAAATTCTTATATCAAATATAAATAATTATATATTTTACATATATAGTTAGTACTTAGTTATATGTGTGCATAGTCTGCTTGTGCTAATGATGTAGGATGATTTTTTCTCTAATTCAAATGTGATACATGTTAGGATAGGTAAATGATTAATTAACATTAATAATTTATTTTAGTTTGTGGTTTCATGATATTTGTTAATAATGTTGTGATAACACATATTTTTATATTTTTTTAAACATAACATGTATTTAGTAAAAAAGGGCACATCATGTATTACAATATGATAAACCCTTAAAACAATATAAATATAGAATAATACAAAAAGGTTTAGAGAATTATTGTATATTATTTATTATTTATGGTATGATTATTTATAACATGTTAATTTTTTTCATTATGTTAGATTCCATATATTGTACAACACCTCTTGATTGTTACTCATTGATGTCTCTCTTATTTATATACTTTTTCATTTTTGATGGATCGACCATATAGTCAAACTTCTATATGCATGTTATGCAAATGCTAATTTTCAATGTTGCAAATATTATATTTTTATTATAATGTCAAAAATAACGTATTTTGTATTTTTTTTATCTTACGATTAGATAGAAATGGCTATATCTATAATTCAATTATTAATAAATTAACCATAACATTTATTCAAATTTTAGGTACAAATAATGAATAAATTAAAGTCATAATGTTTATATTGTTGGGCTTAGATTTTATTATAATGTTTCTGTATCATTCTTAAAATTTTGATATAGAATAAACATGACCAATAATTTAAGATAAAAATTGAAAAAAAATATAAATGATGTAAGACACTAGAGTTTCCATTCATATTTTAGTGATGTAATTCATGGTTAATGATTGTTAGTGAATTACTTACCATGGATGCATAATCATGTAAACATGTTCTACCCTAGCTTAAATGCCAGATTTGAGTTGATTATTGAATTCCTCATGTTTGATTAACAAACACGCCCAATTTCATTTGAATTGGATTACCCTAGATATAATTATTTATGCAAGGAAGAAAAGGGTACATAGATCATAGCCTTGGACCTAGGTATCTAATCATGATGTCGATTAAATTGGTTTCAATTAAAGTCCAAACCTAGGTAGCGAGTCACATGATGTATTACTAATCTGGGTCCTGTCAAGATTGTTGGATCTCGATCTAGAGGTGGAGACGTCGTTTATGACTCCCATTGTTTCTGCATGGAGAGGGAGTAACAACACAACCAGGACTACAATTTCCTCGACCTCCCTCTCTCTATACTCTCAATGAATTCCCCATTTATCACCCCCATCAGTCTAGGTGGGCTGTTACTAGTCATCTGACACCTAAATGAAGACCTAGTTCTAAGCATAGGAGAAGCGCCCAAAGTGTGTCACCCCTCCTCCCATCGGTAGTCTACAGATGCACATCGATATTTTCTCACAGGGAACTAATGCATGAGATAACCCCACCTAGATCCCTTCTACTCTTCCTATGATTTAATTCCTCTCATTTAGCATTGGTTGCCATGGACTAGATCATCTTCCTTCTTGAGCTGACCAGAGCTATTCTCAGAACATGAGTTACCCCAGTCAAATTGGGATTCAAGGAGCATTCTCAGGATCCCACAAAGCTTTTTCGAGGGTCACCTTGTGTTGAATGGTAGTCGAGCTCTCCACCCTACTCGGTTCCCCTCAAGCTAGAGGAGCTTCAACGATGGAGAGGAACTGGGTCACTCGCACCACCAGAAGAAGAGGGAAGGCTTCTTAGGATAGCGTCTAAGCTCTCATATCCTCAATTCAACAAGAGGAGAGGTAAACTTTGGATCCCCTTATTTTCGTGTTCTTTAGTGTTTCATGGAAATTCCCAATGTAATAATTTTCTCACATCTGAGGACTTGTCTTACCACACATCCAAATTTCCGCAAAGCCCTGTGTGACTTTATTTCTCATCAGCGAGCGCATACACCATGCCTTAGTTTTTCAAGCTCCGAACAATGTTTTTCGGCCAGCTGCTCTCTTTGCTTCGTCAAACCGATTTTTCAAGATCTAGTTAATGGTCATGGTTTCAAGACCTAGTTTTTATGATATTTCATGAGATTTTAGTGTTGGGGTTAATTAGGGTTTATAAGTTTGTGATCAAAGGAATTTGGGTATTTCAAGTTAATTAAGAGATCAAAGATCTGTAATCCTCTAGGGATATTTTCCTCCTATTATTTAGGTAAGTGGTCTATCATCATGAGTATTTGGTATTTATTTTTAGCATATTTATATGTTCCATATTGTCAAGTAAGATATTCATGATTCATATGCTCTTATGATTCGATGTTTCAAGTTATAGATAAGTTTATAAGTTTCTCAGTCTAGTTTATGGTTTAAGAGTTCATGCTAAGATCTATCATTTCATAGTTCATTAAGACTTAAAGCTAAAATTTTATGGTAAGAACCCGATGAGATCGACAAACTAAAGAATCAAGTTGAAAAAAGAATTAACATAACATCAAATTATGGATTTATAACCATGCCACAGTGTTGGTCAACTCAAGAGACATGACCCAGAACCTAGTGCAAATCATGAGGCCCAGGCCCCAGTGCAGGCAGACTCAGATAAGATGACCCAGGTACCAAAGTGTAGGTCATGAGACCCAAGTACCAGGGTACAAGTCTCCAGAGTAAGTTATGTAAAAGGATAAGGACTATGCTCAATGAAAGATTATATGATCATGTGCAATTTATTTTTAGATTTTAACTATTAGTTTTCATGCATAAAGTTTAAGAATTATGTATAGTATTTTCTTAGTTTAGTATTCCTTATATGTTATAATACCATTTACTGACTAATTTTTTTCCAAAGCATGGATAGGGATGAGATGTTTGTAAGTGAGGAGAAAGAAGAAGTGTAGATCCATAGATGTCAACTCAAGAATAGTTACAAGATCCTACTTGGTGGGGTGTCATTCTAGATAGTTATATTTCCCTCTTAGTTTGTTATGTCAGAGTTCCAATTATTGAACTCTCTTTTTGTTGGATTTAAAGTCTCATTTCATGATGTGTTCTAAATTTCATTGTGGTTTATCTTATTCTATGGATTTGCTTAGTTAATGATATCATTTTACAATTTGTCATGATCTCTAGTGTATGAAAATGCTTCCGCTAAGGTTATATTGATATTAGAAAGGAGGTCGTGACAAAAGTGATATAAGAAGAAAACCTGGAATGGCCACTAGTAGGATCATTTCTTCTAGGTTAAGATCAACTTATGCTCCCAGTATTGAAATTAAGTTATGCAGTTAGTATGAATATCCCTATTATGAGAGGAGTGGTCGAAGATAGAAAACCCTAGTTAGAAATATCAAGTCAAGGTTTATTCATATGAAGACATGAGTATTTGGGATAGAGGTTTGTCTATTTTAGATCTTGTGTAATTTTTCTTCACTTATGACATGTTGTCTCATTTCTCAATGGTTTGGCCAACCAATTGATAAGTGTAGAGGGTATGTCATGAGCATAATGACTAATGTGCTTCTCATTACAGCTTATTAGTGCATGTGGTATGGGACATTTGCTCTATTCGGTTGATGAAGAGAAGCACAATGAGGTCCGACATCGTTGGGTATGTGCCTGATGAACACATAGATGAAGATGTTACAAAGATAATTGATATATAAAATGTAAATTGGATAGTCACCTAAACTAAATACATTAGTTAGTGAAAGGCACTCGTTTATGCATAGGTCAGATGTTAAATACATTTATGATTAAGTTATGAGGATCAATACAGTGAAAAAGAGTAATTTTAAAAAAAGTAATGTTAATTAAGTGGATCTCCAAGTAAAATGAGCACTTTGGTGCAATGAACACTTTAGAGCAATGAGAACTTTGGTGCAATGAGCTCTTGAGAGCTATGAGCACTTTGGTTTAATGAGATCTTTGGAGCAATGAGCACTTTTGTGCAAAGAGATATTGGGATCAATGAGCACTTGATGCAATGAGCTCTTTGGAGCAATCAGCACTTCGGTGCAATGAGCTCTTGGGAGCAATGAGAACTTAGATGCAATGAGTTCTTTGGAGAAATCATGGTGAATTCGCCTTAATTGACTCATTGAGTACCTTATGCTAATGATAAATACATGTGAATGTTTTTGTTATGATAGGTAATGAACGTATGGTCTAGTTTTAGAGCTTCAATTATAATATATGCATGTGTTAATTTTGTTAATCATGTTAGACAAGATCGAGTTATCCATGTTAATGTCATATCGCGGACATATTAGTATAAAATTATCAGTTCTTATGAAAAGATTAAGGTGTTAGTGTGCACATATATGAAACCCTAAGGCGGGTAGTACCATACTAGTGCATAAACATTTTGAGGATGAAATTTCTATAAGGTGGGTAAAATTGATGACCAATAATTTAATCTACAAATTAGAAAATATAGATGATGTATGACTCTAGAGTTTCCTTTCATATTTTGGTGATGTAACTCATGGTTAATGATTGTTAGTGCATTACTTATGATGGATGCATGATCATGTAAAACAAGTGCTAACCTATCTTAAATGTCAACTTTGAGTTAATTATTGAACTCCTCATGCTCAAATTAACAAACATGCCAAGTTTTATTTGAATAGGATTAATATATAATTATTTATGCTAGGAAGAAAAGGGTACAGAGATCATACCCTTGGACCAAGGTATCTAATCATGATGTTGATTACATTAGTTTTATCATAGTCCAAAATTGGGTAGTGTGTCACACACTATGTTATCAGTCTAGATCATGTCCAGGATTGTTGGATCTCAATCTAAAGGTAGAGACATAAATTCTGACCTCTCACTGTTTCTTCATGGAGAGGGGGTAAGAACACAACCAGGACTATGATTTCCTCGACCTCCCTCTCTCCCTATACTCTCAACAAATTCCCCAATTATCACCTCCATCGCTCTCGGTGGGTTGTTACGAGTCATTTAACACCCAGATGAATACCTAGATCTAAGCATAGGAGAAGCGCCCAAAGTGTCGTCAGCCCTCCTCCCAACGGTAGTCTACAGACACACCTCAAAATTTTCTCACAATCAACCGGTGCGTGAGATACCTCCACTTAGATACCTTCTACTCTTCCTGTAATTTAAATCCACTCATTTAGCACCAGTTTCCATGGCCTAGATCATCTTCTTCCTTGAGCTCATTGAATTTGTTCCCAGAATAAGAGTTACCCCAGTCAAATTGGGATTGTGAGGAGCATCCCCAGGATCCCACAAAGCTTTTTTGAGGTCACCTTGTGTTGAGTGGTAGACTAGCACTCCACCCTACTGGTTTTCCCCTCAAGCTGGAGGAGCTTCAATGACAACGAGGAACAAGGTCACTTGTGCCATGGGAAGAAGCGGGAAGTCTTGTTAGGATAGCATCTAAATGTTGACTCAAGGTCAATTAGGTCAATGTTGACTCACGTCTAAATTGACTAAACCCGTGTTTTTATGATGGCTAACCATTCCACATATTGGTGTCTAATGTCTCTACTTGAGTGATTTTAGATTAGGTATAGACACACTCCAAATGCCCTAACTTGCGCATCTCAAATTTGAGAACAGACAAGTCAAAGTCATACAAGTGCACATTTTTATAATATGATGTATATCCATTAGAATCAAATTGTAAATCACTTGTAATGATTGTATGACTTGTAATTAAGCTTAGAAAAATATCAGGAACACTTAGATCGAATATTATAGCACTTTAGATGCAAGTTTGAAAATTGATTATAGGCCCTTTGTCGGTCGAGTTTTCCAGCCTGAAAACTCGACCGATCATCCTTGATCAATTTTTTGGAGATTGCATCAGTCGAGTTGTGTTTACACAAAACTCGACCGATCAAGTAACTGACCATTTCAATTCCTAATGGTCGGTTAAGTTTTGTCAGGACAAACTCGACCGATCATTTGAGTATCGGCCTTGTCGTTTACTTGATCGGTCGAGTTACCCTTATAGAAACTCGACCGATTGCACTGTACGGAAAAGTGCTTCTAGCCGTTGTGGAGTTGCAACAAGTGAAAATATATCTGTTGCAAGCCACAAAATAGCTAGTTTTCATTCTCAAGTGTTCCCAAAGGCTAAGAGGCATCCCCAGCTATAAATAGGACCCCTTGGGCTTCATTCCAAGGTTGAGCATTCATTGCAAAACTCTATGTGAGGTTCCTATTCTCTAGTTGAGTGCTTCCTACAGCCTCCTCTCTCTCTATAAGCTTAATCACTTGCTACATCCACTAGAGTGAGTAGGAAATCTGTAAGAGAGCTAGTCCTACATGTATATCTTGTGAGGCTCTCACTTCCACCACCTCCCTTTCTATCTTTTCAATCATGAAGATGAAGGTTCTCTCTCTTGGCTAAGAGAGGTGAAGAAGAACAAGGGAAGGCGTCCCTTGGTGAAGATCAAGGCTGAAGACTTGGAGCTAGAGTGGGTAAGCCCTTAGAGAAGGCAGAAGACTCAAGCTCAAGTGGGTAAGACCTTGGTGGAAGCTTCTCCGAGTGAAGGTGAAGTCAAAAGTTGAAGATCCAAGAAGAGCGGGTGATCCCTACAAGGCTGAAGACTTGTGCAAGAGTGGGTAAGTCCTTGGAGAAGGCTAAAGACTCTTGCAAAGTGGGTAAGTTCTTGGTAAGGTTGAAAACTCTTTGGTCATGCATTGTATGTCTTTTGAATGAATATAAGAGTGCAATTGTTTGGAAGTCCTAGAGGTTTACCTCTCTAGGCAAGTGGACTGACACACTTCTAGTTTGAAGTGTGGAACCACTCTAAATAGCTTGTCTAATTGGTGCATGTTCAATCTCTCTCTCCCTTGTTATGTATGTGTTAGTTGCACTCAAATTACCTATTTAGCAACCTTATCTTGTCATATATCTTGAAGGTTTAATGAGTTTTGTTTAAGTGCTTTTAGCTCTATTCACCCCCCTCTAGAGCATCTAATCACCCATCTAGGATCCAACAATTGGTATCAGAGTGGGACTTCTCCAAGCATACTTCAACAAGTAGGATAAGATGGGTGACTACCTAGGAGGGAGATACTCGACCAACCTTCCAATATTTGATGGGAGGAATTTCCTCTATTGGAGAAGAAGGCTCCAATTCTACATCCGAGGATCAAGATTGAGATGTGGCAAATGGTGAATAGCCCATATGAGCTACCAAAGACAAAGATTGAAGAATGGGATGAAGCTACCTTGAAGAAAGCAACCTTGAATGCTAGAGCCATGCACATCCTCTATGCCTCCATGACCCCCACTGAGTTCAACCGGATTTCTTCTTGTGAGATGGCCTATGAGGTATGGAGAAAGCTATGCATCACTTATGAAGGGACGAATCAAGTGAAGGAAAGAAAAGTCTACATGCTCAAAGGGCTGCTTGAGAACTTCAAGATGGGAAAGGAGGAGAGCATAGCAAACATGTACTCAAGGCTCAACACCATTGTGAATGGTCTTGATGTTCTAGGACATCCTATGTCTAGTGGAGAGATCAACTCAAAGATCTTTAGAACTCTCCCCAAGAGGTGGGAACCCAAGGTGATTTCAATTGAAGAAGCAAGGTCCGTTAGGGATATTCCTATTGAAGAGCTCATTGGAAATCTACAAGCACATGAAGCCACACTTGACAAGAGGGAGGAAGTAGAAAGACAAGAGGAGAAAGAACTCAAAAGAATGAAGAAGGCTGAAATCAAAGCTCAAATTAAGGCTATTGTTGGTCAAGCTTCTCCATCCTGTACTCCAAGGGTAGATTCTACAAAGGCAAGTCCTCCTCCATCTGGTGCTTCACATGTGGAAATAAGGGTCACTACAAGGAAGATTGCCCACAAGGCAAAAAGACCCATCTTCACAAGAAGAAGGAGAAATGGCACTCAAGCTCAAGTGGCTCCTCCAACTCAAGCTCAAGTGAAGATTCAAGTGAAGGATCAAGCTCAAGCTCTAGTGATGAAGGAGAATGCCATTTTGCTCTTATAGCATCAAAAAGTGAGGACTCAAGTGAGGTAAATCTAAACTCTTTAGATAAAGAATCTTTGATTGCTATTATTCATGATATTTGTGCCTCTCTTAAGTCTTCTAAAAGGAAAAAGAGAAAGCTTGCTAAAATTGTTGATAATTTGCATGTAGAATTAGATGATCTTGAACATGCTAATTCTTGCTTGCTTGATGATAAAAATGATTGTCTTAGCCAAGTAGATTCTCTTAAACTTGAAAATGCTAGTTTTCTTGATAAGATCAGATTTCTAGAAGCTCAACCTCTCATGTCTAGTTCTAATGAAGAGCATACTTTAAATGTTGATTCTCTGATGCATGATATTGATGTTCTTAAATCTGAAAACAAGGACAAATATTTTGTTTTGCAAGAATTAGAAACAGAAAATGCCTGCTTGCTTGCTCAAATCAATGTGCATGGATCTTGTTCTAGTTCTACTAGTAGAGAGAATGATGTTGCTGCTCTTCATATAGATAGAGATTCTTATTTAACTAAAGTTCTTTGCTTAGAAAATGATTTTTTGCATGCTAGAGATAATATCAATAATTTGTCTTCTACTATTGCTTCTCTTAAGCATGATAATGATAGTTTGAGATCCTCTTTGCAAAGATTCTTAGTTGGTAAAAAGAGTCTTAATGAAATCCTACACCATACTACTAAACAAATTGGTAGACATGGTTTAGGGTATGATAGTAGTAAAAGGAACAACAAAGATAAAGGACCTCCAATATTCCATGGAGAATCCTCTAGTTCCAATACTATGGGCACATGCAACTATTACAATGAAATTGGTCATTATTCTACTTGTTGTCCTTTTAGGAAATCACCCAAGATCAATAGGACTTCAGTTGCTAAACTAACCCCTCCGGACCCAAAAACATGACTGGGGACCATTTCATCTTTCTTATTGTAGGTACTTGGAAATGGATTGACTTGAGTTATTGAATTGCAAATTGACCTCTCAATCCACATGAAAGAAGAAATGTGAGAGGTGTAGAGGGTGACAACAAGTGGAAAAAGCAATGGTAAGCACAAAGGTAAATGTTTTGTTGCTTATAACCAATTCTCACTTGTTTTTGTCAAGTTAGTGTGCACTATACATATGGTTTTTGAGTCAAAAGTGGAATTTTGTGATTCTCTTCACACTCTTGCTCAAAAACTGTTTCTAATGCTTCTATAGTGCATTACTAACTTGCTTAGACATGTTTGGATATGGTTTGTATTTTTAGCATGCCTTTAAATATGTTTTCATGAAATATATGTACTTTTTGACATCTGCTCTGTCAGTCGAGTTTGTCCTATTTTAAACTTGACCGATAGGCACCAATGGGTGTTGCCAACAGCTATCATCGATCGAGTTGTCAATGCACAGAACTCAACCGATAACACTGTGCACAGAATATACATTTGGCTTATTGAATGAGAATTTCCCTCTCAACTAGATTTTCTCAACCAATAGCCTTATTCTTTGGCACTCCCTTGGTATCTTTATATATGCATATTGCCATGTTCTAAATTGCCTATCTTGCTTATAACTCTATCTCTCTAATTGCTCTAAATTGGTATATATATGTTGCAATTACTTGCTTTGAGTTGTTTTGCAAGTTTTGATGATGATCTCTTTGGATCTCTTGGTTGTATCTAAAAATTGCTTCCGTTGTACTCTAACTTGATACATCTATCTAGGTGTATATCTTGTGTTGATACAACCTTGAGGTTCTTAGTGGTAATCATCTTTTGGTAAGGATGCATATTTGTGTGTGAGTTATATCCGTCCATGCTTCTAAAACTGCATATCTCTTGTTTTGGATATATCTCTACATTTACTCATAGCTTGCTTTATCTTGTGTATATTTTGGTATCTCTTGCTATGATCTAGATCCTACTAGTAGTCCTAACTTGTGATAACATCTACTAGTAGTTCATATACATGTAGTTCTAACCTTGTTTATAATTGGTAATCTTTGATCATCTATATGCTATGCTTATATCTTGTCTCTTACATGCTCAAGATTGTTCCTTGAATTGCATATCTACTATCTTGAGTTGCTTGCATAAAATTGTGATGTAGGGTACATAGATCTACATTATATGTAGAAATTGGAGTATTTTTGGGATTTTATGCATATTTTTCTCCAGTTTCAGTTTTTGGTGCAAGACTAGTGTTTTTCATGCAGAAACAATCTTCTGAGAAAGACTCACTGCTTTGCGATGAGCTCTGATGGTTTTTGGTCAAATTCTGTCATCTTGAGGATCAAAATTAGGTTTTATTGTTTTTCTGCAGCACTTTATCTTGCATTTTGGGTTGTTCAAGTATATGCTTTAACTTGCTTTTCTTTCTATGCTTGGACAAGTCCCTATCTATGCTCTTCTACTCTCTATATATATTTTTGTTATCTCCTTTCTCTTTAATAAGTGATGTTTCTTATTTCTTCATAACCCCACTTTTTGAAATGACAAAGGGGGAGAAAGGTATGTCTTCTTTTAAAAGAGGAAGAAGGCATGTCTTACATGAAGAGGAGAAGTATGTCCATGTAAAGGGGAGAAGGTAAATTGGGAGAATACATATATGTGTAGAACATATATGAGTAGAAGACATAGTATTCTATAAATGTTGCGAAAGCTAACCATGCAGGAGAAATAGCATCAATTGAGGGGGAGTATGAGAACTCCACTAGCATCAATTGAGGGGGAGCATATGAGCTCAATTCTATTGAAACCCCTAGGTTTTCCAAAGGTATGATTTTACTTGAAAGCTTTCAATACATTTATGGAATGGTTTGTCATCTTCAAAAAGGGGGAGATTGTTGACTCAAGGTCAATTAGGTCAATGTTGACTCACGTCTAAATTGACTAAACCCATGTTTTAATGATGACTAACCATTCAACGTATTGGTGTCTAATGTCTCTACTTGAGTGATTTCAGATTAGGTATATACACACTCCAAATGCCCTAACTTGCGCATCTCAAATTTGAGAAAAGACAAGTCAAAGTCATACAAGTGCATGTTTTAGTAATATGATGTATATCCATTAGAATCATGTTGTAAATCACTTGTAATGATTGTATGACTTGTAATTAAGCTTAGAAAAATATCAGGAACACTTAGATCGAATATTAGAGCACTTTAGATGCAACTTTGAAAATTGATTACAGGCACTTTTTCGGTCAAGTTTTCCAGCCTAAAAACTCGACCGATCATCCTTGATCAATTTTCTGGAGATTGCATCGGTCGAGTTGTGTTTACACAGAACTCGAAAGATCAAGTAACTGACCATTTCGATTCCTAATGGTCAGTCGAGTTTTGTCAGGACAAACTCGACCGATCATTTGAGTATCGGCCTTGTCGTTTACTTGATTGGTCGAGTTACCCTTATAGAAACTCGACTGTGCACTATACGAAAAAGTGCAGAAAAGTGCTTCTAGCTGTTGTGGAGTTGCAACAAGTGAAAATATATCTGTTGCAAGCCACAAAACCGCTAGTTTTCGTTCTCAAGTGTTCCCAAAGGCTAAGAGGTATCCCCAACTATAAATAGGACCCCTTGGGCTTCATTCCAAGGTTGAGCATTCATTGCAAAACTCTATGTGAGGTTCGTATTCTATAGTTGAGTGCTTCCTACAGCCTCCTCTCTCTCTCTAAGCTTAATCACTTACTACATCCATTAGAGTGAGTAGGAAATCTGTAAGAGAGCTAGTCCTACATGTATATCTTGTGAGGCTCTCACTTCCACCACCTCCCTTTCTATCTTTTCAATCATGAAGATGAAGGTTCTCTCTCTTGGCTAAGAGAGGTGTAGAAGAGCAAGGGAAGGTGTCCCTTGGTGAAGATCAAGGCTAAAGACTTGGAGCTAGAGTGGGTAAGCCCTTGGAGAAGGCAGAAGACTCAAGCTCAAGTGGGTAAGACCTTAGTGGAAGCTTCTCTGAGTGAAGGTGAAGTCAAAAGCTGAAGATCCAAGAAGAGTGGGTGATCCCTACAAGGCTGAAGACTTGTGCAAGAGTGGGTAAGTCCTTGGAGAAGGCCGATGACTCTTGCAAAGTGGGTAAGTCCTTGGTAAGGTTGAAGACTCTTTGTATTGGATAGATAAGTCTTTTGTTTGGTCATGCATTGTATGTCTTATGAATGAATATAAGAGTGAAATAGTTTGAAAGTCCTAGAGGTTGACGTCTCTAGGCAAGTGGACTAACACACTTCTAGTTTGAAGTGTGGAACCACTCTAAATATCTTGTCTAATTGGTGCATGTTCAATCTCTCTCTCCCTTGCTATGTATGTGTTAGTTGCACTCAAATTACCTATTTAGCAACCTTATTTTGTCATATATCTTGAAGGTTTAATGAGTTTTGTTTAAGTGCTTTCAGCTCTATTCACCCCCCCTCTAGAGCATCTAATCACCCATCTAGGATCCAACACTAAACTGTTAGATTCCTAAATTCAACAAGAGGGGAGGTAAACTTTGGATCACTATTTTTTCATGTTCTTCATTGTTTCATGGCAATTCCCAATGTAATAATTTCCTCGCATTCGAGGACTTCCCTGGTCACATTTCTGCTTAGCCACAAAGCCCTCTGTGACTTTATTTCTCATCACTGAGTAGCATACACCAGGCCTTAGTTTTTCAAGTGCTAAGTAGTGTTTTCCAGCCAGCTGCTCTCTTTGCTCCGACCACCGTAGACCACGAGCAAAGGGTCTTCAAACTCACCGCACCCTACCATAGTCGAAGTTCGTGCTTTGAGGTGCACTAGTACACTCCATCACGACCAAGGGTAATGAGTTCTCCCCCACAATAGTCAACATCCATGGCGCTACTATGAGTAGAACAATCAAAGGGAATTGTTATGATCTTGCCTTCACATTCAGATGTATGTGTCAAGCAATTCTTAGGGCATTTTGGGAATGCACATGATCATTTCCGTATCATATACACATGGTTTTAAAATAAATGAATGACTGCTTGAGTCTCTATCATATTGATGGTCATAAAAAAATGAAGGGCAAATCTATGTTTTAACTTTTTGATTTTGTCCAGATGTCATAGTTTAAAGAAATCACTTGGATTGTGTTAACTCAATGTCGATTGCTCAGACTACATGAAATCTTAAGAAATTCACATATTGTTCTACCGAGATCTGATGGGGATGATCTATATATGAAAATTTATCTATTTTTTGAGATCTAGTTAATGGTCATGGTTTCAAGACCTTTTTGTTCTGATATTTCATGAGATTTTAGAGTTGGGGTTAATTAGGGTTTATAAGATTGTGTTCAAAGGAATTTGGGTATTTTATGTTAATTAAGAGATCAAAGATCAGTAATCCTCTAGGGATATTTTCCTCCTATAGTTTAGGTAAGTGGTCGACTCCCATGAGTCTTTGGTTTTTATTTTTAGCATATTTATATGTTCCATATTGTCAAGTAAGATATTCATGATTTGTATGCTCTATTGCTTTGATGTTTAAAGTTAAAGATATGTTTATAAGTTTCTCAGTCTAGTTTATGATTTAAGAGTTCATGCTAATATTTATCATTTAATAGTTCATTAAGTCTCAAAGATAAGATTTTAAGGTAAGGGCCTAATAAGATTTATGCATTAAAGAATCAAGTTGAGATAAGAATCAAGATGATATCAAATTATGGAGTTAGAACCATACCATAGTGCAGGTCAACTCAAGAGTCATGACCCAATCCTTAGTGCAGCTCATGAGGCCCAGGCCCCAGTGTAGGATGACTCAGATAAGATGATCTAAATACCAGAGTGCAAGTCATGGGACCCATGTTTTGGGGTAAATGTCTCGAGGGTAAGTTACTTAAAAATATAAGGACTATTCTTAAGAAAGATAATATGATCATGTATAAGATATTTTATAGATTTTAAGTGTTCATTTTCATGGATAAAGTTTAAGAATTATGTAGTCTTTTCTAATTTCAATATCTCTTATATGTTACAATACTCATGCCACTTAGTGACTAACATTTTTCCTATGCATGGATGGGGATGATATGTTCACAGATGAGGAGAAAGAAGAAGTGTAGAGCCACAAACATTAGCTCAAGGATAGTTATAGGATCCTACTCGGTAGGTTGCCATTCTAGATAGTTATATTTCCCTCTTAGTTTCTTATGTTGGAGTTGAAATTTTTGAACTCTCTTTTTGTTGGACTTAAAGTCCCTTATTCATGATATGTAATAAAGTACATTGTGATTTATCTTATTCTATGAATTTTGCTTGGTTAATGATATCATTTCACAATTTTTCATGATCTCCAGTGTATAAAAATTCTTTTGCTAAGGTTGTATTGATATGAGAAAGGAGGTTGTGACAAAAGTGGTATCAGAGAAAAACCTGGAATGGCCACTAGTAGGATCCTTTCTTCTAGCGTGAGATCTACTTATGCTCCCAATATTGAGAATAAGTTATGAAGTTAGTATGAATATCCCTATTATGCAAAGAGTGGTCGAAGATAGAAGGCCCTAGTTAGAAATATCATGTCTCGAGGTTTATGCATATGAAGACATGAGTATTAGGGATAGAGGTTCATCTAGACTGGTATCTTATGCAGTAACTTTCACTGATGACATGTTGTATCATTTCTCAATGGTTTGGCCAACCAATTAAGAAGTGTAGAGGGTATTTCATGAGCATAGTGACTTATTATGCTTTCTTTACAACTTATTAGTGCATGTGGTATGGAATATGTGCTCTATTAGGTTGATGGAGAGTAGCATAATAAGGTTTGACATCGTGGGGTATGTGCCTGATCAACACATATCTGGTTATGCTACAAAGATAGTTGATATGAAAGACATAAATTGGATAGTCACCTAAACTTAATACATTAGTTAGTGAAAGACACCCGTTTATGCCTATGTCAAATGTTAAATACATTTATGATTAAGATATGAGGATCAATGCAGTTAATAAGAGTAATTTTAAAAAAAATGCTATTTAAGTTGATCTCCAAGGAAAATGAGCACTTTGGTGCAATGAGCACTTTAGATCAATGAGCACTTAGGTGCAATGAGGTTTTGGGACAAACGAACACTTTGGTGCATTGATCTCTTTGGAGCAATGAGCACTTTGGTGCAATGATCTCTTGGGAGCAATGAGCACTTAGGTGCAATGAGATCTTTGGAGAAATGATCACTTTGGTGCAAGGTTACAGGGTGAATTCACCTTAATTAACTGACTGAGTACTAAGCTTATGCTAATGGTTAAGGTATGTGAAATTTGTTGTCATGATAGATGATGAAGGTATGGTCTAGTTTTAAAGCTTCAATAATAATATATGCATGCGTTAATTTTCTTAATCAGGTTAGACAAGATTGAGTTATCCATGTCAATGTCTGATAATGAACATGTTAGTATAGAGTTATGAGTTCTTATGAAAAGATTAATGTGTTAGTGCACATATATGTGAAGCCCTAAGGTGGGTAGTACAATGCCAATGCATACAAATTTTGAGGACAAAATTTCTATAAGGTGGGTAGAATTGTAACATCCTTAAAATTACAATATAGAATAAACATGACCAATAATTTAAGCTACAAATTCAAAAAAAATATAAATAATGTAAGACGCTAGAGTTTCCATTCATATTTTGGTGATGTAACTCATGGTTAATGATTGTTAGTTCATTACTTACCATGGATGCATAATCATGTAAAACATGTGATACCCTAGCTTAAATGCCAAATTCAAAATGATTCTTCAATTCCTCGTGTTTGAATTAACAAACATGCCAAGTTTCATTTGAATAAGATTACCCTAGCTATAATAATTTATGCAAGGAAGAAAAGGGTAGATAGATAATACCCTTGGAACTTGGTATCTAATCACGATCTCGATTAAATTGGTTTGATCAATGTCCAAATCTAGGTAGCATGTCACATGTTGTGTTATCAGTATGGGTCATGTTAGGACCGTTGGATCTATATCTAGTGGTGGAGACCTCATTTTTGACCTCCCGTTGTTTCCACATGGAGAGGGAGTAACAACATAGCCATGACTATGATTTCCTTGACCCCCCTCTCTCATTATACTCTCAACGAATTCCCCAATTGCGTCCATCAGTGTCAATGGGTTGTTATGAGTCATATGGCACCCAGTTAAAGACCTAGTTCTAAGCAAAGGAGAAGGGCCCAAAGTGTTGTCACCCCTTCTCCCCGTGATAGTCTACAAATGTGCCTCAACATTTTCTCAGAGGAAACCAGTACGTGAAATACCTCCACCTAGATCCTTTATACTCTTCCACTGATTTAATTCCACTCATTTAGCACTAGTTTCCATGGCCTAGATCGTATTACTCCTTGAGCTCAACAGAGCTATCTCGAAATAGTAGTTACCCTAGTCAAATTGGGATTACGAGGAGCATCCTATGACTCCCACAAAGCTCTTTTGAGGGTTACCTTGTGTTGAGTGGTATCTGAGCTCTCCACCCTACTCGGTTTCCTCTCAAGCTGGAGGAACTTCAATGAAGGTGAGGAACATGGTCAGTCACATCACAAGAAGAAGTGTGAAGACTTCTTAGGATAGCGTCCAAGCTTTCAAATACCTCTATTCAATGAGAGGGGTGGTAAACTTTAGATCCAAATTTTTTTCATGTTCTTCATCATTTCATGGAAATACTCAATGTAATAATTTTATCGCATTTGAGGACTTGCCTTGCCGCATTGCTGATTTTCTGTGGAGGCCTCTGTGACTTTATTTCTCATCGCCAAGAAGAATACACCATGCCTTAGTTTTTCAAGCTTTGAGCAGTGTTTTATGACCAACTGCTCTCTTTGCTCTGACCATCGCGGACCATGAGCAACAGGTCTTTGGACTCGCCATACCCTACTACATTCGAAGGTCATGCTTTGAGGCACAATGGGGCACTTTGACACCACCGAGGGTCATGTTTTCTCCCCTACAACAATCAATAGGTATGTCATGAGTTGCTGTGAATAGAACAATCAAAGGGGAACTATTATGATTTTGCCCTCACTTTCTGATGTATGTGTCACGCAATGCCTAGGGCATTTTGGGAATGCACATTCTCATTTCGTATCATATACTTATGGTTTTAAATAAATGAATGACTACTTGAGTCCCTATCATGTTGATGGTCAGAAAATAAAATGAAGGGCAAATCCATGTTTTAACTTTTTTATTTATCTGAGATTTCAGTGTTTCAAGAAAGAGTTATGTTGATACTAATTGGTCAGATTACATGAAATCTTAAGAAATTCATAGATTTCTCTACAGAGCTCCGATGGGGATGACCTATATATGAGAATTTATCTATTTTTCGAGATTTTGTTAATGGTCATGGTATAGAGACCTTGTTTTAATGATATATCACGATATATTAGAGTTGTGGTTAATTAGCGTTTATAAGATCATGATCAAAGCCATTTGGGTATTTGAGGTGAATTAAGAGATCTAACATCAGTAATCCTCTAGGGATATTTTCCTACTATTGTTTAGGTAAGTGGTCCATGCCCATGAGTATTTGGTATTTATTTTTAGCATATTTATATGCTCCATATTGTCAAGTAAGATATTCATGATTTGCATGCTCTTATGCTTTGATGTTTCAAGTTAAAGATATGTTATAAGTTTCTCAATCTAGTTTATGATTTAAGAGTTCATGCTAAAATTTATCATTTAATATTCATAAATACTTAAAGATAATATTTAAAGGTAATAACCCAATAAGATTTATGCATTGAAGAATCAAGTTGAGATAAGAATTAAGATAATATCAGATTATGGAGTTAGACCCAAACCATACTATAGGTCAACTCAAGAGACATGACCCAAGCCTTAGTGCATGTCATGAGGCCCATGCCCTAATGTAGGTTGACTCAAATAAGATGACACAGGAACCAGAGTGCAAGTCATGAGACTCAGGTATCAAGGTACATGTTTCTAGAGTAAGTTACTTAAAATGATAAGGATTGCGCTTAAAGAAAGATTATTTGATCTTGTGGAATATATTTTAAGTGTTACTTTTCATGCATAAAGTTTAGTAATTATGTATAGTCTTTTCTTATTTTAGTATTTTTTATATGTTAGAATTCTCATGCCACTTGCTGACTAATGTTTTTCCAATGCATGGTTGGGATGAGATGTCTGCAGGTGAGGAGAAAGAAGATGTAACATACCGGATCTTGGACCCTAGCTTAAAACTATGACCTTTTGGGTTTGACCAAACAAGGTTGAGGTTAGTGTGACCCTAATAATCAAATGCATGAATAATGTAATCTAATATGTCATATAACTCATTTGGTGAAAATAAGATGATAAAGAACTTAATTAAAAGAGTAATATAGTTAATGGGCCATTAGTGGGCCAAGTGATATAACTCATGTAATAACGCCTCAAAATAAAGAATAGACTTCAAATTCGTAATCTACACATTAAAATAAGCTTACACGTCAATTTTCATTTAATATGGACCACCTTGAAATAATATGGTAAGTTAGGAGAGAGAAATGGCCTAAAAGGTGTAATTAATAAATAAATATAATAAATGACTCCAAAATAGGAAAATAATCTTAGATTCGTGATCTGCAGAATAAATATAGCCTTTGATAAAATTTTTATCCAATTTGGAGAAAGTTTGCTTAAAAGGTATAATCAGGAGAGATAAAGGGTGTAGAACCTTCAAAATATTAAATAAATGCCCAACAACTCCAATATATAAAATTGATGACAAATTCGTATTCAACACACTTAAGTTAACTTGTGGTTGAAGTTTCACCTAATTTAGATAATCCATGTGTCATTAATGCATCAGGAAAGAGAAATAAAGAATATGTTAAATAATACATCTAAAGTTTCTAAAAGTGAAATCTATGTGGATATTCAGAATCTACATGTTTAATTTAACTTGTGTGCAAAGTTTGGTTTAATTTGGATAAGGATAGGACCCTTAAAAGAGGAAAGACAAAAAGGAATATAATGTATAAATGTCACATTACTATTTTATCGATTTCATATAGTTTCCTTTTATTTTAGCTGTCACGCTTGCTTTCCCAGATTTCGACTTTCTTTGTGACCATTGGATTTCAATCTATCGGCTTAGAGATCATCTCCTACCTTGAGTAGGAGACTGAATTCGTTTTGTACAGTGGGCGTAATCTTCCTCGTCACAGTTATCCCCCGATTTTAAATGGAATTTCTTGATTTTTGGTTCACGAGTTTCCTTTTTCGATTGCACATTTTATGACCCAAAATTGGTGTGGTTTCCTTGAGAATCTAGGATTTTTCCCAACTCCAGGCAACCTGCCTCCGTGGCCCCTTTTCCTTCCCGCTTTATCCCTCATCCTCCTGTATATATAAGGGTACCTTGGGGTGTCCTAGCACATGTGCGATGTTTTGTGCCGATCAATTTCTCAAGGACAAGCATGTTTCCTCGTCGACATTAGCTTCTTTGGGTTGTCCTTGCAGAGCTTGCTGCTCTCTCTCCTCACCTTATCGGCTCTGATTGGTTTGCTCTTCAGGTTTGTGGTAAGTTCATCTTGCCATTTGTGCTCTTAGGTTTGAGTTTGAGTTATTCTTTTGGATTCGTCCAAACTCACACCGAGTAGCAGTCAGGCTGCTTGTGGCCATGATGCGCTCGCTTTGGGGAAGATGACCCCAAGGGAAATCACCCGCCTGCCCTTTGTTTCCCTTCTTGTTTTGTTTTATCGCCAGGGGCAATTTTTTCATCCCGCCTTCTCATCCTTTGCCTTGGAGCGAGTCAACCGAGTCATTGACCCGCTGACTTGGCCAGCATTCATTGGGCCAAGTCATGTGGTCCCGGCCGGCTTCTCCTTTCTTTTCATGGATTTCTCGCCTACATGGCTTTATCTAATTATCTAATTGGCCGAATTTCAAAAATCCATAACTAATTAATTATTGATAGGAAAATAACAAATAAATACTCGTTGGAATCAGAAAACTAAGACCTATCTAATGGTACATGTTTTGATGTCTAAATATAATGTTTAATAACAAGTGTTTTCAATGGATGTAATTATCGATGAATTAACTTGTAAAAATCATAACTAATTATCTATAAGTCGGAAAAATACAATAAAATATGTTTTGGACTCCTAATGACATATACTAATATAAGGCATGGTTTTGATAACCTAATTCACATAATAATAAAAAGGTTTTTTAGGGTTTTGAATAATTAATGGAAACCTAACCCTAATCCCATATATATGCTAATAGGTTCTCTGGAAGCCTAGGCTTGGACCTAGAAGTGACTTTGGATCAGTTTGACTCTGATGTTGAGGTATGTTTGCATCCCCGATTATTCTTCTAGAGAAACTATCCTATTTTTGTCTTACTTTTGTTCCTATGGACATTAGCCTACACATTGTCTTGTTCTTTTGAAATCATGCTTCATGTGAAGTATCTTATTTTGTTATTGATCTTGTGATCATGGATATTCTCTTGGAATCTTATCTTGTTGCCTTGGTGCAATTTGGACTTTTAATATTATATACCCACTGTGATGTGGAAGTTTACTTGGTAATATATGCCCACTTTGAAGTGGTTGTTTATTTGTTTGAGTTGTCCATTGTGTAATGGCAACCTTTGTATCATCTTCTGACTATACTTTTCTACTTGCCTCTACATTTAACATGCTATGTGATTCAGTAGCACTAGAGTAGTATAATTGCATTGGCTTTGTCTCATTATGCAACATGGCAACATTGTGATATCTTTGGGATGGATGATGTGTGATTCCCCATACCTAGGCAGGATGTGTGATTCCTGGCTCATGTTATATATATTTGGGTGGTGGATGTGTGATTCCCCATGCCAGGGAAAGATGTGTGATTCTTGGCCCATGTCCCACCAGGTTCAAGATGTGTGATTCTTGGTCACCATTGTTATTTATATTGTTCTAGGGCTATGCTTATCTCACATGCATGCAGGTTGATGATGATATGTGCTTTGTTTCCCACCATGGTAGTGGATGTTTATATGGATAGCACTTTCTTATTATTTGTTGGTTATGGCAAGTATCCCTTTTATTATGATCTTTTCTCTTGATACCCGATTGGGTGGTCCTTATCTCTTGAATGGGAAGACTTTTATTATGATGTATCTTATTATTTATAAATTGCTCAATTTTCTTTTTAGTATGCACATACCAGCCTTTGCTGATGTCTCCTTTTGTTTTTCTTTTGCTGGGGTATGCTTCCAACCCTAGGTGGAGGACATGGATGGCTTGACATGTGGACCCGGATTTAGATTGAGAAGTTAAAGCTTGGAGACAATCTTGAAGTGGTTTAGATTTCCTCTACATGGATCCTTGTGATGTAAGTTTGTGACCCTTTGTTTTATAATTGAATATAGTCATGTTTTTATTCTGTTTCTATACTTTGGTCTGTTGATTACCATTATATAAATATTTGAAAATTTTACACCCACTCCATCACACCTTCTGAGTGTGTTTGGATTGGAGGTTTTATTGTTCAAATTTTTAATAAGGAAGTGATTTCACTTCTTTAGAGCATGGTATCAGAGCCCATGGTAGTCAGAATCGACTATTTCAATTTTGTCTCCCCATAGAACCCTTGACTTTGCTAGATAGCTCTAAGTGAGATGTTGACCCTAGATTTGATCTATGATGATTATGCAATAAGGTTTGGTTTGAGGACAAGATTAGGTTATGAGGAATTATTCATATGGAAATATTGTGACTTGGTTTCCGCATTGATTTTGAGCTCACCATTGTTTTATATCGTATGATTCTTCAAAGAAAAAAAAATATTTTATACTACTATATGTACAAATTTTCTCTGATTTATCAAAGTTTTCTTGAACTAAGTCACAATGAAGTGAAACTCTAGTTGAGTATAATCTAACCCTAGTTTGTGACTAGGATTGATATAATGGTGTAGTTGACCTACCCTATGACTTTTTGGGGGCTCATGTAGGGTTGTTAGGTTAGAGACACGAGGACCTATAACTCAACCCTAGATGGTGACTTGATAGTTGGATACATGAAAAATATTAATCTCTAAAAATTTCACAACTAAGAGATATGGGTAGCTCTAAAAAGTTGTTTAGTTTGACTTGTTAGGTTGAACCTATTTAAGGGGTGGAGAGTAGTTAGTTGTTGATGTTTGATCTATAGATTTCGAGGACAAAATCCTTTTAAGGGGTGGAGTGTTGTAACATACCAGATCTTGGACCCTAGCTTAAAACTGTGACCTTTTGGGTTTGACCAAACAAGGTTGAGGTTAGTGTGACCCTAATAATCAAATGCATGAATAATGTAATCTAATATGTCATATAACTCATTTGGTGAAAATAAGATGATAAAGAACTTAATTAAAATAGTAATATAGTTAATGGGTCATTAGTGGGCCAAGTGATATAACCCATTAATAAAGCCTCAAAATAAAGAATAGACTTCAAATTCATAATCTACACATTAAAATAAGCTTACATGTCAATTTTTGTTTAATTTGGACAACCTTGAAATAATATAGTAAGTTAGGAAAGAAAAATTGCCTAAAAGGTGTAATTAATAAATAAATATAATAAATGACTCCAAAAGAGGAAAATAATCTTAAATTCGTGATCTACATAATAAATATAGCCTTTGGATAAAGTTTTATCCAATCTGGAGAAAGTTTGCTTAAAAGGTATAATCGGGAGAGAGAAAGGGTGTAGAACCTTCAAAATATTAAATAAATGCTCAAACAACTCCAATATGTAAAATTGATGGCAAATTCATATTCAACACTTAAGTTAACTTGTGGTTGAAGTTTCACCTAATTTAGATAATCCATGTGTCATAAATGCATCAGGAAAGAGAAACAAAGAATATGTTAAATAATACATCTAAAGTTTCCAAAAGTGAAATTTATGTGGATATTCGGAATCTACATATTTAACTTAATTTGTGTGCAAAGTTTGGTTTAATTTGGATAAGGATAGGACCCTTAAAAGAGGAAAGACGAAAAGGAATATAACGTATAAATGTCACATTACTATTTTGTCGATTTCATATAGTTTCCTTTTATTTTAGCTGTCACGCTTGCTTTCCCAGATTCCGACTTTCTTTGTGACCATTGGATTTCGATCTGTCGGCTCGGAGATCATCTCCTACCTTGAGTAGGAGACCAAATTTGTTTTGTACAGTGGGCGCAATCTTCCTCGTCACAATTATCCCTCAATTTTAAATGGAATTTCTTGATTTTTGGTTCACGAGTTTCCTTTTTCGATTGCGCATTTTATGACCCAAAATTTGTGTGCTTTCCTTGAGAATCTAGGATTTTCCCCAACTCCAAGCAACCTGCCTCTGCGGCCCCTTTTCCTTCCCGCTTTATCCCTCATCCTCCAGTATATATAAGGGTACCTTGGGGTGTCCTAGCACCCATGCGATGTTTTGCGCCGATCAATTTCTCAAGGACAAGCATGTTTTCTCGCCGACATTAGCTTCTTTGGGTTGTCCTTGCGGAGCTTTCTGCTCTCTCTCCTCACCTTATCGACTCTGATTGGTTTTCTCTTCAGGTTCGTGGTAAGTTCATCTTGCCTTTCTTGCTCTTAGGTTTGAGTTTGAGGTATTCTTTTGGATTTGCGCAACGTCACCCCGAGCAACAGTCAGGCTGCTTGTGGCCATGGCGCGCTCGCTTTGGGGAAGATGACCCCAAGGGAAATCACCCGCCTGCCCTTTGTTTCCCTTCTTGTTTGTTTTATCACCAGGGGCAATTTCGTCATCCTACCTTCTCATCCTTTGCCTTGGAGAGAGTCAACCGAGCCATTGACCAGCTGACTTGGTCGACGTTCATTGGGCCAAGTCATGCGGGCCTGGCCTGCTCTCCTTTCTTTTCATGGATTTCTCGCCTACATGGCTTTATCTAATTATCTAATTGGTCGAATTTTAAAAATCCATAACTAATTAATTACTGATCGGAAAATAACAAATAAATACTCATTGGAATCATAAAACTAAGACCTATATAATGGTACATGTTTTGATGTCTAAATCTAATGTTTAATAACAAGTGTTTTCAATGGATGTAATTAATGATGAATTAACTTGTAAAAATCATAACTAATTATCTATAAGTCAGAAAAATACAATAAAATATGTTTTTGACTCCTAATGACATATACTAATATAAGGCATGGTTTTGATAACCTAATTCACATAATAATAAAAAGGTTTTTTATGGTTTTGAATAATTAATGGAAACCTAACCCCAATCCCATATATATGCTAATAAGTTCTTTGGAAGCCTAGGCTTGGACCTAGAAGTGACTTTGGATCAGTTTGACTCTGATGTTGAGGTATGTTTGTCCCCGATTATTCTTCTTGAGCAATTATCCTATTTTTGTCTTACTTTTGGTCCTATGGACATTAGCCTACACATTTTCTTGTTCTTTTGAAATCATGCTTCATGTGAAGTATCTTATTTTGTTATTGATCTTGTGATCATGGATATTCTCTTAGAATCTTATCTTGTTGCCTTGGTGCAATTTGAACTTTTGATATTATATGCCCACTATGATGTGGAAGTTTACTTGGTAATATATGCCCACTTTGAAGTGGATGTTTATTTGTTTGAGTTGTCCATTGTGTGATGGCAACCTTTGTATCATCTTCTGACTATACTTTTCTAATTGCCTCTACATTTAACATGCTATGTGATTCAATAGCACTAGAGTAGTATAATTGCATTGGTTTTGTCTCATTATGCAACATGGCAACATTGTGGTATCTTTGGGATGGAGGATGTGTGATTCCCCATACCCAGGTAGGATGTGTGATTCCTAGCCCATGTTATATATATTTGGGTGGTGGATGTGTGATTCCCCAATGCCAGGGAAAGATGTGTGATTCTTGGCCCATGTCCCACCAGGTTCAAGATGTGTGATTCTTGGCCCATGTCCCACTAGGTTCGAGATGTGTGATTCTTGGCCACCATTGTTATTTATATTGTTCTAGGGCTATGCTTATCTCACATGCATGCAGGTTGATGATGATATGTACTTTGTTTCCCACCATGGTAGTGGATGTTTATATTGATAGCACATTCTTATTATTTGTTGGTTATGGCAAGTATCCCTTTTGTTATGATCTTTTCTCTTGATACCCAATTGGGTGGTCCTTATCTCTTGCATGGGAAGTTTTTTATTATGATGTCTCTTATTATTTATAAATTGCTCAATTTTCTTTTTAGTATGCACATACCAGCCTTTGCTGATGTCTCCTTTTGTTTTTCTTTTGCTAGGGTATGCTTCCAACCCTAGGTGGAGGACATGGATGGATTGACATGTAGAACCGGACTTAGATTGAGAAGTTAAAGCTTGGTGACAATCTTGAGGTGGTTTAGATTTCCTCTACATGGATCCTTGTGATGTAAGTTTGTAACCCTTTATTGTATAATTGAATATAGTCATGTTTTTATTCCGGTGCTATACTTTGGTCTATTGATTACCATTATATAAAGATTTGAAAATTTTACACCCACTCCATCATACCTTCTGAGGGTGTTTGGACTGGAGGTTTAATTGTTCAAATTTTTAATAAGGAAATGATTTCACTTCTTTACAGAAGAAGTGTATAGCCACAAATGTTATCTCAAGGACAACTACATGATCCTACCCGGTGGGGTGCCATTCTAGATAGTCATATTTCTCTCTTAGTATGTTTTATTGGAGTTACAATTATTGAACTCTTTTTTTGGTTGACTTAAAGTCCCCTATTCATGATATATAATAAAGTACATTATGGTTTATCTTATTCTATGGATTTTTCTTAGTTAATGATATCATTTTATAATTTTTTTTGACGGAAACAACTCAATATCATTCAAAACAAGCCATACGACATCTATAAGATAGTAATCTCACACCAAAGTACCAAACATGACTCCTTTGAGAGACTGACATAGCACACATGCTCAGATTAGGAAGCGGTAGGTAAATTACATGCACGAACCCTCTATGTTGTAGATGTCCAAAGTAGCTATCTATGAGGGAAACCTTCAATCTACACGAGACCTTAAGGATATCGGAAAAAGAAATGGCAGTACATCCAACAGAGATCGCTATCTCATCCATGCTTGAGGCCACTAGAAAATTAGAGAGCTCGACCCAAACCACAACAAGAAAAACTAACAAACTACAGCTTACGGCTAAAACCCAGAAAAAGAACAGAAAAGAACAACAAGTGAGGCAAGTCAAGAAACTGCCCAAGCTCATAGGAAGCTCACACTGGCATTTACTCGAACAGCTTGGGTGCAACACTCCAGAGAGCTGGGAGGGCGACAAAAAGCTCAGTTGGTGGATACTCAGAGGAGAAAGGGCCTGCAAGGATTGAAGGTGAGGGGTATAAAGTGTCGGGTAACCCCACCACCACTCTCAAACATCCTTGCGAACAGGGGGCGAGAGCATCCTCACAAAGCACATAACCCAATTTCTCTCCCTCTGCCGGTACACCACGGAGTCGCCAAAAACCTCATCGTCCGTCTGCATGAGCACCCAAACTCCACAACTTGCAACAAACACACAAATAGAAAATGAGAGGGGCTCAGCGAAACAGCATGCCACCACCTGGAGCTCGCCACCACCGATAGCAGTCCTCCTGGATCCGGGCTTCCAGCCGAAGGCGAGACCACCAAGGACACCTTCTCGCAAGTAGATATCCCAAGCGCCACGGAAATGGGGAAAATGAAAATGCCGGGAGGCAACTCACACCAAGAGAAAAGACAAAGTCAGACGAGTGGGAGGGGGGTTGGGGAAGAGCCTGGGGGGAGAGGGTTCAGCCAGACGAGCGCCAACCACCTCTCCCCCGAGCAAGAGACACCGCCACTGGGGAGAACTACCAGATCGCTAGAGCGCTCTTGAGCCGTAACCAGATTTGGGTTGACCCTCTTTCTACTTAGTAATTTATCATTTTATAATTTTTCATGATCTCTAGTGTATGAAAATGCTTGCGCTAAGGTTGTATTGGTATTACAAAGGAGTTCGTGATAGTTTCTCTCTCAAATGACATAATATAGCTACATGATATCTATTTCGCAATCAATTTCATAAAACTCTATGTTACTTTTTGAATGTTAGATTTATCTAAATAATCACATAATAAATTATTTCCACAATCTTAGAAAATAAATAATAAGCCACATAAAATGCATGATATTTTGTTGAGACGACCTACATTTATGAAAAACTAATTAAGGAAGTGATTTCCCTCATAAAAGGAAAAGTAATATATATTCTATGTTAGTGGTTGTGTCTTAGAATGCATTATAGATTCTTGTAGAATGTTATAAAATATATAATCTTAGTTGATAATATATTTTGATATATGAGTATTCTAATCATACAAGGAAATTAGGTACTCCAAAAAGTTTTTAGCTATGCCCACATTTTTTCATTAATGTAAGATCCATTGATTATCATATCCACATAAAAATAAATGGGTTAATAATATGTCCTTGGGACATATAGACACTCTATTTGTCTCGTCTCAATAATTGAAGATTGATATACTTATGATGTAAATAAAATAATAAAAATTCCATATGAACTTTTAGACTACATGTGCTCCCTCCCTTCATAAC
This sequence comes from Alisma plantago-aquatica, assembly GCA_963693085.1. Classification (NCBI taxonomy): domain Eukaryota; kingdom Viridiplantae; phylum Streptophyta; class Magnoliopsida; order Alismatales; family Alismataceae; genus Alisma; species Alisma plantago-aquatica. The sequence continues at coordinate 1,251,537,506 of OY856412.1, forward strand.
GGGGCTGGCTCCACCATTGGGTCTACAGCCTTACATCATAGACCCATAACCGAAAGAGCCATCAACTTAACAAGTAGTTTGTGATTTAGTTCTACCTGTATATGCCTTGTAACAAAAAAAATATAGACTATGGATAGATATGTTAGTAACCACGCGTCAGTGATATCTAATTTTTGCGACCCCCTTCCAAGATGTGGTTGATGGAGAGTTCCTTCTGGGCCCTGGTGTTATTAGGATTTTTGTTAAGGGTGTATAGCTCCTTGTTCTACCTGACTTCATTGCAACCTGCAATGAGAAAAGTCTTGGTAATGATAGTCGACCTGTAGGAGAATGCGGTATTTGACTAAGCGGTGGTTATTAAAATCATTTGCAAAAGGAAATATCCATACAAGGTCCTCACCTTTTAGACAAAAGGACTAATAATTTTGCATGATGGGTTCCACAAAGAAGTATTATTTTACTAATATGATTGCATAAAAATACAAAATGGTAACATTCACCAATTTCTCATAGTCACCTTCAGATAGAAGTAATATGGAAAAAAGTGAGGTGGGGTCTTTAAAATCAAATACATCACAATTCACACTCTCCCCCGCCTATAATGTCTAGTAGGAATCACAATGCTCCCAATTTCCAACCTATGAAACACTAGAGTATTAGTAGTGGTAGGGGTCACAAGAAAGTGGGATAATTCTTAACCGCAAACATACCATCTTCCTCGTATGAGAGATTGATTATGGTCATAGTGGTCATGAGGTATAATGACGACAATACCCTAGCATGCTGAATCCGGAGACCTATGTAGGAGGAAGAGCATTTTAGCCTAGTGAAGAGCAAGGAGAGCCATTTTTCTCATTGTAGGTACATGTGTAGAGAATTTGACGATATATGTATTAGGCTCATGAGAGCTAAGACGGGGATGCCCATTTTCTTATAACATATGCAAAAATTAACCCACTTTTTTTGCAAAATCTAAGATATATCCAAGATGTTTCCTAAATTTAAGCTCCTTCATAAAGCCTTTTTATGAAAGCTTTAAAGATCTAAAACTCTTTTGAAAAGCCCTTTTGAAGATTTCAATTTTTCTAAAAAAGTGATCCATTGTTTAATATTAAGATCCCTTTTTCAAATTTTAAATTTTTATGAAAATCTAACCCATTTTCAAAAATTAGAATCTCATTTTTAAATTCCAATCGTTTTATAAATTCAAACCATTTTTGAATTTTTTTTCTTCAGATTACAAAAATTTTAAGGTTATGATGTTGTAACACTACACTTTTCACAACATATAAGTATCACTAAGTGGAAGCAATTTACTTAATGGCGGTGTCACAGTATGCAAATATTAGCAATTAAAGTAAATGACAAACACCATGCAATGATTCAAAAGAGATTCATTCAAAGTTCATGGACAATAACTTGTTCATCTATGAAATCTAATCTACTTGAATAACATGCCTAAGTATAATGAAAAAGAAATCTTAAAGTTTGCATCGACTTGGTTAACAACACCCCACCAGGCTAAGCTTGGAAATCTCCTAGTCCCTAATTGTCCTTTTTATCCTTCACTTGTTCCAAGTCCTATAGACATCACGTCCCTAGCCATGCGAAATAAACATTACATCAGTAAGCGGTATTTGATACTTTATAAGACAGAGAAATAATAATTAACTTGAAAAGTATAAAATTAATATGAACATGGATTTTCTTAAGCATTCAATGAGCAACTTTAAACATGATGAATTGGAAAAGTAAATACATGCCACCTCTGTTAATGCCTCATAGGATCCCATAATTTCTAGGAATCCCAAAATGCTAGGAAAGACCATAACAACCTCTTGAGGTCCATGAATGAGGTACATATATATCCTTATTTTTCATCATTAACTTAGATCTTGACTTAAACATTAATTTTCCTTAATTTTAATCTGGATCATAATGAGATTTCTCACTCTTAATGTCATGATGGGATTTCTCCCTCATAAACCATATTAGGATTTCTCCTTATTGAATATGATTCATTAATCAAAATCATAATCATAATCATAATGAGGGTTTTACCATAAACTATAAGTAAGCAACCAATCAAGCAGTGATAATTATACATGACGTCTTTTGAGTAAACATTCATAATTGCATGAAGCATAATAATGTGCATACTCATAAATAAACATTCAATAAATAAAAATTACTTATACAAAATATGCATGACCCACTTACCTATAATAAACCACCTTGAATTAAGTTCTCTGACTTGACTGAGCCTTAAATCATATGTAATTTGATTAAAATCATAACATGTATATGAGTTCAAAATCCGTAAACCCTAATTTCATCCATTAAATTATTGAAGTATTTGAAAGTGAAAGACATAGTCTGAAAACAATATCAATCAATAGAAAATCAAGAGAGATTTCCAAAACAATTTTTTTCATATTTTTCAGAGGTCATATGCAAAATTATGAATTTTGCATTTTCAACCAATCAGGATCCATGAAACTATAGGCATGACTTTGAATAAATAACAAATAGCTCAGATGTAAATAAAAGCCAAATTTACTGTAAAACCATAGGCACACATGACATATTAATAAAAATGTGGGGGTAAATGGGTCATTTAGACCTAACTATATATCATGCGTAAGAAATAAGTCAAAAACCCATAATATACATATTGCCCTTGCAATATTAATTATTTGATTAAATGTGCAGGGTCACAAAGGTCATTAGACGACATGGTTTGTTCCTCCCCTGCAAGCCATGGCTCGAACACCTTACATGAGATTCATGGCCTCGATCAAGGCCCCTAGTTGCTGCTCCTTAGGGGAAGGAACACCCTCCAATGTGTTCACCAGGGCACGATGAACAAAGTGATCCTAGGCTAAAGTTTAGAAGAGTAGAGGAGCTCAAAGAATGCTCTGGCCAGGCCATGGAACAACTGATAGAACAACTCTAGGGAAAACCTCATGGACAAGCATGAAAAGCAAGCCAAAAAGCATTGCAAGACCAAGCCAAAGGAAAAATGAGAAAACATGAAAAAAGGGATGTCATGGACCTCGAGTTCTCCAGAAAACCAATGAAATAGGGGATATGAGTTTGGAGATTGATACCAAGGAAAAAGGCCATAACAAGATCAACTGGAGATTGAAAATTTCTGCTTGAGGCAAGGCCAAGTCGAGACAACAATTTTTGTGGTCGGAGGGGCACATAAATGTTGATATGATGAACCGTCGGTGAGGTCCTCAAAGTGGCTATAGGGCACAAAGACTGAAGACATCACAAGGTGAATGGGAAAAAGGAATAGGAAGTTAGAAGTTCATTGATTCTTACATGGCTCTCAACTGCGATCGACGAGGACAACAGAGAAGAGGTGGTTGTTAGAAAAGCAAGAGGAGCATGTGAGGAGTTTCGAGGGCACCTGAAAGCTAATTTGTGACATCCCTGAATTTTCTAAAACTTAATCTGATGTGTGATGTACAAATTGAAACCCTCACCTCAGCAAGAATCCCAATTTAAACATCCCACACGAGGCTAAGAAGAAGAAAATCAGAGGAAGTCAGAAGGAAACACATCAGTATCACATGCACATGAACAATAATAAAACCATACAACACATGTTCACCAATCAACATATAATTACAACATGAATTGTTACAACATTTGATATTACACATTGAACAACAAACTTATACATATACATGTACTAAAACTAAACAACAGGATCTTAAGACAACATGTCCACCTATACATCATCTCACTATACAACTCTCAACTATCCTGGATCTTCAAGAGAATAACCACAACCTAAACAAAAAGATTACATGCGGTACACGTCAGCACAATATTTCAAGAATATTGTACTGAGTACGCCTACGTGTCTTTTATTTACCTCTCATCATATCTTGGCAATAAGATAAAACTAATACTTGGCAGTTATAAAGAAATATAAGAAAATCATATACTTGCACAAAGATGTCCATCAACAAAAGAGAAAACATATTTTAAGTACATTTTCCATTATATCATTCATGCATTTACTACCTGAGAGTTGAATGCATTAATGCCTTTATGATCTACTACCAAAGAGTTGGATCATTTCACAATGTGATCTACTACCAAAGAGTTGGATCACTTCCAAGTACTTTACTACCAAAGAGTTGAAGTACTTATTTCCAGCACTTTACTACCAAAGAGTTGAAGTGCTTAGATATAATGGAACAGATATATTAGGTTTCATGTGTTCATAGCAATAAGTATGGAAAATCATGCAACATATCATACAAGAACAAACATTTCATCCAATACCATATGCCAAGTATTTTACTACACATATAACACAAGCATATTATATAATAAACCAAGTAAGAGGTAATGTCGTACCTTCCAAAGAGATAAATCTAATCACATCCCTGATGTCATCTATATCCTTGGTTAAACCTGATTAAGACAAGATCACATACGATCATCAGGTTCTCATCATCATTAACCCTATTTAAATCCATTTTAGGGTTTGCCTAACTCATTATGATGTCCTCATGATTACTTATATTATTGTCTTAGATTTATCTTAGTGATGTCATATTCCAGATTATAGTTCATCATCTGAACATTACGTTTCCATATTCCTTTTTGTGCACATATTAACCCTAGTTACATGTATTACTCGAATCAGGGTTTCATCACATGTATTATGGGTCATCTTCGTATAACATTAATTCCATGAATCTAACTGATATCCGAGTTACATATTAGTCTCACATTACTGATATAAACCTACTCTGTAAATTTCACCATTTATTGAGCATGCATGTATTTAATACATGTTATTTAGGGTTATTAGTCCTAATTAGCCATATAAAGCAAATTACATGATTTCATATATCAACATCATGATTACTGACATCCAATAGATTGCAGATATTATTTGTGATTTACTGGTATTTTCTCATAATTTTAGGTCGATGTTTGATATATATTATCTATCAATGAAGCATTTCACAACTAACAAAATATCATAGAGATCACTGTATCAAAATCCTGATATTATGCTTCCATGTTGTTCTACACATTTTTATGAACATTTTGGTATATTATATGTCATTTTCTGATAATCGAGGCAATTTCTATGAATTATACAAGATCTTAATGTTTTCTGAGATAATTACCTCTTCTGGCCAATCCAAGGTGGCCACGTGTCCTGTGGGGGGGGGGGCGCAACCCTTTCCTCGCTCGGACCTGCCTGGTCCATGTCTGTGGTTGGATCCGTGGATCTAAGGATCCGCTAACCCAGGTCGGGTTGTCCCGTTCCTCTCCTGGTCTCGCGTAAAAGCCTGAGCATATCACGCCCGCATGCATTTTGTTCACTGGACCACACTGCCACCGCCGTCTTGAGGGATCTGCTCGGGCGAGAAATCACGATCTGCCAGGTCCCCCCTCGTCTGCTCCAAGGGTGCCTGGATGCTCGGATATGCTCCTTCAGTTCCTTTGACCTTAGAGTACTTGTTCTATGGCAGCTCCTGACGGCTGGTGAAGATCGCCACCGTCTGCTCAGGGCTTGAGCCGCCGCCGTGAAGTTCAACACCGGCGTGGGAGCAGCAGGTTCCACCTCCTCCTCATCGACTTCCAGGGCCACCAACATCTTCATGATTCAACCAGAAGTGCCGCCCGCTTCTCCAAAATCTCCATTATCAGCTTCGTTGGTGTCGCGTTGTGGATCTCCTGGAAATGACCGCCACTATGGAGGACTTCCAGCTACGATAAACCAAATGTGTGCCGCTGCTTGTCATCGTCTCCTAGGGATAAAATTGGATCTGGCAGTAGAGCTCCTTGTCCAAATCTGGCTAAGGTCATCTCCTTCCAGCGTGGCATGGAGGATCTCGCCACTGAGTCCCTTCTCTGGTTTGAGCGGCACCGCTGGGTCCTGCTGAGAGCACCACCACCAACCACCATCACAGAGATGGTGATTTCTCGATTTGCATCACTCCTGACTATTGATGTCGTGGTGAGATGTGCAGGCTCTCTAGAACTCATCCACAACCTAGGCTTGCGGTAGGAGGCAACCTCATATAACCTCGACCACGAACTCACTGCAGTGGGCCACGAAAACAGCAGAAGCTTGCTCCACTAGCCTCGCCTAACCATGCTGGCCGCAATGGAGAGCTTACAGAGAAGGAGGACTCACACTCTATGAACGCCAAACCAGAAGCCAGATTATGGAGGTCCAACATCTCATCCTCAAGAGGCGTGGACATCTTCCCTCTTAGTCCACGTTCTCCATCCATGCTACCACGTACATCATGGGGGATCACTGCCATGGTCAGTTTGTAACCGCAAAGCAGGGGATAGTGGAAGCAACCCTCACATCTCATCCAATGGTTGTGATTGTAGATTCTAAAAGCCAATCCGTGGCTACTGAAATAAGGCCACGTCACTCACCTCAAAGAGGCGCCAACCCATATACATTAACAAGGGGTAGCGTAACACTACTCATATCAACAGCTTGGTCTAGAATCATTAATAGACTTAGTTCTAAAGTCACTAACACATGCATTATTTCATCAATTTCATATCACAATATCTCCTTCTAGGAACTTCAGAACTTTATAAAATTTAGTCATAGTTTCATCCTCATCCTAGCTGCATTCCATTCTATTTTGGTGCAAAAACTCACTTACTTGATCAAACACAACTCAATCCAAAAAGGGAATCAACTTAGGGATCTTAATCTTGGTGTCAACACAACTAATCATCCATATTTTATCAAAGTATTTGGAGTTCTCAAGATAAGTCAACATATGAATTCCAAAATGTCATTGGACATTTAAGGATTCTAAAAGTCCACTCCATCACATCCTACACACCTTAAAACAAATTTCGTCCTCGAAATTAAGCCAAAATCCAGTCTTTTACATAATTGGTAGTGGAGGAAGGAGTTTCGGGGTATGTTGATGCTAAAGGGTGCATAAAGAGACAAGGGGAGGCTCTCGGGTGGCATCTACGACTCCAAAATAAAGAGGGAACTAGACCCTCATTTAGGCATTTCTTATATGGTGCCAGGAGAGGGTGAGTGACTGCTCAATTAAAATGGAAGAGAGACACAAAGTCGATCAAGAAAGAATTGTGATGTGAGGTGAAGAGATGAGGGAGAGAGAAGACGAGAAAGGAAAGCAATGCCACTGTGATCAGTCTTGTGAAAAGAATAGAGGAGGAAGATGACTTCACTGTTGTTGGATCACAGATGAATGGCCGGATCAGCATGTGAGAAAAGGAATGTGAAAAAAATGCACATGACAATGATATATTCCAGACCTTAGGGCTACATACATTGCATCAAATTTATTTCAATAAAATCCTAGTTAAACTATAGGAAAACATTTTCTAAATGATTTGGAGGGTCGAACATGGTCAAAATGAGTCCAAATTTGGATCATAGACCAATTAAATGCTCTAAATCTTTCCTAGGTAATTAGATCTAGGTATGGAACATGTTTTGCAATAGTTTCCATATAGGTCATTTAGCTTGAATTTAATACATTAATAGATTAGATAATTGGAAAAAACACTTTTCTTTGTGAGCCTTTGAGTCCAATTTTGAGATCAACATTAATTGTCTCATAAAAATTCACATCACATATCTTTTTTCTCATTTTTGAGAAACTTACATGAGGAGAGAGAAAAAGAAATATTTATACTTTCTTTTTGTTTGAAAGATATGTAAAGAAAAAGGGAAACTTCCCATCCAAGTTAACTATTCCTTATGTATATTTTCGAATCCCAATTCTTTTGTCTTTCTCTTTTATTATTTTAAGTATTTTCAAGAATAAGAGAGAGAAAAAGGAACTAATATTCATCAATTTGAGTTAATTGCAACATATAATGAACATATGAAAGAGAAAATGGATTTTGAGTCTTATATTATTATTATCACTATATTAGCCTTTAAAATTTTCATTTTATGGTATTTTACATTAATCCCCTTAATCATTGTTATTTAAGAAAAACCACATTCTAAGGTTTAAATTAATGTTGAAAATTTGGGGTTACAATTCTACCCTTTTGAAATAAATTTCATCCTTGAAATTTTCTTTCAGCTATTACCCTTAGGGTTTTGATTACCTCTTCTTTTAATGTCATCTAGTATTTTCAAAAATTTTCATGGAAAGAAGATGTATTTCATAAAAGGTTTATGTGAATATGAATTAACTGTTACATTATATCCCATATTCTTTTTCTACTTCCATGGTACAAACCCTAGCTTGTCTTCTAGGAGGTGGATTATGATCCTTGTTTTGGTCCTTCTTCAAGAGCTTAGGGCAATTTGGCTTAATATCCCTAGTTCTCCATAGTAGTAGCATGCTCTCGTACCATGCCTACATGGGCCTACATGATGACTCCTACAGGTCTGCACTGGGGTCGTTCAACTTCTACTTCAGGTGCCTCTTCATTGCATGGTTTTTGGGAAGAGGGTGTTGGTTACTTCTATGGGGAACATCCTTCTTGTACGATCTTCTAGGATAGTTTTCCAGCTCTAGGGTTGAATCTAGGGCTTCTTGAAGAGTCTGAATGCCTCTTCCTGACAAGGCAAAACTGAGGTCAGGCTTGAGTCCCCAGATGAACTTCTTCATCCTATGTTGCTCATCATTATCATAATCATACTTTTTCAAAATCCTAAACTTAATGGCATACTAGGTCACACTTTTGTCACCAACTTGAGCTAAGTTGGCAGACTCTATCTCCTTTTTTGACATCATGGATTTAGACACATAATGCTCTTACAAGGCTTCAACCAAACCTTCCCATGTGAGTGGAGGTGCATCGACTTCCCTTGAGTTGAAGAAGTTTTTCCACCATGTACGGGTTGCTCCCTTCAACATGTGGGTTGCAAAAGGAACCCTAGAGTGTTGAGGGAAGTCGATGTCACAGAAGCAATATTCTATGCCTCTAATCCACTCCTGATCTTTGGTGACTACATCAACTTCTCCTTCACTAGAGAAAGAGTCAGGCCTTATCTTGCAGAAGTCTACTAGTGTCAACTCATGGTAACTTAGAGGATGGGGCCTCTATCCCAAAGCATTGGTGAGTACCTGAACAAGATACGTATGGTTGTCATAGGGTTTCTTTCATGGTCAATCCCTTCACTAAAGGAACTAGCACCATCATCCGTGTTATCTTTTCCCTTGTTGGATCTCTTAGGGGGGCTCTGGAAAAAGGACTTATACCTAGGGTTAGAACATATGAATCATACTATGCCTAGTGGACATTTACCAAAATTGCTCTAATACAATAATGTAAACTTTTCAAAACATATAAATATCACTAAGAGGAATCATTAATTAAGGGGTGTGTCACAATAAGCTAATCTTAACAATTCAAGTAAATGAAAAACACCTTGCATTGATATAAAAGAGATTACACAGTTCATGGATAACAACTTGTTCATCTATTAAATCTAATCTACTTGAATTACATGACTAAGCATAATGAAAAGGCAATTTAAAGTCTAGACCGACTTGGTAAATGACACCCCACCAAGCTAAGCTTGGAAATCTTCTAGTTCATGATTTTTCTTTTTATCCTTCACTTGCTCCATGCCCTTTGGACATCACATCCGCAACCATGGAAAATAAACATCACATCAGTAAGTAGTATTTGACACTTTTATCAGACAGAGAAATAATAAATAACTTGACATGAATATAATTATCATGAGCTTGAACATGGATTTTCTTAAGCATCCAATTAATAAATTTAAACACGATGAATTAGAAAAGTATATATATGCCACCTCTTAAATCCCCATAGGATCCCATAATTTCTAGCAAGACCAAAAAGCTAGGAAAGCCCATAACAACCCTTCAGGTCCATGAACACTATACATATAAAACTTAACCAATTCCTTATTTTTCATAATTAACTTAGATCTTGACTTAACCATTAATTTTCCTTAATCTTAATATTGATCATAATGGGATTTTTCACTCTTAATGTCATGATGGGATTTCTTCCTCCTAAACCATAATAGGATTTCTTCTTCTAGAACTTGATTCAATCATAATTATGATTTTCCCATAAACTATAAGTAAACAACCAATCAAACCGTGATAACTATAAATGATATCTTTTGAGGAAGATTCATAACTGCATGAAGCATGTTACTGTGCATAATCATAAATAAACATTCAATAAACCAAAATTACTTGTATCAAATATGCATGGCCCACTTACCTATAGCAAACCAACTTAAGTCAAGTCCTCTGACTTGATTGAGCCTTTAATCACCTGTAATTTCATTAAAATCATAACGTGTATAAGTGTTCAAAATCCTTAAACCCTAATTCCATTCGTTGAATTATTGAAGTATTTGAGAGTGAAAGACAAAGTCTAAAAACAATACTAATCAATAGAAAATTAAGATATCTTTCGAAACATACTTTTTCCTAAGGTCGTATGCAAACATATGAATTTTGCATTATGAACCAATCAAAATCCAGAAAACTATAGGCGTGACCTTGATTAAATAAAAAACAATCAAGATGTAAATAAAAGGCAAAAATATTGTAAAAACATAGGAACGCAATACACATTTATCAAACACATGAGGGTAAGTTGGTCATTTTGACCTAACTATATATCACACGTAAGAAATAAATAAAAAAAAACTGGAATATCCATAAAACCCTTAAAATTATATTTATTCAATAAAACATGTAGGGTCACCGGGGTCATCAGACAACCTGGTTTGTTCCTCCCCACCAGGCCATGGCTTGAACACCTTAAATGAAATTCATGGCCTCGATCCAGGACCCTAGTTGCTGCTCCTCAGGGGAAGAAAACCCCTCCATGTGTTCACCAGGGCATGACAAACAAAGTGAGCCTAGGCTCGAGGTCTGAAGAGAACTGAGGAGCTTAAAGAATGCTCCGGCCAGGCCATAGCACAACTAAAGGAATAACTCTAGGGAAAAACCTCACAGACAAACATGGAAATCTAGACAAAGAGCCTTAGAAAGACAAACCAAAGGAAAAAGGAAAAAAACATGAGAAAAGGGTTGTCGTGGCCCTTGAGTTCACCAGAAAATCAACAAAATAGGGGAGATGAGTTTGGAGACTGATACCAAGGAAAAATACCAGAACAAGACTAACTGAAGATCAAAAAATTTTCCTTGAGTCAAGGCCAAGTTGAGACAACCATTTTTTTGGTCAGAAGGGCATAGAAACATTGAGACAATGAATCGCTACCGAGGTCATCAAAGAGGCTATAGGACACAACAACTGGGGCCATTACAGGGAAAATGGGGAAAAGGAAGAGGAAGTCGGAAGTTCGTTGATGCTTACATCACAATCAATTGTGCCCATAATGGCGGCGAGGATAGAGGGGAAGAGATAGTCTCCGGAAAAGGAAGAGGAATAGGCGAGGAGGTTTGAGGGCATGTGAAAGCTAATTGGCAGTGGAGGAGGGAGTTTTGGGGTCTTTTGATGCAAAAGGTGGCATAAAGTGGCAAGGGGAGGCTCTCGAGTGGAGGTTATGACTCCATGATAGAGAGGGAATGAGAATCTCATTTAGGTATTTCTTATATGGTCCAGGGAAGAGGGTGAGTAAAGGCTCAAAAGTAATGGGAGAGACAGACAAAGATGATCAAGAAACAATCACAACACAAGGTGGATAGATGAGGAAGAGAGAAGGTGATAAAGGAAAGAAAGGACATTGTGATTAGTCTTGTGAAAAGAACATAGGAGGAAGATGCCTTCACTATCGTTGGATCATGGATGGTCGGCCTAATCAGTGGGTGAGAAAAGGAAAGTGAAAAACAAAACTTGTGAAAATAATACAATCCAGAACTTAGGGCTACATACACTACATTAAATGTATTTCAATCAAATCCTACTTAAAGTATAGGAAAACCCTTCCTAAATTATCTGGAGTGTCAAGCATGGTCAAAATGAGTACAAATTTGGACCATAGACTAATTACATACTCTAGATCTTTCATAGCCAATTAGATCTAGGTTTTGTAAAAGTTTTTCCCGTGGTTTCCATATAGGCCAATTAGCTTGAGTTTAATGCATTAATAGATTAGATAATTTGGAAAACACTCCCTTCGGGCTTTGAGTCCAATTTCGAGATAAACATTAACTGTCTCCTAAACATTCACATCGCATATCTTTTATTCCTTTTTAATAAACTTTCATGGAGGAGAGAGAAACAAAAATATGTATACTTTCCTTTTTGTTTAAAAGCTATGTAAATAAAAAGGGAAACTTCTCATTCAAGTTAACTATTGTAGGGCTATAAATGGGTACGGGTAGACCCACGGACCCGCAAATCCGGACCCTTAAAAAACCTATCACGGGTCTAAATTTTTGGACCCGTAGAACCGTGGACCCGCATATAAGCGGGTCCACTAATGGGTAGGCTTTTGGACCCAGACCCGCAAACCCGTGGACCCGCTATACATAAATAGCAATGACAGATTACCAGTAAATAGAAGTGTAAATAGCAATGACAGATTACCAGTAATGAAAAACAGCAAGTCACTAGATATTACAACATTAGATTTAGGCAGGAAAATAACTCTCGCTGAAGGTTCAGGACACACCTATCTAACTTCCTACTATATATCATCTTCGTGGTACAAATACAAGCCGAGGCCAAATCTTGCACATGCTCTGCAAAAAGCTAACTGCTCAGCCGCTGCAACTGGGCCCTTTGGGTGGTCATCAGTTAGAGATACTGTTCCAGTTCATTCACAGTATGCCTCTCCATCAGAACCATGTATAGTTACACGGTATACTACAGTGACGGTTCCGTTATCAGAGAAAATTGCATCACGTATCTCTCCACACCATCAGGGAGCATAAAAGCTGAGCATCTGGTTGGCATGGTACCAGGGAATGGAGTTGTCCTCCGCCTTGATTATCTTCTCGGAAACACGCTTGTTTAGGTCCCTGAGGATCTCGGCCAGAGGGCAAATGAGCGGCGAGGGTTTTTTATCCAGCCGCACCAAATATAAACTTTTTTACATAAAAAATATAATGTTTACATAGAACCGCTTACCATCATACCCGCACCGCAAACCCACTATTATTACGGGTATGGGTATGGTGCGGGTCTAGATTTTGATTAATGCGGGTCCAGAACCGGAACCGGACCCGCTAAATTAAATGGGTATGGCCAGACCCGCACCGTACCCACACAGTTTACACCCCTAAACTATTCCTTATGTATATTTTCAAATCCCAAGTCTTTTCTCTTTTTCTTTATTTCTTTTAATCATTTTAAAGAATTGGAGAGAGAAAAAGAAACTTATATTCATCAATTTGAGTTAATTGTAACACATAATGAACATACAAAAGAGAAAAAGTATTTTGAGTATTATTTTATTCTTGTCATTTTATTATCATTTAAAAATTCCATTATATGGTCTTTTACATTAAGCCCCTGAATCGTCTTTATTTAAGAAAAACCACATTTGAAGGTTTAAATAAATGTTGAAAATTTGGGATGTTACAATTCTACCAACCTTAAAATAAATTCCACCCTTGAAAATTTCTTCTGGCTATTACTCACCTTAGGGTTTTGCTTGCATCTTATTTTAATGTCATCTAGTATTTTCAAAATCTTGCATGGAAACAAATATATATCATAAAATGTTTATGTGAACATATACTAACTGTTACATTATTCCTCATCTTCTTTTTCTACTTCCATGGTGAAAACCCTTACTTGTATTCTAGGTGGTGGATTTTGATCCTTGTTCTGGTTCTGGTCCTTCTTCAAGAGCTTAGGGAAATTTGGATTAATATGCCCTAGTTATCCATAGTAGTAGCATGCTCTTGTACCATGTTTACATGGGCATGAATGATTCATCCTACAAAAGGCATTGGGGTTTTTCAAGTTCTACTTCAGGTGCCTTTCTCTTCACTGCATGGTTGTTGGGAGGAGGGAATTGGTTGCTTCTATGGGGAACATCCTTCTTGTACGATCCTCCAGGATGGTCTTCCATCTCTAGGGTTGAATCTGGGGCTTTTCAAAGAGTTCGAATGCCTCTTCTAGACAAGGAAAAATTGAGGTCAGGCTTGAGTCCCCGGATGAACTTCTTCATCCTACATCACTCATCATTGTCATAATCATACTTTTGCAAGATCATGAACTTCATGGCATACTAGCTCACACTCATGTCAACCAGTTGAGCTAAGTTGCAAACGCTAGATCCTTCTTCTCTATCATGGACACATATGCTCCTAGAAGGCTTCAACAAAACCTTCCCATGTGAGTGGAGGTGCATCAACTGCCCTTAAGTTGAGTAAGTTTCCCACCATGTACGGGTGCTCCCTTCAACATGTGGGTTGCCAAAAAAACCCTAGAGTGCTGAGGGAAGTCCATGTCACTGAAGCAATGTTCCATGCCTCTAATCCAGTCTTCATCTTTGGTGACTACATCAACTTCTCCTTCAAAAGAGAATGAGTCAGGCCTTATCTTGAGGAAGTCTACTAGTGTCAACTCATGGTTCCTTGAAGGATGGGGCCTCTATCCCAAAGCATTGGTGAGTTCTTGGACAAGATCTTCTGTGGTTGCCTTAGGGTTTCATTCACAGTCACTCCCTTCACTAAAGGAACTAGAACCATCATCCATCTTATCTTTTCCCTTGTTAGATCTCTTAGGGGCCCTCTAGAAAAAGGACATATACCTAGGGTTAGAACATACTACCAAAATTTCTCTCATACCATAATGTAACACCCCACTTCGAACAACATATAAATATCACTGAGCAGAAGCATTACTTAAGGAGGGGGTGTCACAATATGCTAATCTTAGCAACCATACATTGATGTACAAAAGATTCATACATATTTCATGGACAACAACTTGTTCATTTATGAAATCTAATCTACGTGAATAACATGACTAAGCATAATGGAAAGACATCTTAAAGTTTGGATTGACTTGGCAAATGGCACCCCACCAGGCTAAGCTTGGAAATCTTGTAGTCCTTGATTGTCCTTTTTATCCTTCACCTGCTCCAAGCCAGCAAACATAGCATATTCAGCCATGCAAAATAAACATCACATCAATAAGAGGTATTTGACACTTTATAATATAGTGAAATAATAATTAACTTGACATGAATAAACTTAACATGAGCTTGAACATGGATTTTCTTAAACATTCAATGAATAACTTAAAACATGATGAATTGGAAAAGTAAATATATGCCACCTCTCTTAATGCCCCATGGGATCCCATAATTTATTAGAATCTTATAATTCTACAAAATCCCATAACAACCTCTTAAGGTCTATGAACGAGGTACATAAAAAAAATTACCCAATTCCTTATTTGTCATAATTAACTTAGATCTTGACTTAACCATTATTTGTCTTTAATCTTAATCTTGATCACAATGGGATTTCACCATCTTAATGTCATGATGAATTTCTCCCTCATAAACCATATTAGGACTTATCCTTATTGAACATGATTCATTAATCATAATCATAATCTTAATTAGGATTTTACAATAGTCTGTAAGTAAACAACCAATCAAACAATGATAACTGTACATGATGTCTTTTGAGGAAACATTCATAATTACATGAAGAATATTAGTGTACATAATCATAAATAAACATTCAATAAACGAAAATTACTTGTCCCAAATATACATCGCCCTCTTACCTATGGAAAATTTACTTAAGTCTGGTCCTCTGACATGATTGAACCTTGAATAAATTGTAATTTGATTAACATCATAACATGTATATGAGTTCAAAATCCTTAGACCCTAATTTTGTCCATTGTATTATTGAAGTAGTTGAGAATGAAATACAAAGTCTAATAACAACACCAGTCGATAGAAAATCAAGAGAGCTCTCCAAAAACATTTTTCCATATTTTGCAGAGGTAGTATGCAAAAGTTGTGAATTTTGTATTACCAATCAATCAGAATCCAGGAAACTATAGGCGTGACTTTGATTAAATAAAAAATTAATCCAGATGTAAATAAAAGGAAAAAATATTGTAAAACCATAGAAATGCAACACACATTAATCAAACATGTGGGGGTAAATTGGTCATTTAGACCTAACTATAAATTGTGCATAAGAAATAAATCAAAAACCCAAAATACCCATAATGCCCTTGCAATAATAATAATTTAATTAAACATGCAGGATCACCAAGGTCCTTAGATGACTGGTTTTGCTCCTCCCCGCAAGACATGGCTTAAACACCTTACATGAAGTTTATGGCCTCGATCTACGACCTTGGTTGTTTCTCCTTAGGGGAAA
The DNA here is from genome assembly GCA_963693085.1 of Alisma plantago-aquatica. Lineage (NCBI taxonomy): Eukaryota > Viridiplantae > Streptophyta > Magnoliopsida > Alismatales > Alismataceae > Alisma > Alisma plantago-aquatica. Next base: position 1,251,553,789 of record OY856412.1, read on the forward strand.
GAAAACCCCTCCATCATGTTCACTAGGGAACGACAGACGCATCAAGCCTAGGCTTGAGGTCAATAGACAAGAGGACCTCAAAGAATGCTCAGGACAGGCTACATTGCAGCTGGAGGAACAACTCTCAGGAAAACCTTATGGACATGCATGGATCGCAAGCCAAAAAGTCTCATAAGACCAAACCGAAGTAAAAAGGAGAAAAACATGGGGAAAGGGGCTATCTTGGCCCTCGAGTTCATTGGAAAACTAGTGAAATAGAGAGATGCATTCAGAGATCGATACCAAGGAAAAAGGCCAGAACAAGACCAACTGAAGATCGAAAAATGTTCCTTGAGGCAAGGAGAAGTCGAGACAACCATTTTTATGGTCAGAGGAGAACAAAAACACTGACATAGTGAATCCCCAGTGAGGTCCCCAAAGTGGCTATATGGCACGACATCGGGGATCATTGCAAGGCAAATGGGAAAAAGGAAGTGGAATTCGGAAGTTACTAGATGCTTATGTGGCTCCCAATTGCACCCACAATGATAACATGGACATCGGGGAAGATGTGGTCACTAGAAAATTAAGAGGAGTAGGTGAGGATGTTTTGAGAGCATGTGAAAGCAAAGTGGCAGTGGAGGAGGGCATCTCTAGGTCTGTTGATGCTAAATGGTACATAAAAAGGAAAGGGGGGGGCTCTGGGTTGGTGACGTGACTCCAATCTTATTTTATTATTATCACTTTATTATCCTTTAATAAAATTTCATTTTATGGTCTTTTTATGTTAAGCCCCTCAATCATCTATATTTAAGAAAAATTGCATTCTAAGGTTTACATGAATGTTGAAAATATGGATCATTGTAGATCTCAATATACCCAAATTTTAAAAATTCAATTAGATTGGATATTCTAATCTTTACCTAATGGTAACTTTTCTTTGGAAACCCGAGTTACATCAAGATTGCATAAGACATAGATCTCGATATACCTAGATTTGCTAAACTCAATTAGATTAGAAACTTCAATCATCACGTGTTCGTAAAGCCTTTTTCTAAAAAACTGAAATTGCAACATGCCAACATAAGTCATTGATTTTGGTAAAAACCCATTTGCAAAACCCAAAATAAAGTCAGAATTCAAACCAAATCTTTACTTATTGGTAGAATCGTATGAAAAATGAAGTTATATCATGGATGCATAAATCATTGACCTCTGATGTTCAAACTCTAGTTAGATTGGTCGTTTCAATCCCAACCGTTGGATTTGCAAAACCTTGAGCCATAACTCCGTGAACAAGATGCAAAATTCTTTTTTCTTTTCCCATTTTGCCTCGCATGAAAAATTATAAAAAGTCAAACATGCTAATATCACCAAATTTATTTGTACCCTTTTTGGATTAGGGAATTATCTTATCATTTGCCTTTCACCACCAAGGGGAAATTTTAGTTTCTCTAAAGATTCTTCATTCTATATCAAAGCCCCTTACCCGTCGAGGGTAATTTTTATTTACGAAGAAATATTTGCATCACCTTTAGGTATGCCTTTTTTATTAAACTTCTAAACCCTGACACACGTATGGAGCGTTACAAATGCTTTTGCCACAGGGCCTATGATAACCAGTCCAAGTTCCTATTTGCTCTGATCTCACCCTCCTCTAACGTCGTCTAATTACAAATGATTTGAGCTAATCCTTTGGTTATACCGTATGATATGGACAAACTAGTCACTCTATACAAGTGTCTTGGGTGCAAGATTCAAGAATATCAAGGACAAGGGTGTGCCATGGACCTCATTACGAACAGTTGATTCAACAACATCAAGCTTCAGCCTCTGCAGTCTGGTTGTTGCCTCTGCACAGATAGACCATGTTGGAGAAAAGTAATATAGATAGGTGACAATACCTAGAAATGACTCTCGACAGTTACGACAACAAAGAAGCCAACAACGTCATAGTTGTGGATCTGCCACAAAACATGTTGCCTTTAGTGGGTGATACTCAGGGATGCCAACCTATCCTCTGAATTACCCATTTGGTATGCCTCAAATGAATAATACTTAACCCATGCAAGATTTAGATATTTGCATCCGTGCTGAACAAAGTCCTTACAAATGATGTCAAACTATCAAAACAAGAGAAGGGGAAGGGTACTAGATGACGCAGGCAATGGTCCCTCCTTTACCAAGGACTATGTGCCTACCCCCATATATGCCTTTCTAGTCCTACTAGTAGATCTATCCTCAATATGAGGTGTTGAAAATGACACTACCTAGGCCCCAATAGCTGACATGTTCCAATGTAATCAAGAAGTGATGAAAATCACATTGGATTCATAGGCCATGAAGTTGAGGAAGATAAAAGGTCAAAAAGTAGAGCTGAATCTTTTTGGGGACTTCTGCTACTTCCCAAGAAATTTGAGGTTATGTAATTCTCAAAATTTAAAGGGTGTGGGAATCCCGATTTGCATATATGTACATATTATTTAGAGATGGACAAAGTACAAGATATTGACAAGCTACTGATCAGGCTCTTCCAAAGGTTGGTTGAAGGATTGACTCTAGCATGGTGCAACCAACATAAGCCAAATACAATTAATAATGGGATGAATTTGCCAACCGCTTCATCGAGCAATAAACGTGGAACGTCGACCAACTACCAACTAGGTTTGACCTTAAAACTCTTACTCAAAAGGTCGAGGAATATTATACACAATTTGTGTGACAATGGAGACTTAACAAAACAAATTGACAACATTCTGATTGATAGGGAAATATAGAAACCACAATTAACAAAGGGGTTTATATGTATACCATACTCACTCTCAATAATACCACCAAGGTGAGAATTAAATTAGGAGTGATACCAATAATGGATGATCTAATATCCATTTCAAAATCTTGCACATTGTTCAAAAAAAGCATAGACAATTATAATTAACATTGTGCCAGTGATGCAAGTGGCCTCAGCTCCACAATGACAATAGTCGTTGCCAATACAAATAGGGGTGGTAGTATCCACCTCCAAACCTCTATGAGGGATGTCAATGTCCTCCTTTGTTTCAAGAACCTATATAACAATAATGACTCCCACTACAACAACCCTAGTTCTAACAATGACTGAGCAAGAACCGATCGCAACTTCAGAGACCCCTCCAACAGTGAGGCTTGGGATGTTCTCACCTTACAAATATCACAAAGGTTCACTCCACTTGAGCACTTCTACATATCCATCTTACCTGTAATCCAAACTTTGCTTAAGTTAGTCGGCGAGCAGTAGCCCAGTTGGTCGTAGCTCGGGGCCCCTCACGAAGGGTCCCAGGTTCGACTCTCGCTGAAAGTGTTGTTCGGAAATGATTTTCCCGCAGTGTCAGCCGACCTCTGATGTGACTTATTGAGATACCGGTGTGTGGGCACACGGGTCTCCCGGGTTTACCATCCTTGCTATCTGAACCTCCGCCTAGGGGGGTGGGTTTTCCCCGGAAATGATAACTTTGTTTAAGTTTCTGATGCATCAACTACTTTTGAATCCTCTTCTAGATTACTTTGACCAAACAACCTATGTGCAAATTGTCTAGTTAATGTACTTAGTCATAATTATTTTATGTGTTTCTTTATTTTAGACTTTGTTTAGTTACGAATTTCATTAGGTAGGAGTTTATTTTCGTTACTTGAGGGATCAAGTAACGTAGTGTTATAAAAGGGATCCTTGGGGCCTTTGTCCAAACAATGGAATATTGAAATTCTAAATCAATATCCAATTCGTGTATCCACTAAACAATAACATAGTTAAAATTCTTGAGAGGAAATTCTTGACCAATGACAGTCGTAAGGCAACCCACAAGGGACCTCATAGGTCGAGATGTCCTCAGGAAAATCTTGGCCGATGAAAACCGCTATTTAAAAACACAAATTATCAAAAAATAACTAGTAGAAGTATTAATGAATTCCAAGAAATTTTTAACATGTATAAGTAAGTTAGTAATGCACCTTTTAAAAGCATCAAGGGCAATTTTCATTAAGAAAAATATGATAACCATCATTTTTAAACACTTGACCAAAAACCATATTCAAAGTACAAACCAACATAATAAAACACAAGCAATGTTGGATATGAGAAAGGATATTGATACCTCTAGTCTTACCATTTTTTCCACTTGTTCCAAATCATCTACCAATCACCTTTTTTCTTTTTTGTGAACTTACAAATACATTTTCAAAGAAATAAATTGTGTCTCCATTTTCTAGTGGCCTACAAGAAGAAAGATGAAATGGTCTCCAACTGTATTGGTAGTCTTTGAGGGTTAGTATCTCCACCCAAACGTTGTTTCTTATAGGAATTTTCTTAGAAGGGAAATATGTATAATAATGATCACAATTTTTGCAAACCTTGCTAGTGCCCTTAGACTTGGAATTAGAGGATTCTCCATGAAGTGTTGGAGATCATTTTCCCTTTTTGGTGTTCCCTTGGCTACCATAATACCCTAGACCATCCCTGCAAATTTGTTTACTAGTATGATGTAGTATATATTAAGATTCATTTTCCCATCTAAAAACTCTATCGTGAGTATTTAAAACTTCATTAGCTTGCATATGATATTTAGTTGTACAAGCAAAATTGATCAGTATCAAGTTTAGCATGCAATAAATCAGTCTCAAGGCAAAGAACTTCAGTCATATATGAATCCTTTTCCAGGGTTGTACATCCATCCAAACACGATACAGACTGATTTTGATCGGATGACCCGGTTAATAAAAAAATCATGTACCAAAGACCAGACTGAATAAGAAGCGCTACGTTCGTAGACTGGACCGGACAAATCAAGGACCAAACCAGATTAGATAACCAATGTCCTCGTATATAAAATATAAACTAACAATGTTATAAAATATAAAAGAACTGTAATATTTGATAAGTCATTTGAGTTTAGTAACAAAAATCAAATTACACAATTCAATTGCTACAAATTCACATAGTAACAGTAGTTTTCTGTTATAAAATTATTAAAAATATCACTAATATAATACTTTCACATAATTGCATGACTAACTGACATTAAGTTACACCAGACAAAAAATAACACGTACCTTTATTATGAAATTGAATGATTTTGATAGTTAATACAACATTCTCACATACATAATACTCTAACTTATTAACAATTCAATACAACGTAACGTTTTTTTTAATTGGCCATTCTATTTATCCTGTGACCTGGGTTCGATCCTGGGACCTCTTCCTAACAAATCGAGTGTCTAATCATCTTGATGTCAACGTAACGTTCTTTTAGGATTGTGCGTCGTTACAATATAATGCAATATTCAAATTTGTAAGTGGCTACTTGGGACTTATATAAGTGTGATGACTAATGCTATTGAAATTTATTGATATAATAACACATTAGTGTGTAGACTACAACATTAACATACATGTTAATGAATTTTAGAATCATTAATATGTAGCCTACATCCCCGCAACCCTCCATAAATATCATATTTGATTAATATTTAGAGAAAATTGTTTTTATAACTTCCGGTCAACCAGTCTAGACAGGTTTTTACTGGTTTTGGACCGAACTGAGGACTGAATGTAAGAAAAATCCCAGACCAAAGACCGAAATAAAAGTCAAGTCAGTCGAAAACTGGACCGGGCCACACTGAATAATCAGTTTGGTCCAGTCCACTAGTTTGGACCGATGTATGTACAACCCTATATTTTTATAATATAAGAGCATCATAGTATGTATCTATTTTAAACTAAAGTATGCGATTTAAGAGCATCGTCTTCAACATGCAATGAAGCAAATTTCAATATCCAAAGAAGCAATCTTAAAAAACTAAGCTTCAACTCCTTGCAGCTCACCCTCATCGGTACAGGTGACGACCAGACATGGCCACTTGTGACGACGCAACTCATATTCTTCCCGCAAACATTATAACTTTAAGGATACGTCTCCAAGACCACCATGAAGTGATGACACCAACACCGCTGAAGCTGAAGCATGTTAGTACTTGAAGATCAAGCATGTTAGTGGTTTGGTTGACACATTGGGTTTCTAATTCATTGTTAATGTTATATTTAATCTCTATCGTTAAAATACCCATTTATATATTTTTTAGGATGGTTCTTTGGGGTTGATGTAAGACTAGAATTTAATACAACAGTAGATGCAACAACAAATTTGATAACAACACATTGTAGTCACCTTGTATCTATTAATCTGGAAAAGGGACACCACGTGGTAGTAGGCCGATCAACCAATGCGTGAACCCTAGAAATGTGATGAGCATTTATATCCTTCCTACACCAATGAATGTGGATCGACCCTTACACCTTCCACCACCCAGTGCCAATAGTTGTGATGATCAGTCAAAGCTACCAACCAGCCCTGCACTCAACATTGATCTTAGTAAAGCCCAACACCAATAATATAAGCAAAATTCCCTTGGTAGAGATGGAGCAAATCTGATGTACCTAAGGTGCGTAGCCAACCAAATTTGAAGGGGATGAACGACTCCGCCTTCTATGAACCCATGATGTGTTGCAGTAGTCAAGAACTAGAGTAGCTCAGACATGATCACAACAAGGATGCACTCACCACAGATAACAATTTCCATAGTTGGGAGCGCCTGCATGGGGACTTGTTCCCCAGGTCGATAAAACAATGTCTGTCTAAACATGATCTGAAACACAACCATGCGACCTCTCAAATATCGAGATTAAGAGGGACAGTTCTCAAACTTGAAGAAGTCCCATAGCCGCTGCATTTGCACCATCCTTCCTATCCTACTTAAGAAAGAAGAAACCATGGTCTTGTATGCCAACAAGCCATCCAAAAGACACACAAGTGAGTAATTAACGCACTGAGATAGACTACCTTGCGTGCAAGAATAGTCTTGTAAAATACGCCATACCTCCAAGGTTGGTGTCAAGTGTTTATATCCAAACTGAAAACCATTGGCCTCTAGATCTTAGAATTGTACTGTTGCACTCATAAACAGTGTGATTACTAAGATGTAAGGGTGGTTGAATAGTCCATGTACATGAAGGCCACATAAGCAGTCCCTATCTTCTCCGGTGAAATCCTACTTCCAAAAAACTCATGTCCCCGTGTCGAACTGACAATAATGGAGACACCCTACTTCCATCATGTATTGAACATAGCCCTTGACAGCAGTAGTAAATTGATATGTGAAAGCATCTTCAACAAATTATGGAAGTAGAGAGAGAAGGAAAAAAGATCGCTCACTGCACGTGCCTTTGTAAGAAGTTTGAGATGGTTCCCTTTTCTTCATCATGATTTTTCAACAAAAAGAATATTTGGCACAAGTTTTGAGTCGTGAGGCTAATTCTTTCCATACATCGCCCTTTTAAATACAATCCAAAGAGGGACACATGTCCCATGCCTATTGTACGTCCTTTATGGCCATATTTTTGAAGGAAAAAAACAAGTGGTGGCGTCATGCGTTACCCTTGCAAAACTAAAGTCCCTGTTTGGTTTGGAACTGGGATTCTATAGTTAGGACTGGGTTAGTCAGGGTTAGTTTGTAGATCTAGATTGAGTTAGTCTGGATCCAGTCTGATTTTTTTTGGCAACTCAATATGATTATGGTCAGCTCTTCAGGATTGAGTCAGGATTCATTCTGATTCTGTTTGGAAACTAATCAGGATTCAATCTCGTTCAGTTTCACAACCAAGCCAGGATCTAGTTTGATTCTATATTTGTTTTAATATAAATTTTTGGATGATACAAAAGTATTATATGAAACTACATTACACAATATGAATTTAAAAAAATATGAGTATGATTTGAGTATGATTAATTTTCTGTGTATAGACAGAGTATACTTATAATGGTGGAGAACTCAATGCACTGCTTCACTCTTTTATTTAGAAGGATATATACATCCACTTAAATTCGTAGATAAAATAACAAAAATCATACAAATTGATTAAATTATTATATACAATTTAAAGCATGAGAGCTTGTTCTCTTCATTTAAAATTGACCTAAAGACGTAGTATAAGAATTAATCAAGAAAGAATACAATTGATTTTTTTGTAAAAGTAGGGATTCTAATTATCTAGTCTCCTTAATCAAATTTAGAATGTCACACAAAAAAATACTAACACATAATGTACCTCACATATTACAACACACTACACAAAGTGAAAAAATTCTATACAACTAGTAAAAGTAATAAACTTTTCTAGGAGTAAGCCACAGCTATATCACTCTAGAACTTACATTAAAGAAAAAAAAAATTTATGTTTTCAATTGATGAGATATTTCTAATTGCATCCTATATTGTAGTGGCAATCCAGCAAGCGGATTGCCTGCGTGATGCCGATCGGGGTGGAGGAATCGCCCATTGATACCCATTTTCAAATTCTCCACGCCAGCACAAATGATAGGGGGAAGAAGAAAATGAATACTTTGGAAAAGATAGTAGAGACAGACATGGAGGGGACAATTATCACCATCCACCACTAATATTACTCCTCCAAAAAAACCAAACATCGACTTGAGGGAAAGAAGGCTCTTGATTGAGGAATTATTCTTTTAGTTTATGTTGGGTCTCCTTATTGATTAGTGGTTTCCTCATTTGTCACGGTAGGAGGGGGTTTCTCAGTTCATAGGTAACCTCCACCTATCGAAGCCAAAGTCGTCCTATCTCTCGAACTAAGCATAACTATCTATCTTTGATTTCCTTCTTCTTCTTCTTCTTCTTCTTATTCTTCCTTGTTTCTTCTTTCGGGTTTTATTCTTCATGTGAACTCTCTTTGATCTCATCTTGTCTATTACCACCTTAACCTATACCTATCGTTGTTTCATCTCATACATAAAACACACAAAACAAACATTGTCTTCGATCACCACCTTCAACCTTCACAAGGACTGACTTCTCCATCTCCATCGGCCCACAAAAAAACCCTAATCATCTGCCCTAATTATCTAACTTGGTGTACCAGATGGTTATTCAGAGAGGGAAGTTGGGAGGAGAGGGGCAAAGAGGGGAGTCAGAGAGGGGAGTCTGGAGGAGAGAGGTGAAGAGGGGAGTAGGAGAGGAGATTTTGGTTTCTTGGGAGAGAAGACAGGGTCATGGGATGAGAAAACAACCGTAAGTCAGACTGGGAGTCCAAATCATACTCAGAGAAGGACTGACTTGGTCTAGTTTTTGGGGTTACAAAACCCAAAATGGAGACCATTATCTCATTGACAACCAAACACCAAACCAACCTAAACTGGACTAGATTAAGTATACGTGGCACAAAAAGAAAATGCTTAATCACAACTCAATCCCAAAATAATGACACATGTCAATCAAAAGGATTAAAGACTTAAATATAGGAATGAAACAAACTTTGAAATTTGAACAAATATAGTGATGAACTATGAGTGTGGCTATAGTTACCAACATGCAGCTAAAAGATTCACTGGAACTAGCGAAGGCAATGTGTACATGTAAATCTAGAAGTAGTGTCTCGAGTGATTTAAGGTTACAAAAAGACAATTCAAGCAATGCCGAACATAATCATTTGACAACAAGAATTCTGTCTACATTCTAATTCAATGTCAAAATATGATTCAAAATAAAATTGATTGACAATTTACCAAAGGAATTACAAAAAGGCAGCCCTATACATCTCATGATTGCATGTCATTTTTGTAAGGTCCATACACCAAATTCCCTCAATGGGATGATTGCCAAGAAGAACAGACATCTAATTGATGAACGTTTTAATATGGACTACCTTACTCAAATGTTTCACCGAGAACCCAACTAGAGACAGTCTCAAAACCTAGTCCCCATCGTCTAGGTTAGCTTATCCGCTCATATACATAGAAATGCATCCCGAAAATGCATATATGTGTCCAAACCCCATACGAATCTGATCCACATGCCCACCCACTTTGTGCCCAAGAAGGGCTCCTACAAGAGCGTGCCATGCCTTGGGAAGTCAGGCACCACCTCTAGCAACCAAGATACAACTGACTCAACCCAAACCAAAGCTTGAAAGTCAAGGCACCTACTTGGTTCATGCCCTGCTTCTCCCACATGTTTTGGGCCCACCAAAATGCCTCATATCCTTGTTGGTAAGCCTCTTGAAGGAGGTATACATGGAAAACACAACCAACTTTGACCAATCAACCTATCTATATTTAAAATGCATCCAAAAGACTCTAGAAGGAGAGTGGTCATTTACCCCCCTCACCCCGCCATACAACCTCCTAAGGCTTAAAGGAGGCTCCCTCTTAAACCCTAAACTTGGGCAGCACACTAAGCCTCAATAAGAAAAACCCTTGCCACCTTGAAAGGGCTAGAGTTTTTAGACCACATGTTGAGGTTGCTAGAGTGAATTTACTATAAGAGAGAAAGAATAGCCTCTTTCGAATGAAGATCATGTAAGGTAGATACGTGGACCGACTACAATGTGATCCATTCTCTTCTCGTATGTCCAATGCCATAGTGGTGTGAGGATATGAGAACCCAAGCATGATGGTCACTCATATATTTTTTTTTCTAACATTTATTTTATAGGTACATTTGTATTACTCATTTGTCATTGCACGTGCAAACCCCTTTGGTAAGAAAATAAAAAATATGACTTTGTTGGGTTTTATGATACAACAACGTCATCGTGGGGGTTGACGAATATCATACTATGTGTAACTTGACATTTTACCTTCTTTAGTTTTCTTTTGCCTTACCCACCCAAATTCCAAAGTGATTTCATGATTTTTATTGTTTTTCCACATAAATGTGGGATGCCCACACAGAGTTTTTAAAATTTAGCAAAACGACACGTTGTTTTTCTTCAAAGTAATGATCTACTTATTCTAGATAAACGGTTTTTCTTGTAGACAATACGTATATTTTTATGCATCAATAATATGATTTCTAATGTTCTAAATATAATGAATAATCAACCCATAATGGTATTTTTTATGCCTTTAATTGGATATGATCTATGTTCATGAATGTTCTACATGTTGATATCTTTATCTAATTTCTTAATGAAATATAATAGGTTATATCGAAATATTTCCTACGCATATATTTTATATTCTACTTATGCCTTAAATAGTTGTATACGATGGTCTATTTGAAATCTTTTTAATGCCTTATAACTATGCAGGGATTGTAGGTAAGATTGAAATATGCATTATCACGTTCAGGTTCAAAATATAGGAGAGTTTTTTTGATAATACACTATTCAATAAAATTTCATTTTGATATTCTTATCAGTTATCTTATGATATGACTTTCCACTCTGCTTAACCTTTTTTTTTTCAAACAAGTCTTGCAAATTAACTTTATAGTTCTATCAAAGAGAAATTTTATCTTCTTGTATTAGACTATTGTAATTTCAATTAACCGTTCTGAGAGAATTATTTTCTATATTATGTGTGTTGGATGCTTGGATTGGGGATTAGACTGCTCAAGTTTTAGTTTTTGATGTCGTTATATTTTCTTTGTATTTAAAAACTCTCTCTCACTTGTAATCTATAGTTCTCATTTCTAAAGTAGAGAAATATTTTTTAAATAGGGATTGAAGACCTAAGCTCATATGGGATTTACATTTGTACATGAATATTAGTTTGGAAAACCCTATTTCACTATGACCTAGCTACCTAAACTATCTAATAGAGGTGGAAGAATAATGTGTCAGGCTATAAACTAAGATTAGTAGATGCCTAGGGCCCATATGTTGGACCATCATGTCTAATATGTCATGTACATGGTGTTACTTTTACCAAAGGTTGATTACATAGATATATATACATTTTCTTGTTGTACGCTCTCAATCCCTACAAATTGGGTTGGAAGAATGCACATAGACATATAAAGTATTTTGCTACATTTTAAATCTTGTGCTAGAACACTTGGAGATTTTTCTTAAAATTTAACTGAACAAAATTTGTAACATCTGCTAAAAGCTACAAATGGTCTAATGGAAGATAGTTGTATTTTGTGGTTTGTTTGATTATACTCTTGTCTATTTATAAAATCAGGGTGACCAACTGTATTTTGAGGTATTGGTTTTCATTTGTAAGTCGGTTAGCACACCAGATACACAATGAATAACTACAAATTGCAGTAACTCAAGTTTGGAAATGACTAGTACTGTAACACCCCTCCAAGCACATACATGACAATGAAAGAAAACCCTATATTGTCCATAACATGGGCCACATGGATTTAAGGAACATCATACAACATGATATTCAATAGAAATAAGATAAATGAAACACCTTGCCTTAACTGAAAATATATATCCATACATTGTTCTTTGAAAGAGAAAACATAAATTGTCTCATCTTGATCTCAAGCCTAATACATGTAGACTAAGCATAACTAAAGATGGACTGATAAACTAAACTAAAGGATCTACTGAGTGGTAGATGGAACTCCACCAAGCTAAAGTCTCCTTGACATCAACTACACTTGAAGGGCTCGCTTCAATTCTCTCTTGTTCCTTGATTTAGGGACATATCGTCCCACGACCATGCGAAACAAAATAACAACGCAAGTAAGTGGCACTATGCATGTCATAAGATTTGAAAACAAGCATATATACTTGAACTGAAATGAGTTTGACATGATTTAACATTACAAATTCTCATTACACTTTAGCTTTCATTACATAATAAATTTAGAAACATGACTATATGCATCCTATCCATCACTACCCATGTAAGGCACATCATGCTTAGAAATCCATCATTTTTGGGAAGCCATAACAACCATAAAGGTTCATCATTGCGAGTAACATATAATAAGTTAGTTAATCCTCTTATCTTAAACATTAACATCATTGTTCTTATCTTGCCATCAATGTAAATTGTCCTCATCCAATAATTACACTAAAGTTCTCATCAGGCCGGTAAAGGCCCATCTTCGTTTCACCAAAGTGCTCATCAATGCCATAAAGACAAAATAACATAAGAGGAAGAATTCACAACTGAAATACATTATCTTAATCATCATGTGATTTCTCCCTCTTAATCTTGAAATCATCATTACATGATTTACATGATTCTTTCTTCAATTTCTTAACCATTAGATGATCATAGCATTAAACTAATGAGCATCAATGATAATCATAGGACCTTATGATTATAGCAAAAAACATGCAATAATAAAACTTGAGATATCACCATTATCTTAATTTCATTCATAAACTTGGAATTTAAAGCATTATCCTAAATCATACATAACAAGCAATTCATCCAAAATACATATGCATAGTGGCATGACCCAATTACCTAGAGAAAGATAGATCTTAATTTGGTATCCCTGATCTTGATCGAATCATGTGTTCCTGAAATTACATGATTTCTTATTAATTATCATCATTAACACATTCTAAACCCTAATTTGGGTCTTTTAAGAATACATGGTTAAAGACAATGTAATTTGGGTTTGAAAACACTAAAATTAGATTCCCCTTTGAAAAACCTTTCCACTGACTATTTTTGGGTATTTTTCTGATGACTACTCTATTTATCATGATTTATTGAATTTTTGACCAATAGGAAGTTCAAGATAAATCCATCTGACACTTTCTTTCAAAAACATGGACCAACATTGGCCCAAAGACATGTCGTCGCATGGATCCTCATCTCCTCTGGGATCCAACACACAGCTGGGAGACCAAAGTGTTACAAAGGTCTAAACTACCCATGAAGGCTCTACCCATGTGAAAACTGGAAAGGGCAAAACTGATAAAGCCCTACCTAGCATCTTCATACTTGAATCGAAGATGACACAGAGCACCAAATCTCAAATTTGAGGAACCAAAATCAAAAGGTGGTGGATTTATTGTGAACTAGCTAGAGGAACCAATTCTTGGGATCATTGCGGTCTAAATGACCCCATGGTTCCCAATCTGGGGATTGGAGGATTGGACATCTCTTCACCACAGCTGATACTGGGAATGGAGGCCAGAAATCTCAGAAAGAACACACTCACAAGCTAAACTGGTGTTTTGAGAATCACTTACATCATAAGGTGAAGCCAAAGATCAGGGAACCCAACAACATAGAGTGGTATATGGGCACTGCCTATGAGAGTTGCACTTGTTGTGAAAAGAGGGGAAGATTGATACCTAGGCTTGAGGCAGAATTGATCATGGAGACAGCTTCCTGGAGCTGTGAGGAGATCCTAGGGAACCTATATGGCAGTCATGAAGGCTTGAGTTGTCATGTAGGTGAACTACTCCAGTGACGCTGAGGTGGTTTGTGGGGGTTATAGATGAAGGTCAGCTTAGGGCAAATTGACCATTAGACTACATTCGTGGGTGCCCTAAGATTGTTTTCAGGGATTGATTTATAGGTGAGTTGACATGTGGTGATCAAAAAACCAAACTGTGCTAGGAAACAGGGGAGGGACAGAGTCCCTCATGGTTTGGAGACTAGGGCATATAGCCCGGAGGTGTTTGGGAAGCGGAGAAATGGGAGGGAGAGGGTATTCGTGGGTTCTCCTGGCACTGAGTGGATTCAAGAATTGGTGTAGAGAAGACGGAGTCGAGGCCTGTAGAGTCCCGCGGGCGCTAGGAAATGGGCAAGGGGGATGACCCCTATTCACAGATACACACAAGGGTCCGAGAGTCCAAGGACTCAAAGGTCCGCGTCACACTCATTTAAGTCAATAAATGCTTAGACCAAAGTATAATGTGATCAATTAAGTAGTTAAGTAATTTTCTTTCTAGATTAAATTGAAACATAAAGAATTATCCAAATCCATTCAAAATTGGGATGTTAGCTAAAATGACTATAAGGAATCTGAAATTCAATTTAGTTTTCAGTTTTGAAAGTCATAACCACCTACAATTTCCTTTTTCTTTTTTAAGTATAGGTGTGTCTTTAAATATTTGGGGATTATATAAAAAGAATTTGTGGTCCATAATTTGAACGGAGTTACTTAACATTAAAATAAACTCATGTGACGTTAATTAGAGATGATTGTGGATGCTAGTTAGGTCGATTGCACTTTGAACCCTCACATCTCACATATTGAGTAATTAGGGTTATATTGGTGAAATAAATTACAACTGAGTTGATAATGTGCAACTATCAACAATTTTTTAGAAAAAACATGGTCTTACTAACACCTTCAAGTCATATAATAAAATTAGTGTAAATTTTGAAGCACTACATTTACAATTTGAAAATTTGATGCTCAATAGGGATTTATTCATAAGTTTTAAATTTTGAGGATGTTACAATTCTACCCACCTTAAATAAATTTCATCCTCAAAATTCTCTTAGACCACTACCCACCTTAGGGTTTTCCATATTCTTATAACATCATAACATATCATTCAAAAGCTCATGACTATGCACATATATGGCCCAAGCATAATGTTATATTCTAAAAGTGACGATCTTATACCGTACCTTGGTCATTTCCCTCTTCCATGTTCATAGCAAAGACTCTTACTTATCTCTTAGGGGTTGGGTTCTAGTTTTTTTCTTCTTTCCTCTGTATCTTAGGGTAATCTGGCTTTATATGTCCAAGCACTCCACAATAATATCATAATCATGTGCTAAGACTACATGACCCTCCATGGATCCTCTTACAAGTCGAGCATTGTCTTTTCTATTGGGCTGTAGGGGCTTCAACTTTTAGGAGCGTTCCACTTGTTGTTGGGAGGTTGATGTTGATGTTGATGTTGGTTGTTCTTCTGAGGAGCTTCCTTCTTATAAGATCTTTCAAGGTGATCTTCTAGCTCCAGGGCGACATCTAAAGCAGCCTGAGGGGTTCTGTAGCCTCTTCCTGATAGGGCAAAGCTTAGGTCAGGCTTGAGTCCTCGGATGAACTTCTTTGTCCTACGTCGCTCATCGTAATCATAACAGTATTTTAGTAGGTTCTTGAACTTTATGGCATACTAGGTCACCGACATGTCATCGACCTGAGCTAGATTGGCAAATGCTAACTCCTTGTTCTCTATCATGTCTTCAGACACATAGTGCTCCTGGAAGGCTTCAACAAATCCATCCCATGTGAGTGCAGGTGCATTAACCGCTCTTGAGTTGAGGAAGTTCTCCCACCATGTACGGACTACTCCCTTCAGCATGTGGGTTGCAAAGCAAACCCTAGAATATTGAGGGCAGTCTAGGTAATGAAAACAATGATCCATGCTCATAATCCATTCTTCTCCCTTGGTGATGACATCATTCGCTCCTTCTCCAGCAAAGGAGTCAGACCTGATCTTCAAGAAGTACACCAAGGTCAGCTTGTTGTGTCTGGGTTGACATTGTCCTTGTCCTAGGGCATTGGTGAGTAGTTGGACTAAATCCTCCAAGATTTCCTTAGGGTTCTTTCTTGGTCCGCTTCCCTCACTAGAGATCTAGCACCATCTTCCTTATCCTTTCCCTTATCAGACTGCTTAGGAGCCATCTAGAGAAACAAGGTATACCTAGGGTTAGAACATGTGAACCTTTAGCTTAGTGGCCATCTACTCATCGCTCTGATACCATATTATAACGTCCCTCCTAGAACATACATGACAACTGAAGCAAACCCTATGTTGTCCATAACATGGGTCACTTGGCTTGAAGGAACCTCACACAACATGATATTCGATAGCAATAAGATAAATAAAATACCTCACATTAACTCAAAATATATATTCATACGTTGTTCTTTGAAAGGGAAAACAAAAATTGTCTCATCTTGATCTCAAGCTTAATACATGTAGACTAAGAAAAACTAAAGCATGGAATGATAAACTAAACTAAAGGATCTACTGAGTGGTAGATGGCACCCCACTAAGATATAGTCTCCTTGACATCAGCTACACTTGAAGAGCTCACTTCAATTCTCTCTTGCTCCTTGATCTAGGGACATCTCATCCCATGGCCATGCGAAACAAAACAACAACATAAGTAAGTGGCACTATGCATATTATAAAAATTGAAAATAAGCATATATACTTGAACTGCAATAAGCTTGACATGATTTAACATTAAGAATTCTCATTACACTTTAGCTTTCATTACATCAATGAATTGAGAAACATTACTATATGCATTCTCTCCATCACTTCCCACGTGGGGAACATCATGCTCGGAAAGCCCATCATTGTTAGGAATCCCATAAAGGTCCATCATTGCGAGAAAATATAATAAGTTACTTAATCCTTTTATCTTAAACATTAACATCATTGTTCTTATCTTTCCATCAATGTAAATTGTCCTCATCCAATAATTGCACCAAAGTGCTCATTAGGCTACTAAAGGCTCATCTTAGTTGCACCAAAGTGCTCATCAATGCCATAAAGACAAAATAACATAAGAGGAAGAATTCACAACTTAAGTACATTATCTTAATCATCATGGGATTTCTCCCTCTTAATCTTGAAATTATCATTACATGATTTACATGAGTCTTTCTTTAATTTCTTAACCATTACATGATCATAGCTCAAACTAATGAGCATCACTAATAATCATAGGACTTTATGATTATAGCAAACAACATGCAATAATAAAATCTGAGGCATCACCATTATCTTAATTTCATTCATGAAACTGAAATTTAAAGCATTATCCTAAATCATACATAACATGTAATTCATCCAAAATACATATGCATAGTTGCATGACCCACTTACTTGGAGCAAGGTAGATCTTAATTTAGTATCCCTGATCTTGATCAAATCCTATGTTCTTGAAATTACATGATTTCTTATTAATTATCATCATTAACACACCTAAACCCTAATTTGGGTCTATTAAGGAAACATGGTTAGAGACGATGTAATTTGGGTTTAAAAACACTAAAATCAAATACCCCTTCAAAAAATCATTCCAACGACTATTTTTGAGTATTTTTCTGACGAGTATTTGATTTATCATCATTTATTGAAGTTCTAACCAATAGGAAGTTCAAGATAAATCCACCTGGCACTTTCTTTCAAAAACATGGACCAACATTGGCCCAGAGACACGTCACCACATGGATCCTCATCTCCTCTAGGATCCAGCACACAACCTGGGAGACCAAAGCGTGACAAAGGTCTAAACTACCCCTAAAGGCTCTACCCATGTGAAAATCGGAAAGGGAAAAACTGGTAAAACCCTACCTGGCATCTTCATCTTCGAATCTAAGATGACATAGAGTACCGAAGCTAGAATTTGAGGAACTAAAATCAAAAGTCGATGGATTTATTACGAACTAGCTAGAGGAACCAATTCATGGGATCATTATAGTCTCAACGACCCCTTGGTTTCCTGACTTGGGCGATTGGAGGATTTAAAATCTCTTTGCCATAGCTGATACTGGGAGTGGAGGTCAGAAATCTCACAAAGGACACACTCACAAGCTAAACAAGTGTTTTGAGAATCACTCACCATCACAAGGCGGAACCAAAGGTCAAGAAACCCAACAACAGAGAGTGATATATGGGCACTGCCTGCGAGAGTTGCACTTGCTGTGAAAAGAGGGGAAGATTGATACCTGGGCTTGAAGTGGGATTGATCATGGAGACAACTTCCTAAGGCTGTGAGGAGATCCTGTGGAACCTCTATGGCATCCGCGAAGGATTGAGTTGTCATGAAGATGAACTCCTCCGGTAATGGTGAGGTGGTTTATGGGGTTTATAGATGAAGGTCATCTTAGGGAAAATCAATCATTAGACTGCGTTGGTGGGTGCCCTAAGATTGTTTTCGGGGCTTGATTTATAGGTGTGCTGACCTTTGGTGATCACAAAACCCATCTGTTCTAGGAAATAGGGGAGGGACAGAGTCCCTCACGGTTTAGGGATTCTAGGGCATGAAGCCTAGAGGTGTTTGGAATGTGGAGAAATAGGAGGGAGAGGCGATAGTATTTGTGGGTTCTCCTGGCACCAAGAGGATGCGAGATTCGGCGTAGAACAGACGGAGTTGAGCATTGCAGAGTCCCGCGGGAATTGGGAAATGGGTGAGGGGGATGACCCCTCTTCGTGGATACCCACGAGGGTATGAGAGTCCAAGGATTCAAAGGTCCGCGTCACACCCATTTAAGTCCAATAAAATGCTTAGACCAAAATCTGATGGGATCAATTAACTAGTTTAAGTAATTTTCTTTCTAGATTAAATTAAAACATAAAGAATTATCCAAATCCATTCAAAATTGGGGTGTTAGCTAAAATGACTATAAGGAATCCAAAATTCAACTTAGTTTTCAGTTTTGAAAGTCATAACCACCTACAATTTCCTTTTTCTTTTTTAGGATAAGTATGTCTTTGAATATTTGGGGATTATCTAAAAAGAATTAGTGGTCCATACTTTGAAGGGAGTTACTTAACATTAAAATAAACTCATGTGACTTTAATTAGATATGATTGTGGATGTTAGTTAGGCCAATTGCACTTTGAACCCCCATGTCTCACGTATTGAGTAATTAGGGTTATATTGGTGAAATTAATTACAACTGAGTTGATAATGTGCAATCATCTATTAATTTTTAGAGAAAACATGTCTTACTAACACCTTCAAGCCATATAATCAAATTGGGGTGAATTTTGAAGCACAAAATTTACAATTTAAAATTTTGATGCTCAATAGGTATTTATTCATAAGTTTTAAATTTTGAGGATGTTACAAGTACTGTCTTTATATAATTAAAAATTTGATCAGGAATCGAGGGAGTATGTTTTAGGCCAACCATAGAGTTCATATCCCTAAAGATAGTAAACACCTACCACTATGGTATGGTTTGGCAAAGCGGCGGCTCAAATCTCTGGCTGATGAACGCTGGCAGCTCACCGAATGAAATGCATCTGATGAAATTTGAGCGTTCCTCCAGCGCTCGTAATAGAAAATCATACAAAAAAATTCAATGGTAGTCAAGCTATATTTTAGTTGGGGCGATTAAAAGTCGTACGTGTCTGTAGAGTGTTGCCCGACATCACTTGACATATTGTTGAACAAAGCTTATAAATATGGAGTAGGATGGCCCGAGCCTGACTCTAAACATATATTGTCGGGCTGGCCTGGGTAGAGTAGATTTAGAATGATTATAGCCCGTCTGTGACGCATCTTATTATGTGTTCAAATTCACCTAACCAAAATGGTATCAATTGACCCAATACTTATTCACTGGCATTGGAATTTCAAAGCCGATTTTCTTCCTCTATTGGTGATAAAATAAATACCAACCAAAACCTAACTTAGTTCAACCATGCCTTTTTATTTTATATATTTTTAAGTTTTTGGAGTTTCATAATGTCATCTGAAATCATAATAGCACGCAAGTCAAATTTGTTTGTCTTTGTTACAATTCAAAATGCATTGTGGCGCCCATCTTACTTCATTTATCTAGTTGAGCAGGGACAAAGCTATATATGAGAAAGGGCGGGCACATGCCCTACCCGATGCCTCATAATATTATAAATCAGTACACGGACATCGCACTTAGTGTTTTTTGAATCTAACGTAAGTTCCCTACCTGTTCTACAGTTACAAGTCATCATGTAGAGGAAAACTAAAAGTAATTGAATCGTCATTACTATAGATAAAGACTGCCTCACGTTATTATGTGTTCCTTCTTTAACAGTCGTCCTCTTTGTTTGTACGCCTCTTTTCTATGGCATGCACAATTTCGAAAAATGTATACAACTGTAATTTTTGACTAACATCGCAACTGAAGAACATGTACCGTAAAGTTCGATGTTTCCTATATTTTCTCATGTTTCAGTAGCAATTCTGCTAATTGGTGCCGATCTGGACCATAGGCTAAAAATATCATTAACCATTGCCAAACTACTTGTCTATATCCCGTCTACATTCCTATATGATACATTGGGCATAAATGGATATTATTCTATGTACAAAATTTGACAATTTCAGTTACTCTATTGTATTTCTCTCACTATATACATAATTATTCAATGGAATGATGTCTTATGGAGAAAGAATTTCTTTCACTCCACAATTTAGTAACAAAATTTTTGGCTAAGACTTGTAAACATGGAGTTAAATGAAATAAGACGATTTAGATTCAAAATTTATCAAGGAAACATATTTGAAAAGAAAAATTTTACATAGACGTCCTCACCTAACACATATAGTCTTGTGCTTGTCCAGGGGCGAGTCAAGGAGAGGACAAGTATGAGCCATGGCGCCCCAAATAAATATTAAAAATATCAATATATACACATATATGTTATTTATATTTATATTATATATAGTGTACAACTAAAACTAATTAGTAAGTTGGTACTGGTGTAGTGGTTCGCGGTGCTTATTTTGGGTAATGTGGTCTAGGGTTTGAATCTCAGATTAGTTACATATATTTTTTTCACTACAGATTTACTATATATACAGTTAATAACACAACACAACACAACAAAACCATACTAACCCAAAGCGACGGAATGAATGAATCGCCAATTTGTTTTAAAAAATAAATTAAAAAAAATTCTTGAGTTTGAATCTTGTGTAGACCAAATAACAATTTTTGCTAATATAAATTTTGTCCCCTCATGATGAAATCCTAGCTCTGCTAGTATAGTCGAGTACCGGTCCATTATACTATATATCAAGTTGCATACGACATACAAGTAAGGTTCAATTTTGGAGAAGCACACCGTGAGGTATGTGCAGCCAAATCGCTCACCGGCTTGCTCCCCATACTAATTTTTGTGCACCTGACATGACCTACTCGTTAGTGTCTGTCAGTTCCTTCGTTCTTTTTTGGTCTCGGCAGCAGCTCCTTTGTATTCTTCAGTCCATCTCTACCTCTTCTGCTCCTTAGCTCCTGCGGGGATATGAGAGTGAATGAATGATTTTTGGTTGCAGTAACCAATTGACTAGATTTTGTTTTCAAGCTGTAATGTCTGGTTTGGCTTCAATAATGACCCTTTGGCTTGCCAGACAGATCATGAAAGCTTTTTTTGTCAAAATGCCCAGTTTCATTATCGAAATGCTAACGTGCCTATCGTACAAAATCCTATTTTACATCTAATAGTAATGTCTAGTTCAGTAAAAAAAAACACCTCATTTAGTAAAAAGAAATTATCATTTTAACACAAAATGCATCATCTTATTTCACTAACACCTCATTTTCATACGTCACATTTAGTTCTAAAACAACCTCCTTGAGTTGCAAAGATGCTCATTTAGACAAAAATTACGTTTTTATTTAGTTGGAAAAGTACCTCATTTTGTTTGAATAACAGCTCATTTGCATACGCCTTGTTTTGTTGCAAAATGCATCATTCAGTGTAAAATACTTCATTTAATCATTAAAATGTCTTGTTTCGTTAGGCTAATGCCTCTTTTTGTTTCAATAAAACATCATTTGTGTACGCTTTATTTGTTGTTTGGTCGGAAGGACACCTTTGGTTGGACAAATGCTTCATCCTATCGTGAAAATGAAGACTTATTTATTTATTATGCCACATTTAAATATAACCTGAGATATCACCATATTTATTTTGATAAACGCCTTGTTTACATGAAAGAACACCTCTCGTTTATCTAAAAGCACCTCGTCTGCATTCCACACATAGCGTCCAATTTCTTTATTGTTGCATGTTATTTATTTTAATATACCTCATTTGCATATAACACAATTATAATTATGTGCATTACCTATACAGATTATCTCATTCTTGTTTTGTTTTGGTAACAACTCATTAGCATACCACACAAACATAATCTGTGTGCATTATATATACACACCTTGTTCTATCATCAAAAGACCTACATCCCTCGTTTGAGAGCCTCATTTTACTCCAGTAAGTGCTGCCTTTTTATGACGTGCGAATGAGGTCCTATTGAATTCAAAATTAGCTTCATCTAATTTCACCTCGCATTCATAATTCCCCTTCATTTCTTCTGCCGGCGACTACTGCGTCATCATAAATGTGTGTGCAGGAGCCTTTTTTTTTTCTCCCAACCATTGCCTCGTCGCTCAAATGCGCCTGCAAGATACCCACTTCCCTTCTAGCCACTGTTGTGTCGCCTTGAATACGGATGTAGGAGCCCCACGACCCAGCTGTTTAATACTACCCCAAAACCACACTCGGCGCACATATTACTCCACCGGGCGGGGTCTACACCCCTCCCCGGATCTCCACTGGGTTCCGGAAGGCAGCGGCAGCCGGCCGGCAGTGGTTTAGGTTGTTAATACTTTGGTGGTTACCGGACAAAGTAGGTGATCTAACACCACCGCATCAGCCTCGTGGTGATCGAGGATTCAGAATCTGATAATCTGACTTGTGCCAGACAAAGTAGGATTCCTGAAATACCTTGGTCATCCCTGAATCCATGTGGTTGACTCAGATCTGAGTATCACGGATGCCCTCATCGCCTATATATATATGAGCGCCTGACGGCTAAGGGAGATCCTTTAGCCCTGTTTGGCAACGGATTCTGTAGATCCAGTCATGATTCTGTAGCATTGCACACATGTGCCTTTGGTTGGAAACTCCCGTTTCAGGATTCGTAATCCCAAAAGTTGAATTATCTCAGTCATGCTAGGTCCAGTGGCGAAGCCAGAAATTTCTCAAGGTAGTGCACCATAGAATGTGTCTAAGCAATTTTTCTTAAAACTTATAATATTACAACAAAGTTAGATACATATGGAATCACGATTAAATCAATGGTATCTATGCCTAAAAAGGATATAGGAGATTTGTCAATCGCAAGTCAATAAAGAAATCGAAACTTGATATACATTACATCAACACAACATCGTAACTTATATTTTCAATATTGAAATTTACGCGGACAATTTCTGAAAAAGAAATGACTCCAATCAAATACGTCAGTTTCATGTAATTTGTGTTGTAGTTTCTTTTCAAAAAAATCTACGTCATGATAGGTTAAGTGGTTGTGGCACTATAGGTTTAAACTTGAGTACATAATGTGATATTCTAATTATTATACAAAGTCAATATTTTGTATAGATTATGAATAAACGTTGATCATAGTAGAACATTAAAAAATAGCACATGTGAAACGTTGCACTTGTGAGAATTGTTCACGTTATGTTTGTATGTATAGTATTCATCATGTTTCCTTTCCTAACAAGGAAGTGAAGAAGTCAAAAAATATGATTGCCCAAGAATTGTGAAGTTAATTAGGAACAAAAAGTTGTAGAAAATTTGATTGGTATCATGACCCAATGTTTGAACTAATGTAGTCATTGTTAGCAAAATATGTTTGGCATTATCTTTCTTATTTCATTCCTTGTCGGTCAACAGCAAACGAATCGGAGTTTGTTGTTTCTTTCCTAAAAGAATAGCAAATTTAGTATAAGATAATGACATTTCATATGGGTCGCATGGCTATTTGACCTCTTATTTAAAGAAATAACGCCAAAGATATTAATGGAGAGAGAGTCATTACAAAGAATTATGCATATAACCTTAAGAGGCGTATGATTTGGGCAGATGGTTTGAATCCAATATATAACGAAAACGGTCTGCCTTTAAAAAGATAATTGAAATATGTAAGCAATGAAACGACTAAAGTAAAGATTATTGAAAAGTAATGAAACATTTTTTATGGAAATCAGTGAAGTGATACCTTATTTTCGATCAAAAAGTATGGCAGGAGACATTCTGAAAAAGAGGTAGGGCACGAGACATTCTGACCTTTCAGCTAACCTGTGATTAGTAATTGACATATCATTAAATTTGTGTATTTGGCCGGCCACAGGTAGGGCATGTGTCTACCGGTGCCGCTTAGTGGCTCCGCCACTGGCTAGGTCTGGATTTCACTCTGTCTTTTGTGTATTTTATTTTATATAGCAGATTGAAAAATACAAGTTACGAGGGCACTCGGATTAGTTAGCCAAACAGGGTCAAACAGAAAACTTCAATCCTAATGATCCGGATGACTGGACTAATTAATCCAGTCCGGATTTCATAATCCGTTGCCAAACTGGGGCTTACTCCCTGGATGGTCTCGTTCTCCGAGCAGTGTGCATCTGCCCTAGCTTGCCACACACCCACAACCTTCAAGCTAGCGAATTGTGGTTGCCGGAAGACAAAATGCATCATCGACATCTACGCCACCTGAGGTCACCACCTAAGACATACACCACCTTTCCACTCTGAGGGAGAGCAACATGACGCAACAGACTAACAGAGTGCAGGCAGCAGCTACACGTAAGGACTGATGGACAACCTCGCATAGCACCCAACTTCATTAACCCTCATGACTCCTGCTACAGATGCTTGAGCCGTGGGGATTGGCAAAGCCAATGAACAAACCCAAAAGTTTGCTACATATGCCGAAGGCCGGGTTACCTTGCTCGTCGTTGCCTTACCAAAATTCCTCCACCTCCTCCCAATATCATCTCGGCATACTCCTTCCCGCCTTTAGCCGATCAGCCAGGCAGATGGACGGCCAGAGGAGGTCCACAACACATCCCCCAAAAGACTTGTGGTCACATTGAGCTCTAAAGACCCGACAACGGCGAGCGGAGAAGCTTCGTCAGGCGGTGGAGATTTCACGGCCTATAGAGGACTGCTAGGAACTGATTGCTCTCTTCCTCAAATCTACTTCATCGTAGGCAGATGATATTTATCATTTTTCAGACAGGAAGGTGGTAATTTTCTTCCCCACAATTGAGGATGCTCAGAAGGTGCTCGACACAAAATCCCTAAAGTACCACAACAAATTCTTTCCCATTAACCCTATCGATATCATAGGATAAGGCTCAGGCATAGAGAGAGCATGGTACTGGATTTCTGATCTCCCCATTTCATGTCATGATGATGATTCCATAGCTCAGATTACTAGTTCCTTTGGTACACTGGTTCACATATCTTCATGGCGCCAAAGCAGTGACAACGAATCAGGAATCCTTCTTTGTAACGACCCGCACTTTTGAGTGTCTAAAAGACCTTAAAGTCGTGAATTATTACTCATAAATTACAAGATCATATTTAAGAAATAATATAGAATAGTAAACAATTTTTATTAATGAACAAATACTTACATGTTTGCATAAAAAGCTCCTCTAAGGAGTTACATAAATTTTAAAAAGAGTTAACATGTACATGTATGATAATATATCATTATATATCATTATGATGATATACCATTATATCTTAACCTTTATGAATAGTTTTAGTGTCTTCAACATCTTTATCTGTAACCTCATGTCCACGAATCAAGTATACTTGATACCTAAAACGCCGACAAATAAATATGCGGTCAGTATATTTCTATACTGGTACGTGGGTTCAAACAATAATCACAAGTACACATATAAGCAAACATCTTTATCTTGCATATGAGAACATAAACTTGTTTTCATATTCTAATCCATATTTGGTCTGCTACTTTAGGTGTAATCATTGTCCCTCCGGAGATCCTATGCATTACCCTTAGGATCAGTCTAACCCAGGATTCAGAATATTGTTATTTACTTTACATGATAGTCATAGGAACTTTATAATTTGCAAGGAGTAAATAAACAAGCAAGTCGTTTATCATTCGTTCAATCTCATCAAGAAACCTCGACAAACTTAGAATTCGATGCATGTATTCATAAGCGTAACCACGTACCTTATGCCATTGCTGAAACTATACAGAATATATCACATGTACTTTATGAGTGCATCCAAACATCCAAGAAACAAAGCATTCATTCTATCTTCAACTGATTTGGGTCGGTGAGTTTTCTACTTGGGCCAGTTGTAATTCGGTCCAGCCAGGGAGGCGGGTCTAGTGGCAAGGGAATCGGGTCCCTTCTTTCTCCCTTCACCCACTCGCTCAGGGGAAACAACGTCGAGGCCGCCGCTGGCTGGAGGACGTCCCCGCCACCACTCATGTTGTAGGTCGACCTCCCTCATGAACCTCTATCAAACTCGACTTCCACCTGCCATCTCTGTTGAGAACACAGCCACCACGGACCGCCGCCGCTGACCCCGCTCTACGCCGCGTGAGTTCCCCGTCCGACTAGTGCATCGGCACCGAGGACTAATGGTGGTGCTATGACCAGCCAGGGTTTCTTCACCACCAAGGGGTATGTGCAAACCCATGCAGCCATCACCCCACCTACGACGGCCACGCCTAGCGACCTGACTAAACATATTTTCTACCAACGCCGCCTACCACAACCTCTGTTGCAGATGTGCCCCCCCTCTGGTGATGCATCCAACTCTGCTTCACATGGGCGTAGGGTTTCCATCTGTAGGGTCATCCTAGGGTGGTTTTGGGCTCACACCTTCCGCCGTCGTGGACAGGGAACCACCCCCTCCGCCCAGCCTAGCTGGTGCTCGACAAACTGTGGTTGGGACGTTGGTGACTAGAAGAGAGGGTACCGAGGTCGTGGCTTAATGGAAGACCATCTGCCACCATCCACTGGGATCCAAGAACCATGGAGAAGGGATGAACTCTACTATCATTATTTCCAACCAGGCTCGCCATCGTTCTTCTTCATGGATGGAGTCAGGAGGCAACAACCTCTCCAAAGATCCACTGAAACCTAGAGACCCCAACCTCCTCTAAGCCTAGTCCCCCAAAACTTTGTTATATATATATATATATATATATATATGGAGGTTTAGGGTTAAGGGAAGAACCACAAAGAAGGAAAATTGAGTGGTAGGAAGGCATGGGTCTCTTCCATATAAATACGTATGTGCATACCCATAACCTTTCCTCACGTTACCCCTCTCTCCTTTCCATGTGGTATAAGGAAAACCTCTACAAAACTTACCGACTCTTAATCCCTTGCTATATTTAGATGAGTCCTAAGCATTTCTTTTTATTTTCCTTATATTAATTCCCTTGTCTCCCACACTTAAGACATTCCATGGAAAGTATGTATGGTTTTGCCAAAAAGGGATACATACTCGACAGGTTCCCAAAATATGGAAACACATATATCCACAATCAATTGCCAAACTTTACCTCAAAAGTCATAAAAGTAGGGCATATATTTATGCCATTATTTTGGATAGTTGATCATTAAGTTGTTTCTCAATCTTCTTATATTTTTTATTCGTTTATCCACTCTCTTATCTGATTCACATTTCAAATTTATATAAATTAATTTTGTTTCTAAAATTGAGGATATTACATTCACCCCTCCTAAAAAGGAATTGTGTCCTCAAAATTCAGGTTTACTGAGCCTAGGTGAATGATGACTCATATTATCTTCAAAACTTAGGGTTAGTACCCCACTTAGATATCCTTAACAACTTTTCCATAATATATAATTTTTCATTTTATTACTAAGATTGATACCTGAATTGAAATCCAAGTATATCCACATCTATAGTATACACCTCTTATCATCACTTGATGATTTCATTCTCATTGATGATTTCGTTATTACTTGGTGATTTCTCTTTTCACCTAGGTTTCCAACCTATTATTCCTTAATTTCACACAAGGGTGAGGTGACACCTCTAACCCTAGTTCATGTCATTAACTTCAACTTAAGACATGCATTTATACTCATATCTCAATTTTAAGCATAACGTGCGTCTATCCAATCTCCCTTACTCATAATGAGATGAAATAAGCATTTGACTCCAGCCCAAACGCAAAGTTCATTCCATTCCAAGAGAGGAGATGGTACATCCACACGTTACCTTTCAATTTCACATATGAAGTTTAATCATACTCGATATGAATCTAAACATACTTGTTCTTAATTTCATAACATTCTTATATTCCATGAAGTCAAGTATCCCTTTTTCTTACTCTTAAGTTAGGGCACCACTTCTCTCAATTTTTCATGACTTCATTATATCTTTTACACCTCGTGTATCTTATGAGCCTTAGCCAAAACCTTGAGGTCTCTAGGTGTATAGGTACCTTTGGAGTGATCTCATCCTTATGCATCAAGGGAGTGCCTTTCACATTCACCCATTAGGCTACATGATCCTCATGGAGGTAGCTAATCTCCTGAGTCATGTACCTTGGTTAAACCTAGTTGTTACCTCCCGACCACATGGTCATGTGCATTCAGGGCATATCAACTCCCAACCCATCGGTCCTATGTACCTCTAATACACCCTACTTAACCCTAGGATTGCATTAGGGCTCTACCCTCCCAAAGGGTTTTTTTTAGACGTCACATCTTTTAAGCACATTATTCTCTTATTTAATTCTTTAACTTGGATTTCCTTCACCTCTCACGTTTGAGTAGACATTATGCAATGTAGTCTCAACATTGGGCTCGGGCCACCTTCCCTCTAGGGCTTAGTGCCATGTCGGTCTTCCCTCATGGGCTTGACCTTCTGTGATCTTCCCCTCCAAGGTATTGATCCTAAACAACTACATTGCATACTTAGGCCACCTTCCCTCCTGGGCTTGGTGCCTGCCTGGTCTTCCCTCCTGGGCTTGACCGTTTCATGACCTTCCCTCCTGGGCTTGGTCGTCTACTCAGGCCACCTTCCCTCCTGGGCTTGGTGCCTTACTGGTCTTCCCAATCCTAGGCTTGACCAGTTGTGTTACTCAGTGATGGCATCCTTGGGTTCAAAGAATTTAAGTTCTTTCATCTTTATATCTTTAACTCTTCACCCTTCTAGGTGAGTATTAAGGTAATCTCAACACTTAAATACGTTCATTTACTTACCTTTTAAGGAAAGTCCTAGCCTAGGGTGCCTTCTTGGCTCATAGGAGGGGGTTAGGCTCTCTAGCCATAACCTGATCCCAAGATCTAAGGTTTTGCCTCCCTCTTAGGTCATCTTCCCACTCTTGGGTTGACCCACCCTAAGTTGGCACACTAACCCTAAAGGTTTCATATATTCTTTTTTTTCTTCATCATTATGCATAAATTTTTTATCATTAGAATTTCTCAACTCATATTTTCTCAATATCTGGAACACCCCTATCCATTCTGTGAACTCGGGTCACCTTCCCCTCCAGGGGCTAGGCCACCATCACCAAACTTCTAGAAACAACATGAGGGGTTTGAGAAAATTATGTTCAAACTTTCATTTTCATATATATATATATATATATATATATATATATATATATATATATATAGAGAGAGAGAGAGAGAGAGAGAGAGAATCAGGCTAGAATACACTCGAGTGTATAGATCATGTTGTACACCCCAATGGTGTTTGCCTATCTAGACCATATTTTTTGAAAATCTAATCCATTTATCTTCATGGTTACAATAATAATAGACCGCATATAAAATTTGAGCTCATTTGGATGAGTGTAAGTCACTCATCCAAGGACAAAAAAATCAAGCACAAAACTAATTTGAAATGCATGATTTTTGTCTCCTTTAGATGCATGACCTATAAGTGCCCAAATGAGATGAAATATTATATAGTATTTTCTTAAGATATTTAAGAAGATCAATGGTTTAGATTTTTCAAAAAATTACTACATCTTTGAAAATGACTGAGGTGTAAGGTGTCTCTGGTACACTCGAGTGTACACTAGCCTATATATATATATATATATATATATATATATATATATATATATATATATAACTATTGGGTTCATATATTTCTTAAGACATCTTACATAAGTGTCATGTTCCTCATGCACACATGCATGGGAGACTGGTCTACCTAAACCCATCCCTTTATCTTTCTTATTCTTGATTTCAAGTTTCACATGGGTGGTGTCCCATACCACCACACCATGTTCATTATTTAAGATTAAGGTTTTAGGGTTAGGGTTAGGGACTATACTCTACCTCATAGAGTTTCCTTATCCCTTGACCCACAAGAGTTTTCATACCCTAAACCAAGTCCTTCCTCTAAGAAAGGGCTTACCCATACATGTCTCTTTCTAGTGTTTACCCTCTCTAGAGGGACCTACACAAAAAGTTACATATTTTCACATTTTACTTCTCCAATTAATAGTTTCTTTTCAAGGCTTTTTAAGCAATGAGATGAGAAGTAGATGAAAATGTGAGATGAGAAACCTAAAAGATACCTTATACCTTAATAGTTTTTCTCTTGTATTTCTAAGGATGATTTGAATTTATAAACTATTAAGTATTAGTTGATGAATATGTGCTCTGATACCAAATGTAACGACCCACACTTTTGAGTGTCTAAAAGACCTTAAAGTCGCAAATCATTACTCATAAATTCTAGGATCAGATTTAAGAAATAATACAGAATAGTAAACAATTTCCATTAATGAACAAATTACATGTTTGCACAAAAAGCTCCTCTAAGGAGTTACATAAATTTTAAAAAGAGTTAACATGTACATGTATGATGGTATACCATTACATCTAAACCTTTATGAATAACTTTAGTGTCTTCAACATATTTATTTGTAACCTCATGTCAACGAATCTATTGGTATGTATGTCCTGAGAGACAATCATGGGATGATTGGTGGGATACATTAAGATTGATTTAATAAACATCAAAGGCAAGCTTCCAATTCATTCTGGTTCAGTCAGTTATGAGATAATGACATAACAGATTGAATGTCTAGAGAATGACAATACTCAATGATGTATGCCTTCAGTATGTGACTTGAACAATGAGATCATACAGATGTTAAGAGTTTGTACATTCTTGTGATGTCCCTAGTCAGATGTCATTATGGAAGGTTGACAGACAACAATGACACACAAGACTAGATTGTGTGTTGGTTGATGACAGAATCTCATTAGTCAAGATATAGTAATATCAAACTAAGCACATAGGTACTTGTTAGAGAACAAGTGTATCAGACAGACCCATCGTGAGAGTGACACATGGAACCATGACTTGGTAGTCACAGTCAGCTCTCACAGTGATGGTGGTGAGTGTGATTCTTTGACATGAAATCACTACACTCAACACATGTCGTTGGGTACACTTTGACATCATCAAACGCAGTCCTGAAATATAGATTGTTATAAAGGTGATGATTGGGTGACTTTGACGCATGGGGCTTTTGAGGGGTGAGTGATAGATATAGGATTTGTCCCTCCCGAGGGAGTTTGTTGTCCATGGCCACTTGATGAGTAGGATTGAGAAAGGCATGTGCATGCATGTGTGAATCAATATGTGATATTGATGTCACACATATCTCATCCAATCTGCTCTGAGATCAAGGAAGTGAATGAACATTGAAAGGATGACTGTTCCATGCCTTGAGTTCATTCGGGATATCAGTGACAAAGGAATTATACATTCACTATAACATCAGTCATGGATTGTAGGATTGAAAGTTGTTATCCAACTTTCCTTTTCACTTGGGTAGCAGTGATGTGCGACTAGGCACCGCTCTTTGCTTGTGAAGTCATAAGTGTTATGGACTTTCACTGCCAACGTGAAATGGGCCTATAGGGTCACACACACATAGGATTTAACCTGGAAGAGGAGTTTATCCATGAATGATGTTTAGATTGTTTAATAAATGTGTTTAGTAGTTCAATTAAACATTCCGTCAATTGACTTGACTCAGAATCACCAAGTTCAAGTGTTGGACTAACTGATTTGGGTGTCAGATTGATTGAGAACTGCATTGACCGGTTTCTGCACAACTCAGACTGCCAACCGACCGGTTCAAACTGTTGAACCAATTAACTCAGGGTCAAGTGAGATGACAGGTTCAAGTGTTGCACTGATCGGTTCAGCTGGACCAAACGAGCAAGTTTGGGAAAGTTAGGTTGGTGAGAAAATATTTTCATTTTACTTGTACAATTCGATTGGGACAAGTATTGATCTTTGAATTAATTGGAAATAGAAAGAGGAAAGTCAATTAGGAACTACCTTGGGAAGTGAAATGACCAGTTCATGAATGAACCGATCGGTTCAACTCCCCAAATGACCAGTTCATTCCCCAAACGATCGATTCGTTTGTGAAACAACAGGTTCACCTGTCACAGTGTACCAATTCATGGAAATTCCGGACCCTTCTACTCCCGCACAGATTGGGAACCCTGACCCAAACCTCTACTATAAATAGAGGGGTATTGGGGGCTTCCCAGATACATCTCAGATAACACCAGTTTCTATGCAAATTTGTCCTCTCCGGTTGTGAACCAGGAGAGACTGAGCAGGTGCTACCCGACTAGGGAGGCACAGTGAGGGAAAGACAACTGCAGAACGACAACTGGTGGTGGGAGAGCACATCAGTGACTAGTACACCAATAGAAGGGGATGATTCCTTCTAGTGTCATGTAGGACATGATGACTGGAGTTCTCGGTGGTCCGTGTAGACTACTACAGAGGTGGGAGATTTCTGCTGCTCAGAGGACAGTTGTCAATCCGTCAGTCCGGGTGCGACTAGGAGCTGCACATATGTCGTCCAAGACCAGAGGTGAAGACCGTGCTCGCCATGAGGTTACGTCGCCGAGCAAGCCTCGGGACAAGGTACGCCTCTACAAACCATCCTTCCTAGCGTATAGATGTTGACGAGATCTCTTTGGGTTTTGGGTTTGGGGAAATTTTTTTGTTTCTATTGCCATCTCTACCTCTCCTAAAACCCAACACAATCAAGTATACCTGATACCTAAAATTCCGACAAACAAATATGTGGTTAGTATATTTCTATACTGATACGTGGGTTCAAACAATAATCACAAGTACACATATAAGCAAACATCTTTATCTTGCATATGAGAACATAAACTTGTTTTCATATTCTAACCCATATTTGGTCTACTACCTCAAGTATAATCACTATCCCTCTGGGGCTCATGTGCATTGCCCTTAAGATCAGTCTAACCCAGGGTTCAGAATATTATTATTTACTTTACATGATACTCATAGGAACTTTATAATTTGCAAGGAGTAAATAAACAAGCAAGCAGTTTATCATTTGTTCAATCTCATCGAGAAACCTCGAAAAACTCAGAATTTGATGTATGTATTCATAAGCATAACCATGTACCTTATGCCATTGTAGAAACTATGCAGAATATATCACATGTACTTTAAGAGTGTATCCAAACATCAAAGCAACAAAGCATTCAATCTATCTTCAAATGATTTGGGTCGGTGGGTTTGCTACTTGGGCCTATTGTAATTTGGCCCATCCAGGGAGGTGGGTCCAGTGGAAAAGGAATCGGGTTCTCCCTTCACACGATCTCTCACTCACGCGATCTCCCACTCACACAGGGGAAACATCGCCAAGGCCGCCGCTAGCTGGAGGATGTCCCCACCACCACTCATGTTGTAGGTCGACCTCCCTCATGAGCCTCTGCCATACTCGAATTCCACCTACCATCTCTGTTGTCCTGAGAACACAACCACCCCACGGACCACCGTCATTGACCCAGCTCTACGTCGCGTGAGTTCCCTGTCGTGGCCCCGTGTCTGGCTAGTGCATCGGCACCGAGGACTAATGGTGCTGCTATGACCAGCTAGGGTTTCTTCACCACCAAGGGGTCTGTTCGAACCCATAATGCCATCACCCCACCTGCGAGGGCCATGCCTAGAAATCGGACTAAACATAACGTCTACCAACGCCACCTACCACAACCTCCGGTGCAGATGTGACCCCCCCTATGGTGATGCAACTGACTCTGCTTCACATGGGCACATGGTTTCCATCTGTAGGGTGTTCTGGGCTCACACCTTCCACTGTCATGGATAGGGAACCACCCCCTCCGCGCAGCCTAGCCGGTGCTCGGCGAACTATGGTTGGGATGTTGGTGACCAGAAGAGAGGATATTGAGGTCGTGGCTTAATGGAAGACCATCTGCCGCCGTCGACTGGGCTCCAGGAACCATGGCGAAGGGATGAACTCTATTGTCATTGTTTTCAACCAAGATCACCATCGTTCTTCCTCATGGATGGAGTCAGGAGGCAATGAACTTCTCCAAAGATCCACCAAAACCTAGAGACCCCAACCTCCTCCAAGCCCCGACTCCCAAAACTCTGTTATATAGGCTATTATATATATATATATATATATATATATATATATATATATATATATATTGGGAGGCTTAGGGTTAAGGGAAGAACCACAAAGAAGGAAAATTGAGTGGCAGGAAGGTCTATGTCTCTTACATATAAATATGTTTGTGCATACCCATAACCTTTCCTCACGTTACCCCTCTCTCCTTTCCTTGTTGTATAAGGAAAATCTCTACAAAACTTGTCGACTCTTAATCCCTTGCTATATCCATACGAGTCCTATTCCTTGTCTCCCACACTTAAGACATTCCATGGAAAGTATGTATGGTTTTTCCAAAAAGGGTTAAATACTCGATAGGTTCCCAAAATAGAAAACACATATATCCACAATCAATTGCCAAACTTTACCTCAAAAGTCATAAAAGGAGGGCATATATTTATGCCATTATTTTGGATAATTGATCATTAAGTTGTTTCTAAATCTCCTTATATTCTTTATTTGTTTCTCCACTCTCTTATCTAATTCAAATTTTAAATTTATATAAATAAGTTTTTTTTTCTGAAATTGAGAATATTATATTATTGTAATATCCCAGGATTTGAGGCCTCGATAGAATAGTCTTATAAGAAATGATTGGAATACCCATATCATAAAGGTGCATCTCCTTTTTCAGGAGCCCATCAATAAAGAACTCCATAGTTAAGCATGCTCAACTTGGAGTAGTCTTAGAATGGGTGACCAATTCGGAAGTTGACCCTAGCTTGCGCGTGAGTGAGGATAAAGGGCGCAGTTAAGGCTCGTGGTGGTCTGTGGGGCCAGTCGTCATTTCTAAAACTCTACTAGAGCCTTGGGTAGTGGGCCCGAGTGTTACAAATGGTATCAGAGCCATAACCCCTCTAGTAGGTGGCGCCCTCATGGGCATGTGACATGCCAGTCTTGAGCTGTGCGGTCCAGGCATGTTGGAAAGGGTTGTCTATGGTTGATGTAGCCACCCTTTAACTGGTATTTTGTGATCGGGAGCTGGGTGTCCATGGGTCATTCTGGGTCTACACTAAAATGGGAAAAGATTATGAGGTCATATAGTTGAGCCTTGATGAGGACGTCAAGAGTCTAAGTGGGAGAGATTGTAACATCCCAAGATTTGAGGCCTCAGATAGAATGATCTTATAAGGAATGATTGGACTACCCATATCATCAAGGTGCATCTCCTTTTTCGAGAGCCCATCGATAAAAAACTTTATAGTTAAGCGTACTAAACTTGGAGTAGTATTAGGATGGATGACCTGTCAGGAAGTTGACCCCGACTTGGGCGTGAGTGAGGATAAAGTGTGACGTTAAGGCTAGTGGTGGTCTTTGGAGCCAGTCGTCATTCCTAAAACTCTACTAGAGCCTTGGGCAGTGGGCCCGAGTGTTACATTCTTCTTATAGATGCTTTCAATGAAGGCATCCCTCATTTCCTCACAATCACCTTTTTGAGCCATAGAGATTAGACGAAGATCACCAAAGTAGTTGTGGTCCCCTAGGATACACCAACCCCAATTTCAAATGAGGTAGGAAAGGAGCTTGGTATCCCTCTTGAAGCTTTCACAGGGACTTCTAGGCTGCAACAATCTACCACAGAAGCCTCCGCTCAGGCTGTCATCCCTGCCCCACATCCAATCATGTTGAATTGACCCCTTCAAGTGGAGATGGAAGAGAGGGAAAGAAGACACACTCAGGAAGCACCAGTGAAACCCCACAGAAGAATGGTACATGGCCAAGATGGTCACAGAAGAGTCCTCTTTAACCATCGATTGAGCACTTTTTGTTCCTTTGATAGCCATGATATAAAGAAAATATATCATAGAAACAGAGGTCGTATTTTACGTCATTATGCACCCCATAGAGATTAGGGACCTCTGAGGGAGAGATACACAGCAAAGATTCAATCATATAGGTCATATGACAAAATATTTTGATGTTGATCTTGATGTTTCCGAAAGGGACGATCATGGGTTCTATGATGATTATGAGAAGAGTTAAAGATACAAATAAGGAATTAGTTTCCCCTGATTCCATCGTGCCTGACGCACTGTAGATGGATTTAACAACATCCATATGTTTAAACATCTCTTTTGGAATAATTAGGGGATCATCCAACAATCCCACATGCACAATCCTTAGAAACTTCTATAGGAAACACAAATCCAATGTTATCGGTTTGCTCAAGCCTTCCCTCCATGTTGAGCATGTTGAAGAACTTATGGACATTGTCACGATTGATTAGACAATGGATAACCAATATCAAGGAGGCAAGATTTGGGCTTTCACATACTCATCCTTGCACCCTTCTATCTTCTCCTCCCACCCCTAGCATATCACTATTCAATTAACCAGTCGAGAGGGAATCATTTCCTTTGTTATAGTGGTCTATACTAGATGTAACTCAAGTTCTAGAAGGAACCTATGGAATTCCTTGATTGAATTGGTCGGTGTTATTAGCGATTGGAATTGGGAAATTGTAGGTGATTTCAACATCATCAGGCTAGAGAGGAAAGAAGAGGCATGAGTGACCCATATTTATCAAGCATGATGGATTTCAATAATTTTGTGATTGATGTAGATCTCATTGAACTACCTTTCAAAGGATGTCGCTTTACATGGGTCATCAAACAACATCAGACCCCACAACTTGGGAAAGACTGGACAAAAGTTTTCTCAACTCCACTTGACTCTCTCGTTCTCCTGCTGCCAAGGTGATAAACCTCACCCAATTCTGGGTCTCTGATCACTACCCTATCTTGGTCTCCTTTGATATGGACTCCACCCACCATACTATGAGCCCCTTTCAGTTCTTAAAAGTATGGCTTTCTCAGTCAGACTGCCTAGACACTATCCACAAATGATAGAATATGGACGGATGGGGAGATGCCTCTTTCACATTCTACATCAAGATGAAGAACCTGAGGAGGTGTAAGGAGTGGAACCTGAGAGGGGATCCACTCCCTACTTAATTTTAGGAATAAAACATCTATTCCAAACACACTAGGAACGTATGCTAGAATAGGTGTATTTTTTCATTTTTCAAATTATGGTATTTGAAAAGGACCAAAGTATACTAGAAGAATAATATTTCTTGACTATATTCAATATTATCAAAGTTACATAAAAATTTCCCATAAAGGGGCTTATATGAAAGTACAACAATATCTCGATCTAAGTAGAGGAAAATCTAAACTATATAAAGTTTGTCTCCAAGCATCAACTCCTTAAGCTAGGTCCAAGTATGCATGTCATGTCCACCATGTCCTACACCTAAGGTTGGAAGAATACCCCAACACGAGAAGAAAAGTAGAGGATATCAGCATAAAGGCTAGTATATATGTGCATACTAAATATGGATTGAGCAAGGAAACAAATAAAAGGACATCAAATTAATACAAGGCTTCTCATAGAAGAGGCAAGAACCACCCAAGTGGATATCAAGAGAAAATAAATTACAATATGATGATAAATAGGAAGAATAGGAAGAATATGTGTCATTAATTAAATATAAAAGTTTTTTTTTCCACACAATCACATATAAATCTTGGGCACAAAACCCATCACAATAATATCCACATGCATACATGTTATATAAGCATAGCACTAGAATAATATAAATGACAATGGCGACCAAGGCTCACAACCTTGAAACCTGATAGAGTATGACACACAACCATATACCCAGTATATATAAAAGTGGGCACAAACCCAGGTATGGGTCACGCAAACTCCATCCCAAAAATATAACATGGTCACATAACCCAAAAATCAAAATAATTACACTACTTTAGGGCTGTTGAATAAAAAAGAATGCATAATGTAGAGGCAAGCAAAAGTATGGTCATATAAAAAGAGCGAATGAGATTGCCATGGCATAAATGGACAAAATAAACATCCACCACAAAAGTGGGTAAAAATATCACATTTCATCAGTATGGTTTCATCATGAAGCAAAGTGCAATATAAAGTCAAGAAAAATATGAAAAAAGTAAGATGATCATAAGATCATAATCAAGCAGACTATTTCACATGGAATAATTTCTTAGAAGAGAGAGATTGTGTAAGCTAGTATGTCAAGAGAGAGATAAAATAGGTTTATTTCTTTACAAGAATAATATGAAATATAACTATACCTCACATGAAGTCTACGTATGTCCAAGATCAAAATGCTAATTCCGTCTCAGTCTGTAATCAACTTATTAAAGGCATATATGAGATTAGGGTTAAGATTGCATTGATTTGATAAACTCTAAAAATCGCATTGGTATCATTATTGAATTAGGTTATCAAAATTATACTATCTTGTAAATTATATTTTTCTAATTTCATAACATATTTTATTTTATTTTTCTGACTTTCAAAATTATTAGTTAAGAATTTTAAAAAATTTAACCATTTATGAAAATACATAAAAATTGTATATTGGGTGTATTCGAGTTAGGTGATGAAACTGGTACCATTGGGTATATTATAATTTTCAAATTTCAAAACAAATTTTATTTTATTTTATTGAGTCATGCGTAATTTACTATAAATTTTAGAAATATTGACTAATTAGAAAATTCCATAAAGCCACGAATGTTATATTATCCGATTTAGAACATCAAAGGAAGTGAAACTATAAACGTTCAAAGTGGCATTGGGCCTTCCCAAAACAAAACACGATCCTTAGAATAAACATGGGTAAAAAGACTAAATTACCCATTGACTCAAAATGGAAAGCAAAACCAGACGAGGGGCAAAACCGCACAATACCATGAATATGTGTTCCTCCCTGAATTTACGGCAACCACAAAACTAAACACTTGCAGCTTGGCTCCTAGGAGATGGGACATGACTAGCGGCATCAAAGCACTCCCTTGATACCTTGAGTGAAACCGTGAGTCCATTAAAATCATTGTTAGTGAAATTCAAAAGCAACAAGCCAAATGAGGGACTGGTTCCTAGGGATCAAAGGATACTAAACATAAGGAAACAAGATGAATTGGTAACATACCCTCAAAATCTTAAAAGTGAAGACCAGGAAAGCTTCAAGTGAAGAATAGGAGTTGTTCCAAGCCATCTTTGAACTTCGACAAGGGGTGGAGTCTCAATCTCGGACCTAGTTTCTCGTTGTCGGTGGTTGGGAGTAGGGGAACCATACTCGAAGTCCAAAGAGGACAAACCAAAGAGGGGAAACAAGACTTGAGATCTCAGTAGAGGTCAGAGAACTGATTCCCGGTGGTTCGATGACCTATAGAGGTGAGAAGAAGGAAAGGAAGGTGTGATACATGGGAGAAACATAGCAACAAGGAGTCAAAACCTGATCGGGGTGCGTAGGCATAGAATCCCATCATATATAGGGTCGATGGGTTCAGATTGGGAAGATCCGGGTGAAATATTTGGGGAAAAGGGTGGAGGGATAAGGGAGAGATCCTGTCGATAAATCTTAGTAGTCTGGTGTACTGTTCACACGCGAGACACTGTCTCCTACTCAAGGTAGAGACAAGTTCGCAGCTATAAGATGAAGATCCATGGGTAGGTAGGAGACTCACATCTCTGTGACATCAAAATAATAGGTAAGTTAAAAAATCAAGAGTGTGTGACACGCAAATCAAGAAAATTTATTCTAATCAAAAATTGAATAAAGTGAGATTAATTAATTATGTCCTTTTTTTCAATCAAATTGAGGGTCCAAATATTTTCTAATCATTATGAAATTTGAACCCTAGACTAATTAATACACATAGATTCTAATTTTGACATTAGTTTTTACTTTTGAAGACATATAATATCTTATTTAATATTTTTAGAGCATATCATATATATTCTTTCCATAATGAATTTGAGCCATCTAGAAACTCCCAAAAGATGTGGATCTTTAATGTGAAACTTAAACATGAGGAGTCCAATTTTGACATTAATGTTTCATTTTGGCAATATTTATTATTTAATATTTTGGACTTTAAGCTATATTCTCTCTCTGAAACCAAACTAGGATAGATAAGATTGTTCAATTAATGTGAAACTTAAAACCAAAGGTAATTAGGACCCAAGGAACGCGATTTTCACATTATTTTTAACTTTTGAGATTTCCTTTTACAAGTTCTAATGTAATTAGACTTTTAGGCTCATCAACAATATATTATTATAGCATTACATCATTACCATCATTATTTATTATTTAGAGTCTCATTGTATTCATGTTATTATCAAAAGAAATTCCATATATTACTATGTACAAATTTCCATATTTTCCTCATTTATACATTATTCACATTTATGGTCATGGGAACACTAATTGTTATTCCAAAGTGTATTATACTACTTATTAAACATTATTTAACCATTATGTGCATATTTGTTAGAAAAGGAAACATATATGACATCTTTAATGAATTCATTGATCAACTTTTTCGTGGGTCAAAAGTGTCACGGTTGTCCAATCAAAGATAATGGAATTTAAATTTGTACCCGACTAAAAGAGACATCCGCAACTAAATATAGTGTCTTTGTAGTAGTATGAAGTTGAACACAGGGATAATGATAATAATGAAATAAAAACTGGAGATCTTAGCTTAGTTTAGTTGAATCAAAGAGGTGAATTTTAGTGTTCCATCAAGAAACAAATTAATCTAATTAAGTAGTAATTTATTACAAAAGAACAAAGAAGAAATAAAACTAATTGTGGAAAGATAAAAAGGAAAACTAAGATTGGGTTTCACCAATCAAGTCAACCACAACCATGTAAAACCTTCCCTTCTAATCTAAATATGTTCACAACATATTTTACAAACAGCCATAAAAGATATACACTCCTTCCTTCTCTCGAGATCCAGATAGATTTCTATCCAAAGGTATCTCCCTCTCTTGGCGATAAGCCGATTACCAAAGGAGCAAGTATAACTGTATGACTTTTGTTATGATAACTCCTCACTCTCGTGTCTCATTACCAATCTATACTCCAGATTTAAATGTAATCATTCTCTCAAACAATATTCATATCAAAATCACAAGCATGTAGCTAATCAACAAGTGACACAGTAAAATAGAGTATAGAAACAAGACAGTAGGAGCATATGTCATAAATTGAAGAAGGAACAATTACATAGTTGGGAGGACCTGCCGGCTACTTCCAACCCAAGTTATAGAAGTCTAACCTCTAATGGCACAAGAAGAAAACATGTTACAACTTGGACCAATCATGGTAAGAAGAGAAAAGAGAAAAGCTTTGATCTTGACAACAGCCTTTCGGCTTGTTGGTCACTAAAACTCAAGATCTCGAAAGGTCCCTTGTCTACTAGAGACTGCTTGGTATTTATAGGAGTAGATGGGAAACATTAGGTTGTCGATTGAAATTTATAAAGTCACGACATTTAATGTGGTGGGACTATTGACCGGTGGCCATCGTCGATCGAAGACGTCGACACGTGACTATCGATCGGGATATCGACCGAGATGGTCGACTGATTGCTACTAGCTGTCGATGTACGAACTATGGGCCAAAACTGTAGTCGTCATGTGATTGTCGACTGGGACTTTTGAACAAGGCTGTCGAGGTGCTGGCTTGTTGAGATGTTGGTGGTTGTCGACCAAAAATGTCGACCGGTAGTTGTTGACTGGGAGCGTCGACGTACTGGCTGTCTATTGCCTTTTGCTGGTAGCATTGTCAACAACTATGTGTTGTTGGCTGTCGCTCATGCATGGTGATCCTTGTCGATGGAATTATGCTATTAGTTATTGAGTGCATGCCTCGACAGTGTTGGTCGACAAATGCGGTTGATACATGGCTTAGAGGAGCGTCGATGGCCATTGACATTGCGAAGCTTCACAGCCTTTTCTTCCAATCATGGTCGCATGCTTCAGAAGGTAGATTGTTAATAAAGATTCCGCATTCATCAATAGTATCAATTGTGCTCGTAAAGGAAACAAGACACGTACATGGTAGTTGGATATTAATTATCTAACCAAAGCAACGTAGAGTCGAAGATGTGAATGAAAAGATGCACAAATCTCTATAATCTTTATTTGGTAACACAGTTTGCAATTACGAAGTTCTCACCACCGTGGGGGGGAATGAAAATAAGTCTCGTATCT
Source organism: Alisma plantago-aquatica (assembly GCA_963693085.1). Lineage (NCBI taxonomy): Eukaryota > Viridiplantae > Streptophyta > Magnoliopsida > Alismatales > Alismataceae > Alisma > Alisma plantago-aquatica. Next base: position 1,251,596,622 of record OY856412.1, read on the forward strand.
ATTCATGACGACTTTCCACTAACAATTCTATTGCCAATTTTAATTGCAACATCAATTCCATGTATCCACAGTTTCCGAGAAAATAACAAAAGCACTCCTAATTAAATTCTTTCTATGTATTTCGCTCATTTTTTCATTCTTTCTATGGCCACTTTTAATCTTGGTCAAAAAGCTAGGTCAAAGTTTGCAACTTTCCATAGTGGTCAATTATTTTAATGAATTTCCAAGCCAACCGAACAATGTAAAATTATTGTCTTATTTCCTTTAATTTCCACAACCAATTTAATGAACACAAATAAATTGTCTTTTGTGTTGTTTGCAAATAAAAAATGCACCACCAATTCAGAAACTAAATTGGATAAAGGACAAAAGTTACAAAAGAGTAAGAATTAAACAATTAAAGGCATATCATGGCTAATAAAGGTACAAAAATTAAGGTAAAACACATAGTAGTATTGTACAAATTTAGTTGTTATCATTCTGTTACATGTTAGTCACATAATTAAGTTATTAGGTAAGTATGAGTGTATCGGGATGTGATGCTTAATATTTGTTTCCAATCCTAAACATGTAGAGTGAGTTTTCATGCATTAACAATATTCATTAGGGTTATAAATAATTGTAGCTAGGTATGTCTTCATCCATGTTTGGTTGTATCTAAAGAACCAAGCACAACATCCTCCTAATCATGAGATTAGATTTTCTAGAGTCAAGATGTTAGGTTTTAGTTTGTTACATGAGACACTTTAAGAAATAGAACCATGAGATCTTCGGAAACATCCACCAGAAAAAGAAAGACTTGGAATATCGTGCACATTCTACAGATTGGTTTTGATGATAACCTGAGCTCCATTAATGAGTGACTACTTATGGAGGCAGAAAAGAAACTAGGAGACATCCTCTCACAAGAAGAAGCTTTAGGGAAAGAAAAAACCTCATATTAACTTGTTGCAGGATGGTGACCGCAATACCCAATTCTTTCACTTAGTTGTCAAATCCAAGAGAAAGAGAGGGAGGGTGACCCACCTGATCTACCAATTGGGGACACCATGGAGGAACCTGGACATATGATTCAGACAGCCTCAACGTATTTTGCTAACTTTTATGCACAAGCTAGCCCGCATGTAAGTCATATCCCAGAGTCAGATGCTTTCTTGAGTCTTATTACACCCACCTTGTAGACAGATGATAATCTTTTCTTGATGTCCACCCCTTCTATAGAGGAGGTCCTCAATATCATCAAAATGATGGATAGAGACTCAATGCCAGGACCAGATGGCTTCTCTCTACAGTTTTACTTGGCTATCTGGGAGGAGATTAAAGAAGACTACATGAACCTTATCGATTTCTTCTTCAAAGGTGAGCACTACCATAGAAGTATTTTCTGTTGTATATTAGCTTTGATTCCAAAGTTAGATCATCCCAATAACCTCCACTAGTATAGAAATGGGTTATAACGTCACTACCTGTAGGGTCAGTTTTTTCAAATAACCGACCTTATATGTCTATAAAAAACACGGGCACCACTTAAGACCTCTTGGGTCAGTTTTCTTAAAAAAACCGACCTTGTAGTGTAACTCTATAGGGTCGGTTTTCCAAATAACAGACCTTATATGTCTATAAAAAATGCGGGCACCACTTAAGACCTCTTGGGTCACTTTTCTTATAATAACCGACCTTGTAGTGTATCTCTATAGGGTCAATTTTCCTAAAATAAGCGACCTTATAGACAATTGGATTAGAAAGCCAACTACATTTTCCCGGGGCAAAAATTTGCTTGATTTTGGATTCGCGCCTCGATCTATACGATCGGTTTTTCCAAATAACCGACCTTATATGTCTACAAAAAACGCGGGAGACATCTTGAATCCAGTTTTCCTTCACACATGCATAAGCACCTCTAGGGTCGGTTTTTTCCTTATAACCGACCCTAGAAGTCCCTTTGGTCAACAATATTGTCGACCGAGATGAATTTTAGATCCAGTTAAGTTCACGCATGTATAAGCACCTCTAGCATCGTTTTTTTTACTTTTGACCGACCCTAAAGCTCTCCTTGGTCGATGAGTTTGTCGACCGATAACCTCTCGGTCGACAAATTCGTCGACCGAGAAGGAGCCAAATTTCACGTGTATAAGCACCTCTAGGGTCATTTTTTTCCTTATAACCAACCCTAGAGGGATCCTCGATCGACAATATTGTCGACCGACATGAATTTTGGATCCAGTTTAGTTCACGCATGTATAAGCACCACTAGCGTCAGTTTTTTTTTACTTTTAACTGACCCTAGAGCTCCCTTGGTCGACGAATTTGTCGACCGATAACCTCTCGGTCGACAAATTTGTCGACTGAGAAGGATCCAGATTTCACGTGTATAAGCACCTCTAGGGTCAGTTTTTTCTTATAACCGACCCTAAAGGGCTCCTCGGTCGACAATATTGTCGACCGACATGAAGGATCCAGTTTAGTACTTTTCAAAACTTTATAAAGCATTGGGATCTCAATCCCTTGTCTCATTGTTGGGAATTCACATCCCTCAATACCACCATCATCACATTTGCTGGATCTAGGTATTGAAACCCTTAGTTCATCAATAAACATGGTTATCACTTATCATGTAACTATTACCTTCAGGTCATCTGACCAAGGTATTCAGGATACTTGTTACACAAGCATCTCACATAACTCACTAGGCATATTCAACTTCTTGTTGTCACCTCTCACTACGCAACAAATAAAATAATGGCTCACAAGGCCCATTACCATCATAGCTCATACCTGGTTACGCTTATTATCTCATGATACTTGCATGGTTAGTATACTTGATAACAACCATATCAATTTCATATCAACATCATGCAATACAAAGATAACATCACTATTCCCTCATTAGGGTTAGAGTTTCCCATCTTTATCAATTAGGTTTCACATAACATCATCCCATATTATGGTTTCACATAACATTATCCCATATTAGGGTATTACACAACATCACCCTATATTAGGGTTTCACATAACATCATCCCATATTAGGGTTTCACATAACATTATCCCATATTAGGGTTTCACACGACATCACCCTATATTAGGGTTTTACATAACATCATCCCATATTAGGGTTGTATAAGCACCTCTAGTGTCGGTTTTTTTACTTTAAACCGACCCTAGAGCTCCCCTCGGTCGACGAATTTGTCGATCGATAACCTCTCGGTCGATAAATTCTTCGACCGAGAAGGAGCCAGATTTCACGTGTATAAGCACATCTAGGGTCGTTTTTTTCCTTATAACCGACCCTAGAGGGATCCTCGGTCAACAATATTGTCGACCGACATGAATTTTGGATCCAGTTTAGTTCACGCATGTATAAGCACCACTAGCGTTGGTTTTTTTTACTTTTATCTGACCCTAGAGCTCCCCTCGGTCAATGAATTTGTCGACCGATAACCTCTCGGTCGACAAATTTGTCGACCGAAAATGAGTTTGAGTGTTTTTAAATAACTCGACACGGGCACCGCTTATCGTTAGCGTCGGTTTGTTTGTTTTAACCGACGCTACAGGTTGAGTCTCTCCTTTAAAATGGTCGAAACCTAGTCTTTCTCTCCCGCAAAACAAAATTTTCATTCTCTTTTTCTCTCCCGCGGCGCGATACCTTTTCCGCCGCGTATACCTTCTCTGCTTCTCTCCCGCGGCATCACTTTTCATTGTTGTCGCACCACCAAATCCTTTGCCAAGAAGCTCGTCATTGTGTTCGAAGAGGATCGTGGTGTCTGTGAAGCCCTTGCCACCTCTCTGCGCTGCCAAAGCCCTTGCCTCGTCTCCGCGAAAAGAGCTCGTCGTCGCTGCCTCTCCACACTTCCACGAAGGTCGCCGCCTCTCCGTGAAGGTCGTCTCATCCTCCACGAAGGTCGCCGCCGTTTCCAAGTAAGGTCACTGCCGTTTCCAAGGAAGGTCACCGCCATTTCCATGTAAGGTTCCCAAGTTTGCTTTTGGGTTCGGATCCACCTTTCTTGAGATTGTTTGGTGCTACCTTGTTTTGCTTCTTAGTCTTGGTAAGTGAGATCTGTCTCTTTTTCTTTGTTTTTCTTGTTGTTATATCTTCCCCTCTCTTCTTCTTGTCTGAATCCATGACCTTTCATGGTGGAGCTTGAGATAATGGTTGAAAACATCTTCCCCTCTCTTCTTCTTACCTTTTCAACATAGGGTTTGCTTCCTTTTTGGAGAAAGAACCAGCTTGGTGAAGAGGAGTGCCCAAGCTAGGGTTTCCTATTTGGAGTTTCTACATCATCTCTAAGGTGAGTTATATAACTTTATCCATGATTATTATTCACTCTTACGTTACATGTACATGATTTTGCCTTAAAATATTGATCCAAGTATAAAGATGTACCTTTACCTAGGGTGTGAGCTTGTATGATAGTTCTTGAGTAGTTTATCATCTTAGATGAACCCTACATCTTGTGCATGATTTTTTTTATGGAAGTGGTAGTCATAGACCTTGTTTGCATATGGATAATGATTGCTTTTAATCTCTCAAAAGATGGTATATTTCTAAGATTTCAAGCTAATTTTTCCTCCTTATATTTCAAGCAATCTATCATTTTGTAAATTATGACGTGATTATGAATCATTTTTGTTATGAATGTGTGGTTTTGAATGGTGACGGTTGAGCATCAATGCTCCCCTCTCCCAGAATATATGAATCTTTTGTTCTATTTAAGTTTCTGCAGAACATTTCAGTGTACCCCTCGGTCGATAATTTTGTCGACTGAAATATTTTTGGTCGACAATTTTCTCGACCAAGGGGTACACTGAAATGTTTATTTAAATTTTTAGCGTCGGTTATTCCAAAAAAACCGACCCTGTAAACTCTCTCGGTCGAGAAAATTATCGACCGACAATATTTTCGGTCGACAATGTTCTCGACCGAGGAGTACACTGAAGTGGTTATTCAATATTTAGCATCGGTTATTCCAAAAAAAACCGACCCTGTAAACTCTCTCGGTCGAGAAAATTGTCGACTGAAAATATTTTCGGTCGATAATTTTCTCGACCGAGATCGTTTACAGGGTCGGTTTTTTTTGGAATAGCCGACCTTGCAGGCTCCTTTTTTCTCGTCTGGGTTAGATTTTTTACAACCTTTTGTGTCGGTGTTTACTCTGTAAGGTCAGTTTTATTTGGTCAAATAAACCGACGCTATAGAGAAAATTCTATAGCAACGACCACTTAGGCGTCGGTTATAAAGTGATGTTACAGGCTTAAAAAAACCGACGCTACAGACCATTCCTGTACTAGTGCACCTTAAAGACTTCTGTCATACTTCTATTGAAAATGCCTCTTTACGCATCATGGCTAGAGATATTAGTATTTGTCTTGCAACATACATACCCAGGATTGTCTTGCAGCATACATACCCAAGATGGTATCCAAGAAATTGGGAGCTTACATTAAGCACAGAGACATCTCTCAACATATTCGAATGACTAAAGAATTGGTACATGATATCAGACAAGGAGGAAGCTACCTAAATGTGGTAATCAAATATGACATGGACAAAGCTTTTGATTTGGTCGACTGGGATTTTCTTAAGAGAGTGCTAGAAGGTTTTGGTTTGATGATGACTCTTATTGTTATTCTGTTAGCCTTCTATGATAATACCTGGATGTCCATTACACTCAATAGGAAGACAAATGGATTCTTTCTAGTGCATAAGGGTTTGAAACAAGTAAACCCCCTTTCTTTCTTTTAGAGGAAGTTTTATGCAGGAGGATTCAATAGGTGGTACAAGGTTTGGAGATTAAACACTACAAAACCTGGGGTAAAGGTTGGGCGTCGGTAATCCTTTTATACGCCAATGATATTATCCTCTTTGTCTGGTCATCCCCATCTTCTCTTTGCAAGATAGAAGATATCCTAGAAGCATATGAACGTATCTCTGGCCAGTTAGTCAATTGTGCAGTTTCACCCCTCATCTCTTTAGAATTGTCGATGCACTATGAATTGCTAAGACAAAAGATAGTTTTACTTACTTGTGTATCTATATTATGATTGGTAGACAAATAATAGTGTACTACTAATTCCTTATGAACAAATTCAAAAGGAAGGTGGAAAATTGGAAAGCCAGTTTTCTCTCTTTGCAGGTAGAAGAATGTTGTTGGACCGTACCCTCTCGTACCTTCCTCTATACACTCCCCTCAGTGATTGTCAATATTAATAATATGATGTTCTCATCTTTTCTTTGGAGAGATCATTCTAACCAAAACCGTCGCACATGGGTGGCATGGGATAGACTGACCAGGCCCACTATGGATGGAGGATTAGGCCTTCTCTCTCTACAACTGACTTCTAAAGCATACATATACAAAGCATGCTGAGATTTCCTCTTAGGGGAATCAAGTTGGGCAAATGTTCGCAAAAACATATATTGAAGCCTATACAGAAACGAGGATGAAGCTCACCCCCCTACCTCAAGAAGGGATCCTTTTCATCCCCATACTAGTGTAAAATTTGGAACTATTTTCCCAAGGTCCTACCACATTACAGATGGATTCTGGGTAAAGGAAACATCTCCATTTAGGCTTCCAACTGGTGTTGTAGGCCACTACGAACCTTTTCCCGCTCAAACTCAGATGCCTTTATAGATTTCATGGTAGCTAATTTTTGGATCCCAAAAGAAGGATGGGACTGACCCTCACTTATCTAGATGTTGACTGATGAAGGCATCTAGCTCATAATCTCCTCTTGCGACATGACTAACGAATACCAAGATGTACTGATTTGGACTCTGTGACGCCCTAATGTGCCACAAAGTGACATTACTCAAAACAAAGCATGGAACTAATGTGAATCAGCCAGATTCCCAAAAAACACAGGAAATCAAAACCACTTTCACATAGGCACAAAATCTGGAACTTATCACATCTGAGTCCACAAAATCCATTTGTATATATATATATATATATATATATATATATATATCAGATGCCAAAATATTATTACATTATACTATTCACTGGCTCACTGGCCACAACCTATTATAAGAGGTAACCTATTAACATGCATACATGTCATATCTGTGCAACAAGGCACACAGCCTAAACATCATCTCAATATACAACATCCACAAAACACCCCCAAGGATCTGAGAGTATAGGGATGACACGTAGGACTCTACTATAAAACTCTAGCAGCAAGTCCAACCTTTCAACATCTGTTGCTCCTCTTGCTGCTCAACCTCAACCGCATGATCTCTACCTCATCGTGCATGACCACCTAAAAGATGTGGAAACCCACGGGGTGAGACCAAACGTCCCAGCGAGAGATATAACTCAATGTCTATTATAAGCACAAGTAAACTTAAGCAGATAAAGACCATTATTATCATGTTGAACAGATTCAGCTAAATGATATATATTAAACTAATTATGCATATTAAACAATTTAGGTAATTACCACTGAGCAGTTAGACAATTTAAACTTTAAGAAAGAATATTAAGAACATGTATAACAATTGATTTCTCTTACTGCATTATAATTTATGGAATAAGTACAAAGATAAGGCAAGGGGTCAACCAATGTGAATGTATTTGACCCTACACAAATAAACTACACGCTTGTATTACACCTTTTATTATGCCCTGAGGATTTGAGTCATACTACCCAAATCCAATCGACCACTATATATTCAAAATTGGTGCCATACCAGATCAATGAAAGAGTCAGAATCCATGATCTTCTCCTACACTACTCTGTCAGTTCGAGTCTGCACCGTAGTGGCATATAGTGAATTCGCAAAAGACAACAACATATAGTCAAAGTTATAGTCCTATAGAGACAGCAACTCATAGTCACAGCTATGGTCCTGTAAAACACCTAGCCCGCCTTCGTACTGGACACAACGCTAGAAACCAGGGTATATAGCCTAAATAATGAGGTACAAACACAATATCCCTCCATCACACCATATCACATGCTCATCACCGAGACCCGACTGTAGTCATTCTCAAAACACTTGGGATCAAGATGTCAAGGATATGTAGTCACTTACACCTCACATACTCAATAGTATGCACTCCAGGTTTCCCTTGGGAATATCCTTTTCACAATCCACAAAGTACTGACGCTGAAAATTGATCTATTACACATGGAAGCTATATGATTAGGGTTTCACTTGATTAGTTAAGACAATTATGTGTCTTTTAGCATCAATAAAGTTATGATGTATAAACCCTAAACAAACTCTACAAAGATAAAGGGGAAAAGTAACTTCAAAAGATATAAAATGTATAAAGTGTAAACTTGTCACAATATCACTGCCAGTGTCAGGTCATCAACATTAATACACAACCATACAAGGTTATCACCACAATTGCAATGCTATGGGATATTAGTTCCTCATAACATCACTGGAGGATAACACCTTACACTAGGCATTTAGCCTCTTCCATCTCATAAGTCCCATCACATCATTATCATCTCAACTTGCCTCATCAAGGTTCATAGACATCATCATGTATCATATATTCATCACCTCAGCATTCACAAGCTATAACACTCAGTTAAACTATAAGGTTAGAACCATAAAAGTAGGAGAGAGAAAGTATAATCACATGCTATTTGTCTAAGAAAGTTCATTAAGTATAACATACCCTAGGGTTAGGGTTCCACATAAATTTCTGATTAGGGTTAAACATCATTGACTTTGATTACCATACATCTTCACATCAGCATGTAGGGGTTAACACATGGTGTAGAGACCCAGCTCAACTAGGTGTAGCAACTTCTTTAGGTGATGGAGTGTAGAAACCATGGTCCACTTGGCCATGTGTTGTAACCCACCTATCTAAGCATGTGTTCAACCTATCATTATACATGGGTCACGACCAACCATTAAATAGACATCTCGACCGAAACACAACAACAAATGAAAGCATATGTAGAGACCCTTAGGTGTTATGACCATCAGCCCATTAGGGTTAGGGTTGTGACCGTTATCCCAGGTTTCAACATGTGTAACAACCCACTACCCATTACCAATCATGCCTTAGCAAAAACTAACCTAGGGCTCGTATCATGACCAAAACTAAAGCAAGAGTAGCGACCAACTCACCCAAAATAGACGTGCAACCAACTTGGCACTAACAACCTATTTACACAAGGACAAGTGTTTCAAGCAAAATGAAAACCAAGCACAATGACCGTCACCCAAGATCAAGGTGTGTCGACTGAAACTAGATCAAGGGTGTCATGACCAACAAGGTCAAGCTATCACAACAATACCTAACCATCCACGAACCAAAATTAAACCACGATAAATATAGGTGGTAAACATCAAGGATATTAGGCACTATCAAGAACATAAAAACTCCATGCAAGATGGTCACCAAGAATCTAAAACCAATCACCAACATGATTAACTAAGAAACCAAACTAGGAGAAAGAAGACCAAGCTTTAACCTCAAGAGAACCGATCCAAAACTTCAAGAAAAACATAAGGACCAAACCATAGCATGATGATAAAGCCAAGGATCGTGATGCATGTATGAACATCACCTCAACCATTACTTAACAAATGAGTACATGAAAATAGGGTTTACGAAAGATAGAAATCTACATGGGAATACTACAAAGTCATAAAACTAAATAAGATAACCCTCACTCATGGGTAATTTGTCGGTCCAAAATAAGCAAACATAGCTCAAACAACAACCAAAGGGGACCAAATTGAAAATACAAGATTGTCGCATGTTATAAAAGCATCTCAAGGGATTAGATTAAGGTTCAAGCATCTTATTATGAAAATCAAGAATACCTAAGCACTAAGCTAGGTCAGGGGCCTTACAGACACCATCAAATGCAGGCACTTTTTCTATCAGATCAGTAAAGAAGATGATTACATACTCTACATCTCCACCTAGACAACTCACAGATTTGGGATCCTGACATCTATCCACATGCAAGCTTCGTGATGTGGAAGATATATAGGAATGTCCTCCCCACAGATGGAAATGTCCAAAGGACCCACATTCACATGGCCTCTCATTGTAGTTGTTTTACCAACCCCAGTCAAGAGTCTATGACTCATCTCTTCCTAAGGAATGAGACATCATCCTTTTTTTAGACTAAATTCAGTGAGTTGACGAAGGAAGACTCCTTTGTGATTGAATGGATGCTCGATGACCTTTTCTTAATTAGCGATAATGGCTTCCTTGACACTGAGTTTAAAGGATGGATTTCCATATTGCTGATCACGCTCAGTTGCTGGTGTATATGGCATCATATATATCGAGTCAGGTAAGAAGGAAAAGGCACATGTTTACAAACCCTTTGGAACAAGATTAACTTACAGATGGATAAGAAATGTTTTTGTAAACTACTATCACCTCTCTTCTATAACTCTCTACATTCTGTGGGCTTCCTAGACCCAAAATTGAGAATCAAGAAGATCAATTTGATTACTTGGAAACCATCTAATTTTGCCAAACTTAAGCTTAATTTGACTATGGGACATAACATGGCCTTAGATGGGTCCAAAAGAAGATGGAAAGATGGGGTGATTAGAAACTACTATGGTTATCCTAGATTAGCTTTTAGATAATTTTTGAGGGGTCAGATCCACCTAGAGGCAATGGTTAAAGTGATTATTATCGCTCTTAAACTTGCAGACGATAAAAACCTCCCACTATCCATCATTGAGACGGATGACATTTACACCCATCGTATCCTATGGGATGATGCCCCTTGTGCTTGGAAATTTTCTTACCAAGTCAAAGACATGAGAGAGATGATGATTAGCCAAGCCATCACATGTTTTCATGTGTCGGTAGTTTTGAACACCATCCCTAGTCAGCTTGGTATTTGGGGTGCACACCTGAAGGAGGGAATTACTCTCACAGAATCCTGACTCATTCCACTCAAAGTGAGAGGGTTGATGAACATGAAAATAAGAGGTATACTGTGACATCCTGCTATCACATAGACAATGAAATTCCACGCAAAAACACGTGTAACCACCATAAACCACATATTATCAAAAACACTGGTTAATTAAAACCGATTGTGGAAAACATCATAAGAACGAAACTATTACAACCAGATCCACATCTTGCAAGGAAACATGTTATATATACATAAGCATGATATATGTCCATCAACACATTGGATCCGTCTGTTCCATATACATCAAGGATACGTCACCTGTTTATATACATACCAGACCTAGCCAGTCCAACAACATGTTACGCCATACTAAGATCATACATCGTAAAACCTCGTCAAAACACCTCCAAGGACCTGAGAGTACAGGGAGACTCTAAGACTCTACTACAAGACAACCACAATAACATATCCAACCTTGCCTTCTATTGATCTTCTTGTTGCTCGGCTACAACCTCACGACCACCACCACGTCTAGCTCGATCACCTAAAAAGGGTGAAACCAGCGGGGTGAGACACACAGTCCCAGCGAGAAACATAACTCACCGCCAAACTATAAAACCTAAGATAAGATAGAGAAGATAAAACATGTAACAGATATAGCCAGACCATATATGAAATATGAAGAATAGGATTATACATATATAACAACTTACCATGATGTCTAGGAGGCATATAGAAATCTTCAAGATATACTTAGGGCACATATATGTAAGAGACAACATTCATTATTCAAGGCCTCAACTAATGTTTCATGTTTTCCCTAAGCAAGTATACTACATGGCTAGATTACCACTTATTATGCCCTAAGGATTTAAGCTGTACCGCTCAAATCCAACCTTCATTTTCAAAACCCAAAGGCAGTGCCATACAAGGTCAATTGAAGAGTCGAACTCCACGACCTCACCTCCTCGTGGTTAGTGCATGATATCCAAAGTAGGACCGTAGTCTCTTGCTTAAGTGACCTCAGTCACAGGGTCAGCTCTGCATGCTACCCTTTCTCTAGACCACCTTGGTACATGTCACGACGCTAGTATATCTTGAGCCACGGGCCTATTCACTATGCTCCTGAGCCATGAACGCATTCATGCTCTATCACACTGACCCATGGGCCTATTCACCATGCTCTTATACACATCTTGAGTCTACAACCGAAGTTGCACTCTAATCCTCCTATTTTCAGCTAGGAGAAACCCTGCATACTCAACAATATGCGCTCTAGGTTAACCTGCAGGATAACCTATTTCACAATCACCAGCTCCTGACAATGATGGATCCATGGCCATAGCAAACTACATGAAAGGTTCATCTGTAATTAATTAATGCATTTTAAGTGGATTGTTGGGGTCAACCAAGTTGTATTATGCAAACCATAAACAAGAGTAAACAACATATATTCCATTAACTTATGTCATATTGTACTGCTATTCCCAATGCCATCAACATCATCATGATCCATCGCAAGGATCCAACATTAGATGTTGCCACTTGGCCTCTTGCCAATCATCATGATCCATCACAAGGATCCAACACCATAGGGATTCCATCCCATCATTAAGCTCATTTACCAACACATAGGTAACACTCATCATGTATCATCATAGTTCTCATAACACATAGTGTTCCTCATTATCTCACTATCAATAGAATGTCACCAATGACATCATTATAGCTCATACCTGAGTACACATATCAATTGATGAAACCTGCATGGTTAGTATGCTCAAGAGTAGATAAACACTTCATCATCGAGACATATTTGTACAACATTAGATGAGCATGCATATATCATCCATATATAAGCATTCCAAACGATATTAGGGTTTCAAGCATAATACTCACAACAGCATATCGGGTAAGGAATAACCCTCACCAAAACATACCACGACCCTCACCAATGCATATCTGGTAAGGGACTAGCCCTCACGAAAAGATCATACCACAACCCGACCTTATGGTATCGGTTAACCAACAACTAGCCATAGCTTGCCGTGTCGGCCAACACTATCGGCCAACTCCCATATCGGGCAAGCACCTAGCAAGATGATAACGAGTAGCATCATATCGTGTGACGCCATGACAGGCAACGTCCAAAGGGTCATCATCCAACCAAACTAACACTAAGCTAATGTACAGAATGATAACGGGCAAAGCACCTAGCCAACTGACATCAACAGGCCGACATGGGGCAAGCCTTGAGCAAGCTGATATCGCCCAAGCTAACAAAGGTCATAACATCATAACAGATGATGCCACATCAGACAACGCAACATCTCAAGCCAACTGTTATCAGGAAACACCATGGCGTGCAACGCCAAACAGCCAACACAGCCCAACATATCGAGCAGCGTCCTATCCAAGGTTCAATTCTAACGTCCAAGGTAGACGGTGGTCAAGACACCCATCAAAGCACCATATCGGCCAACGCCTTTAAGGGATATCGGGAAGTACTACCCATAATGGGTATCGTGCAAAGCAAGGCCATGATGCCCAAGAGGTCAACGCAAAAGGGAGATATCGCCCAAGAACTCAACTCCTCCAAAACACATATCAGCCAAGGGACCAACTAGGTGTCAACCCACCATATCGTCCAAGGATACCAAGAGTGTTGGCTCACCTCTCAACAACCAAGTGAGAGGGGTTTTGCACAACCTCAAGCATATCGGGCAACAAGGATAGAACAACACCTTATCGGCCAACCAACTCAACATATCGCCCAAGGCATCAAGAGCATTGGCTCACCTCTCAATTTGAAAGAGAGAGGGGTCTTGCACAATCTCAAGCATGTCGAGCAGGAGCTAAAGATCACCTCACAACTCAAGGAAGGAGGGGTGTTGCTCAAATCTCACCATCAAAGGCATGGCCACTCATGTCTCCCAAGGTACCAACAAGGACACAACGTGAAACTAGGATAGATCACCATCACAACACTAAGGGCAACACCTCTATCGGTCAAGCCAACTAACCATGGCGCCCAAACAGCTAGAACATAAGCTCACCTCTCAACAAAAAAGTGAGAGAGGGGTATTGCCCTAGGACACACTACCATATCTCCTCAAGTTAAGGAACCCTAAGCTCACCTCTCAACTAAATGAGAGAGGGGTATTACTTGAGATTCCACAACCCAAAGAATCAGCCAACACAAGGGTAGATGCATCATATCGCCCATCCTGATCTAGGGAGCATAGGGCAGCAACGTAACCAACTAAAGCAAGAAGCATTACTAGAAAGGTATGTAAGGCCGATCACGATAACATAGCAAAGAAACATGTAAAGGAGATAGTATAGTTAGGATTAGGAGTTATGTAACCCAACTCAAGCACACTCCTCTAAGATCCAAAGCTCCAAGGCACCACCTTCGGCCACCTCAAGAAGAGAAGAGAAACCCTATTACCATCATGACCGAAAGACAAAGAAGAAGATGGTACCAAGGGGTAAGGGAGAGAGATACTCACCAACTAGAGAAGAAAGGAGCAAGAACACTAGGGTTTCGGCCACCACTAGGGAAGAAGAGAACCACAGTTGCAAGATGTATCAACCACCACTCTTCTCTAAGGGATATCGGCCACCAAGGGAAAGAGAGCAACAAGGGAAGCTAAAGGGGACCACTAGCAAGCAAAGAGAGAGATATATATACAAGAGCGTAAGGGGGAGAGCAAGGGGGTGTCCACTAAGGGGCCGCGCCACATGCTAGCGCCCCAAACACCACTTGTCCAAGACTTCACCACTTGTTAGCAACAAGCACCATGTGTCGATAAGGGGTGACACAAACGATTCTAGGTGAGGGGTGTGTGTCACCCAACATGGAAACCCGACACACCCACCAGCACCCTCTAGCCAACACACCATGGGTGACACAAGGCACCAAACACACCCTTGCCCGACACACTCAAGTAAGGAGGAAGGGCTTCAAGCCCAACAACAAGCCCAAGCTTAAACAAGCTCAAATGAGGCCCAAAACAACTCAAGCAAGGCATCCAACCCATCCTCTCAACCCTAGAGGATGCAATGAGATACAAAGAGATCTTTCAAGGTGGCAAACTTGCACAGAAACCCTAGAACTTGGGTAAATTGCAAGTTGCACCAAAAAGACCCACATCAAAGCACAACAACCCTAATCACACCTCAGGTGATTAGGCAAGCCTCTAAACACAAGGTTTAGGCAAAGCAAATAGGGTCAAACCAAAATGAAGGTTAGGATCCTTACATATACCATACATTTATACTACACGGACATATACATAGTGGATCGTACATGTTTTGTGAGACTCGTTTTGTTTTTTTGGGTCATTTTTTCTTGTTTTTCATTTTTTGAGAGTTTTGTTGGAGCCAAAATCGCAGAGTTATAAGTGGTCATGTAAATTTTGATTGATTTCACCTACATGAGGAGGGTAGGATGAATTATATTACCTCTTGGATTTATCACCCGGTCGAGTATACCTTATACAGGTTGTGATTGTTGTTCAATTGGATACACATTCACAAAGTCAACTAGAATTGTCTAGTACAGTGAACATGGTCATCTAACGAGTTTACTTGTATCCACCTTCCTACATTTATATCCAAATATGTTAGTTTCTTGACTGGTTTCCATTGGTTGATTCCAAAGTCATTATATTTTCCACAACTCAAAGTGGATCCATACATTTTTTGTAAAGTGTGCATTACTCAACGGATCCCACACTAAAATTGTATTGTAACTTCCATAGCAGCTAAGGAAATCATATTATCATCACACTATAAGTATGTTATACATTATAACTATTCAATCGTATGAATGGAAACAAACATCTAACTATAATTATACTTGTATAACCAAATTAGCAAATGGATATCCATCTTAGCAGCCTCTTCCTTTGAAGTTCGATATAGAGGTCACCTTCTTATGAACCAAGAATACATGAATTATTTTTTCATGACCAAGTCACAACATGGTTCACAAAATCTATACAAGTATGTAGCAAAGAATATCAATACAATCATGTAACTATGAACAGTAATTCACGATTCATAATCTTATTCATACTCACACTTGCATTTAGTTTCATAGCATTGGTTTCGATTCATGCTACACATTGTTTCACAATATTTAATTGGATTTTAGTCACGACTCTTTGATCCTTAGTGTGAACCATCCCAATATTAATTTGATTACTACACACTTCATTTCCTAGCTTGTATATTAATACCATCCATTCATTCATATAATTGTATCTTATGCATCCATTCCACTTGAGCTTATTTGTTTGTTTCTCTAAATCTTATTCATTCATATAACTTGTTCATGCGTATACATTATGAATGATGTCTTGTCAGACTCATCCTAGATAGTTCACGATTGGTGTACCTATGATGAGATGTTTATCTCACATTTGTAGTCATTCCTATTCAATTAACCGATAAGATTTGCTTCCAGAGGCTTGTATCACTTGGTGGTTTTCAAACCTGTCTTACTATATATTTTTACATTGTGGGAGGTGTCGTGATCTCAAGACTACTCTTCATTATCTTTATCTTGTATGAGACTAATTTATTGCAAAATTTTGTCCTTTTTATAATTTATTTTGCATGAAGCTTACTCATGCTAGATGTGCCCTTCTATTTACATGTGCTTTACATGAGGTTTTCTCATACCAGGTTTACCCTACATATTTATGGATTTTATTACCCAAGGATTACTCCCCTTTAGCTACTACTTATTTTGGAAGGTAAGACTCTATCTTTAGCATGTAAGGATTCCTCGAATCTTTGGCTTTTTCTTGTAGTCTAATAAGAAAATTACCTTATCCCTTTTTTTGAACCTCAACATTCTCTTTTTATCTTTTTTCATACATGTAAGGGAGAAATGCACAAAGAATAACTTAAATCAACTTGTTCATGGTAAAAAAGTATAATATCAAAAATTCATTATACAAGGAGATAAAATCAAGATGCTCTGTGAGATATTAAAACAACATGAGGAGATCTCCCGTCTGAAAAAAAAGAAGACTTGTACATACAACATTATAGACACCCACATTTTGCAATCATAGAAACCAAATAAAAGCAATTGTTCATCCATCATGAGGATAATGAAATAAAAATTAGCACATTCTCTGATGGAAGTGTCTTATTGAAGGCATAAGCTACGCAAATCATAGTAAAAAAAGACAAGATGACGACCGTGAGAATTTAAAATAAGTCATCACACCGTTTATCTTTCTTCTAATACATGTAGTCTATAAACAAAAACCACAAATAGCACAGATTATGTTATATGTAATTGTATAGCCAAAAGCTAAAACAAGGAGTTGTCCTAGTGGACTTGTCAGTAGGTTCTAAAAAGAAGCCATTATATTTATGAGTTCTACAACAACAATAAGAATACCTGAAAGTATCACCTAAGAGTTGAAAAGTACCTTACAATTCAAAGCCACATGTGAAGTTGATATATTAAAAAAAGATCTACGTGAACTCTATAATTTCTTTCTATCCTGATATACAAGGGAACAACGATAATCAAGATGTGATCATCATTATTAAATAATGAAGCGCACGCTTTAAAGTTGGAGGATTTCCAACAAAGAATTTCAGGTCGGTAAACTTCACAGATGCTCTTAGAATAAATACATTAATAAAAAAACATAAGCATTATTTTCATAAGTATTTTTACAGAAACCCAATAGAGCAAGTAATAATCCCTTTATGTCTAGTAATATTAGTTGGGAGCTTGCTATGAAAGGATTTCTACACATACAGTTGGAATTTTTTGGGTAGTTTTCTATTTCTAAATCTATATAAAATATGCTAGTAATATTAGTTGGGAGCTTGCTATGAAAGGCTTTCTACACATGTAGTTGGAATTTTCTTGGTATTTTTCTATTTCTATATCTATATAAAATATGGATCTTTTTCCATTTTGGCCCTAAAGACCCATGATCACTGAATTTAGGATCATAATTTTTAGCACATAGAACGAGGATAGGATTTGTACAAGGATCTGTGAAAGACTTGTGAAAAAAATATGAGAGGCTCCTTCCTTCTCTAAGTAACACACAATTCATCATTATTTATCATATTTTATAGATTAAAAGGAGGAATAATGGGAAAGAAGGCATGTCAATAAAGTTGCACATGAGAAAAGCATATGACTATAAGAGATGGAGATTTTTTTAACAAATTGATGCAAAAGATGGGCTTTGTGAATGAATGAGGATAAAAGTTTATGATATATACCTGATCCGTCTTTTAATGCTTCATGATAAATAAAATTAGTTTGAGAAGAAGTTATACCATAGTGGGGCCTCCATAGAGTTTAATTGATTTCTCCTTACCTATTTATTCTTTGTGTGATTGCATTCTCAACTCTTTTTACAAGACCAACAAGTTCAGAGATGAATCATGAGGCTCGAGTGTGCAAACATGCACCAACAAAATACCATCTCTTTTTGATATATGATAGTATCTTTTTATCAATGGATACTCTACATGAATGTTCCAAAATATCTAACACGAACAAATTATGAAGGGGTGCATCATTTTAGAAAATAAAGTATTCAAAACTATAGACAGCCTATAGAGAAAATGTAGCATTGAATACAAGAAGAACTGTAACAAATACAAATGAAGATGAGAAAAGTGGATGAATTGGGGAAATATCATGGCCTCCTTAAATCAATATATCAGACAAGGAATATATGAATAAGATCAAAACTACATTGGCGATAACATTTTTGGATCGAGAGGTAAATATATGAGCCAAGTAGGGAAAAACGTAATTAACAAGTCAATTTTGAATGAGATTCCTACCAATATGATGAGTCTTTTTAAAATACCAAACATGATATTCATGATATGCACCAACTGACGACAAAATTCTAGAGGGTGTCATTGGATACAAAAAGGGAAATTCATTGGTGACAATGGGACAAACTTTGTCTTCCAAAAAATATGGTGGGGATGGGTTTTAGATATGCAAATGCATTCCATTTGATTATCTTGGAAAAGTAATGACGGAAAACTCTAATTGATAAATCATTTGTATTGGAAACAATTCTGAAACCAAGATACTTTAAAAATTCATTTATCATGGAAGCAAACTGAGAGTATAATCCAGACTACACAAGAAGGACTACCTAGGATGATACGAATCTTTTAAGGGAAGTACTAAGGAGAGGGATATATAGTGGTAAGAATTCAAATGCCTAGAAGGAAATATGGATACCAAATTCCACCAAATTTGTAGAGTAATTAATTTAAGATGAAATTTGGGATTTATAAACATTAGAAAACTCTATTTCACATATTGATATACAGGTTCCACATAGAATTACCTCAGGAAGAAGACTATTAGAACTGGTAACCCACAAAGGAAGGTTGTGCTTGGTATAAACAAAGTTTTAACTTGGGATGGCGGGAAACTCATCCTAGTGGGTGGATGGAAGTGAACATATATATGATGTGGATATATGGAACATATATGGAGGTTGAAGACCGTACCCAATGTGCAACTTTTCTTATGTTGTGTATGTGAAGGTAACATGGCCATAGGAGGTATAATAAAGCATATACATATTTGTGAAGACATCCAGTGGTGGATCTGCAAGTAGGCCTGTATTGTCATATGCCCTAGCTAGGACCCACTATTGTGCACCTAATAATGTAAGAATGAACTGGAAATCTAATGAAACTATTGTTAGTGCCCTACCTCTTATCCTCATATCATATTTTATACTAACAGTGCCCCACTTAAGTGACATTTCTTACTCCGAAACTGAAGACATCTATTGTGGAATTTTTGGACTTCCCAACATGGATTAAAGCTACACTCTTTTTTATTACATTTGTACAAAAAAATATGGAACCTCACATAGTTGAAGGTGGGGGTCATACATCCCCAAAATAAAACTTTTAGCCATCAGTTTAGACAAACTATGGATTATCTCAACCACATGGAGCTCCTACATATCTATGGGGTCCTACTAGAAGAGTGGTAAGAATGAAACTATCTTTGATAGGAAATAACACAAATAAATGATATCACTTGAAAGAATAATGGAATGGATTTAGAGGAGTTCTAGTGACCAAGGGGAAGTAATAAAAATGGATAGAAATTGACATCTTGGGCCAACAACAGGATGGTTTAGGCTTGCAATGGGGTTTTTAAAAGTAAAAGACAAGTGCCATAGTAGAGGTCTCGATCATGTGGGACTGAGAGTAATACTCATAAATGAAGAAGGGGAGGTTCTATTTTTTTCAGGTTTATAAAGAGAAAAGCTAGATGACACTCATCCTAGATGAAATTCAGACTTGGCTAGCAGCCATGAAGCTGGAATCCCAACTAAGTATCACAAGGTTGATGCTCAATATTGATTGATTTGGTGCAAAAACCATATTCAATGGAAGGACGTGATGACTTAATCCCGTGAGGAGTATTCACAAACACATAGACAACATATGAAAACGTTAAGAAGAGTTGATAATGAAGTATAAGAGTAGAGAATCAACCAAGTTAGAACACCAAATTGCTAGTAATAGTTTTGAGGAATATATCCAAACATACCAATAATGAAGAAATCTCAGAAATAAGATTGCTTTGAACAAAATTTAATTTGGTTTTCCTTCAAAAAATGTGTAGGTGTTTATTAACTTTAATCATTTTCCCAAATAAATTTCATACAGAGTTTTCCAATACCATTTGCACAAAACAAGTCAAGAGAAAGAAGGATCTATATTGGTACTTTGAAGATAGGGTTGATTGAATCATCTCTAGTTTTCCAATCATACTAAAAAGTTTGGATTTTCAAATAGCATTTTAGAACTCATGTTAAACATCAAAGGAGAACAATGACTTTTTCATAGTTTACACATGAACATGGGAAATATCATGTATCCTAAGGCAAAGAAACCTCTTTAGTGCCAATGATGAGAATAATGTCACTATAATTTCATCTCTTTTGGAAATGATAGTTATAAGTTAATCCATAGATCAGAATAAGATGAAAATTCATCCAAAATATTTTACAACATAATTTGCAATTTATTTTAGCCTCAATAAAGACTAAGAGATCATATGCAACTATTCACTAAGACAAATTAGGTCCTTGGGGGATTCAAAGAAATAGAAGATACAATTTTTATGGCTTCAATAGATTTAGTACCACAACAAAGAGCTTCATCTTGAATATTTGAATCAAAAGGATTGCCATTGGATACTAATTTGAGAGTAAGGCACGCAATTCTACCTTTTACTTTCAAATAATTTACCAAACAAATTCTTATTCCATTCAATTAACTTAGATCTTGTGTGCTTCCTTTTTTGGAAGAAAATAAACATAGGAAATGGAAATTGAATTTTTCAACCCAAGCATGAACGTAGGAAAGGGAACATAGGAAAGATAAGTGAGAATCCAAAGCATGTTTTGAAACATTAAGAAACCCATCTTTATCCACCCAAGCATGAACAAATTGAGAAGGGAACTTAAATTTACAATTCTTAGGTATGTAATGACTAATAACATTCTGATAGATAATTAGATTTAAATGAGCTTGACCATGAAATTCAGGGAAAAAGAGATAGAAAATCCAAGTTTTGGTATATCCTTTCAATCTTAGAAGTAACGAATCCATCAAATTTTTGGTGATTATTACAAGTAAAAGAGGGACCATTCAATTCAAGACCCATCAAATAATAAACCAAGCAAGAATTGAAACCCTTTATTGAGGAAGAGGAAGGAACTTTTATTCATTCATTCAAAAATGACTCTTACAACATTAAAATATCCCATGAGAATCAATGGACATGAAGTAGATTACAAAATGTTGTCAAATTTATACCAATTAGAAAAGTGATCCTTTTCATAATTGTGTCCAAACACAACCATCAAAATAAGAAGATTGATATTTGAAGAAAAAATTGACTTTAATATGAATAAACTGGTCATACTCCTGATCATATTGATGTAAACAAAATCATTTCAACCATCAACATAGCAAGTTTGAGATTCAAGAGAAATTTGACTTCAACATGAATAAATTGGTCATTACTCCTGATAGTATTGATACAGACAAAACAATTTAATATAATACAATGGTTCTTCCTTGAACAGCAAGAAGGATTTGAAATCCATTAATAACCCGAAAACCACTTCTCCACTATATTCATCAAATTCTTCACCCAAACCTTGGATTCAATAATAATAAAAATATGACGTTGAATGCTTACAATCCTTCCATGAATATTGTGTGCTTTATTGTTAAAGACTCTCAGATTCCAAAAGTAAATTAGTAGGTGGTCATTCTATATTAGGCAGAGGTTATCTTTTCTTCATGAAAACCAATTGTTGGCTATAAAAAGTGTACACAATTTAGATCATTTTATTGGGTGGAAAATCATTTGACCATTGTTTTTTTTGTGAGCGAGAGAACCCACCTCAGGTGATCCTGACATGGTAAACTCATGAGGCATGAGAGGGTGTGGTCTGGTCACCCCCCTCCCACGCCAAATTAGCATCAATTGTCATTTGCAAAGTGCCTTTAGTGAGGTTCGAACTCAGGTAATTCATTGGGACTTACCAAGCTCTTACCACCTGGGCTACTATGTCCGGACATCATTTGACCAATGTTACTCTAAGAAAACTCACCCTTTTCATCTAGTTTTATCTTGGGATCATCAGATGGAGATAGTGTGTGTATATGACCTATTTGAATGGCATATGTTTTCTAGATTAGAAAATAGCATGATGATCTTACTAGGTTACTTCTCCTTGTTTCTTCTTTTGTCCTAAGGTGAAAATTGGATGATAAATGAATTATCGCACAACTAGCTCAGTTTGTTGACTAGAATTCCTTAACATAAAATTAATTTATGACAATAGACAATAGCCTAATTATGACATTTACACTTGATATTTTTGTGAGGAAAACCAAGTTGAACTCAAGGAACTAATGCTCCTTGGTGTATGTTGATGACATTGTTCTTACTGGGTATGATTAGATATCTATAAAAAGCAAAATAATATTATATAAACCAACACCGCAAACAAGGTCTAAATTTTTAATGTATTATATCTCGTTGATGAGTTCTCTTTTCTCTCTAATATTTTTTTTATTTAATTAATTTTAATATAGTATCCTAAGTAAATAATAATAGAAAACAAGAATGAAGTTATAAAATGTGTTGGGTTTTATTTCTAGGAATTAATAAATGTATTGTCTTAAAAATAATAATTCAACCTTGTAACAACATAAAAATAAGTGAAGAAAATAGGGTAAATCTTCTTTGTGTACACTATTCTTGTTAGATGAATGTTAAATGAGTTAATGATAAAAGGATGGTGGAGAAAAATATGCTTACCCTTACCCTATCCAATAGGTTATAGGTGGTGGGTAAACATGTAATATTCTACCCATTTATATCCCTAAATAGTACTTAACCCCCTCCCAGTGTTACATATCACATTTTCCTTTGTCCCTTTAAGTGCACGCGATGGAGAGTCGTGGGTGGAAAAGACATTTTTTGATTTCATGTCGTCGGCAATGATTGTATGATTGGTACATGTGCCTTATTCTTTATATTAAAATTTAGTAAATCCTAGTTATCATCCTCTCTGTCCTAGTTTGAGTAAGTAAGGGTTTGGTGTTCTATTTAGATTCAAGTGTGATTGAGTGTTCAATCTCTATATTGATGGTTGGTAGGTCCAAGACAACTTAAGTAGGTAAAAAAAACATTTTCTCAACATGCATTCAAATTATATTATGGTGCAAGAGAGAGTACATCACATGGACATGAGGTACCATCTAATGATATATAGGTGCATGACAAGGTAGGGTAGCCTAAGGTAAAATTACATGTAAATAGATTATATGGATCAATAAAGAAATATGTGATAACCTCCAATTTTGGATGATTATCTTAGTCTTTCTCTTTAGTTTTCCACACTCTTTCTAAATTAAAATTATACATAGTCCCTAAATTTTCCCTCTTATTGTAAATATACTATTAGACTAACTTTTCCCTTTTATATATGCAGAAAAACACAAAAAAAGATCATAAAAGACTAAATCAGCCTCAAGACTGCATGGACTCAAACGGTCCCCAGACCGCATGAAGCCAACTGGTCCCAAGACTGCATGGAGTCAAACGGTCCCAAGACCGCATGAAGCCAACCGGTCCCGAGATCGCATGGAGTCAAACGGTCCCAAGACCGCATGAAGCCAACCGGTCCCGAGACCGCATGGAGTCAAACGGTCCCAAGACCGCATGAAGCCAACCGGTCCCGAGACCGCATGGAGTCACACGGTCCCGAGACCGCATGAAGTCAAATGGTCTCAAGGTCCAAACAGTATTGAGGTCCAAACGGTCTCAAGGTCCAAACGGTCTTGAGGTCCAAACGGTCTTGAGGTCCAAGCGGTCTCAAGGTCCAAACGGTCCTGAGGTCCAAGCGGTCTCAAGGTCCAAACGGTCTTGAGGTCCAAACGGTCTTGAGATCCAAACGGTCTTAGGTCCAAATGGTCTCAAGGTCCAAATGGTCTCCAAACCGTTTGGACTTCACTTTAGGCCTATAAATAAGACCCCAAGGGTCCTCCACCATCATCAAGTTTCAGACGTCCAAAGGTTGCCTCAATCACTCCAGAGCAAATCCGACTTCCATCCTCCGCACGGGGGCTGCCGGTCTGAGACCCATACTCCATCTCAAAGATGCTTCCTATCTCTCCGCCAAAGAAGGTGGGAAGAGGGAGATCTCATCATTGCGCAACCTGTGAAGCTGGTGGATCGTTTCTCTCTTTCCAAGGGGTTGACTTTCCTCTCTCCTTTGTGGGGATGATGCTCTCTCTCTCTCTCTTCTTGCCTCCTTCTTTGTCCTAGTTATGAGTGAGTAGTCTCTCTCACTAGGGTGCAGGGAGTAGCCCCGCTACCTATGTTTTCATATCATGTAAATGTAATCCATAGTTTGTAATATAGAGTTGTTATCTTTTCAGTTCAACATCAAACGTTTAATGAATGCTCGTTTCTTGATCTCCAACTTGTGTTATCTTTTATCTTTTAGTGTGAATTGTCTACGTTCGTACTATTAGATTCGAAACTCATTTGTATGTTGGTTATTGGTGCATGTATCCACCATGTACTTGTTTCGATATCTAGGAGTGCTTTCGAGAAGTGGAGTAAACTCACTTCCAAATGTTGCACCTTCATACTATGAAATGGAATCAGTTGACGTATAGAAGTGCAACTTTGGTAAGTCGAGGAACACACTTCGAGAAGGGAATGATGCAAAGCAGTTGACCATTCGTTCGGGGATGGCTGGCGTTGCATCATTCCCACACTTCTCATAGTTAGTTCTCTGAAAGGAAACTAAGTCTACAAAGATACTAACTGACTAAACTCTTATTGCAGGTTATGTTTTATTTTGCATGTCTTGATCAATGTGTAGTGGTGGTGAAAACCGATCACACCCTAGTGACTTTTATCATTGTTTAACTTCTTTAGATTTACTTGCTTTCTTTACTTTACATGTTCTTAGTTTAAAACAACAAAACCAACCTTTCGATCTAAGTGCCTACAATTAAGAGGCTAAGTGAGACTTTAACGTTTTCCATCTTGTTGCTTGCAACAAGACCGTATACTACGATAAGACTTCCACGTATCTTAGCATGCGTGGGTGGAGTTCTCTATCTAGTATATGTAAGGCTAAACCTAAAGACTTACCATCTTTAGGATTTTTAGTTGGTGCACGCAATTCCACGTAAGTAGAAGCTCCATCAAAAATTGCTTCCGTTGCCGGGGACAACGGAACATTTTAATTTCATTTAGTATCTTGCTAGTTGGTTAGGATTTTACACTTTCTTTTTAATCATTAGTTCATATCTTCTTGAATTCATTATATCACTGCCATCATCTAAAAGGTGTTTTCTTTTCTCTACTCAGGTAGAAAACGTGTATGCGATCGTCGCATAACCTCGGATTCTCCCCTGATCCAGAGTATGACTCTGAGGTAGAGAGAAGCTTCCACCGTCGCATTCGACTCAATCGCCAAAGAGCCAGGCAAATGGCTGAAGATCAACGCCAGGCTGCATTGGTGATGGAGAGGGTCAACGGTGCCATCGCCGCTCAAAGGGCACAACTCATCACTGATACTCGTGCCCAGATTCAAGCGGAGATTTGTGCAGAAGAACAGGCCCGTATCAGAGCTAAAAATGAGGCAGCAACCCAAGCTTCTTAGTTGGAACTAAGAAACAAGCAGCTGAGGGATTACGCTGTCCCAAAGAACTACGAGGAAAACCATCCGGTCCGACCTCCGATCATCAACATCCCCAACTTTGAGATTCGGACCCAATGGATCCAGATCATGCAGGGCATCTCATTCTCTGGAGGTTCTGGAGATGACTGCATGGATCATCTGAAGAGGTTTAAGGCACTGTGTCGCCTGGTCCCGCAGGCCGGAGTCGCTTTTGATGCAATAATGCTTCATCTGTTTCACTTCACTCTGTCTGGGAGAGCTCTAAGTTGGTATAACTCACTTGACAGGGAACCTGTAATAACCACTTGGGCTCCCCTGGAAGAAAAGTTCTTGGAGAAGTTCTTTCCCCCTTCACTGACTTACGAGATCAGGGGGTAGATCAATCACTTCTCTCAACTACCCGCAGAATCCCTTGCTGAAGCATGGGAAAGGTTTAAAGAGCTTTTGTGAAAGTGCCCTCATCATGGAATCTCCCAGAACCAATTGATAGAAACCTTCTATCGAGGAGTGAGTGATGATATCAAACAGTTTTTGGATTCCTCATCTGGAGGAAACTTTATGAGAAAGAATTATGAGGATGCCTGGAAAATAGTTACACTCGGAGCTGAAAATCAGTCCAACTGGGGACGATCAGCTGGAAAAGGTGTCCTCAAGGTCTATAAAGCCGAAGAATCAATAGAGATGAAGGCTATTGTTGAAGCCTTGAAAACCATAGCTCATAAGCAACAAGCTCTCGAGACTTCTCTTGGAGAGTTTGACAAGAAGAAAAATCCTCTGGTTCAACAAGTCAAGGCTGTCACAGGAACGTGTGAAGCCTGTCATGCATCTGACCATCCAACCCTCACATGCGGTATGCTTTATAATGTTATGATGGATCTGCATCCACCACCACAATAGTATGAACCTATCACTAACCAGTCTGAAGAACAACTGCCAGAACAAGTCAACTCTATCCATTCCATTCCTGGACAAGTCTATTATAATCCTAATCAGCCAAGGAATCACCCAGGATTCCAATATGGGAACCCTGCTGGGACCGCAAATCCACAACACCAGACGCAGGGAGGATCCTCTAGTAGGCTACCACCTGGATTCCCAAACAATTTCAATCAAAATCAAGGGAACTCCAGGAACAACTTCCCGAGAGCCAACTACCCCAGGAACCCATCTTCTTACTATCAGTACACTCATCCTCCGCTCCACCCACAGCTGCATACTCAGTTGCAGCAACCTCAGCTAGCTTTGCCTACGCAACAACCTCAACAAGGACAACAACAAATTCCTCAGAAAAACACTCCTTCTCAGTCAGAAGATGAAATATCTTTGATAAGGTAGATGTTGCAATCCCAACAAACTATGCTTGCTAATCAACAGGCTCAGCAGAAGGCAGTAGAAGCTCAACTCGCCCAAATTGCTGCACAACTGAAGCCTCTAGCAGGCACATTTGCAAGGCAGCCCGAATCGAATCCTAGGCATGGACAGAATAGGCATGAACAGTTGAATGATGTCGCCATGAGATCTGGACGCACTCTTCATGAAACCACAAGGATCACGCTTGATAATGATGATACACCTGCCTTTATGACGAATGAGAGCCCTCAACAAGGAACGGAGAAGCCCATAGAGAGCACAAAGGGCAAAGATAAAGAACAAGTGTCTGCAGAACCCGAAGTCTTACAATTTAAACCAAGGATTCCATATTCGGGTAGACTGCGAGAAACAAAGATGGACACCAGGTTTCAAAAATTCAAGGAGGCGATGAAGAAACTGTACATCGATATCCCGCTCCTTGATGCTCTCTCCGAGGTACCGGCCTGGGCAAAATACCTCAAAACCTTGTTATCAAGGAAGTACATCACCGAGGAGCAAGAAACTATCAAGCTTGCCCAGACCACCTCTGACATCATCCTAAAAAAATGCCAAAGAAGAAGGACCCAGGTTCCTTCGGATTCAATGCTGCATTGGAAATGCATCTACCAAAAAGGGATTAGCTGACCTAGGGGCCAACATATCCATTATGCCTTATTCTATGTGCAAACGTCTGGGTTTCACCGAATTGCTACCTACAGCAATGACGATTCAATTAGCTGATTCCACCATCACCGCACCCCTGGGGATCATTGAAGATATTCCAGTATGGATAGGCAAGGATGCCTATGTTCCGTGCGACTTTGTCATCATGGACATTAAAGAAGACCTGAGATACCCGATTATTTTTGGCAGACCTTTCCTCGCTACTGCCAGGGCGCTTATCGATGTTGAAGCTGGCACCATCATTCTTAGGCTCGGAAAAGAAGCAATTCAATTTCGAGTCCTTAATAGCATGAAAGGCCCCAGTATCCAAGAGGAGGTCTTTCTTTTAGACGCAATACAACAAATGTCGCAATTAGAAATATCGGAGCCCGCTGACAAACTAGAGAATGTTCTAATCAATCCAGATGTCGAATTCTCTGCGAATGAACTAGTTCAATAGTGTCTGCAACATTTAGAAAAGGCCGAAGAAGCACCAACGGCCACGTTTGAAGAACTAAAAGTTGTTACCATTATAGAAGCGACTGAGCCACCGAAAGCCCCTAAAATGAAGACTTTACCCACATGGCTTAAACATGTTTTCTTGGATGAGGAAAAATTATGCCCGGTCATCATTAGCTCTACACTTACAGAAGACCAGGAAGAAAGGCTTCTGGATGAGCTGAAGAAGCACAAAAAGGTCATTGGATATAAGATAACTGACCTGACGGGCATAAATCCAGCCCTATGTATGCACAGACTTCCAATGGTTGAAGAATTTAAGCCATCTCGCGAACACCAGAGAAAACTGAATCCTAATCTCAAAGAGGTGGTCCGCTTGGAGGTCCTTAAATTACTTAAAGCTGGCATAATTTACCCTATCTCTGACTCCCAGTGGGTCAGCCCTGTCCAGGTTGTTCCTAAAAAAGTAGGCACTACTGTCGTTCTTAACGACAATAATGAGTTAGTGCCCACCAGGTGTGTAACAGGGTGGAGGATGTGTATTGACTATAGGAAGCTGAACAAAGCCACAAGGAAAGATCACTACCCTCTACCCTTCCTCGATGAAGTCCTGGAACGCCTAGCTCATCAAAAATATTTTTGCTATCTCGATGGTTATTCAGGGTTTTACCAAATACCCATACACCCGGAAGACCAGGACAAAACTACCTTCACCTGTCCTTTTGGGACATATGCCTTTAGAAGAATGTCGTTTAGGTTGTATAATGCACCCGCTACGTTCCAACGGTGTATGTCCGCCATATTCTCCGGATTAACTGAATCCATCATGGAAGTATTTATGGACGATTTCTCAGTTTACGGAGATTCCTTCGATAACTGTTTAATCAATCTTGGACAAGTTCTACAACGCTGCGAGGAAACTAACCTTATCCCGAATTGGGAGAAATGCCATTTCATGGTAACGGAAGGTGTCGTCCTCGGGCACAGGGTGAGTGACAGAGGGATCGAGGTGGATAAAGCAAAAATTGATGTTATCTCGAAATTGTCGCCACCGTAAGATATAAAAGGAGTAAGAGCTTTCTTGGGTCATGCGGGGTTCTACAGAAGATTCATCAAAGATTTTTCAAAGACAGCAAAACCCATGACCCAACTCCTGACTAAAGATACTCAGTTCATCTTCAATCAAGAATGCATGCAAAGTTTCTCCACCCTCAAGAATGCTTTAATTTCCGCACCTATTCTGAGAGCCCCAGATTGGTCGCAGCCATTTGAAATCATGTACGACGCAAGTGATTACGCCATAGGGGCTGTTTTAGGACAACGGATTGACAAGAAACCCTACGTATAAATATAAACCCTACCCCCTCCTTCTCCTCTCTTCGACTCTCGAGTTTTCTCAAGCTTTCACACAGAGATGTTCCATTGCCTTTGCATCCCCCTACTCCCGTGCGGCTCACCTCCGTCGACCCAGGCTCCGCGCTCCTTCGCGGCAACCTCGCCTCCGCCTTCCGCTTCACGATCATCATCTCCTCTTCCGGCTACAAGGTATTCCCGCCACCACGGCAACCTGGCCGGCCTTGTTGTTTCCGCAACCCTCTGTACCGCCGTTAAGGACTTCGGTGCCGCCGCGGCATTTTCCCTTCTCCATCGCCGGCGCCACCTTCGTCTTCATTGCCTCCGGCCTCGCCGGAATCCTCTCTATCTTCGTTTTAATCGCCGACGGCTCTGTCCTCCACCGCCTTCGCCTTCTTCGCCGGCGCTTCCGCCTTCCCTTCACTGTTTCGCCTTCGCCTTCGCCGGCTGTTACCCGACGCTTCGCCTTCCAAACGGTCTCCAAACCGTTTGGGACCAAACGGTCTTCAAACCGTTTGGACCAAACGGTCTGGAAATCGTTTGGGACCAAACGGTCTTGAAACCGTTTGGGACCAAACGGTCTTCAAACCGTTTGGCTTTCCACAAATCTCTAAAAAAACATATATATATATATATAACCACATAAATTCAAATAAAATCAAAAATTTTCTAAACATGTTGTTCTAACACATGATTTCCCATTTTGCAGATATGGCATCACCAGCAAAGGAGGCCATCGGATCTGACGACGCTCCAATCTGGACAAAGGAGCAACTGATAGAAGAACAAGCTAGACTCTAGAAGATCAGAGATGACTTCAATAGGACTGGAAAGGCGCCACCAAATGTCAAAATGATGCAAGTCTTGTGCGACCTTGATCACCTCAACAAGTGCCTAGCTGAGGCAAGTGAAGAAGAAGTGGAAGAAATCTTTTCCGATGACGATGAAGGCTCAGAATACACGCCAAATCCCGAGGAGGAATCCCCAGCCGAAGAACAAAAGGGGAAACGCAAGGTCCAGGAAACTGCAACCGGACAGCCCTCCAAGAAACGAGCCAGAAAGCAAGTCCGGCCTGCCACTGCAAGGGAGCAAATCCTGGCAGGAAACACTCCACCAATTACCACCTCCGCTGCCGCTCCCGCAACCATCATTACTCCTTCCTTCCCTCCCGTTACCACCATAGCACCACCACCAGAAAATCTCTTCATACATACCACCCCCTCCACTGACAAAATTATTAAACCCACTAAGTACGTTTGCTCCAGCATACTACTTAAGATGGGGATCCATGACAGAATTTTCAACATACTAGACAAAGCCAACCTCGCCAGGCTGTGTTTAGTACCTGAGATCTCTTATTCTGAACCCACTACTGAATTCTTCACCTTTCTTACCAAAGAGCCCGTTGATATCATGGATAGATCACGGGATGGAGGTGATAGAAGGTTGGTCACCCAAATCTTCAGCAACAAGGTTGTCTTAACAGAAAACATGCTAAACAAAGTTTTTATTGACAACCAGCAGCAGCTAAATAAAGCCAAGGTTGTGGGAACTGAGCACCCTGATTTCAACAGGCACAAATTTTGGAAATCTCTAACTGGGCTCCCCACCTATGATGCTAAGACGTGCAAAGCATCGAACATACATTCTGGATTTTTGCGCACCCTACATAAAATTCTCGCAGGCTCACTCTTCCCCAGGACAGAAGGAGGGAACGTTATAATCTCGGATCTCTTTGTTCTCTGGTCCATTCTAAACGAAAGGCCAGTCAACATTGGACGACAAATGATCTAGAAATTATCAGCTTACGCCCTGGGGAAGGAAATCTGCATGGGGGGTCATGTCACATCCATCATAAAATACCTCAAGATGGACAGACCCCTACCTCGCTGCACGCAAATTAAGGGCGACATCCTTACTAATGAACAAATCTTGAAGAACTCCTTCATTATTAAGGAAAAGGATGTGAAATTACATTATGTCTTCTGCCCTACAGTCAAGTCATCAAGAACCCTCCTCCCGCTTCCAGAGCTCGCAAACTATGACACAGAAAAGCTCCTCTTCTCTGACGAGGAGCTTACACACCTCTTAGCTTCGGTTAAAGCAATAAAAAAGAAAGCAAAAGCGGGACAGACGGAGCTAAGTATCACAGCCTCGGCAGCTCGACCATCAAAAATACCTATCAAACGACCTTCTAGAAGGCAGTTGCAGGCACAACAGCTGTCGGGGACACCAACATCAAGGCCACATCCAGAGGCTGACCCCCTCCATGAAGAAAACATAACCACCTCATCAATCGACTCTTTCATTAAGAGTCTAAATGATCATCTAACCGCCACCACCTCTCCACCCTCCACCTTCCCAACATCCACCTCTCTTCCTTTCTTCACCACATCCACGCAACCATTCACATCCTCTTCTTCACCCCTTTTCCCTTCGGGCTCTCCCTTCTCCACCCCTATGCCCGACTTCACCACTTTCCTATTCACCTCCACAGTCTCTACCCCATCACTATCACTCCCACCACTTTCACCTAAGATACCACCACCTTCCACATCCACCACCACCCCGACACCGTCGGTGACTCCACCCATAGTCACCACACAGCTCGGGGCACCATCAGTGTCTCTTCCGCAAGATACTACCACCGTCCCACGCAGACCCCAGCCATCCCACCCTTCCGCTTCTGGGGTCCCCTTCGCCAATATCAGTGAGGAATTCGGCCGTCAATTCAACGTCATCCGAAACCTCCTCACCGATCCTTCTAACATCTTACATTCTATTTTTTCTTGCGTGCAGGGAATATCAAAACAGGTGGCCACGATCGACGAACAAAACCACGCTCTGCCCAACATCCTCCAAGGTTTTCAGAAACGATAAGATGAGGTGGCTAAGCAAGTTGAGCACATCAACAACCACTACAACAACTTGCCTGAGCTAGTCCTTGGAGCGAAGCACCAGCAAGAAGCGTTGGCTATGCAAGTCGATGAGATCTCTATGCAGACTCAGCCCCTGCCCGAGACTCTCCGCGAGCTCAAGCAGCAACAAGCAGCTTTTAGCACGCACTTGGACACCATCAGTAGCACCCTCACACAACTAATCAATTGCCAAGAGGAGTCAACTAATAATGAAATCCAGCAGCTACGTGCTCAAGTTATAGATCTTACAGCACGTCTCCTCTCCACCGAGGGCCGATATAACGACCTCAAAGAATCCCACGACGCACTTCTCAAAACACACAAGCATCTGCAAGTGGATTTCGATGAATTACAAGCCACCCATCGGCGGTGCAAAAAGACCGCAAGTAAAAAGCCAGCAGACAAGGTAGCGGCTGACAAAGATGGCGATAGTGACGAAGACGAAGACGAAGACTCCTCTGCTGATTCGAACAATGATACCAACTCCTCAGGTGATAAATCTGACGATGGGGAGGACCCAGGCAACACAGCAGAACCTTCTCAGAAAGGTTTTGACACAGATCACCAAGAAGGTGACCATCACCCCAAGTCCCCCCACAATGATAATGTAAACATGTCATACGGGGACCAATTCCTTGATTATTCTGCTCTGGGGTCCATCGGGGAGTCTGCTAAAGATGCGGCTTTTGCTGAGTTCCAACAATGTATACTAGGAACCAGCGCAAGCCCACCCACAAAAACTGCTCCACCTCTCTCTGCGCTCGACATGTCGGCGCCTTCCCCCATGACCAGGATGAGGCAGAATGAGTAAGCTTAGACACAGATGAAGACCTCGATTCTGCCTCTGACTCGGAAGGTGATCTACAAGGTCATGCAGAAGCCTTGGTACAACCTGCTTCTCCCCCTCCGTAGGAGCTTCCTCCGCCACCACCTCTACCGCACAAAATGCATGATCTTGATATGGCGGCCATCTCCACATTAGATTCTTAAGACATTTTTATACTGAACACTATTGTGGACGATGCAAAGGCAGGGGAAGACATCATCTACCATAACACCAAAACTAGGCACAAGATGACACGAGAAGACTTCCGCCACATCCTGCGACCTCGGTCCACGATGCCTATGGCAATCTTCCGTGTCCTTCTCGCCAACTGTATAGAAGTGTATAGAAGTTCTAAGAGGCAGCAGCCCGTTTTCAACGCCTCGCCTACTTTGTCTATTGGCCTTTTATACAAGGACATACGAGCAAAGTCTATCGAGCGGCTGCGTGCCGGGTTGGCACGAAGGGCACGTTATCTTACCGTGCCCTTTCAAGTTTCAGATCATTGGTTATTTATGATCTTCGATACCGAGGATCAGGACGCGAAGGTTTATAATTTTTGCGGCGCTGAGCTACCCGCCGGTATAATAAACTTTGTTGGTGAAGCAACAGGTGAAGCGAGATGTATACCCTTCCGGCTGCTTAAGTTAATTTGGGCCGCACGCCCATCTCTCCGACAAGACTGGAGCCAGCCCTGGTTCCAAATAATTAACCCTCAAGTTCAAGCTGCTGAGGGATCTGGGGACTGCGCTTTCTGCACCATACGTCACATCCAAGCGCTAAACGACGAAATCCCTTTTACTGACCTAGTTGCTGAAGATTTTCACTCCTTGTGAGGGCGTTACGCCATGGAGCTCATTTGTGATAGAAGGTTCTTCAAGGACCCGACAATGGCACCAGATGACGTCTCTCGTTACCTTTTTTCATCTGTCCAACGCCCACGGAGGCGACCTTTCCGACAAACTCTGAAAGAGTTGGAGAAATCCAAGGAGCCGACCTTAGCTACTGAGCAAAGTAAAAGAGACATCGATCCTTTGTCTGCCATAGAACCAACCTTTCCCGATTTCGATCACAGTGCTTGCAAAGGTCTCTCTGACATCGAACTACGTCTCATTATGTTGCGGCTTTCAGCCGAGAAGGATGAACTCATATTCATGTCTAGTGACATTCTAGTAATGGCAGACACGCTTCGAGAGACTTTACAGTTTAAAGGATCCCTCTCTGTAAGCTTAATGGCCGCTTATCAGTTTCTACTCGCCAAAATAACCCCACTACTTATATGGCGTCCCCATACATGAAGGATGAACTTTTAAAGCTCAAGAACTTCAGAACAACTGAAGCACTGATCTCCTTTCTACAGCACACAACGCTGAAGTTCATCATGCTACCCTTCCTTTATCATGAGCACTGGATGCTCCTGGAAACTAACCTACCAGAAGGAACAACTACAATCTATAACAGTTCTGACAGCTAGTATAATCCACGGCAGAAGAACTATGTCGTCACACCAAGGACGCCAACAGCGGTAGTGGCGAAGGAATGCGCTGACAAATTAATCGCCTTTCTAAGTCAGCATACAAGGGCTTACGACAAAGAACATTTTCATCGCCCTTCCTTCTGCCACAAATGTCCCCAGCAAATCCTAGAATCAAATGACTGTGGCTTCCACGTCCTCTACTGGATGTACACCATCATCGTCCTTCAAAGACCAGTAGAAGATATGACTGACGTGGATTACCACACTCTACACGGACAGTTCACAGCTAATCTACTTCACTCACCAGGGGCAAATTCAGATTTAACTTAGCCTGCAGCCCTTGTCATCGTGCTTCTCAACCTATCACTTTGACACTCTGAGGACAGAGTGAGTGATAAGTTAGGGGGGAACATTAGACAAGGGCAAGGTATCATTTCTAAACCCTTTTTTTTATCTTCTGTACATATTTCATTATTTTCCTTTACACATTCTTTTTTAAATTAATTTCTTTTGGAATAAAGTCACCCTCAGCTAACTTTAGAATCATGTTAGTCCTCAAAAGTAAATAGCACTTAGACATATAATGGTGACTTAATAATGTCTCCCCACTATCGCTTTTCATGCTTTTGTTTCACTTCTATATCTGACTCCCCACAGGTTAATATCAAGGCAGAAATAAGCCAAGCTCTCAAGAATGAGAGGGGCATCAGGAAACTTCCAAATCAAGAAGTTCCGCAAGTGGACCACAAAAAAAAAATAAGTGCATGTTGAAAAACTCTAAGAACAACTTTCCTCTCTTCAAAATAAAAGAGGCTTGGCCACCCAAAATAATTTCCCGAACAAAACCCCAAAACCCAAGCCTACGAGTCTTCGAATAAAAGCCAGAGAGTCGAATAAAATTATGAGAGTTGTGCCATAAATAAGGATCCATATAAAGAACCGATGAAGGTCTCACCCGGCCGGCACATTCAGCTACCCTCACAAAGGCAGATGTGTCGTGCCCGGTAGTGAAACCCTAAGGTATCTAAATATATGAAAGGCTTATAAAGGACTCACTCGGCCGGTACATTCAGTTGCCCTCACAAAGGCAGATGTGTCGTGCCCGGTAGTGAGATCCTAAAAGCATAGACAACCCCTCCCCCAGTTGAAGGGGGAGTTACACTTCAAGCCTTTAGCCAACCCTCATACCCTCTCTAGCTTCCAGTAGGTCCTTCAGAGAGGTATAAAGCTGATTAGAGTCAACAACATGCACAGAATAAAGGTGGTCCCGATGTGAGCTACGAGATACGAAAGAAACCTGAAACCCAAGCAACTCTCGAAACCTGAAAGAGTCAAGGCAAGCAATAAGACCTGATATGACCTTAGGAGAACTCAGGTTGAGAATTGAAGCAAGAATATGGAAATCCTAACTATATAAAATCGCCTCGCCATTACATGCCTCAGCTCTATCTAACTTGAGGACAAGCTAGACTCTAATTTAGGGGGGGGTGATAACCTCCAATTTTGGATGATTATCTTAGTCTTTCTCTTTAGTTTTCCACACTCTTTCTAAATTAAAATTATACATAGTCCCTAAATTTTCCCTCTTATTGTAAATATACTATTAGACTAACTTTTCCCTTTTATATATGCAGAAAAACACAAAAAAAGATCATAAAAGATTAAATCAGCCTCAAGACCGCATGGACTCAAACGGTCTCCAGACCGCATGAAGCCAACCGGTCCCAAGACCGCATGGAGTCAAACGGTCCCAAGACCGCATGAAGCCAACCAGTCCCGAGACCGCATGGAGTCACACGGTCCTGAGACCGCATGAAGCCAAACGGTCCCAAGACCGCATGAAGCCAACCAGTCCCGAGACCGCATGGAGTCACACGGTCCTGAGACCGCATAAAGCCAAACGGTCTCAAGGTCCAAACGGTCTTGAGGTCCAAACGGTCTCAAGGTCCAAACGGTCTTGAGGTCCAAACGGTCTTGAGGTCCAAGCGGTCTCAAGGTCCAAACGGTCCTGAGGTCCAAGCGGTCTCAAGGTCCAAACGGTCTTGAGGTCCAAATGGTCTTGAGATCCAAACGGTCTTACGTCCAAACGGTCTCGAGGTCCAAATGGTATCCAAACCGTTTGGACTTCACTTAAGGCCTATAAATAAGACCCCAAGGGTCCTCCACCATCATCAAGTTTCAGACGTCCAAAGGTTGCCTCAATCACTCTAGAGCAAATCCGACTTCCATCCTCCGCCCGAGGGCTGCCGGTCTGAGACCCATACTCCATCTCGAAGCTGCTTCCTCTCTCTCCGCCAAAGAAGGTGGGAAGAGGGAGATCTCATCATCATGCAACCTGTGAAGCTGGTGGACCGTTTCTCTCTTTCTAAGGGGTTGACTTTCCTCTCTCCTTTGTGGGGATGATGCTCTCTCTCTCTCTTCTTGCCTCCTTCTTTGTCCTAGTTATGAGCGAGTAGTCTCTCTCACTAGGGTGCGGGGAGTAGCCCCGCTACCTATGTTTTCATATCATGTAAATGTAATCCATAGTTTGTAATATAGAGTTGTTATCTTTTAAGTTCAACATCAAACGTTTAATGAATGATCGTTGCTTGATCTCCAACTTGTGTTATCTTTTATCTTTTAGTGTGAATTGTCTACGTTCGTACTATTAGATTCGAAACTCATTTGTATGTTGGTTATTGGTGCATGTATCCACCATGTGCTTGTTTCGGTATCTAGGAGTGCTTTCGAGAAGTGGAGTAAACTCACTTCCAAATGTTGCACCTTCATACTATGAAATGGAATCAGTTGAAGTATGGAAGTGTAACTTTGGTAAGTCGAGGAACACACTTCAAGAAGGCAATGATGCAAAGCAGTTGACCATTCGTTCGGGGATGGCTGGCGTTGCATCATTCCCACACTTCTCATAGTTAGTTCTCCGAAAGGAAACTAAGTCTACAAAGATACTAACTGACTAAACTCTTGTTGCAGGTTATGTTTTATTTTGCATGTCTTGATCCATGTGTAGTGGTGGTGAAAACCGATCACACCCTAGTGACTTTTATCATTATTTAACTTCTTTAGATTTACTTGCTTTCTTTACTTTACATGTTCTTAGTTTAAAACAACAAAACCAACCTTTCGATCTAAGTGCCTACTATTAAGAGGCTAAGTGAGACTTTAACATTTTCCATCTTGTTGCTTGCAACAAGACCGTTGTCCTGAGGATTCGACCCTTAACTATACTACGATAAGACTTCCACGTATCTTAGCATACGTGAGTGGAGTTCTCTATCTAGTATATGCAAGGCTAAACCTAAAGACTTACCATCTTTAGGATTTTTAGTTGGTGCACGCAATTCCACGTAAGTGGAAGCTCCATCAATATGTATTAACCTTAGCTAACAAGAGTGTCATGTAATAGGTGGGTGAACCCTTAGATATTACTCCATGTGTTAACATACAGTTTTAAGTTATATGAAGGGGTTATTTCTTAATACATGCCCTTTAGCATGCATACAATTAAGAATTTAACATCAGTAATAGTAATGTAGTAGCTAGTGGATCGTTCAACTTGATCCTAAAGTATTGTGTAGAACATCATTACAGTAATGTCGATTTAGGTTGGATATAGGAGGGGGTGACACCTTGAGGTGGATTTTAGCAACACAAAGGAAGTGTCCTCAAGAAATATCCAATTGAGATTCTTGATTAGAAACCTTATGAAATATATAGGTAGACAAGGTTTTTAAACCATACATATTTTAGTTAGATTTATAATCTCTAGAGGAACAATATGAATTTTGTTATATATTATTTGATTTAGTTCAATTCAGATCCATTAGAAGCATATGCTAATTATGTATATGTTTTGTATTTGACCCTGAGTAGGAGTGTAAGTAATTCTACAAAATATAATCATGGTTGATGGAATGAAAGTTGATATTAAATGGACACCATACATTTAAAGAAATTATAATATATTGATTCTATTCTATTTCAAAAATGCATGCATGAACAAGTCACGTGGATGTTTCTTTTAAAAAGTTTGGATCATCATAAATTATTTAGCACAAATATGCCTGAAAGACATGATTATGTTAGGCATGTCTCTTGAGTGCCAAAAGTTTTTTCATAAAAGGGGTACATGATCCTATGAAATATAGGGATATATAAGCTTCAGCCATGGAATTAATGCCCCCAACCTAGAAGATTTTGCAGTCCAGTTGGAAAATGGATGTAATTTGATAAATAATATTGAATTAGTAAGTTATGGGATGTGAAATTGAGTAGTTCTTTGAAGGATTTGTTTATCAATCTTTGGAGTAGTCATGTATGTTTTATCAGTTTGATGTGAGGACATGATAGATTATTGATGTTAAGATGTGAATCAAGACTATAACATGTGCCCTAAGGGTCGACCTGAAAGATAATAAATGTATACTATTAAATGGTATTCTAGTAACATTTTGAGGGTATGGAAGTCATATAATAAATTTTCCATATAAATGAGCACATGTTCTTGGTAAAGGTAGACCATGGGGTTTGTTTTAATGTAATAGATTGTGTTGACAATCTTGCACCAAATATTTGAAGGGATTTGAAAAATAAATTGTAAATTTTCTATGGCATACCAAAAATTTGTGGTTTATAGGTTTTTTATGAACCATACACCTTATAATTTGGAAAGGAAATTAGTGCCTCATTAAATCATATGGCTATTTTTATATTTCCATATATTCCATTTGAGTTTATCAATAATATTCTCAATAATTGAAGAGATAGGTATGCAAATAATGATGTAGGAAGGAAGTTGTGAGAGGACACATTAACTAGAACAATTTTTCCTACTTGTTTTGGTGGACTCTGAGTAGGGATCCAATCTAAGGAAGGGAGTGTTTGTGGAGTTAGTGGTTGTCCAAGCTATATGGTGGGGAAGGACTCTTTGTTGTAGTGTAAGACCAAACATGTCTTGAAATATCATATGTATTTTAATATTATGAAGTTTTGAGATAATGTTTTATAATTATGATAGTGTCATCAACAAAGTATTGATGTCAAAGACAAAGATTACATCAATGATGTTGTTTGAGATGTTGAGTTGGAGGTTCTTTCTCAAACATTATGTATTGATGATGCATAGTTGAGGGGAAGCGGATCACCAGATAGTTAGAGATTTTAAAGTAGTTGTGTGGGGAACCATTTATAAGGATGGATAAGGATGTTGTAGTGACAGTTTCTGATGCAGTTGGTCAAGGTATCTGAAAAACAATGGCCAGTAAGGATCTTCTAGAGGAAGGTCCATTTGATATGGTTGAATGCTATTTCAAAGTCAAGTTTGAGTAATCTAAGGGGTATGTATTTGTGGTGTAAGTAGTGAATGATTTTATTAGCTTATAGGATAGCATCACGTGATTACACCCTTTAGTGAAGGATGTTTGGTTAAGGGTGCTAATGCAATTCAGTTTTGAAGCAAGCCTAGAAGTAAGGACCTTTGATATAATTTTCTAGAATCAATACAAAGGATAATGGGTCGGGACTCTAGGATGAGAATATGTTTCAATTTATAAGGGATAAGGGACATATTAGTAGAATTGGTTTTAGCAATCAAAGTATTTAGATTAGAAATAGTGCATAAATCATGATTTTTTGTTGTTGTAAACTTCATCTTTAAGGATGGGCCAGTTTGAGGTGTACAAGTATCTAGATACATCATTCGAGTTGGAGGATTTGTCATGATTATTGTTTTTGTCACTTTTCCAGTTGCATTGTGTGCGAAAGATGCTATGAGAGTATGGGGATTCTTAAACAAATAGTGGGAGAAAATTGAGAGGTTTAGATTGAAGGGAAGGGTGTCATTCAAAGGTTGAAATTGGTTTGAGAGAGTATGAAAATTAGCATTGGTGTGCTTGATAGTATCATTTTGCTTGTCTTTCTCCAAGAGTTTATCATAAGAAGAAATTAAGTTCCTTCTTTTGTGTTATCAGCATTCTAATGGATGAATGTTGTGATACATATTCTTTGAAGAAGCCAAAGGAATTTCAATTTTTCTTCCAATATTTTTCTCAAGAAAAAAGGACTTGTAGAATAGTTTATACTAAGGTTTTTGTGTTTCAAATTTGTTGGGTTTGAGTAAAGAGGGTCTTGGAGCTACATTAATTTGATATATACATATGTTTCATTTATTTTTTTATAGGAAGACAAGTCTTTTTGAACCAAGATATAGGGTATATTGGTAGGTTTTAAGTTTATGATGATAAGGCTAGTTGGGTTCAAGATGTTTGAGTAAAGGTTAGGCCATAGTACGTTCATGTGGCTAGAGAATGCTTGGTGTTGGGTCCAAAATATTTCAAAGAGCAAAGGTTATTTCCCCTAAAAGATAAGTTTCATGTCAATAGTGGTCGGGTTGTGATCATATATAAGTTTTAAGAGATGCATGAGTGGGCTAGAAAAAAGATGTCAGATTGTGCCTAGTAACATAGAAATGTATAAAGTTCTATGTAGAAAGGGTGATACCTATTATCACACTTGGAGAAGATGTGGCTAGTTTCTCTAAAATTCATAATGTCTTTTCTAATAAGATCATTGAAATATGATATGTTGTTGTTGTATGAGGAAGATGGCCTAGATTTTTTGTTGATGAATTTATGACATTGAGAACAGCACCGATTGGACAAGGGAGAGAGAGATGGGCATCATATAGATGAGACAAATATTGATAGACATGAGATTTATTTTGTGTGGGCCTCCCATAAGACTAGGAAGCGTCCATATGTGGCCATTATTGGTGCCAAGGAAATTAATGGAAATTGTGTATTTTTAGACTGAATATGCTTGAGAAATGTGTCTGTAATTATCCCAAGTAGTTGGAATGACACGACTGAGACCTTA
Source organism: Alisma plantago-aquatica (assembly GCA_963693085.1). Lineage (NCBI taxonomy): Eukaryota > Viridiplantae > Streptophyta > Magnoliopsida > Alismatales > Alismataceae > Alisma > Alisma plantago-aquatica. Next base: position 1,251,638,682 of record OY856412.1, read on the forward strand.
TGTAGGGATTTGGATCCAAGTGTCAAGTCTCGAACCACTAAGGGTATGTAGGTGTTTTGTGTAAGATTTGTTTTTAATTCATGAATAATAATAATTGCCATTTTTTATTTATGAAGAGGCATCTTAGATTGCTTTTCTTGTTTGATTCTAGTGTGCCATTGGTAATCCAAGTGCATACAAACATGTTAAAAATTGTATAAAAATGGTAAGTGAAAAGATAAAGAGCATGTTATATAATCTCATCAAAGAAAACAAATAAGAGAAGGTGTAAAAATCATATTTGTTGTGCCATTTCAGGTCTGATGTACTTGGTAATAGATGCCACCTTATCTATGTCATCATAGAAGATGATGCCAAATTTCACAAAAATAGATGCAATTATCCATGTTGTACCATCTAGGACAATTTGATGGAGGTCAAACTATAGGGTATTTGGGATGGGAAGGCACGTTAAAAATAAAATAAAATCCAAATAAAAACCTTGGAACATCTATGTAATTTCCATAAAATGTCGACATAATAAATATAAAGAGGGAGATTGATTATACATGTTCCTATTGTACAAAAAAAGAAACATATACTTAAAGATGATCTCATACTTTTGGATTCAAATCTGAAGGTGGTGTAGTGCAACAACAATCTTGTACTTGTGGTAGCACAGGATAGAACTCACTGTCATTTGAAAATGGAGCTCGTCCGCAAGCCTCACACATGTGTCTTATCCTATACAAATCCATGTGGGTATTGATGAAACCTACTTTTCCACTTTGACCTCTAAGTAAAAGCCAATCAAGACTACACATGTGGTAGCATCCTCGTATCCCCACATGTGATAGGGTGACTATTTTAGTATGACTTCCTCTTTCAAGGAGAAACGTGTGGGAAACTTGTGTCCATTTGTGTGTTTCATCCCCTAGATACCACCCATATATATGTACATAAGATTTTAGGGTTTCCCAATAAACAAAATATTTTTCTGGTTGTAGTCTCCAATTAATCATAGAATAAGAAAAACAATACATTTTAGTCAATTGACTAGGAAGTGTCTTGATGTACCACACAATGTTGAATGTGCAAATTGGACTTCAACCGATCATCTAACACCTCAATCGATTGTTTGGAGAGTTCAACTGATTGTTTGACATTTCAATCTATCGTTTGATGCTTTTGTAAACTTCTTAATCAATAGACCTTTCAATCGGTTGACCTTTTGTAAACCATTTGGTACATATATAGATTGAAAATCAATGGAACAATTGACACTCAATTGCCTTGTTGATTTTCTCAACCATTAATCCATCAATTGGCCTATTCGTCAATCAGTTGGATCTAATAGTGTTTTATAAATAATTTAGAACCATTCGAATTATTATTCATATTGCAATGTTCTTTTCCCTTCACCATCCTTATGTGTGTGACCATGTAGGCTCCACACTGCATTGGTTGTGATGTAAATTAACCCATATTTAATGAGTGGTTTCGAGTAACAAAACATTACTATAAAAGTAGTTGTCTAATTTATAGAAAAAGTTCAACCTATAAGTGACAACTGTTACCATGATTGTATAATCCCGTTGTATAGATATCCAAATTGATCTAAGGCATGGATAAGTCATTCAATTAATATTCAATCTATTTTCTTATTATATAGTATAATATTGAGATTCCATCAGTTCCATATCACATATTGTATCACGTGAGCATGGCCATGCATTTTATAGGCTCACTCCTTAGGTGGTTGGGGATTTCAATCTTGTAGGAGGGACAAGTTCTATCTATGTCACTCATAATAATCCACATGTGTCACATTGCACCCAATAAGCACATGTCTAGTGAACCTTATTCAAAGATATGCTAAGTGGTGTTATAGTAAACTACATAACAAGTAACCATTGTAGTTACATTAGGTTTAACAATCATAGTCTTCACTATTACATTGAGAAATGATACTAATTATGATAGCATGACTTCCATATATTATTCCCAAGGTGATCATGTCTAGTGCAACTTTTTATCTAACAAGTACATGTGTGTCTAACTTGATATCTAATTTCATGATTAAAGAGACGTAGGCATCACTCAACACACACACACTAGTCTTATGTATTACATTTGACCTATAATATGCACAATAATATATAATTAGAAGTTAATAAGAAAGAATACTTAAAGTACACATATATTCTCATGTTTATTTCCATTGCCAAAACTATATGTCATCAAGTCAAAACATTCTAAGAACATTATTATGTTTAATCATTATCTAATTATTGAAAAAAGTTCTATGTTGTTAACCATCAAATTATGTATACAATTTCCCATTACAATCATAATATGATGTCTCTAATGGAATATAACCAAATTCTCCCACTTGCACTAGAGACAATCACTCATAAATCTAATTCCATAAGATCTAAAAAACTATCATGTTTCGGAATGTCAAAGTGTTTTTGTCAAGAGATGATTAGAATTACTTTTAGTTGGTACTATGCAAATCTTTACATCTCCTCATCAATGGTTGGAGCCACCCCAAGTTCTCTAGTGATCTTATTGATCTATAGAAATCCCTTTTTTTCAATGGATATAGAATCATACTTGTCCTATGTTGTAGAATAAGTTGTTTTCTCTTTCTTGGAACACTTCCAACTTACAACTCTATCATTTCAGCAAAACAAAAGCCTAAGTATGATCACTAATAATACTTGTAGGGTTGGAAGCTTGCACTAGTACAACCCTTTACAACAAACTCATCCTCACCTCCATGTATAAAAGTATATCCATAGTTTGTCTCAAGTACTTAATGACATTCTTCATTGGCAATCAAGTGACCTCCATTGGTATCTAACTAGTATCTTCTCATCATGCTCAAAGCATATGAGGCGTCCAGATGTATGCATATAATTGCATATAAAATAGATCCAATTGCATATGCATATGGACATATGGAATCTTAATCATGTGTACTTTTTTTTCTAAAGTGCTGGGAAGTTGGGCTCTAGAGAGACTTGTTCCATGAGACATGGATAAGTTTCCTCTCCTAGAGTTGTGCATGCTAAACCTCTTTAACATTTTTTCAACATATGTATGTTGGATTAGGTTAAGAAGTCTTCTAGACCTATATATGTGTATCTTGATTACTAGAACATAATATTCTTCACCTAATTCTTTTTTAGTTAAATTAATGCACATCCATGCTTTAATCAATAGTAGAGTAGGTATTCCATTTCCCATAAAAAGTATGTCACCTACATACAATACGGGGAAACAGAGTGTAACTGATTTTTACAGCCTCTTGAAGTCAAAGTGGGAGGATATGAATTACTACAATGAAGATACATGGACTTGCACTATTGATCAAAAGCTATATTGGGAATGTGAATGGAAGATGTGTATGTTTACCTTCTTGAGTGGTCTCAATGCACAGTTTGAAAATGTTTGTAGCCAAATTCTGAATGGGACTTCCATTCCTAGTCTGGAAGAGGTATATTTTCAGATTGAAGAAGAGGAGGCTCATAGAGCCATTATGACTAATTCTAGTGACTTGAATGAAAACGCAACCTTTCTCAGCCAAACTTCTTCTGGAGCCACACGAGGTACACTCAAGTGTACTCACTGTCACAAGCCAAGACACACCGTAGATTTTTTCTGGAAGCTCCACCCGAAGAAAAGAAGAAATATAGGGAGAAATGATCAATACTATACACAAGAAATTGCACCAGCTGCTATAGAATTACATCAAGAATGACAATCAGATTGATTCTCTATAGGATAGATGGAGCAACTCCAAGAAATTTTGTCCCAGACTATGATCTCTAAGTCTAGCCAATCTGAGCCTTCAATCAACCATGCTCTCTCCACCCAAGAAAAATGAGGTACATCCTGTGATGATGATCGGGTTATTGATAGTGGTGCTACAAACCACATGACATCTCATCCAAAATGATTGTCTAAGTATAAACTTGGGTCTGGTCTCGATAGAATTGTGATGGCAGATGGTTCTTTTGCTATTGTTGCTGGAAAAGATGACATCAATATCAGGAAAAACTTGGTTTTATTTGATGCTTTACATGTTCCTAACTTATCTTTGAGTTTACTGTCCGTTAGTAAAATCACCAAAGCACTAGATTGTAGTCTTGAGTTCTACTCTGATCAATGTGTTCTATAGGATCTAGGTTTGGGGAAGAAGATTAGGATTGTTTTGGAGTCTGAAGGACTTTACAAGGTACCAGGTAGAGTTACTTATGCGCTTCAGGTAGCACTTCAGAGTAAAAGGTAGGAGATCCAGTTATGGCATTGTCGCTTAGGGCATTTGAGTTTTTCCTCTTTAAAGAAGTTGTTTCCAGATATATTTTTCTTCTGTTGAATTGAGTTAGTTAAAATGTGATGTTTGTGAGTTGTCCAAACATCATCATTCTATGAGCATTCTGAAAGTAATACTACATCTATTTTTGAGCTGGTCCATTCTGATGTTTGGGTTCCAACACCTATTGTATCTGAAAGAGGCTTCAAGTACTTTTTCACCTTTATTGATGACTATTCCATATGCACATTTTTATATCATATGAAAAAATGATCGGAGATTCCACAGTTAATAGGAAAATTTTTAACAATGGCAGAAACACAATTTGGGACTACCATAAAGAAATTTCAATATGATAATGCTAAAGAGTATTTACAAAAATGGGTCAGTCGATGTTCAATAAGAAAGGGATTATTCATCCAACATCTTTTAGCTACACACCACAACAAAATGGTGTAGCAAAGCAGAAAAATTGACATCTTTTGGAGGTCACTAGAGCTCTCTTGATTCAGAGAAATGTCCCCCAAAAATTCTGGTGTGATGTAGTGTTGACAACCACCTACTTAATCAACAGGATGCCTAGCAGGAAACTGAATGGGGAGATTCCAATGACAGTTCTATCTAGAAACAAAAATGTTTTTCACTTACCACCAAAAGTTTTCAGTTGTACTTGCTATGTGCACAACTTGCAACCTGGGAGATCAAAATTTGATCCACGGCTATTAGAGCTATTTTTCTTGGTTATTCAGTGACAAAGGAAGGATATAAATGTCTATCAGTGTCAACTGGGAAATATACATTTCCAAAGATGTCTTGTTTCATGAGAATGTATCTTTCTTTGTAGGTAATGTTCCTCTACATGGGGTGTCTGCTGTAATATGTCCACTAGAGGAACCAATTGTTTTCCTAATATTTTCGAAGGCGTGACAGAAGAGACTCATCAAGGACAGAGGCTTGGTCAAGTGTATGAAATAAGAAGGATTAGAAAAACAATTGTTACCGAGAATGATGATACCTATACCAACACCAATTTCCCCAAACTAGGTGCAAAAGTTGAGATGGAAGGCGAGGTAGATTTACGGATTGCTCTTAGGAAGGAACTAGAGAATGCACCAAGCATCCCATCCAGAAACATGTATCCTAGTCTAGGTTAAGTTCCAACTATAGATGCTTTTTGCCTGCCTTGTCTGCTCTTGACATTTCCTCAGTTCCCAGGACTGTTGATCAAGCCTTAAAGACCCAAAGGGGGCTCATGCCATGAAGGAAGAAATGACTACTCTAATAAAAAATCAAACTTGGGATATTGTGGACACTCCTCAAGGAGCTCATCTGGTTGGATCCAAGTGGGTTTACACAATCAAGCACAATGTGGATGGAACTGTCAGTGGATACAAGGCTAGGTTGGTTGCAAGAGGTTTTTCTCAGAAGTATGGCATTGATTACTTTGAGACTTTTTCCCCAGTGGCAAAAAAAACTCAATTAGAATTGTCATTGCTATTTCTATTCATTTATCCTGGAAAATGCATCAGTTTGATGTTAAGAATGCTTTTCTTAACGGTGACTTGCATGAACAGGTCTTTATGCAACTACCACCTGGATATGAACAAGTAAGAAAATGTTGCAGTTTAAAAAAAAAATTTGTATGGTTTGAAACAATCTCCGTGCGCTTGGTTTGAAAGACTCAGCATTTTCATGAAACAATTGGGGTTTCAACAAGAAAATGGAGACCATACATTGTTCATTCAGTAGACCACAAACAACACCACACAAATGCTAGTTTATGTTGATGACATTATTATTACAGGAAGTGACAATGAGGAAATACAACTCCTTAAGACAAGGTTAGCCAAAGAATTTGAGATAAAAGATCTGGGTGAACTGAAGTATTTCTTGGGTATAGAGATTGCAAAATCAGCAAAAGGAGTAAATATATGTCAAAGAATATGTATTGGATATTCTCAAAGAAATAGGTCAAATGGGATGCAAACCCGCAGGAACTCCTATAGAGGAAAATCACAAGTTCAGCTTGAAAGATGGGATTCCTATGGATGATTAAGGTAAAAATATGTATCTGAGATTGGTTGGGAAACTAATATACCTCACTTTGACTAGACCTGACATTACTTATGCAGTGAAAATTGTGAGCCAATTTATGCATGCACCTGCATACATACATCTAAAAGCTGCATACTGCATTCTAGCATATCTAAAAGGAAACCCAGGAAAGGGACTTTTATTCACAAGAAGCAATGACTTAAAGATTGAGTGCTTCACTTATGCTGATTGGGTAGGATCCGAAGATGACAGAAGAACGACTTCACGCTACTGTGTCTTCTTAGGTGCAAACCTTATAATATGGAGAAGCAAGAAACAAAATGTCACATACCGAATTCTAAAATTTTGTCTTTTGACCCTCTTTCCTATCTTTTCCTATCATTTCTATCCTTATTGGCCTTTCTATTTAATTAGTGGAATTTATAGTGGTTTAGTGAACATTTATTCACTAATTATACCAATGGAAGGGTTTATGCACAAATACCTCAGTGAAAGCTTAATTACCATAATTAAGTGCTCTAAACCTTAATCTAACTTTTTTATGTGAGTTGAAAACATAAAATATGCCACATAACTCATTTTAGTGGTAATATGAAGATAAGAAACTTAATTGGATGAACAATTTAGATAATGGGCTGTTAATGGGCCATATGACATATCTCATAAAAATAAGTCTCAAAAGAGGAAAAAAACTTCAAATTCAAAATCTACATATCAAAATTAGCCTACATGTCAAATTTCATCTAATTTGGACTCCTTGAAATATTAGGATAAGTTTAGGAGAGAGAAAATCAATAAAAGGCATAAGTAATTAATAATGTGATTATATAACTTCAAAATATGTAAATAATGGCAAAGTCATATTTTACACATCAAATATAACTTGTGGATGAAGTTTGGTCCAATTTGGATGTTGTTTGTGCAGGTTATTCAATTATATGCACATTCTGGACGTTTATGCAATTTACCCAATTTAGAGGTTTTCTTTGCAAATTATCAACTGAATTTTAATCCTTATATATTCACTTACCATTAATGAGATTTTAAACCATTGGAGAACCTAGTTTCACCTTGGTTTGATGGTATTTCTTTCCAAGGGCATTATAGGGATTACCCTCTTTATAAAGGTGCTTATCTTTAAAAGCTATCAACCAATGAGGTCATTTCTTTCTAGAAAAATGGTGGGGATGGCCTAGAAGGATCTATGGGCTCTTAGGAACGAATTTTTATATCCAAGAAGAGTCCATGAGTTGTCCACTTGCATGGCCATCAAGCCCTAGGCTAAAGACACATGGAAAGTCCCTTAGACACCTCATGCTTCACCTCTTTCTTTATATAGCCATGTATACCCCTTCCCAACTCACAATTCAAAAACTCTTTCTCTCCTTTTCTTTCCTCTAACTTTGATAATAGTTCCTTCTGTATTTGACCATGAATTTGTTGTCCCAAGGTAATAGAGGGAGCCTGCCTTGGTGAAGAAGGCTCATAGGGCTTCCAAATTGCTCTATTAGGGTTTCTAAAGCTCCTCCTTGGTAATTTCGACCAAAACTAGTAAGTTTCCTCCCTTCCTTCCCTATTTTCATTCTGTTAGTATCCTCCCACCTTCTTCCAGGTTGGAACCATGACCTTCTTATGTAGGGGTTTTGAGTCATTTTTATAGACTGGTTTTGCATACGTTTTATGTGTATTTTGATCATATTTGTGATTAATATTGCATGATTCACTACCTTTAGTCTATAATCTCATTTTGCATCAAATTTACCTTATTTCATCTTATTGTGTATAAAAGATCATATTTGTTGGATTTGATTTCAGGCAATTCGGATATATGAATACATCAATACCATCGACGGATGGTCGATACCATCGACATGGTCACAGTGCATTGCCGGAGAAGAGTAACCAGAAGTCGATACCATCAATGGGACTGTCGATGGTATCGAGAGAGCGTCAGTGAGCCAGATTTCCAGATGTCGATACTATCGACCCCGCCTCAGCAAAATCAGCTACAGTGTCGGATTCCAGAGAAAAGCGATGCCTAAGGCATCGATTCCATCGACACACCGTCGATGGTATCGAGGCAACATCAGAGATAACCCCAAGAATCGTGCAAGCACCGATGCCTCATGCAGGTCGATACCATCGACCCGCGTCGATGGTATCGACGTCGTCAGATCAGGTTTCGCTAAAGATCGTGTCTAATCTTACGGTGGTGATCTTTGGGCAACCAAAAGTGGTGCATATACCTAATTACGACAGCCCTAAGAAATCTATCACGTCCGGAGCCATTGTACAAGTCTCGAGGAGGAGAAGGAGAGAAGAACAGAGCCCACAACCACGCCCCGATCGTTCCAAGAGCCGTAGAAGGAGTTCCCCACTGCCAAAAGGCTATAGATCGCTCATCCTACGCTGGGGACGCCCGGATCTCCTCCGTTCAAGGGTTCCTTTCTCTCATCATGTCTTTCATTGAGATAAAAATGCAGGGCTAATCCCCTTTATCTTTAGGACCGGGAGTAGCCCGGGTAATCGTTGTATGACATTTTTGACATAGCTATCATAATTTTTCTCTAAAATCTGTGGTATGCTTTCGTTTTCTCCATTATATCATTATCATTGATCACCCTAATGATAATTTAATACCTTTAATTACTTTGAAAGAAGAATTAACGGTTGAATAGAGACGGATATTACATTAACTAATAAATCCTTTGAATAAGGTGATGTACAGTTAATAGTGGAAACCCAGAGTATGGTCTTCATGCACCTGATCTAGGGTATAGGTTACTACTACTATAGAACCGACCTAGATTTAGGTAGTGAATTGTATCGCGGCAGCGAACAATTCTGACTACAGGCCACTACCCAGAATAGGAGACGAATTAGGATAATTGTGTAGAAATTAGTGCAACGAGAACCTGTGGTGAAACCGAAATCCTAAAGATTCCATATTTAATTGATTAAACCAACCATTTAATTGATTGTTTTGCTTTCTTTTATTTTTCTTCTCTTTTTCAATCAACTCTCAAACCATTTTAATCGGTCTAGTTGATTGCGAACAGTTAGTAGTAGTCTACTGAAAATCCGTTCCCTGAGTTCGACTCGGGCCTCACAAAGGTCTATATTACTTCAACGCGTGCACTTGCGTTATACGCACAGTAAAATCCTGTCACCTTCTATGGTAAAACTCCACCTAGAACCCTAAAACATCTCATCTCCATGCACTTTTGCTAGGGTTTGCACCTCCAAAGTGGAGAAGGTGATCTTTGCTCAAGAAAGGAGCTTGGCTTGGAGCAACCAGACCTTCTAATCTCGGGATCCTTTCTGTTTGAACCTTCTTACCTTCCTAGAGGCAAGTTTTATTAACCCCCTTCTCATATATTGCTTAGTACATGCTTAAAACCCATGCTTCTATGTTGATAATCGATGATTTCCATCTCTTTTTACCATGTTCTTCTAAGGTTTTGGTTTCTTGCTATTTTATCTTCTTTAGAATCTCTAGTTTGGTTATTTAAGAAACTTCAAACCTGATCTTGGGTCAAATGGTGTTTTCTCCCCCCCCCCTCTCTTTAATTATCTCAATCAGTTTGATGATGTGGCACTTTCCTATTGGTCAGTATTGAAAAAATCATATCTTCTAAACCGCTTATCCAAATTTGACAAATAAATATGTTTTGGAATAGGAAAATTAATCTCTATCTAATAAAAATATTTTCAAGGTCTGATTTCATGGTTTGATGAAGGGTGATTTTTGTAAAACGAATTTAATGCATAAAATCCATAAAAATCACATCTTAATCATCATAACTCCAAAATTAATATAAAAATATATTTTCTTGATCAGGAGAACCTAATAAGTTCATTGGTGATATTTTCAAAAGCTAAATCTAAATTTTGCTAAAAAGTTCTAAAATTAGGGTTTCTATATATTAATGGGCACTATGTACTCTAATACATGTTAATACATTGAAAATACGCAAAGTAGAACTTGGACTCAATTAAAGTGGTAAAAGTTAGTAATTGATATCAGTAAGAGAGGTATGTGCTATGTATGTGCAATCCCTATTTATGTATGTGCTATGTATGTGCAATCCATATTTTTGTATGTTGCATTCCTTACACCCTATGTTGGGATAATTGCAGCCAAACCCTATATTTCCCTAATGAGGCTTAAATGAACCTTAAATCTTCCATTATTGAATCCTAATGTTGTTCATGCCTCAAATCAAATTATAATTTCTTCTTATTTGGGGTCTTATACCCCACTTCCATGCTTATTGAATATTATGACTACCCTTGTCATGACTACTTTTATAGCATGTGGATTTATGTTCTATTTAATTGAAAGTAGCGGTACTTATGTACAACCACCCACAGAGGGCATGTAAATAATTGCCCTGGGGAATGCCGTATTCTCCCCATAATATTGTAGGTGACTGGGAATGTCTTATTCTCTCCTCACCTAAGTTTAGAGGCCCGGTAGGTACCTCAACCCTACTTATTTAGGTAGGCATAATTATCTTACATGCAAATCCTTTTTGATATAACTGTTAATGGCAAGCTTCTTTTGAATATAGCCTCATACTCTTGGTATCTTCATCTTATGATGGACCCTAGCCTGTTTTTATTTGCTTTACTTATCTTGATATCCTAGACTAGTTTTGTGACATATACTTTTCTTCCCTTTCCCTTTTTGCTGGGTGCCTTCCCAACCACCCAGGTGTTGAGCAAGGTGATGGATAAGACAAGGAAGATCTTACCTTTTGGCTTGGACTCGGTTGATGGAGATGTTTCTTGGAGACAAGATTGTAGTAGTCTAGACTTCCCTCTATCTAGATCCTGATTGTGTGTCTTGATGTAAACCCTAATGGGAGAATTTGATGTATTTTGTAAACGTTTTATGAAATTGAATATAGTCAGTTACTTGTTTTATTCTGCTGCTTTCTAATGGTCTTTTGTATACCAATATTTAATAAATTTAGAAAATGTATGCCCATTCCATCATACCTCTAAGAGTGTTTGGAATGGACGTCAATTCTTAAAAAAAAATTAGTAAAGGAGTGATTTCACTCCCTTACACAAAATGTGGTGGCTAGAACAAGCGCTGAAGCGGAATACAGAGTTGTGGCTCAAGTAGTCATTGAAATTTTGTGGGTGAAGATTCTTTTAAAGGACATGGGAATATGTCCTCTGGGTCCTATGATGTTATAGTGTGATAACAAATTAGCTATTAATCTAGCATATAATCCCATTCTCCATGATTGTACGAAGCATGTAGAGATTGACAAACATTTTATCAGAGAGAAAATTGATTCAGGAGAATTATGTCTGCCTTATGTTAATATAGAAGAACAAGTAGCTTATATCTTTACAAAGGGAGTCAACAAGTCTATTTTTTTTAATGTTGTAGGCAAGATGGGCATGTTTGATTTGTATGCCCAACTTGAGGGGGAGTGTTAAGTTTATATTTGTATGTATGTTGCTAAATGGATCTTGAGCTTGGATTCATATAGCCTTTACTGCTTTATATATTGTAACAAGTCCCCCCATCTTATGATTAAGAAATCAATAGAAATCCTAAGCCGTTGTGACGGCTAGGGCCTTCTTGTGGTTTTTTGCCTCCTCCTTGGAGGATTTTTCCATGTTACATCTCGTCTCTTTTTCTTCTTCATATACAATCTGTAGAGCTACCACTAGTTCAGCCCAATGTTCCACCGCACATGATGTCGTACTGAAAACTGAATTGTTACAGTGATGGGTTTATTAATGTGCTTCGCTTGTATATAAATTGAGTCATCTCATTTTCAACAAACTGTTTAAGAGTTTACTTCTTAATGTCAATGTTTTTATACATTTCTTGTTTACTCTAACCATTTAGTAATAATGGATATTTCTTTGTGGTTTCATTAGGCCATTTGAACCTTCAGACTCTGGTTACTAAGATACGGCTTGATACTCTTAACAAATTATATCCAATTTAATTTTGGGCTACCAAACAAAAAGGTACATATATGGATATTAATATTTATAAGCTTTTCTAATTGGTTTGCTCCTGAGAACTTTTGCCCAAAAGAGGTCTGAATAACACATGTAGGTTGTAATTGATCAAATATATGAGAAACATCTTTGCATGCTCGTATCACTTTTTAGTCAGAGCTTTAGAAGTAACTCAGTTTCCAATTCTTTTCTTCTGAATGAATAAATATTGATGTCTTTATAGGTGATGATGAATGTTTGTGCAGCTTCACATGCTGAACATGAGCACAAGTAATTTAAAGACATTCACTAGTTGGGGAAAGTGATTGAACATTAGACCAAAGATATTAGAATTGTCAAGATATGAGCCTAGATTTGAGTGGTGATGAAGAAACATGATAGTATTGGATGTAATTATCTTACCTTGTTTTCTTCTATCGTTGACTTGGTCATTATAAAGAACACTAACATCGCATTTTCTAAATTGCTCAATGATATAAAAATTGCTATATCGTGTGCCTCATTGGAAAAGTGGGGCCTTTCCTTATGTTGCTCTTTTTTTGTTCATAATACACAATACCCAACATCTGCTATTCGCGTCCAAGCATTGAACATGGTTCGCTTTGTTTTTATCTGCTAAGGCTATGTTCATTTTGTCCAAGCTTTGAAGATGATGTGTAAGCTAATACTATTATCAACTATACCTATTACATGGCGTATCAGTTCCCATCCGGGTCGCTTCCTCTTGGGAGCATATATTTATTTCCTTGCTGAGTTGATTTATGCACTATATTAGACTTTAATCCTGTTGCTTTTTCGCACATCAAGCTTATGGTGTCAGCTAAGGGCTTGTTTGGTTTGCTTTGATTTTATTGGACTAGAGTGCAAAGTATAATTTGAAAAACAGAATGTTTAAAGTGGGTGATTTCAAATTAGTGCAGCATGTTTAGTGGGGTGCATCTGGAACAGGTTGTTTTGGCTTGTTGTTTGGTTGGCAAGTGTTTTTACTTAATATGCAGTTGATATACTGAAAGCCTGTGATGGAGCTGCAAGTGCACCGCACATGTCGATTGTGCTTTTTTGGCTGGTAAGTGTTTTTTACTCAATGAACAGTTGATGTACATAAAAGCCGATCAGGAGCAGCAACTGCACCAGACCACTCCCGAAATGGTAGCATTACAAAGTCCTGAAATCTGGATAAAATCAACTGTTGTCCGTGTGTTAATTCACTTGCTATTACTTGGAAAGCAGGGTGCCAATCAGAAAACGCTGTTACTTGAAAAGCAAGGTGCCAATCAGAAAAGGTATAAAATCACGGAGCTAGTTTGTGAAGCGTTTGTTTTGCCTTGAACTGAACCAAATACACCCTAAGGCCTAGTTTGGTTGAACGTAACTTCAACCCGCACCTAAAGTTGTAAAACGAGAATCGAAATGTGATTAGTTGAAACTGTAACTGTTTTATTTGGTTCAACATAGTTTCAGATCATTCACTTTGCTTGCAATCCGTCTGGTACGATGCAGTTTGCCAATGGATGATACAAAAATGCGTTAACACGTCAGAATCTTAGTTACCCTGTACACTCATCTCATGAGTCGTTGGTGTGGAAAATGAACCGTGCCCTATTGCAGCGCGGTTCGTTTTCTTCAATTTTCTGTAGAAGTTAACGGGACGCTGCAGTTTGTTCCCCGCTGCGTGTTGGAAGTACGTACAACCAGACGATGTTAGTTCAAAAACGCAATGTGTTGGAACTGCATGAATTGGAGTTCGGTCCAACCAAACGAGCCCTAAGAGTAGTTTTATTCCTACAATTGCGGCTATGTTGCTGCCCTGAGGCTTTAAACTCTTGTTTGTGGTGAATGAGGCATCTACTTCGGTGGGAACGGGAGACCTTAGTCTCTCGTGGACTTTGCTGGGTGGGGAATGAACATCAAATTGGCCAACCCATTTTTACTGTGATCCATTACCTCACCCGACCCACATCTGATCCACCTATCTAATATAGTAGGCACACTCATGTGGCCCAGGTCTGTGCTGGCATAAACTTTTGATTTTCGGATTCTAAGGACCCAGATATCTGAACTATCGTGTGTAATATGAATGTGTATATGTAGGTTAGGTTGACTATGGATATGGGTCTGTTTGCTGTAGACTGTAGTAAGACAAATAAACATCCCGCCTTTTATATCTTGCACGCTAGAACACTTGAAGAATATCATTTTTTAAATGTAACTCAAGTGGATTTTTGACATTGCTGCCATTTATATCTTACGTTGAAACACTTGAATGTCAAACGGTTTAATTCTGATGTGGATGTGGTTTTTATATCTTATGTGGAATACTTGAATGACAAACTCGGACAGCACAACGCATTTAACGACCAACTGATTTTAATACTATTATGTAGAGCTAGAACCATGTCTTTATGAGTTGATAGCTATGCAGAAGCAGATGTGTCGTTGTTAAGCCAATAACACACCTAAACACAGCTACACATCGTTAACACAATGACCGGCTGCACTGCAACTTGAAGTAACTCACATTAAGAAACGGTACATAGCTGAGTTAGTATGATTTAAAACTTTAGCTACCAAGGCGGCAAGATTTAGCTCTACCATGGGCGTTTTATCCACGAGGAAAACAAACGCCTAACCTCAAGGATATGAACCTAATTGTAGACCTAGATTATTGGCGAGATGAACTTGGCCGAGAAGTTTTAAAATGATTCCGGACTATTTTCGCGTGTGACACATCCTGTAATATGGATTTTTTTAACCTAACCGTAACCGGTATGGCCCATTTTCATCAACGAGCATCAGAACATGAATGTTAGTTGTCTTCGCTTGTTGATTTGAGCATGTCTCATTGTTCAGCTCATCGGCACACTCGTTAACACAGACTGACTGCAACTTGAAGTAACCCCCACTAAGAAATGGTACATAGCTGAGCTTGTATGATTTAAAACTTGATTAGGAACCCAGGCGGCAAGATTCAGGCCTACCATGGGCGTTTTATCCATGAGGAAAACAACCGCCTACCCTTAAGAATATGAAGCAGGCTAGCCCGAACCTGATTTTAGACCTAGATTTATAGGCGAGACAAACTTCACAGAAAAGTTTTAAAATGATTTCGGCCTATTCTTCGTGTGCGACGCGTTCGGGGATATGATTTTTATTACCTAACCATAACCGGTATAGCCCATTTTCGTCAACGAGCATCAGAACAAGAATGTTTTTTTTCTGAAATTTTTTTTAAAAACTGAAAGAAAAATTTAACGTTTGTGTCTAGTGGAGATAAAGTAAAATTCTGATGATGTGGGGGAGACACCCCTTAAACAAGCCTCTTTAAGAAAATAAGAGGATAGTCCCAAGTTTGTTGAAAAAGCATCTTCCCAATAAGTGTAATCAAAGTTGTTGCTGGACTATACTGACTCCTGTTTCGTCATCAACCATAGCTTTGAGGTCGCACAAAAACTTTGCTTCAGATTCACCTTCATCAGATTCATCATGTCCTCCTTCAACTTGATTACCTGCATTTTTTTAGAATGTGAAGATTGCATCTATTTGTTGTATAATATTTTGTCTCAATTTTTTGTTGTAGTTGAAGATTCTGTTGTTTCTTTCTTTTCAGAGATTCCAACTGATGGTGGTGAAAATATCACTGCTCTTGAAGTTTTTGTAGTGACTATTTGGTGTGATTTGTGATGGGAATGTTGCTTCCTTGAATTCAGGAATGCAGTTTCGTGTGTAGTGTGAGAAGATGTTTTGTGAAAAGATACACTTGAAGAAGATGTGATCAACTGAGTCAAAACTTATTTCGCATAGTGAGCATCTGAAAGGACCAATGAAGCCCTTTTTTGTAAGGTTTTCACCTGTGAGCAACTTGTTATGTAGTAAAAGTCATAGGAATGTTTTATATTTTTGAGGCCATTTCTGTTTCCAAATTTTTGTGGTGGGTGGGGCAAAACCTTTGTAGGAAAGGTAGGAGTAGGCTTGCTTAACCGAGAATGTGCTACCCCATTTCCATGTTATGATGTTTGAGGTATTGTTTTCCAAAGAGAATTTTAGATTACTGAATTAGTCTTGGCTAAGCTGCATGAGGATGCATCTTTTAAGAGAATTTGATCTGTTACTGGTGATAAGGAGGAGAGCTTTATCGATTTTCATTTTGAGTAATCTGTTTGGGATAGTCCAGGTTGGTCGAAGATTTAAGACAGAATTGTTATCGAACCAAGGATCGAACTAGAAAGAGATATTTAGGTGAGAGTGTGGGGGGTATTGATGATTTGAGTGATTTTTTTGGATATTTTTGTTGATGTATTTCCAAAGAGGGGAAGCTGATTTTTTTGGGACAGGATGCCAGGGAGGGGATTTTTGGTAGTATTTGTGTTTGATGAGTTGTGACCAAATTTTTGATTTGTTTTGGAACAGACTATTGATAATTTTTGTTATAAGACAGAAAGCGTGAGTTTCAATGTTTATGATGCCCCAGCCTCCCTGATCTAGTGGAGCTGATATAGTTTTCCAATTAACTAGATGGTAGTGTTTCCCTGATTTTTCCGAATTGTGGAAGTTATTCCAAAGAAAGTTTCTCCTGATTTTGTCTAGAATTGATTTTGTTTTTGAAGGGAGAGGGATGCAGCTCAGGAAGTGTGTAGTAATGGGTGTGATGACACTGTTTAGAAGGGTGAGTCTTCCAGAAAGATTGAGGAAGTTGTTTGTCCAATTTGAGAGCTTTGTGTTTATTTTTGAAATAATAGGGGTCCAGATAGTATTTGTTATGTTGTAGGGTGTGATAGGAAGACCAAGGTATTTGATTGGAAAGTCTTCAATCTTGCATCTTAAGAGATCTATATATCGCTCCAAAGAAGGTTGATTTATGTGAATCCCAAAAATGGAAGATAAATGCAGATTTATTTTAACGCCAGTGGTATAAGAAAAAATGCCAAGGATTCTAAAAATATTCAGAAGAGATGAGTCTTCAGGGGAGGAGAAGATAATTGTTTCATCAGCAAATTGAATGATGTTCTCTTTGCATTCCCCAGGAGAGCTGATAAGACCATTTTGTATTCCCAGTTGAATCATGCGGGAAAGGATTGTTGTGATGATGATAAATAGGTAAGGGGAGAGAGGGTCCCCTTGTCTGAGTCCATTTGAGTTGTGGAAATAACCAAAAGGGACACAAATTATAATAGATGAGAAATGGTTTGTAGAAATGCAAGCGTGAATCCAATTAACCCATTTGTCAGGAAAACCAAAACCCGATAGAGTTTTAGTTAAGCAGTTCTAGTTGATAAAATCAAAAGCTTTTTCAAAATCTAATTTGATTGCCAGAAGGGAGGTTTTGTTTTTGTGGCATAGATGTATAGTTTCGTTAACCATCAAATAGGCATCTTGGATACTTCTATTTTTTAGGAAAGCATTTTGGTTGAGAGGGATGATGTCGTCCATGTGTGGTTTGATTAGTTAGCTAGTGTTTTTTCTATGATTTTGTATGAAGTGTTTATAAGGCTGATGGGTTTGAAAAGGGATATGTGATTGGGTTGACTAGTCTTTTTTATTAGAGTGATAAAAGTTTTATTTATGAATTTGATGATGTTATGGGGGTTATTACTTTCATGGAAAGATGTCAAAAAAGCTAAGAAGTCTTTTTTGTAGTGGTCCCAGTTTGCCAGGTAGAATTCAACGTTGAGTCCATCTGGTCCAGGAGATTTGTTTAGACCTAAGTCTGAAATGGCAGCATCCAATTCTTCAAGGGAAAAAGTTTTTATAAGATCTTGTGGGTTTTTTATGTTTTCCTGACAAATAATAGCCCAAGACAAGTCATTAAGGCAGGAGGGGTTGTGATTGTTATTGAAGATATTTTTGAAATGGTTTGTTATGTGAGTTGAAATGGATAGTTTGTGAGAGGTGAGTCTGCCGTTTATTGTTAGATGGGTTATGGCATTTTGTCGATAATTTTGGTTACAAATTTTATGAAAGAATTTCATGTTTTTGTCGCCTTCCTTGGCCCAAGATATTTTTGCCCTTTGTCTCCATTTAGTGTCAATACAATTATTTATGTGGTCCAGTTCGTCTTTAATGGAAAGAACAAGGGTTGGGTCAGTTGATGGGTCCTTATTCACAAAAAGGAACTGTTCTTCAAGATTTTTTTGTGTTTCGAATAAATTTTTTGGATTTGAGAGCTTCCATTGTTTGATATGTGTTTTAATGTTTTTGGTGTTATTTAGGATGTGCAATCCTAAGTTTTTTGTTTGGGAGTCAGCGAGTTCCAAATGTTCTAAATAGGAGCTGGTGAAGTTGTTTAAAGAGAGCCAGCAGTTTTCAAATTTAAAAGGCCTCCGGCCCCAAGAGATAGATTTTGAGTCAAGGATGAGAGGGAAATGATCTGATATGGTTCTATGAGAGATATGAACCGATGAGAGAGGGTGTTTCTCTTCCCATATGTTTGAGCATATGAAGTGGTCGAGTATGGCATAAGTTTGATTTCTAGACCAGGTGTATGATGCATTTGAAGGTTTGATGTCTATCAAAGAATGGTTTATGAGCATCTTACTAAAAATCTTATCAGCAACAGACATAGTTTGGGGCGAAGGGGTGGAGTTGAGTCTATCTGAGTTTTGAGTGATTAAGTTGAAATATCCACCCATAACCCAGTAAGACGAGAAGTGTTTTGTAGTGAGGTGATTTAGTTCAGCTAGATAGGCAGATTTGTTATGCCTTGGTTCCCCATAAACACCAGAGAAAGACCAGAGATAACCATCGGAAAGATTTTTGAAATCAATGGTAATTGAGAAATTGAGGATAGAGGTGTTTTGGGAAGCTAAACACTGATTGTTGAATCCCACTAAGATGCCTCCTTTGAAGTCCTCAGGAGGTAATTGGACCCAGTCAGTGATTCTATTTCCCCCTATTATTTTGAGAGCAAAAGGAGTCAGACAGGTTTTTGTTTCTTGGATTGTAATCAGGTCAATTTTATTCTTGTAGATGTGTGTACATAATTTTTTTCGTCTATGGAGGTTTGTAGCTCCACAGACGTTCCAAGATGAGATTATCATTGTTTTTGTGAAGGCCAGTCAGAAAGTAAGAGAAAAACTTGATAGAACTCAATCTAATTTATTTTTAGAAGGTCGAAGTTTGTTGTTTTAGAAAAAGAGACCCTTCTATTTGACCAGCCCATAAAGGTTTCTATGTCATCTAGTGTTTTATGAGATTTTTCTTCGTCATCTAGATGGATGCCTATTTTGTTTGCAAAATTTGTGAAGCTGTTTATGTTTGACCATGAGGCTCAGAACAAGAATGTTGGTTGTCTTCGCTTTTCAGTTTGAACTTTAGCTTGTATATCACTAAATTGCATCAAACTTGACCTAGTTCTTCCATACCAATTCACTTAGATGTTTGTTTATACTTTTAGGAAATTTGAAGTTTTTTATGACATTTTGAAGCATAATATGCACAATGGTCACTTATTTTAATTGCAACCTTGATCGTCATCCTAGAGAATCTGCACAACAATCCTAGAGAATGTGTGAGAGGCGATTGGCAAGGTGACAAAGGAGGCAACTATCCACCCTTCCTCCTTGACCAAACAATTAACAAATGAGAAGAGATTAAAATTTGAAGGAAGAAAGTGAGAAGAGAGCGGATATTCATCCTTCCTCTTGTTGGATCCTAGATGGGTGATTAGATGATCTAGAGGGGGGGTGAAGAGAGATGAATGCACTTAAACAAAATTCATTAGACCTTCAAGATATATCACAAGATAAGGTTGCTAAATAGGAAATTTGTGTGCAACTAAAACGTGCATAGCAAGGATGAGAGAGATTGAGCAAATATAAGTAAACAAGCTATTTAGAGTGGTTCCACACTTCAAACTAGAAGTGAGTCAGTCTACTTACCTTGAGAGGTCAACCTCTAGGATTTTTTAACCTTGCACCTTCATTATATTCATTATAAGAAATACAATACATGACCAACCAAAGGACTTACCTATCCAATACAAAGAGTCTTCAACCTTACCAAGGACTTATCCACTTTGCAATGAGTCTTCGGCCTTCACCAAGGACTTACCCACTCTTGCACAAGTCTTCAACCTTATAGAGATTACCCACTCTTCTTGGATCTTCAGCCTTTGACTTCACCTTCACTCAGAGAAGCTTGCACCAAGGACTTACCCACTTGAGCAAGGAGTCTTCTACCTTCACCAAGGGCTTACCCACTCTAGCTCCAAGTCTTCAGCCTTGATCTTCACCAAGGGACGCCTTCCCTTGTTCTTCTTCACCTCTCTTAGCCAAGAGAGAGAACCTTCATCTTCATGATTGAAATGAGAGATAGGGAGGTGGTGGAAGTGAGAGCCTCACAAGATATACATGTAGGACTAGCTCTCTTACATATTTCCTACTCACTCTAATAAATGTAGTAAGTGATTAAGCTTAGAGAGAGAGGAGGCTGTAGGAAGCACTCAACTATGGCATAGGAACCTCACATAGAGTTTTGCATTGAATGCTCAACCTTGGAATGAAGCCCAAGGGGTCCTATTTATAGCTGGGGATGCCTCTTAGCCTTTGGGAACACTTGAGAACAAAAACTAGCCATTTTGTGACTTGCAACAGATATATTTTCACTTGTTGCAACTCCACAACAGCTAGAAACACTTTTCTGCACTTTTCCGTACAGTACAATCGGTCGAGTTTCAATAAAGGTAACTCGACCGATCCCACTAAGAGACAAGACCAATTTAGGCCATCGGTCGAGTTTGTCCCAGGGTAACTCGACCAATTCACTTAAATTAGTTTTGGTCAGTGGAGGGATCAGTCGATTTCTATGAAGTGTAAACTTGACCGATCAAAAGTCATTTTCAAGATCCAATCAGGATCGGTCGAGTTTGCAACTCAACCGATGAATAGCCTGATGTGAATTTTGGAAAATGGCTTTTGAGTGCTTAAATATTCAATCTAAGTGATCCTGATTTTTTCTAAGCTTAATTACAAGTCATACAATCACTACAAGTGATTTACAACATGATTCTAATGGATTTACATCATATTACAAAAACATGCACTTGTATTGACTTTGACTTGTCTTTTCTCCAAGTTGATATGCGTTAGTTAGGGCATTTGGAGTGTGTCTATACCTAATCTGAAATCAATCAAGTAGAGACATTAGACACAATTAATTAGAATGGTTTAGTCATCATCAAAACAAGGGTTTAGTCAATTTAGACCTTGAGTCAACACCTCTATCTCAGCTACTACAGAGATGAAATCATAGATCAACCTTTTCACTTTGAGCTCAGTACACACCTAAAAAAAGTTTCACAAGGCTAAAGCTAAGATTGTCTAGGGAAATTGATCTACATGAAGTGTATTGCTGAGAGAAATCTTGAGAGGCTGAAATTTTGAATGGACCTTTTCACTTTTTAACTCAGTACACACCTAGAAAAGCTTCACAAGGCCGAGGTTGAGATTGTCTAGGGAAACTGATCTACACAAAGTGTATTGCTGAGAGAAATCTTGAGAGGTGTAGTGGAGCGGTTGTTCCCTACATTGCCATCCTTAAAATCCACTACCCAACACTAATTACACATCTTGCTCACTGGGAAGGTGAAGGGCTCTACATAATTTGATTTAGAGGCATAAGGATTCTTTATTATCCTACTATCTAATGATGAAGATATGTTAAATGCATTGGAGGGAGGCTCTTGATTCATGTCTAAAGAATGGGAAATAGGGGATCCCGCAGAGAAGCACTGTGACATCCCACTATCACACAGACAATGGAATGCCACGTGAAAATGTGCGGAACATCCATAAACCACATGATACTAGAAATACGGGTTAATTAAAACCGATTGCGGAAAGCAGATAAGTAAAGAAACTATTACATCCAGATCCTTATCCTACAAGGAAACATGTTATATAAACATACATGAACCTTAATATGTGTCCACAGTTCATAGGATCTAGCTGTCACATAGGCTCAAAGAGTTCACCACCTATTTCTGTACAGAACAGGCCATACCAGGCCAACAACAGGATAAACAAAGCTACATCAGCTATACATTGTGAAACATCGTCAAAACACCTCCAAGGACCTGAGAGTACAGGGATGACTCTAGGACTCTACTACAAAACTACCAAAACAACAGGATATCCATCTCTTGCCTCCTATTGTTCTTCTTACTGCTCGGCCGCAACCTCACGACCACCACCACGTCTAGCACGATCACCTAAAAAGGTTGTAAACCAACGGGGTGAGACACACAGTCCCAGCGAGAAACATAACTCCCAGCCAAAACTATAAAACTTTAGAGAAGCTTAAGCAGATAACCAAAGTAAGCAGATCAAATGAGAAGCATATTGAGTAGAACTAACTTTATTAACAATCTTACCAAGATGTCTAGGAGACATATAACCAGATATTCTTTATGGAACATGATTGACAAGATAAGCTTTATAAGAACTTATCACAAGATATGAGGAACGTACAAATAACTGCAAGATATAGCTAGAGCAACTATACAAGCAAGGCTTAAACCAATGTTCCATGTTTTGCCCTAAGCAGAACATACTATACGGCTAGATTACCATTTTATTAAGCTCTGAGGAAGTGAGTCGTACCGCTCAAATCCAACCTTCGGCTGTGAAGCCCAAAACCAATGCCATACAAGGTCAATGGGAGAGCCAGACTCCATGAACTCACCTCCTTGTGGTCAGTGCACGAGAACCAAAGCAGGACCACAGTCTCATGCTTAAGTGACCTCAGTCACAGGGTCAGCTCCCACAGGCTACCCTTTCCTCTAGCCTGCCTTGGTACATGTCACAATGCTAGTATATCATGAGCCACGGGCCTAATCACCGTGCTCCTGAGCCATGAACACATTCATGCTCCATCACACTGAGCCATGGGCCTATTCACCATGCTCTTATACACATCTTGAGTCTACAACCACAGTTGCACTCTAATCCTCCTATTTTCGGCTGGGAGAAACCCCACATATTCAACAATATGCGCTCTAGGTAATCCCTTAGGATAAACCTGTTTCACCATCACCAGCTACTGACGATGATGAATCTATGGCCATGGCAAAACTACATGAAATGTTCCACTTTCATTATTTAGTATATTTTAGGTGAATTGTTGAGGCAACCAGGTTATAAAACATAAACAACATTGTGTCACACTATAACTGCCATTATCATATTGCCATGGGATCTCAATCCCTCATCACATAATTCCACTGCCTCTCAAGGCCTTCATCATCATTCATCATCATCATGGGATAACAATCCCTCATGTCATCATTAGAGGATAACACCTCAATCAGGCACTCATCCTTTATCAGGTCACCAGACATTTCTCATCATATTAGTGGTACATGTTATCTCATCAACAAGCAACATCATAATTCAGTGTTATACAAAACACATACACCTCATAGCTCTTACCTGGCTATGAATTCAATTGATAACACCTGCATGGTTAGTATGTACGTTAGGATAGATAACTGGATCACCAAACACAGATCTTTAGAGAACATGTGTCATTAAAATTTTAGGTGCATAAGATTGGAACAACATTCATGATTATGAACACATGAAGCATAAAGTTGTAGATGGTATGTCAAACAACTTATATTAATATTACAAAACCGTGAACATCCACCATGCTCTGTATCTCATTACATCATGAACACAACCATCCCTAAGGATACATCCTTAAACGTTACACAACCATGATCTTATCATCTCACTTCACATCAACCTTAGGTAACAAACATGTCACTGGTCACAACCTATCTATCATATCTCAACAACATAACCAAATATGAGGATCAAGATAACAAGCTCACCAACTAGGGCTCCTAGGCTAGACGCATGCCTCACCAAAGGTATCATCTACCCTCAATGAAGGTGTGACAGGTACCACTATCCCTCACCCAAGGGATATCGGGTAGGGTCATATCCCTCACCCAAAATGCTATCATTCACCACAAAACCTAGGGCTACAAGCCACACATATCGGCCACAAGAAAAATGTGCACTCATGCAGAAGGAGGGTATCGGGCATACTAGAACGAAAGGTGCATCGTGCAACCATGAACCAAGAGGATATCGGGCATCTAGGTACAAAAGTGTATCGGGCAACACCTTCACCCTATCAGCCAACACACTCTATCGCCTAAGCTAGGGTTACGGTTTCCATATCGGGCAACCATCAAGACAGTGTCGCCCACAGCCATAATGCCCAAGGTTGAAACCATGTCGCCCAACAAGAAACCCCTTGGCTAGCACAACATGGTGCCCAAGGAAACTCTCATACCACACAAGGCATGCTACTGTCATCCATCAAATGACACTATGGCGCCCAAGGTAGCCTATCGTTCAAACTAGGGATGTCTACCAAGCATATCGACCAAAGGCATAATGCCCAACAACTCCCTCTAAGGCAAATGTCCATATCGGTCAAAGGCATATCGTACAACAACATCATCTTGGGTAGAGGTTCATATCGGTCAGAAGGGTCAACAGAACACCACTTAGCATATCGCCCAAGACTCATCCCTAGAAGAGGGATATCAGGCAGAACACATCAAAGGGGTATCGTGGAAGGGTTCAAGGACCATGACGAGTGGGTCATCTTCAACCTCAAGGCTGCCACCAAGAAGCCCTAAGAGTTCAAGAGAGTTGGCTCACCTCTCAAGACAATTAAGTGAGAGAGGGGTATTGCACAACTTCCATCATCTATCAAGCAACAAGGAGGTCCATCATAACATATCGTCCAACCAACCAAAGCTCAACTCACCATTGGATTTGGAGACCCTAATCTCACCTCTCAACAACTAAGTGAGAGACGGGTTTTGCCCAAGGAACTCGACATCCATGGTTCGGCCAACCCAAGGCAACCCAAGATAACCATCTCCATAAAGTCTAGGGTACATCTAAAGCAACCTTATAACTATTTAAGAAAGAAACATAGCTAAAAGATGACATGGCCGATCAAGATAGTACATATTGCGCAACATGAAAAATAAGTAGTATAGCTATGGTTAGGAGTTATGTAACCCGCCTCAAGCTCTAAAGCTCCAAGCTCCTAGATCCAAGGCACCACCACAAGAGTTTGGTGTGTGTCGCCCAACACTCCAGCTATATCGGCCACCTCTTACTTCTCCTAGCTCGACCACTAAGGGAAAGGGAAGTAGCTAAAGGAACCAAAGAGCCAAGCAAGCAAAGGAGGAGTTCGTATATATACTATGGGGTGAAGGAGGGAAAGCAAGGCAAGGTGGCACCCGCCCCTAGAACACTTGTCCAAGGAGTGTGCTACATTCTAGCACCCCAATACCCACGCCCATGAGTTGCCACCCACTAAGCAAAGCAACAACCACTTGTCCAAAGATGGTGACACAAACGAGGCTAGGTCAAGAGGGTGTGTGTCACCCAACATGGCAACCCGACACACCATGTCCGAAACAGCCCCTTGCCTGACACAACCAGCACTCCTAGCTGATACACCAAGGTCCAACCCGATACAAGCTCCAACAAGGCTCAACACAGCTCAAACAAGGCTTAACAAAGCCCAAAGCTACTCAAACAAAGAGCCCAACCCATCCTTCAACCTTGGAGGATGCAAGGAGAGAGAAAGACATCTCTCAAGGTGACAAACTTACACACCAACCCTAAAACTTGGGTAATTTGCAATTTGCACCTCAACCTCTCAACAAAGCACAAACAAACCCTAATCACAACTTCAGGTGATTAGCAAGCATCTAAACACAAGGTTTAGGCAAAGCAAATAGGGTAAGCCCAAAATGAAGGTCAGGGTCCTTACAAGCCATAAACCTCTACAAAGGGATTTTGCCCCCCAAAATCCGAAGAGAAAAGCAAGGGATACTTCCTCCTCATTTCTTCCTCAAGCTCCCATGTGGCTTCCACAATGCCACAATGATGCCAAAGAACCTTCACAAGCAACATGTCCTTCCTTTTCAGCTTCTTTACTCTTCTGTCAAGGATCATCACTGGACCTTCTTCGTAGGTCACATCTTCATCCAACTCAACCTCAACCGGCTGTATCATTGTCTCTGTGCATGGATGACTTTTCTTCAGCATACTAACATGGAATATAGGATGTAACCTATGCAACTCTGGTGGTAGTTCTAACTTGTAAGCTACCTTGCCAACATGTGCTATTACCGGATATGGCCCCATATACCTGGGTGCCAACTTGCCTTTCCAGCCAAACCTCAGCACACCTTTCCATGGTGAGACCTTGAGATACACCTTGTCTCCCACCTGGACTCTAGATGTCATCGGCTATTCTCTGCATATGACTTCTGTCTATCCTGAGCCGTTTTCAACTGTTGTTGTATTACTTTGATCTTTTTTGTTGTATGATGTACTAACTCAGGACCCAAAAGCTGATACTCACCAGACTCATACCAACATAGAGGAGATTTGCACTTCCTACCATATAAAGCCTCATAAGGTGCCATGTCGATACTTCGTTGGTAACTATTGTTGTGTGCAGACTCTATCAAACTGAGATGCACATCTCAACTGCCTAGGAACTGCAAACACAAGCTCGGAGAAGATCTTCTAAAGTCTGAATAGTCCTTTCAGACTTTCCATCTATCTGTGGGTGGAAAGCGGTACTAAACCTCAACTGCGTTCCCAATGCTTTGTGCAACTGTTTCCAAAAATGACTCGTGTACTGGGGACCTATGTCGGAGTCTATCGTTGTAGGCACACCGTGCAAACGCACTATCTCATCCACATATATCTGAGCAATCTTTTCTACTATATATGTTGTCTTTACAGATATGAAATGAGTAGACTTCATCAACTTGTCCACTATCACCCAAATGGAATCATGATTCCTAGTTGTCCTTGGCAGACCAACTATGAAATCCATGGTTATATGATCTCATTTCACCTAGCCACAAACTCAGCTACGTCTTTCTTCTAGCCAGGCCACCAATACAGGTCATTTAGATTATGATACATCTTGGTGACACCTGGATGCATAGCATACGTTGATGTGTGCACTTCCTCAAGCACAAACTTCCTCAAATCATCAACATCGGGAACTATCATCATGTGATGATAACAAACTAGTCCATCCTCAGACTCATGGAAGCCATCCCGCTTCTCATTGTCGAACTCTGATCTGATCAACTAAACTGCATCATCTACCTATTGTGCGTCTTTGATCTACTGCCTCAACGTAGGTTTCACTTGAATCTGTGCCAATAGTCCTGCCAACAAAGATACTTCCAACTATACGTTCATCTACCGCAAAGTGACAAACATATCCCGCCTATGGCATATTAAAGAACTTAACTGTGCCCTCTTCATAGGAAGAGAAGAAGACTTTCTTCTAAGCGCATCAGCTACAACATTTGCCTTACCAAGATGATACTCGATGGTGCAATCGTAATCACTGATCAGATCCATCTAGCGATGTTGTCGCATGTTCAGCTCACTCTGTAAGAAGATATACTTCAGGTTCTTATGATCTATAAAGATCTGACACACCTCCACATAAAGATAGTGTCTCCAAATCTTCAACACATGGACCACCGCTGCCAACTCCAAGTCATGTGTTGGATAACTCTCCTCATGTTTCTTAAGTTGTCGCAAAGCGAAAGAAACCACATGATCCTCCTACATTAGCACACAACCTAAGCCTTTCTTGGAAGAATTGCAGAAAAAAAATGTAGCCCTTCCCAAGCTCTGGCAACACCAACATTGGATCACTAGTCAGCTTCTCCTTCAAGCTTTGAAAGGCTCGTTGACAGTGATCATCCCAAACAAAAGGTACATCCTTCCTGGTCAAATTCGTCAACGGCAACGCGATCACACTGAAGTCCTTTATAAACCTCCGATAGTATCCTGCTGAACCCAAAAAACTACTAACTTTAGTTGGTGTTTTCGGTTGCTCCCACTCACCAACTGACTCCACCTTCTTGGGGTCCACTCTGACTCCTTCCACGGATATCACATGACCCAAGAAAGTTACTTCCTACAACCAGAACTCGCACTTATTGAACTTGGCAA
The DNA here is from genome assembly GCA_963693085.1 of Alisma plantago-aquatica. Taxonomy (NCBI): domain Eukaryota; kingdom Viridiplantae; phylum Streptophyta; class Magnoliopsida; order Alismatales; family Alismataceae; genus Alisma; species Alisma plantago-aquatica. The sequence continues at coordinate 1,251,667,059 of OY856412.1, forward strand.
ATGTTGGCGAAGGAGAGTCAATGCTTGTCGAAGATGCCATGCATGCTCTTGACTGTACTAACTGTAGATCAAGATGTCATCTATAAAAACCACAACAAACTGATCTAGAAATGGATGGACCACTCTGTTCATCAGGCCAATAAAAGCAGTAGGCGCATTGGTTAGCCCGAACGGCATAAACACGAACTCAAAGTGACCATACCTCAACCTAAAAGCTGACTTTGGTATGTCATCATCCTTGATCTTCAACTGATGATATCCAGACCATAGATCGATCTTTGAGAACACTGTAGCACCACACAACTGATCAAACAAATCATCTATCCTCAGCAAAGGGTACTTGTTCTTGATCGTATCTTTGTTCAACTGTCGGTAATATATGCACAGACGCATCGATCCATCCTTCTTCTTTACGACCAGGACTGGAGCACCCCACGGCGATGTGCTCGATCTGATGAAACATTTATCCAACAACTCTTGTAATTGCTTCTCCAGTTCTTCCATTTCAGCTGGAGCCATCTTGTACGGTGTCTGAGAAACGGGTTGTCCCTGGCACTAGATTGATCTCAAAGTCAATCTCTCAAGGTGGGGGAACACCACGAAACTCATCGGGAAACACATCCAAGAATTCCCTGACAATAGGCACATCCTCAAGGCAAGAACCTTCTACCTTGGTATCCACAACATGATCTAAGAACGCCTTACATCCTTTCCGGAGCAACTTCTCTGCCACTATAGCTGACGCCAGACACGTCGGAAGAATCTTCCTATCTCCTTGGAAGATCCATGTCTCACCACTATCCGCAAACACTGCTTGCTTGGAACTACAGTCCAGCACAACCTTATACTTCTCTAAGGTATCCATCCCAAGGATCACATTGAATCCATGCATATCAAGTGGTATAAGATCCACTTGTATCTTGTGTCCCGAAAAGGATAGGACACAAGATGGAAATACCTCTCGAAGCATTGAGGAACCATCAAGAGGGGTTTCTAACAACAAGCTATCTTTCTTACAACTAATAGGTAAAAGACAGCTATCAAGCATACTAAGAGCGATAAAAGAGTGTGTAGCACCCGGGTCAACCAAAATAGATACAAAGTAAGAAGAAGACAAATCAGAATGAAATAACTTCATTTGACCTACCACCACTCACAGGTTGACTATCGCCTCTGGCTGACTCATAGCATAGAATCGAGCCATTGCTTGTTGTCCACGTCATTTGCTTCATTGAGTAGACGATCCTGCTTGCGACGCTTGGCCGCATCCTCACCCTCTAGTGCCACTAAACTGCTATCTATTTGTACCTTGTTGATTCTATCTCGGTTGATGTGTCACTTCGACATCTCTTCTTGGGAAATTTGACTTCAAATGCCATGTCTGTCGACAATGATAGCATGACCTGTCCTCTAATTGCGGCCTAAATGGCCATGTCACTGCTACTGAAGCTGTGTTGTAAGCTCTGGATGGTGAATAACCATGCCCTCTTCCTTTACTTGGTGACCACTACGATGGTGCACTAGAACCTTGCCTCACAGAAGGTGCAGAAAACCTCGACTTCTTGTGGCTGTCAAAGCTCTGATTCTGAAACTGAGCAGGCCTTTTCTTAGTCATAGCCTCTCTCTTCTCTCAGACTGACTGTTCAATCCTTCAGACAGACTCCACAAATGTGGCAAACAGCTCTCGGTTTTCTAAAGTAGCAGCAGGTGTTGACAGCTTGGCACTCAAACCTTTCTCAAAACGTTTGATCCTCTCAGCATTTGTTGTCGCCATGTGAGGACAAAACCTTAGCAAGTCCATAAACTTGGATTCATACTCGGTGATGCTTAGAGAACCCTGGCACAAATGCTCAAACTGGTTGATCTTTTCATCGAGATAGGTCTTTGGGAAGTATCAACTCACAAACTCCTGGAGGAAGATGTCCCAACTGATCATCTCACCGGGTCACTTCTCCTCCTTGATGGCCCACCAGTGGCCAGCACTACCTTTCAAAAGGTAGACAGTGTGCTTGACTTTGTCTGCCTCAGGGATGTTGAGGATTCAGAAGGCCTTCTCAAGACCTGTCAGCCACAGATATGCATCCGCTGAATCAGTCGTTCCAGCATAATCTGAAGCTCCGACTTGGCGAAGCCGCTCGAAGGTCTTCCCAATACCTGAAAATTCACCATGGGGAGCATGTGCTCTTGGTAGAAGCACTGGCAATCTATCCACCATGTGATTCATCATAGCCATTACCTGTCGCATGAGGTGTTGGTAGACAGGGTTCTCAAGAATGGGTGGGTCGATTTAGGGGACCTCAAGCACCCGATCTTCATGTTCCTGCAAACCAGCTCCATCAACAGATGCAGCAGCACTGCTCTCGACATCATGTTCTTCATGATTTCCAGACATCTTTAAGCTTTATCTTCTGCTGGGGGCAGAAGGTTATTATAAGAAAATCTAGAAAACTCACAAGAACAGACACATACCTAGTCCTAGATCCCTATAGACTCAGCAAACCTAGCGCTCTGATACCAAACCTTATTGTGACATCCCACTATCACACAGACAACGAAATTCCTGAAAACTACTAGAGGGGGGGTGAATAGAGTTTTATAAATAATTTAACAATTAATTAACTCAAACAACCACAATGAAGATATTGGACAAGGAGACACAGGGTTTAGAGTGGTTCCAACTATAGCAAATACTATAGCCGTCAGTCCACTACCCGGTTGCTTACCCAACCGGGATTTGAAAAGAAATTTATTTTATTACCTCGCAAGGACTTTACATAAAATACAATTTCTTTTCCCAAACCCTTCAAGCAGCCTTCACCTAGAAGTAATCACCCAACCTTGAAGCAACCTTCCCTTGAAGTAGGTGCACCAACTCCCGTTGCACCAGCCTTCTGAAGTAGCTTCCCGTGCGATAGCCTTCTTGAAGTAGCTTGAAGTCCCCTTCTCCACCTGAGAAGTCAACCCTCTCCAATCCGCAGCCTCCAACCCTAGGAGTAGCAAGGAGAGTACAAAAGATAAAAAGGAACAAGAAGGAAAATAGAAATTACAATACCGTTGTAAGCACAAGGCTTGATTTTCCTATATCAAGCGTTTAGATCTCCTAACCAATGTGTATGACAATGTGATTGTAGTGGATAGGAGATACTAGCCTATAGGACACGAAATGGGAGCAATAGGAATGAATGGCAAGTGTAGGAATTGCTCTATTGCTCTAAAACAGATTGCAAGTGAGCATTCAAGCTCAAGTATAGCACAAGTATAGCTTAGGTATCTTTTGGTGTCCTAAGGCATGTCCTATTTATAGGAGTGGCCTATGAATACTTAAGGACGTTCTAGACAACTTCTAGGGGCTTCTAAGTGCTTAACTAGCCGTTAGATATAAGTTAAGTGCATTAGTAACGGCTAGTTACTTTATTCTGCAGTTGCTGTCAGAGACCATCTCGGTCGACAAATGGTTGACCGAGACACCTACTCGGTCGAAGTTTTGTCGACCGACAGGCTCTCTGGATCAACGTTCATTTTCAACTGCCAACTACTTTGTCAGCTGTGTCTAACGACTACTTGGGTCATTCTCGGTCGAGGAGTTTGTCGACCGAGAGTGTCTCGGTCGAGGAGTGTGGTCGACCGAGATTGACTCTGTTTTCAATCTTTTAATTAACCACTAAGCATGTGTATGAGTGTACATATGTGATCCTATTTGAAGGGGATGACCTATCTAAGTGTGGTGATTAGCTAGGAAGATCCAACGCTTGATTTACATGCAATCTAAGTACTTGTACATTATATATTTGTACAAGTTTTTACAACAGTGATTACATTGCATAGAAATATAAATATGTAAGCTCTTTGGATTTTCCCTAGTTACTTTGTCATCCACCTTAATCCTGCACACTCAAGTAGCTCGTTAGATCAACAAGAATGAAATGTTTGTCATCATCGAAACAAAGGGATTTATCATAATGTCCAATTTATCCAACAATCTCCCCCTTTTTGAAGATGACAAACATTTCCTAAAATATGAAATAAGAAAATATAAAGCATGTGAGTTTCATATCTGAAGATTACCTTTTGTAGCCATTCTTGTTTTACAAGTGAGTGCTGGCCATCAAGATGAAACTCATTTATATTTATATTTTTGATTTTATATTCTTTCTCCCCCTTTGTCATTTCAAAAAGATATCCAGGTTTAAACATTTTATTTCTTCTCCCCCTTAATTTTATATTAAGCTCCCCCTTAAATAGATATCCTATTAGGAACATGGATTTATGTCTAATTTATCCACAATTTGGTTCTCAATCATTTGCAAAGGATGTTAAGCCTTGAAATGATATGAGATTCCCTTAAGCTTATGATGAATGTATATTTATTTCTCATCTATCAAGGGATGTTAAGCCCTAAATTAAATGAGAGTCCTTTTAATCTTAGAGTACAAAAAAAAATGTCTCCAACCAAAACAAGGGATGTTAAGCCCTGATTAGTTTAGAGAGTTCCTTTAAGAGCAAGATATATCATTTTGATGAAATTCTTTTTCATACAAATTACTTTTAAGAATCCGAAGGTCATAACAAACTCCAAATGATGTTAACAATGTTTTTGTAAGCTTCATAATCAAATAATCAAATTTGTTTTTATAAGCTCCCCCTTAATCTTACAATTTAAGCAATTTAAGGCTTTTAAGGTCACAAATGGTAAATTTTTGATTTTGACCTTTATCAAAAGTATACTAAGATTAAGTTCAATAAATTGATGTCCAAATAAGCATTTTGTCAAAGCTTATTTTAGGTCGCCCTTGACTACGAGCATGGCGCCCCTTGGCTAAATTTTGTTTTAACCAAGAGGCAAAAATTGCAGATTTCCAAATAAGCATTCATATCAATTTTGATGCATGTTTAAGTGATACTAAACATGAAAGCATAATGAATATTTCAAATCTTTTAAAAATATCAATTGAAAACACTGTTCTTTTTGCAAGCATTTCTAAGATATAAATCACCAATAAGTCCTTTTGCTTGCTTATGTAATGATAGAACAATTAAAAGCATGTAATGATAAAACAGAAATTTTCTTTAAACTAAGCATAATTTTGGTTTTTTAATCAAATTAATTTCACATAATCTTTCAAGAATGATTTCCATAATTTATGCTTTATTTGTACAGTCATTAACCACAAATAGACAACAGTTTTGATCAATTTCATAAGAATTCAGCAACATTCTGAAAAACAGTGACATGCTCGGTCGACAATTTCTCGACCGAGGTTTACTCGGTTGACAAATTCTCGACCGACCGAATTTCTGGAAAGTGTTCAGAATTCTATTTCAAGTACAATATAGACTGTATCTAATTCAATTATTTCAAAGATCAGTTTGAGATAAACATATGAATATCAAGGTAACATTTAGATCAAATCTCAACTTATCATATTCAAAATTTTAAGTTTCAAGGACCTTAATTGAGATAAATTTTCAAGTTAGAAATTTTAGTTACTTGAATCATTTTGTTACCCCTTTTCGTTAAGTTGAGATAGACATAAGGATGTGCAATTTAAAGTATTCAGTCATATCTCAACTTAGTCTAGTCAATTCAATTTGGGGGTTTCGGAACCCATACTAACTCAACATTCCTTTTCTTGTATGGGCATGAAAAAGAGTAATGTCCAAGACGTGAGCAATAATGGCAACATATAGAATCAACCTCAAGTCTTTTTCTATGGTTTTGTTCTAGGTTGTTCTTTGGTACAAATGTGGCTTGATGTGCTCGTGTCTTTTTCCAACTAGGTTGTTGATAAGATTTCTCTTTGGGCTTATAACCTAGTCCTCTTCTTCCAATTTGATGATGGGAATTATCCAATATTCTATCAAGGATTCCATTGTTGCTTAACCTACTGACTTTTTGTTGCAACTTAACGATCTCATCCATTCTTTTCTTAATGTCTAGTTTTGTTTGATCTAGATTGGATGATAAAGAATTCCTTTCTTTCACTATATTGTCATAATCTACATGGGTGCACAATATAGGTTGTTTTTGAAAGTCATTTAACTTTGCAAGTAATTCAACCTTTTCTTGATATAGAAGATCATAATTTGTTTCTAGAGTAAAAATCTTCACTTCACTACTACTTAGAGATGATTTCAAAGTACGGTTTTCAGAAACAATGTCATCTTTTTCAAAACCAAGAGTATTCAATTTAGCATATAAATCATCATTTTCGGATGTAAGAGCAAGAAGTCTAGCATTTAACTCATCGTTTGTTTTATTAGACTTCTTTAATTTCTTCTTGCACTCAATATACTTATTGTGTGTTTCTTCAAGACTAGAAATTAGCTCTTCTTTTGATAAATCAAGAAGGCTTACCTCTTCTTCTTCCTCCTCATTGGTTGTTGCAATGAAACAATTCTTATGGACCTCTTTCTTCTTTTCTTTCCATGGACAGCCGATTGTTGTATGGTTCGTTCCTAAACACCAATTGCATCTTGTTGAAAGTTGGTCCAAGTTGCTCCTTTGCCTGCGGTTGTAGTCACCTCCACCCTTCATTCTTCAAGACCTGGTTAGGGTTCCTTGAAGCCTGCTCTGATACCAATTGAAAACTACTAGAGGGGGGGTGAATAGAGTTTTATAAATAATTTAACAATTAATTAACTCAAACAACCACAATGAAGATATTGGACAAGGAGACACAGGGTTTAGAGTGGTTCCAACTATAGCAAATACTATAGCCGTCAGTCCACTACCCGGTTGCTTACCCAACCGGGATTTGAAAAGAAATTTATTTTATTACCTCGCAAGGACTTTACATAAAATACAATTTCTTTTCCCAAACCCTTCAAGCAGCCTTCACCTAGAAGTAATCGCACAACCTTGAAGCAGCCTTCCCTTGAAGTAGGTGCACCAACTCCCGTTGCACCAGCCTTCTGAAGTAGCTTCCCGTGCGATAGCCTTCTTGAAGTAGCTTGAAGTCCCCTTCTCCACCTGAGAAGTCAACCCTCTCCAATCCGCAGCCTCCAACCCTAGGAGTAGCAAGGAGAGTACAAAAGATAAAAAGGAACAAGAAGGAAAACAAAAATTACAATACCGTTGTAAGCACAAGGCTTGATTTTCCTATATCAAGCGTTTAGATCTCCTAACCAATGTGTATGACAATGTGATTGTAGTGGATAGGAGATACTAGCCTATAGGACACGAAATGGGAGCAATAGGAATGAATGGCAAGTGTAGGAATTGCTCTATTGCTCTAAAACAGATTGCAAGTGAGTATTCAAGCTCAAGTATAGCACAAGTATAGCTTAGGTATCTTTTGGTGTCCTAAGGCATGTCCTATTTATAGGAGTGGCCTATGAATACTTAAGGACGTTCTAGACAACTTCTAGGGGCTTCTAAGTGCTTAACTAGCCGTTAGATATAAGTTAAGTGCATTAGTAACGGCTAGTTACTTTATTCTGCAGTTGCTGTCAGAGACCATCTCGGTCGACAAATGGTCGACCGAGACACCTACTCGGTCGAAGTTTTGTCGACCGACAGGCTCTCTGGATCAACGTTCATTTTCAACTGCCAACTACTTTGTCAGCTGTGTCTAACGACTACTTGGGTCATTCTCGGTCGAGGAGTTTGTCGACCGAGAGTGTCTCGGTCGAGGAGTGTGGTCGACCGAGATTGACTCTGTTTTCAATCTTTTAATTAACCACTAAGCATGTGTATGAGTGTACATATGTGATCCTATTTGAAGGGGATGACCTATCTAAGTGTGGTGATTAGCTAGGAAGATCCAACGCTTGATTTACATGCAATCTAAGTACTTGTACATTATATATTTGTACAAGTTTTTACAACAGTGATTACATTGCATAGAAATATAAATATGTAAGCTCTTTGGATTTTCCCTAGTTACTTTGTCATCCACCTTAATCCTGCACACTCAAGTAGCACGTTAGATCAACAAGAATGAAATGTTTGTCATCATCGAAACAAAGGGATTTATCATAATGTCCAATTTATCCAACAATTCCATGTGAAAATGTGTGAAACATCCATAAACCACATGTTACCAGAAATACGGGTTAATTAAAAATGATTGCAAAAAGCAGATAAGTAAAGAAACTATTACATCCAGATCCTTATCTTGCAAGGAAACATGTTATATAAACATATATGAACCTTAATACGTGTCCACAGTTCATAGGATCCAACTGTCACATAGGCACAAAGAGTTCACCACCTGTTTATGTACAGAACAGGCCATACCGGGCCAACAGTAGGATAAACAAAGCTACATCAGTTATACATCGTGAAACGTAATCAAAACACCTCCAGGAACCTGAGAGCACAGGGATGACTCTAGGACTCTACTACAAAACAACAAAAACAACAACATATCCATATCTTGCCTCTTACTATTCTTCTTGCTGCTCGGCCGCAACCTCACGACCACCACCACGTCTAGCACGCTCACCTAAAAAGATTGTAAACCAGTGGGGTGAGATACACAGTCCCAGTGAGAAACATAACTCCCTGCCCAAACTATGAAACTTTAGAGAAGCTTAAGAAGATAACAAAAGTAAGCAGATTAAATGAGCAACATACTGAGCAGAACTAACTTTATTAACAATCTTACCAAGATTCTAGGAGACTTATAACCAGATATTTTTTATGGAACATGATTGACAAGATAAGCTTTATAAGAACTTATCACAAGATATGAGGAATGTACAAATAACTGCAAGATATAACTAGAGCAACTATACAAGCAAGGCTTCAACCAATGTTCCGTCTTTTGCCCTACGCAGTACATACTATACAACTAGATTACCATTTTATTATGCCCTCAGCAAGTGAGTCATACCGCTCAAATCCAACCTTTTGTTGCGAAGCCCAAAACCGGTTCCATACAAGGTCAATGGGAGAGCCTGAGTCCATGACCTCACCTCCTCGTGGTCAGTGCACGAGAACCAAAGAAGGACCACAGTTTCATGCTTAAGTGACCTCAGTCACAGGGTCAGCTCCCGCAGGCTACCCTTTCCTCTAGCCCGCCTTGGTACAGGTCACGACACTAGTATATCATGAGCCACGTGCCTATTTACCGTGCTCCTGAGCCATGAACGCATTCATGATCCATCACACTGATCCATGGGCCTATTCACCATGCTCGTATACACATCTTGAGTCCACAACCGTAGTTGTACTCTAATCCTCCTATTTTCGGCTAGGAGAAACCCCGCATATTCAACAATATGCACTCCAGGTAATCCCTCAGGATAAACCTATTTCACCATCACCAGCTACTGACGATGATGGATCTATGGCCAGGGCAAAACTACATGAAATGTTCCACTTTCATTAATTAGTATATTTTAGGTGAATTGTTGAGGCAACCAGGTTATAAAACATAAACAACATTGTGTCACACTATAACTGCCATTATCATATTGCCATGGGATCTCAATCCCTCATCACATAATGCCACTGCCTCACAAGGCCTTCATCATCATTCATCATCATCATGGGATAGCAATCCCTCATGTCATCATTAGAGGATAAAACCTCAATTAGGCACTCAGCCTTTATCAGGTCACCAGACCTTTCTCATCATACTGGTGGCACATGTTATCTCATCAACAAGGAACATCATAATTCAGTGTTTTACAAAACACATACACCTCATAGCTCTTACCTGGCTATGAATTCAATTGATAACACCAGCATGGTTAGTATGTACATTAAGATAGATAACTGGATCACCAAACACAAATCTTTAGAGAACATGTGCCATTAAGATTTTAGGTGCATAAGATTGGAACAACATTCATGATTATGAACACATGAAGCATAAAGTTGTAGATGGTATGTCAACCAACTTATATTAATATTATAAAATTGTGAGCACCCACCATGCCCTATATCTCTTAAAATCATGAAGACAACCATCCCTAAGGATACATCCTTAAAAACTTATTGTGACATACCGCTATCACACAGACAATGAAATGCCACGGGAAAACGTGTGGAACATCCATAAACCACATGTTACTAGAAATAGGGGTTAAATTAAAACTGATTGCGGAAAGCAGATAAGTAAAGAAACTATTACATCCAGATCTTTATCCTGCAAGGAAACATGTTATATAAACATACATGAACTTTAATACGTGTCCACAGTTCATAGGATCCAGCAGTCACATAGGCACAAAGAGTTCACCACCTGTTTATGTACAGAACAGGCCATACCAGGCCAACGGCAGGATAAACAAAGCTACATCAGCTATACATCGTGTAATGTCGTCAAAACACCTCCAGGGACCTGAGAGTGTAGGGATGACTCTAGAACTCTACTACAAAACAACCAAAACAACAACATATCCATCTCTTGCCTCCTATTATTCTTCTTGCTGCTCGGTCGCAACCTCACGACCACCACTACATCTAGCACGATCACCTAAAAAGGTTGTAAACCAGCGGGGTGAGACACACAGTCCCAGCAAGAAACATAACTCCCCGCCGAAACTATAAAACTTCAGAGAAGCTTAAGCAGATAACCAAAGTAAGCAGATTAAATGAGCAGCATACTGAGTAGAACTAACTTTATTAACAATCTTACCAAGATGTCTAGGAGACATATAACCAGATATTCTTTATGGAACATGATTGACAAGATAAGCTTTATAAGAACTTATCACAAGATATGAGGAACGTACAAATAACTGCAAGATATAGCTAGAGGAACTATACAAGCAAGGCTTCAACCAATGTTCTGTGTTTTGCCCTAAGCAGTACATACTATACGGCTAGATTACCATTTTATTATGCCCTGAGGAAGTGAGTTGTACCGCTCAAATCCAACCTTCGGCTGTGAAGCCCAAAATCAGTGCCATACAAGGTTAATGGGAGAGTCAGACTCCATGACCTCACCTCCTCGTGGTCAGTGCACGAGAACTAAAGCAGGACTACAGTCTCATGCTTAAGTGACCTCAGATACAGGGTCAGCTCCTGTAGGCTACCCTTTCCTCTAGCACGCCTTGGTATAGGTCACAGTTCTAGTATATCATGAGCCACAGGCCTATTCACCGTGCTTCTGAGCCATGAACGCATTCATGGTCCATCACACTGAGCCATGGGCCTGCTCACCATGCTCTTATACACATCTTGAGTCTACAACCGCAGTTGCACTCTAATCCTCCTATTTTTGGCTAGGAGAAACCCCACATATTCAACAATATGCGCTCCAGGTAATCCCTCGGGATAAACCTGTTTCACCATCACCCGCTACTGACGATGATGGATCTATGGCTAGGGCAAAACTACATGAAATGTTCCACTGTCATAAACTAGTATATTTTAGGTGAATTGTTGAGGCAACTAGGTTATAAAACATAAACAACATTGTGTCACACTATAACTGCCATTATCATATTGCCATGGGATCTCAATCCCTCATCACATAATACCACTGCCTCTCAAGGCCTTCATCATCATTCATCATCATCATGGGATAACAATCCCTCATGTTAGCATTAGAGGATAACACCTCAATCAGGCACTCAGCCTTTATCAGGTCACCAGAACTTTCTCATCATACTGGTGGTACATGTTATCTCATCAACAAGGAACATCATAGTTTAGTTTTATTCAAAACACATACACCTCATAGCTCTTACCTGGCTATGAATTCAATTGATAACACATGCATGGTTAGTATGTACATTAAGATAGATAACTGGATCACCAAACACAGATCTTTAGAGAACATGTGCCACTAAGATTTTAGGTACATAAGATTAGAACAGCATTCATGATTATGAACACATGAAGCATAAAGTTGTGGATGGTATGTCAAACAACTTATATTAATATTACAAAACTGTGAGCATCCACCATGCCCTATATATCATAACATCATGAAAACAACCATCCCTAAGGATACATCCTTAAAGGTTACACATCCATGATCTTATCATCTCGCTTCACATCAACCTTAGGTAACAAACATGTCACTGGTCACAACCTATCTATCATATCTCAATGACATAACCAAAGATGAGGCTCAAGATAACAAGCTCACCAACTAGGGTTCCCGGGCTAGACACATCCCTCGCCAAAGGTATCGTCTACCCTCACCAAAGGTGTGGCGGGTAGCAATATCCCTCACCCAAGGGATATCGGGTAGGGTCATATCCCTCACCTAAAACGCTATCGGTCACCACAAAACCTAGGGCGCCAAGCCACACATATCGGCCACAAGCAAAACGTGCACTCATGCACAAGGAGGGTATCAGGCAGACTAGAACTAAAGGTGCATCGTGCATCCATGAACCAAGAGGATATCGGGCATCCAGGTACAAGAGTGTATCGGGCAACACCTTCACCCTATCAGACAAGACACTCTATCGCCTAAGCTAGGGTTAGGGTTTCCATACGGGCAACCATCAAGACCGTGTTGCCCACAGCCATAACGCCCAAGGTCAAAACCATGCCGCCCAACAAGAAACCCCTTGGCTAGCCCAACATGGTGCCCAAGGAAACTCTCATACCGCCCAAGGCACACTACTGTCATCCATCAAACGACACCATGGCACCCAAGGTAGCCTATCCTTCAAACTAGGGATGTCTACCAAGCATATCGACCAAAGGCATAATGCCAACAACTCCCTCTAAGGCAAAGGTCCATATCGGTCAAAGGCATATCGCCCAACAACATCATCTTGGGTAGAGGTTCATATCGGTCAGAAGGGTCAACAGAACACCACTTAGCATATCGCCCAAGACTCATCCCTAGAAGAGGGATATCGGGCAGAACACATCAAAGGGGTATCGTGCAAGGGTTCAAGGACCATGACGGGTGGGTCATCTTCAACCGCAAGGATGCCACCAAGAAGCCCTAAGAGTTCAAGAGAGTTGGCTCACCTCTCAAGACAATTAAGTTATAAGGGGGTATTGCACAACTTCCATCATCTATCGGGCAACAAGGAGGTCCATCATAACATATCGGCCAACCAACCAAAGCTCAACTCACCATTGGATTTGGAGACCCTAACCTCACCTCTCAACAACTAAGTGAGAGAGGGGTTTTGCCCAAGGAACTCCACATCCATGGTTCGACCAACCCAAGGCAACCCAAGATAACCATCTCCACAAAGTCTAGGGTACATCTAAAGAAACCTTATAACCATTTAAGTAAGAAACATAGCTAAAAGATGACATGGCCGATCAAGATAGAACATATAGCATGCAACATGAAAAAGAAGTAGTATAGCTAGGGTTAGGAGTTATGTAACCTGCCTCAAGATCCAAAGCTCCAAGATCCTAGCTCCAAGGCACCACCACAAGAACAAAAGGTGTGCCGCCCAACACTCCAGCTATATCGGCCACCTCTTGCTTCTCCTAGCTCAGCCACCAAGGGAAAAGAAAGCAGCTAAAGGAACCAAAGAGCCAAGCAAGCAAAGGAGGAGTTTGTATATATACTATGGGGTGAAGGGGGGAAAGCAAGGCAAAGTGGCACCCACCCCTAGCACACTTGTCCAAGGAGTGTGCCTATTGCTAGCACCCCAAAACCCACGCCCATGAGTTGCCACCCACTAACCAAAGAAACATCCACTTATCCAAAGATGGTGAAACAAACGAGGCTAGGTCAAGAGGGTGTGTGTTTCCCAACATGGAAACCCAACACACCATGGCCGACACAGCCCCTTTCCTGACACAACCAACACTCCTGGCCGATACACCAAGGCCCAACCCGATACAAGCTCCAACAAGGCTCAACACAACTCAAACAAGGCCTAACAAAGCCCAAAGCTACTCAAACAAAGAGCCCAACCCATCCTCTCAACCCTGGAGGATGTAATGATAGAGAAAGACATCTCTTAAGGTGACAAACTTACACATCCACCCTAAAAATTGGGTAGTTTGCAATTTGCACCTCAACCTCTCAACAAAGCACAAACAAACCCTAATCACAACTTCGGGTGATTAGCAAGCATCTAAACACAAGGTTTAGGCAAAGCAAACATGGTAAGCCCAAAATGAAGGTCCGGGTCCTTACAAGAACAAACTAGGGGACATGTCATTTTGGTTACAAATATATTATCTTTCACTCAAATTGTAGGAGGACATGTTCAGTTGGAATGGTATTTTCCTGAGTAAATCAATTTGTGTGATGAATCACGACATGAGATTTAAAAGGTCAGAGAATGTGACGACTCATGTATTTGTTCTATATGCCTCTACCTTCTTGAATGACTTGAAAATTGAAAGTGGATAGAGTGATACTTACATCTTTAAATATGAATGGGAACTAGGTAGGTGCTTGAACTTTTGCAATTTTAGGCATAAAACTAGCATTTGCATGGTGTCCATTGAGAGTTCTCAAAAAAATTCTTTTGACAGTCATAGAAAGAAAAAGGTATGAAAGCTGAAAAAAGGAGCTAATGAGCAATCTACATATAATGAGGAATTAATTGATGCATTTGTAGATATACCTCAAAATGTAGGTAATGTCTTGGTGTTAATTTCTTTTGAAGATTTTGCAACACTAGTTGTTCTAAGAAATCATGCACACTAAGAAGTCAAGCACTGCTATTAAGATCCCTATTCTTTGTGCTAAATTCCTGAGCAAAAATCCCAGAGGAAGATGTCTAAGTCTCTCCACCAAATGATATACCAAAGTATGGATAAGATAACTAGGCATATTGAACCATCTTCAAATAAGTTTTCTTTGTTGGACCAAACTAAAATAGTTTGTACACCCAAAGGTGTAAGATTGTACAAGATTATTTGAAATAGATGGACATTTCTCTGTTGTTTCGTTCGGGAAGGGGTAGATAAATTCTGCCATATATAGAATAAGATCTATAGATTAAAGTTGTGCATATATTATGGAGTCCAGAGCCAAAGCTAATAATATTCCCTATGTTGTTTATGCAACTCTAAAGGACTCTACATATAGAATTCCAATTTTTATTCTAATACATGTATTATTATTATTTAGAAAGAGCTAAAAATACATATCAATATGATTCAAGAAAATGAGAAAAGTATTCATTGTTATGTAAATTTTGAATTCCAGATTGAACCTCTCAGTTATTTATGGTGTTGATGGTGACAAAGATAGGACATGTTATGGAATGCTTATCTTCTATTAGGAATTTTGTTACACATGCATGGTGTGTCATCGAAGACTTCAATGTCATTTGGTTAAAAAATATAAAAATTGCCAAGAAGCCTCCTGCTACTTCTAGTATGGAGACTTCAATAATGCTCTGACTACTACTTGTCTTCTTTATATACTAAATAAAATCTCTTTCTTCCCTTGGGACAAAAATTGCAAAGAAGAGACCAACACTTGTTCAAAAACTAACATGATTGTTTTTGCAATCTTGATTTGCTTAAAGTTTTTTTAATGCTTAGGGTAAAGTACTATCCACTATTGTTAATGACAAGTAAATTCTCACCATTTCTATACTTCAAAATAAGCTCAAATTCCCTTCAAATTTATTAGTTTTTGGGCTAGTCAACCTAGTTTCTTGAAACTGGTTGAAGATACTTTCTCTAGTTCTACTTGTAAAGGGGCATCTATGTTTAGATTATACAAAAATCTCAAACATATTTCTCTTACAAAGTGGAATAGAGATATTATTAGTAATTTTACTATTAAAGCTAGGAAACTTGAAGCTAAAGCTCAATTACTCCCAAGAATTCTAATCTCGTTAACACTCCTTGTAGATGGAACTAAAGGAGACTAGACTTAAAGTTGTCATTTCTCTATAAGAGGAGGAATGCTTCTTTATGAAAAAGTCAAGGATTTAATGGCTCAAAGTAGGTAGCAAAAATACTTCTTTTTTCACCTCTCTTTATACTACAAGACTCGAGAACACTACATATAGTTTGAACATTAATGGTTTCATAATTAATGATACCAAAGAGATAACCAAGCATATTGTTTCTCACTATTATGGTATTTTCAAATCTACTATATTAATGTTATTTTCTCGCATGATGAATCATATCTAAAAATGTCTCATGCACAAATTATGTCCTACAAAAGTGGGTGACAAAAAGGTGGTAATGGATATCTTCAATAGTCAAAATTTACATAAGGCCCTTGGGCTTGATTGTTCTAATGTAGTTTTTAACATGACTTGTTAGAATAAGGTTGGCAATGATGTTAGTAAGTGTCATTCTTAGTTGTTCTTAACAATTCTAAGATGATCAAGGTGCAATACGTCTTTTCTAACACTTATTCTGAAATGTCTTGATATGTTTTGTAAGGATTTTAGAGTCACTTCTTCTTATGATATCATCCATGGAGTTATTACTAAGATGCTTGTCAATACGACGAAGTTTACTTGGCCTTATTTTATTGATCTCAATAAAGTATCTTTTATGTATGGAAGGAAAGCATGGGAGTTTGTTCTTCTTACAAATGAATTTCTCACTACTTACCCTAATATCTATAGGTCTAATAAGATGTGCACTAAAGTTGATATATCAAAATCCCATGATAAAATGAACATATAATTTATCATATTCATTATGAGAAAGACAGACTTTCATAATTGTTGTTTGGAGTGGATTAGTGCTTGTATCAACATTGAATCTTTCAAAGTTATTATTTAGGGTTCTCTCTCCAACCCTTTTCTTGCACATAGGTGGATTGAGAAAAACCATGTGATCACATCATGTTAACAAAGTAAAAATAAAGTCTGATTCCAAGAAAAGGTGGCTTATCTCTCTAGTGTGGTAGAGTAAATAATTTGAACTCTTTTCTCTTACCATATATTTTTGTCTTTTTCTTTCATATACCTAAAAACATTAATGATGATTTAGAAAGCACTTTTAAGAAGTTCATTTGGGGTGATACAAATGAAAAGAAACATTTTCATACAGTCTAGTGATTTGTCATTCGTTATATAAGATCTGAATGAGGTTTAGATATTAGATCCATTGGTGATTAGTCTATGGATATCTTGTTAACAATTCTATTGGATATAGCTAGTGGTAAAAAGTCCACTTTCAATTAAGTAGATGCATGAAGAGTATAACTATAATCAGTCACCATGACTATCAAATTAAAATTTCGTTCATGTTGGCTTTCGAGAAAGATGCTAAAACACATATATCATTTGAGATATAAAACATCTTTAGTATTGGTAAGGTGAGAACCTTTTGTTGTGGAGGGGCCCATGGATCCCTTGGGGTTATGACCGCCTCAAGATTATTGATATATGATGTGTCTCTACCCACCTAGAAATATACAATGGCTATACATGACATTAGAGCACACATGGATTCAACATTTATAAAACCCCATTTGGATAGACTCTTATATAACAATCCACAAGTGCAAATTCTTGAGATGCAGTACAAGAGCGGAGAGTTGGGTTTGAACCCAAGAGAGAGTGGGGAATTAGAGTTTTTTTGTGCATTTTAGATTCCTAAAGCAAGGGATTACAATTTTTATGGTTATTTGGATTTTTAATCACATTAAGGTTGCATGCAAGGAGATGACAAGAAGTAAATGTAGACTACAACTAGAAACTAGGGTTACCTAATTAAACACCATAAGAAATTACAATTATAAGTAAATCAATCCTAATTATCCTAAATATGCAAATACTACACTAAAATAGATAGAGTAAACAAAGCAAGGAAGAGGTTACACCTGAAGACTAACAATTACACTATCTAAGAAATTAGGCAATCCAAACAAACAACTATGGCAAGGGTTACTTCATTTAACTTAACAAAAAGCAACTACATGAACAACAAGTCTAACTAATTAATTAATTGAATTAACTAGCAAAATCAATCTAGGGCTTACGCAATTGATTAAGAATATTGGGTTGATTTGGGGTAATGTCAATCTCAACCTAGTTGGGGCTACCACAAGCACAATTAATTCAAATATGCAAACAAATAGAAAACATCAAGCTAGGTGATCGTGAATTTCCCTAAACTACTAGTTGACCAAGGATGGAACAGGGAGCGCACAGGGGAACTTAATTTAACCATGTATGCCTTTAGATGCATTGATGGGAGAGGTAAAAGTGAGTAACTATAAAATCCCAAAGTTCAACTATATAATTTAGAATCCTTAATGGAGTTTTATAACTACAAATTAAGTAATGAACCTAGTACAAGTAGCCCAAATAATTTAATTCATTTGAATTTTGATATAAAAGATAAAGAAATGATTTATCCTTTTTATTTTCCTTTATGCACAAATAGTTTCCATTTTATCTCAAAATGTGAAGAAATGAATTTACTTTCTCTCTTTTCTCTCTCCTCTAAATAACTCATCCAAAATATATTAAAGGTAATAAGAAAAGGAACTAACTGGAGGGGGCATTCGATAGCTCAAGTGGTGCGGCTTGGTAACACCTCACTGAAAGGTCTCGGGTTCTACTCTTAGCGTCGACCGTGGTGCAATAATGGTTGGCATTTTAATGGGCACTCCATAGTGTCCCCCAATGACACGGCTGGTCCCGGGGTTTACTCTTGGCTGGGTGGGGTCCAATAGTGGCCAATCTTGGGAGGGGTTCCTCATTATAAAAAAAGGCACTAACTGGATTAACACCTTTGATTACAAATCTTACTTCAATTAACCAACTATGGAAAGTCTCTTTAATAGATTTATCCTTTTCTAACAAATTAAATAAATCAATAATAATCCCTATTTTAATACATTAGTAATTAGTGAATGAAAACCCAAGTTAAGTGGCTAGGAACATTTTGGACCACCTAATTAGCTTATTGTTAAAGTTTGAAGTCATTATGACCTTGTTTTACCCCTCAAACTAATTAGGAATAATTGGAATATAGTATATATAAGAGTTATAAAAAATCATTTTATGCAATGATTAAACCTAAAGTCTGAGTATTTCCAATGTCACTCTCCTCATTCTCTCTATTTCCCTTTTTATACATTATGATCCTACAACTACAACTTAACAACCAGATCCTATGGCACTTCCATCATCTTCTTCCCCACTTTTTACACAAAGATAGAAATCTAGTAGAATGATTTCTTCTACAACCTCTCTCCCCTTGTCTCTTAGCCTTTTTGGAAGTTTCTTCTCCTCCAAGACCTTTATTCCTTCCCAAATCAAACAAGCTATCACTAGCTCTCCTCGTGATGAAATTCCCATTAGAAGCTCCTCATATTCTCAACACCACGGAGCCCAACCGCCACCACATGGATTCACACCCCTATTCAAGGGACCTAAAACCTTTAACAGACCTTGCACCTTTCTCCTACACCTACAATTTGTCCTCTAATGCCCCTAGATAACCCAACCTACTTGGTCTTCCTCATGGTGATCATCACCTCCCCTCATCCCTTGCCACCACCAATTGTGCAATTGATGATCCAATTTGTATAGTCCATTCACTATTCTTGTTTCCCCTACTTTTTTTTACCTTGTATTTCCTCTAAAAGTTGTACCCATAGCCTAGTTCTTAGTGATTGTCGTCGTTCATCGCTAGGCCATAGTAGTGGGACCTATGAAAGAGGAAACAATAGTGCTGATACCTCAAGGATCATTTTTTGAACTTGAGTTATATGGCTTAGAAATGTCATAGTGGTTTCCTTTTCTAACTATCTTTAGCTATTTCTCATCTCTCTCCAGAAATTTCCAAAAGCACAAGGGTACTTGTAACATCCCAATTTTTAGAGCTAGTTAAAAACTTAGAATGGAGTTCCATCTAAATAATAATAGTTGAGGTGTTTTAATGCAAAAGACCAATAATGGTTGTCCTCGTATGAATATAGGATGAGAAAACTTAAATTAAGACTCAAGTTCATATTTCACATTCAAATGTGCATCAATTAACTCATGTTAACCCTCCTTTCTTTTCTCTCTCCTCCACAATGGCCATTAATCATAGGATGAGGTTAAAAAGGTGACCATGTTACTTTTGAATGATTAATTGAGTATATCTCGAATTTTGACTTAAGGATGCAATAAGAACAATCTTTTCAAATTATATCACCATTTAGATGCATTTTGAATTAAAGTTAATAACCAATATAGAATTTATGGACCAAAATATATACAAAACTGAAATCTTATTGTTTAGTAATGTTTTAGACCCTCTAATTAATCCATGATTCAAATTTGAGATCATTTGGACCCTGTTTGACCCTCCAATCAAATTTAGAAAGGTTTGAATATGGTTTTCCTAAAGCATTAATCGAATTTACATTGAATGCCTTAAATTTCCTTAAGTTCTGGCTCATTTATCATGTCATGCCCCCAATTTCTTTTCTTTCCTTATAAGTGTGTGATCCGATGGTCCACATTTAATTATTCGATGATCCAATGGCTATGCATTCATCCCCTACCTTTGACAGTTTCACAGTCTGGGATCGTTTCACAGTAGCTCTTTTCCCGACCTCATTCTCTCTTGTCATTACAACTCTACCTGAGATTTCTTCTCCATCAGTTTCGTCTCATCACCCCAAACTTGATGATGCTTCATTCATCCCCTCTCTCACTCTATAGGAGAAACACCCATTTTAGGGCTCCAAGGCCCTCTCATGCTGCTTGTACAGACACCATCACAGTTGCACCCACTATTGTTTTAGGGTTCCAAAAGCTCTGTCGGCCATCACTAGTTTCTCCTCCTCATTCAATTCTTCCTCTAGTATCCTTATGATCGCTAACCTACTTAGAGTGTGTCTTCGGCGACCCTAGCTTTGCCTCAGTCACTGGCGCTCATTTCTGTAAAATCATTATTTGGGTAAGCATCTATGCATATGCACCGATATTTCCTTGAGTTTTTACGTCTTGGTTTGCCTTGGTTCATCGCATCTTGTAACCAAGGTTGGACTTCTCATCGGAGGTCACTACCATGGCTGCCTAGTAGCTCTACAACCACGGAATTCACATCTTTGCCTTTGCCTTGCTCCAATGATCGTTGTTTTGGCCTTTGTGAATGCTTTCTCGTTGTTATTCAAAGGCTTGGGTGTGACAGACCTGACCCCCGTCTCTATCATGGTGGGAGAGGAATCTGGAGATCCAGACCAAAGAATGGCCCATTTCATGGCTCGTTGACTTCGAGACAAGCTAAGGAACCAGTTGATGGTCTCAAAACTTTGTGAAAATGCAAGATGATCAAAGTTGCATTTCGTCTTCTTGCTCCTAAAGCGAAGCTCGAACCATGGCTCACAAGGGAAGATCCTTGGTCAGTCAATGACCATGGGTCCCCCACAATTTTTATCAACCGATTAATATCACAGGGGCAATAAGGGTATTCTGGTTCCTTTTTCTTTCTTTTTTGCAAGTTTATAGTTACGCTGAAAAGACCAGTTTGCTCGTGCCTATTTGATTACATGTAACATGTGCCTAAGACCCTTTGGTCATTTCATTATTTATTTACATCTGATTATTCACCAATTTCAATGATGTCATTCCTAATGCTTCCTGCTCCCTGATTGGTCAATTTTATAATATTCACAATAAATCATAGGATGCTCAAAAAAATACAAATAAATAGTCATCGGAAAGGGTTTTTTTAGAGGAATTCGATTGTATAGTTTTCAAGTCTTGATTTGCCTTTCCATTTTGATGTTTTATTAGAAACCCTAATTGGAATTGTGAAGCCCTAATTATTAATTATTATGATCTAAGTCAGTCTAGTTTCCCTAAGTTAATGGTGTTGCTCAATGAGCCTAACCCTAATGCATTCAAACCCTAATTCACTTTAAGATCAATACAAGGTATTGAGTAATGATATTCATGAACATGTGCTTAGAGCCTAATCAAGTCAAGTGGATATTTGACCTAGATTTGACTCAAGGATCAGGAAGACTATCTTTGGATCTACATTACTCCAAGGTAAGTGGTCCATGCATATTTGGCACAAGTAGTTTTGGTTGATTGAATTTTTATTTATGGTTATGAAAATTACTTGAATTCATGAATTATGAATGTCTTTTCAAGAATACATCATGTATATTTATCACTGTATGATTGATTGCTTATTTATGGTCTATGGTACAATACTAATTAAGATTATGATTAATGCTAATGAATCATTTTTAAGGAGGGGGAACCCTATTATGGTTTAAGAGAGAGAAATCCCATCATGGAATTAAGAGTGAGAAATCCCATCATGTTCAAGATTAAGACTAAGAAAAGTTAATGTTTAGTTAAGACCTAAGTAAATGACGAAAATTAAGGATTTGGCTAAGTTTTTATATGTGTCTCGTTTATGGAACTGAAAGGGTCATTTTGGGCTTTCCTAGCATTATGAGATTTCCTAGAAATCATGGGCTCCTATGGGGCATTAAGAGAGGTGGAATATATATACTTTTATAATTCATCATGTTTAAAGTTATCCAATGAATGCTTAAGATAATCCATGATCAAGTTATGTCAAATTATTTCATGTCAAGTTTATAAATGTTAAGTTATTATTTTTTCTGTCTTATAATGTGCCAAATACCGTTGATGTGTTGTTTGTTTTGCATGGTTGGGGATGTGATGTTCGTAGGATGTGGATCAAGTGAAGGATAGGAAGGACAATCAAAGACTAGTAGAACTCCAATCTTACAATCAAGGACTAGTAGAACTCCAAGCTTAGCCTGGTAGGGTGCCATCCATACTAGGTGACCCAATCATGTTTATCTTTATGCATATTTTCCATGATTAGAAATGTTTAAACATGTTATAGCACTCAATTGTAGTTTCCTATTCAAAAGAACAATGTATGAATCTCAATGGTGAATTATGTGTTTATTTTCTATGATTTCATAAATGTGACATCCCCCTTCAAGATGAAAGCTTCCTCTAGGTTATATTAAATATCATAAGGAGGGTTGTTACAGTAATTCTGCTCTTCTCTTGTTTTCCCAACCTCTCTAGTTCCCAACAAATACCTTCTTCTTATTTGTCTTTCTTTGTTCTACTTGTTTGGTGTTTCTATATTTTCAATAGTAGCCATCCATGGCATTTCCATGAATCCTAGTTCTCGTACTCATGCCAAAGCTTGATCTTTGGCTCAAAGGCTTTGTATTGGTGCAAGGAAGGCACATAGGATCCTAGTCCCCTATGAATGGCCATCCTTCTCCTGCTCTAGTTGGACTTGGAGCTTGGACCTCCATGTCTACTCATTGAGCATCATGGCTCTAATGGAAGAAGCCTAGTCAGCAAATGGCCTTGTTGCCCCTTATGTTTCAATTGGATTATTCATGTGTCATGTGTATTTACATCCTATGCCACATGTCTTATTTCAGCAACCACACAAGACCTAATTTCCCCCAAAATCATATTTTCATCCCCATTGATTTAATTAAATGTAACACATGATATGGACTTCTAGGTCTTTCCACCTTATATTTACATCAAATTTATTTGTGTAACTGGCATACTTATGGTTTATTGAATTTTGATTAGTCAATTTTGCAAAATGCATAAAAATGCAAATGACCTCAAATATGCAAAAAAATTGTGTTGCATGGCTTTTCTACAAGTTGTCAATCTATCTTGACCTCATACCTTGTCTCACATCCAAACTCTTAAATAGTTCAACAGCCAATATTAGGGTTAATTACAGTGAACTAATGTACATACATTGTGATTAAATATATTACAAGTGATTAGAGTCTAGTCAAGTCAAGGAGAGATTGGCTTGGGTGTATTGCTCTATGTAAACAGGCCATGTTGTTGCAAACTTATACCTTTGGTTGTTGAATTTTATTTAAATGATTAGGGAATAAGTACTTTGCATGAAATAGTAAAATGATTCAAATGACACTTCTTTGTAATCACACGTGATTGATTTCTATATGGCAAAACTTATTGTATCACCTTCACTAAAGTAATGGTCTATGAATCACTTAATTGATTGGGATGGAGGGCCGTCTAGGGTTTGGCAGCGGCGGCGGCCGCGGCCGAGGAGGAAGAGTAGGCGATGGGTGCGAGCCCATCCCCTCACGCACGCGGACGACACCGCACGACCCCGCTGGCACTGTCCCCAGTGGAAGCCAAGTAGAGAATGATCAAGGCAGTAATGGTAATGCTTAATAAGGAGATCGGTCCTATAAGGAAGCAATGGTAGGACGCAAAGCGTCGAATCTTCTCAAGAATGTATCCCCGGACACACTCACCACGAAGGATATCAAGGTGGATTTCTCAGGAGCCCTCCTGGCCCTAACAATTAACCCGGAATCGCTCACACCACTGCTGGAGCCATGGCGGTATGCAGTCATCGTCAAACTCATCGGAGGAAACATTGGTTTCCAAACCCTGGTTAACCGTCTCTCACTGTTATGGTCACCGTCGGACTCCTTCCGAGCGATCGACCTTGATATGGGTTACTACATTATTCAACTAGCTAACGAAGGGGACTTCATCAAGGCTATGACCGGAGGCCCCTGGACCGTCTTTGGCAACTACCTCTCAGTGCAGTCATGGTCTGCTGACTTCCGACCATCAAACCCTATCCCACGCAGACTGGTTGTGTGGCTACGAGTGAAAGACCTTCCCGTCTTCCTCTATCAAAATCACCTCCTTTCTGTCATTGGTAACCTAGTCGGAAAAATGATTAAGATCGACGAAACAACAACAACGGGTGATCGCGGCAAGTTCGCCCGTATTGCAGTTGAAGTTGACACCATGAAGCCGCTCCTGCCGGCGATCCTTCTTAATGGAGAACAATACCGTATGGAGTACAAGAACCTACCATCTGTCTGTATGAAGTGTGGTAGAATCGGTCACTCGGACAAGGAATGCAATCATGCTTTGCCCTTCGTCCCTGGTGAAGCTTCAACATCGACACAACTGGCCCCATGCACGTACACGGAGGCGATACACGCCTCGAAGCCTGCACGACGTCAGCCACCAAAACAGAACGGCCCAAGACAAGAACAGGAACCCAACAAGGAGGCACCAAGAACCGAGAATGAAGGAGACAAAGTAACCCACCATGATCCTGCCTGCGCGGATCCGATCACCACGGCAGATGGCGGGGATACTTCTGATTAAGAAATTGTTGTTAGCAGAAAGAATAAGAAGAAAGGGCAAGCAAAACCACCACCAAAACCAAGACAACAATCCAATGTTGGTGACAAGGCGCAGGGAGCCAACACAGCGGACACCGCGGTCATCCTGGTCGATGATCAGATGTCTGAGGGCAGGAATCTTGAACCTAACACTGGAGAAGCCTTCCGCTTTGGAAGTACGCTAGACCAAGTAAACCCACTTCCCCCTCCAGACAAGTTTTCTTGGGGTAACACCGGCCAATGCAGCACTGGTGTTATGCTTAGGAATAGGAGGGTCGTCTACTAGAATGTGGTGGTGAGCCTTGGCCGTGAGCGGAAGAAAGGCAAAATAGCACAATCTATAAGCCAGTCAGGACATTTGGGTCCTCAAAAACAACTTACTTTTACATAGGAGGTCCAGGACATGGATACCATGACCTCGAGTCCTCAGGACGAAGCTGGTGAAGCCGGAAGAACTGCTACAGACGGGGACGGCCATGGAAAGGGCATCCTTGCTGTAATTCAGTAACTCCATCACCCTCTCTCTCTTTATGAATATTATCTGCTGGAACATTCAAGGAGCGCGCTCCAAAGATAAAATCAGACTAGTTCGTGAATATAAGGTGAAGTATAAGCTTCACATCCTTGCTCTTATTGAAACAAGGTGCAGTGGCACCTCTGCGAGTAACGTTATTCAGAAGTTAGGTTTTACCTCTTCACACCGCGTAGAGGCCCTTGGATTCTCAGGCGGAATATGGGTCATGTGGGATGAAGCAAAATGCCATCTGGAAGTTATAAGCAATCATCGAAAATTTATACATTATAGAGTAAACCACTCATGGTTTGTCACTTTTGTCTATGGAAGCCCCAGTCTGTCGAAGAGGAAGTATCTATGGACAAGGCTCACTAAAATCTCACAGCACATCTCCACTGCTTAGGCGGTGCTGGGTGATTTCAATACTATGCTTGATGTTACAGAAAAATGAGGAGGTACACACTTTGATCGCTCGAACAGCCGCCTGTTCCATGCCCTAATCCGGGGTAGCGGCTTGGCTGAGGTTCGCATGGCTGGACAATTCTTCACCTTCAAGAGGCAACGTTTGCTCGAGAAACTTGACAGAGTCATTGCTAATGACTCTTGGCTCCAGGTTGAGGGTGGTTTCAACTACAGTGTTCTCCCCAGGCTACACTCAGACCACAACTCGATTCTCTTATCAAGCTCCATACAAGCTGTAGCTAAACAGGCGGTCTTCAAAACCAAGGCAAGCTGGAAACTCGCAGAAGATTTCAACTAGACTATTATGCCACAATGGGACAACTCCAAAAGTTATTTAGAGGCCCTCCCTCCCTTCAAGTCTGTCGTCCTTAAATGGGAGAAGAAGAAGCGTGAGGAAAAGCTGAATTTGAAGAAATATATCGTCTCCAAAATAGACATGTGCCAGGTAACGGATAGCCTCAATCCTAGTATCACTAACGATCTTATGTCTATCAATCTACAAGAGCAGCATTCTAAAATTCTCCTCGAGGAAGAGTTGGACTGGAAACAAAAGGCGCATATCCAATGGCTTAAGTGTGGCGATGGCAACACCAACTTCTACCATTCCTATGTCAAGGCTCGCCGTCACTTTGTTAAACTTAGTCGGATACGCACGGATGATGGCGAGTGGGTGGAGAGTCCTGATGCCTTACAAGCCCTGGTCTTGAGCCACTTCCAGAACCTCATGGCTCAACCAGCGACGGCAGTCACTGATCCCCTGGCTATTTCGAACTACCCTGGCACTTTCAAGCTTCTGACCCCCCAGGCCTGCAACTTCATTGCGAGAATGCCAAGCCACGATGAAATTCAGAGAACTGTCTTCCTCATGGGACCGTCTAAAGCTCCAGGTCCTGATGGAGTATACACATTTTTTTGCAAAATCAATGGACCATAGTAGGTCATTCAGTTGTGATCATGGCGCAAAAAGCTTTCAACTGTGGTCGTGTGGATGCCAGCCTTGCTGATTCCCACATGATTCTGATTCCAAAAACAAAACAACCACAAAGCTGCTCGGACCTTTGTCCGATCTCCCTCAACAACTCATGCTTCAAGCTCCTGTCCAAAATTCTTGTAGAACGCATAAAACCACACCTCTCAGATTGGATTGCTGAAACCCAATCTAGCTTCATTCCTGGAAGGAATATAAGGGACAACATTTTACTTGTGCATGAAGTTATTCATTCTATGAAACAGAAACATTCAGGCAAGAAATGGGTAGCGATTAAGCTTGATTTATCCAAAGCTTTCGACAGAATGAACTGGAATTTTATTAAAGATACTCTCAACAGAACGGGCCTTCCTCATATCACCGTGTCCTTTATAATGGACATCATCACCTCAGGCAGCACCTCAATCCTATGGGAAGGCGCCCCCTTACCTGCTTTCAAAACAACAAGGGGTGTTCGTCAAGGGGACCCCCTTAGTCCTTATGTCTTCATCCTCTATATGGAGAGGCTCTCACAGGCTATCAACGATGCTGTGTCTCAGAACAAATGGAAGCCGATTAGGCTTACAAGGCAAGGCACCCCTCTCTCTCATGTCCTCTTCGCGAATGACATTCTGCTAATGGCTGAAGCAAGCCAAGGCCAGGCTCATAACTCCTCAACACTTTCAGCTTAGTCTCTGGACAAATTCTCTCTAAAGAGAAATCCAAATGTTTCTTCTCTATCAATACCACACGCAGTGAGGAGCGCAGTTTCTATCGAGCCATTGGAATCCAAAGCACACGAGACCTGGGCAGATATTTGGGGGTGCCCATTCTTCATCATCGGGTCAATAAGTCTACACACCAATACATCTCCACCACCATCAGAGAACGCATGTCAAGATGGGCAGCTCACCACCTTTCCATGGCAGGTCGAATCACTCTGGCCAAGGCTACCCTCCAAGCCATTCCTTCTTACACAATGCAGTCCATAAGACTTTCTCCATCCCTGTGCGACGACATCAACAAACATATCAAAAAATTCATCTGGTCAGGTGGGCGGGAACCAAAGAAACTCTCCTTGGTTTCCTGGAAGAAGGTTATTGAACCAAAGTATAATGGCGGTCTAGGCATAAAGAATGCTCGTGATCAGAATAGGGCACTCATGCTTAAGAATGTGTGGAGCTTCTTGAATAACCATCAGGCCCCTTGGGTCCGAATCATGAGGGAGAAATACATGCGAGGCACTCAGACACTTAGTAAACCATGCTCGTCCGCCTGGAGCTTTATCAAGCGTAATCTACCTGATGTGTCCTCTGTCTGCTGCAAATCAATCAATGATGGTGAAGGAACGAATGTTTGGTCCGACAAATGGATTAATGGCAAGTATGTGCTTGACATTGCCCCCAACTGGCCCATTCCACATGAGCTCAAGGATATGGAAGTCAAGTCTATGTGTATGGACGGAGGTGAATGGGACACCTCGTTCATCAATGCTTTTCTGCCCCCGGAGGCCCAACTTACTATCCACCACATTCCCCCTCCCTCAATCCACCCTAAACCGGATTGTTGGGTCTGGCCATACGACTCCCATGGTAATCTCACAGCAAAGGCTGCTTATAGCTGGATTAAAGAGGAAGCTCACCCTGGGGGAATCAACGATGGTACCTGGTCAACCATCTGGAAGATGAAGGCGCCGGAGAAGCTCAAAACCTTTGCCTAGCTTCTTCAACACAAGGCTTTGCTCACAAACATAGAGAAAAAGAGAATACATCTGGATGTGGACATAGTCTGTCCAGTCTGCAACAACAATGAAGACACCATTATTCACTGTCTCCGTGATTGCCCTCACAACAATGAAACCTGGAAGGCCCTCCATGTTCCAGCTGCATCGTTCCATCTGTCTGAAACAGAATGGATCAGATGGATCGTTTCTCCACCCCAGGTAGATCACAGCGATGCGATTCTTCACCTTGTGGCTTGTTGGCATCTCTGGAAGTCCAGGAATTCCTTCATCCATGAACGGAAAATCCCAAATGCACAAGTCCAAAGCAGATTCATCCAAGAACGCACAAGGACCATCATTCAAGTCATGGAGGTGAGCAAGGTGGTCCAACCGGCTATAAAAGAAACTTTCAGTAACCCACCTGGAGTTGATCTTACTATCTTCACTGATGCAGCTTATCAAGCCCAGACTGGGGAAGCTGGCATAGGCATCCATGCCGTCAACAGCAATGGTACTTTCTACAGAGTTGAAGGTGTTCCTGTGCATGCCACTTCACCTCTGCAAGCTGAGTTTATGGCAGTGGTCACTGCATCCGATATATGTGCCCAAAGTAATATCAAGACTGCCATCATTCTTACTGACTCTAGCACTTCGGTGAAGCTATCCAACCAGACAGATTGCAACTCACCGAATCTCCAAAATCTTTGGAGGAAATTCCTTGTCAACAAAGCTTGCCTTGACCTTTTAATGGTCCTGTATGTCCCTAGGGATCTCAATAAGGCAGCTGACAAAATTGCAAAAACAACTCTATCTAGGCGCACTTCCTTTTCTTCTTTCTGCACTAAGCCGTCTTGGCCTGAGTATGACTTAGATGTAAATCTTCCTGCTTTTTGGCCTGTACTAGAGCACATGATGAATAAATTATAAGCTCTAGGGTTCCCAAAAAAAAAGTAATGGTCTATGATCATGCAAAGAATGATTTAGAGCTCATTAATATCAAGAGTGAGAAATTCCATCTTGATTGTAAATAGAGAAATCCCATTACGTTCTAAGAGAGAGAAAACCCATTATGTTCAAAATCCAAGATTATGTTCATGTTAATGTACGATAAATATTAAAGCTCATATTAAGTAATGAGAAATGTGTAAATTTTATATGGCCTCACAATTATGGACCTCAAAAGGTCATTGTGGGCTTCTTAGAAATTACGGGCTTTCCTAGCATTATGTTCCCTTAAGTGGGCTCTTATATAGAAGCATATATGCTTATTCAGTTCTTTATGTTAAGAAATGCTTCAAGATTGCTTAAGTACTCTATATGTCAAGTTCTTTTTATGTCAACTATACATACTTTACTTGTTCATGTAATGTGTCAATACCATTTCATGATGTGTTTGTTTTCCTTTGCATGGTTGCAGATGCAATGTCCCTAGATTTTGAGCAAGTGAGTAAACAAGAACACTTCAAGGACTAGAAGACTCAAAGTTCAGCCCGTTGGGGTGTCATCAATTATACCTTATTTTATGTTTGTCTGTGATTGGCTTAGTTATATCTTAGACTTGAAGAAGATAGTGGTAGGTTTTTATCCATGAACGACGTATAAATCCTTTCAAATTTAAATGCATGGTGAATGTTTATTTATTTGCAAAGTTTTCATGTTTGTGACATGTCTCCAACCCCAAGTACTCTGTGTTGTAGAAAACATGGGGAGTGCTTCAGCTACCAGGTGTAAACTTGGAGGGTGTCATAGGACCGTGATGTCCAATGGTAGGTGAACTTGGCTCAAAATTCATGCATATAAAGTAATTAGAATGGTGTTGTGTGCATTTCTTCCATATTTTTATAACTTGTAAGTTACAAACCCAAAAATTCTCAAAATTTTATTTTGTTTCTACTTTCATTTAAACTAAATTTTAAAATATAAATGTAAAAAAAATAATGTTTTTGAAAATTTGATCCTATTAATCACACAAAACTCATTTTTTACTTGTTTCAAAATCCAGTAGCTTCCAAGTTGAGAATAAATATTAATTTCAAGGCCTGACAAAAATTGACTTGAGATCAAAATCTTGTATATCCATAAAATGACCCCAATGATAAGGAAGGTTTAACAAGTGAAGTTCACGTAATGCACTATATTTTAATATTATATCAAATTGAAGAAATAAATGATTTGGGAACACATAATTTAAATGGATATGGAATATTGTCAAACTACATGATAATTGAAAAAAATAATGGAATGATAATTGATTGAATGGCAAACTATATATAGACTTAAAGTAATGAGAACCGAGTAAGTCATACTTTGGGGTATAGTTTCTCAAATGATATAGTAGGTCATTTGGGGAAATGTGTGTTCTAACCTAGCCCGGGGTAACATGCAAACACAATTCATTCAAATAAGGTATCAAACCAAAGTGTCAAGCTAAGTGATGGTGAATAACCTTAAACTACTAGTTGGTCATGGATGAAATTGGGTGTTCATAGAGGAACTATCCTTCTCACCCCTATCCAATTTTGCAACTTTCATTTGACTAGTCTTATATGAAATTTTACATAGACCAAACAAGTCTAAGTGTCTAGGAGTGAGTCTCTTATGACAGTTGCTGGAAAAGGGTGGTATGAAGGTGGGGGAGATGTCATTTCACCTCCCACGATCCTCCATCCAACCATTCAACATGTTCTTTATCAACCACAAAGACTTAAACCTAGACACTTAGATCTCACACTAGGGGTAGAGGAATATATAGATATGTAGGAATAGGGGTAACTAGCTAGTTATCCACTAGTTGGACTTAGGAGCAATTCCACAAATAGCCACATATCCACTATTTTCCCCTCTACCTAGGTGTTATCAAACATCAATTACATGGTAATAGATGAAAAAATGAGATAGAAAGTAAAAGATAACATTATATTATGAAATCTTAGTGTTGACAAGAATACCTTCCAACATGGTATCAAAGATAGATTTTAAGCCCCTAAATAGCCCATAAGAGGGGCTTGGCTACTCATATTACAAGAAATAACTAAATAAAAGGGAGTATAAGAGTAGAACTCCAAGGCTGATGGTGAAAACTCCTCATTCACCTCCAACTATAGATGGTTGTGCACCTCCCTCCTCTAAGAATGAAAAGCATGGAAAGGTGGATAGGAGTGGTCAAAACCTGAGAAAAATAGGGTTTTTATGTGGAAGACGATGAAATAGATGGGGAATTAGGTAAGCGGGAGTGGGTGGTGGCCAAGGAGTTGGGAACAAGAACAATAAATTCCCAAGGGTTCTAACTCTACCCTATGTCCACTACTAAGGTTTATACATTGTCAAGGATTAAGTCTGGGTGTAATGGGAAAAGTAATGCATAAGTGTTAGCATTTTGGCTTTGTCATGGCTATCATGGTCACCATGGCAATGGTAGGTAGGCTAGACCGCCATCATGGTGCATGGGAACGATTGTGGTGGGTAGGGTGGAGTTACACTTGAATATGATTTTTGGTACATTGGGTAAGACAGCCATGGTGGGAACCACAACCATGGTGAAGTATGGGTAACAACCATAGTGGGTACCATGGATGTGGTGGAGGATGTTGGTGCTTGGTCATTCTTGACATTTCATCTATTTCTATGGAAATCACCATGAGTTTTTTGAAGGGCAGGGTCGTGATTATTCTCAATCATTATTATCATTCCAATGGCCAGAGTCATGGTAGGCCTTGATCACCACATCTATTTTTATGGCCACATCACCATGAACGTTCTAATGGCCATGACCATGGTGGGTTCCTTGCCTTTATCTCTCAATTCATGTGCACACTCTACATCTTGAACACTTGTGGTGTAGTTTTGGTATAGTACCATAATCATTTTTGGGTCATTTACTTGCACTTGGATCTTCTAGGTGATCCTCCATGGTGATCTTTGTCGCACTTTGATCCTTGGACACTTGGGGTAGGTTGGGTAGATTTAGGGATCACTTTGGGATCCTTCAAGGCTGGGTAAATCCTAGGATCATCCTTCTTCTCCCTCCCATCCAATCATGGTCAAAGTACTCAATAAACATAAAAGAGCATCCATAAGTGCATTTGACTATAAAAGAAATTATTGGCAGAACAACATGCATTTTGAAACAACAAAATGTGAATAATGGGAAAAAGATACACAAGATGGAGGCCCAATCTAGGGCTCCATTAACATACAACTTTCATGATGGGGAAGGTGAGTTTCAACGTCAACACTTGCATTGTCAATGGTGATTGATATATTCATGATATGAGAGGCTCAGAAAATGTTGAAATCAATTTACATAAACTTCCACCTCCATGTAAATATAGAGAATATATCTTGTATATGGTAAGAAATAACTTTGTCTGGTTTATTCTTGGGGCATATGTATATGTAAAATCTCTCATGTATCATGGGGTAAGTGTATGGTCGACATGCACTCCTAGAAGGCAGTCCTCACTTCTTTGTAAGTACTTATTGATTGGAGTGATTAATTTTGATATCTTGAACATTTGGCATTTTGTCCATGTTGTGGTGAATGATCAATCCCATGGTCACATTCAAAATGGGATATAGAAAAGCTCATATTTGCCACCTAGTTTTATACATAAAATAAGGAGAACAAGAATTAGAATTGATTTGGAGGGAAAATGCGAAGAACTCCCTAAAATCACTCCACCCAGGGGCAGTTACGGAAAGACATACATATCTTAGATATCAGAACCAAAAATCCTATTAAAAATTGGAAAGGTGTTAGCACTTCCATCTCGCCCAATAAAATGGTATTGCCTCTTGTATTCTTTTGAGTGTTTCAAGTGAAAATGACAGATGAGGGGTAGAAATTGAAGAAAAACTGCAAAGGAAACATAAAGAAAGTACAAACAAGTTTTTTTGGCTGATTTTTGGGCCCAAGATGTCTGTGACTTTTGATGTGTTGTTTAGTGCACAAGAAAAATCACTTAGGGAGAAGCCCCTATAATTTTACTTAAACTACATACTTGTTGGTATGCATGCCCAGAGAGAGAGTCATATGATGATTGTGATGGCACATCATATAAAAGATTTGTTTAATAGTATATATAGGAAATCTTCCAATTCATTCTATTTCACTAAGTTATGAGATATGAGGAAACAGAATGAATGTATAGAGAATGACAATTACTCAATGATGTATGTCTTCAAGTACATGATTGGAACAATGAGATCATACATATGTTAAGAGTATGTACATTCTTATTACGTCCTTGGCCAGATGTTATCGTGGAAGGCAGATAGAAAGTAGTAACACAAAAGACTGGAGTGTGTGTTGGTTTATGACAGAATCTCACCAGTCATGATTTTTGATGTCAAACCAAGCACATAGATACTTGTTAGAGAATAGTGTATCAGACAAACCAACCTTGAGAGTGACACATGGAAACCATGCTTGGTGGTCATAGTAATCTCTCATAGTGAATGTGTGATTGTGATTCTTAGAACTAAAGTCATTACACTCATCACATGTCATTCTATGTGCTTTGACATCATCCACTGTGATCCTGAATAAGGGTTGCCATAAAAGTGATGACTAGGTGCACTGTGACACATGGGGATGACTGTGAGTAATGTAGATGGGATTTGTGCCTCCTACTGGAGTATGATATACAAACCACTTGATTAGAGAGATCGATAAAAGCATGACCATGCATGTCTGAATCAATATATGATATTGAGGTCACATATATCTCATATTGTCTGCTCTTGGATCAAGGAACATAGATTGAACATTGAGAGGATCATGATTTCATGCCTTGATTTCATTCCAAATATCAGTGAAAAAGGAATTAGACAATCATTGTAACACAAATCGTAGGTTGAAGTTGTTTTCCAACTTTCCTGATTATTTGGGTAGCATTGATGTGTGACTAGGCACCGCTCTTTGCTTGTGATGCCACATATCAGTTATGGACATTCACTACCAAAATAAATAGGAACCTATGGGGTTACACACATAGGATACACCTAGAAGAGGAGTTTAATCATGAATGATGATTCAATTGATTAATAAATGTTTAGGTACTCAATTCAAGTGACAAATTAGCTGACTGAACTCCCAACTGACCAGTCCAAGTGTGGAACTGACCAGTTGGAGTGATAGGTTGATTAGAAATTGAATTGGTTGAGTTCTGCCTGAACTGGGGAGCGAACCAACCAGTTCACATAGTGAACAAATCGGCTTAGGTCACCAACCGATCGGATGGTGTCGTGAGATGACCAACTCACAAGAGCGAGACATCCAATTTGTGGAGAAATTCCATTACATCAAGGATTAGTGGTGATGTCATATTGTGCATTAATTGGATTTGAATTGTCAATTCATATGTGATTGGGAAACATGGTAAAAAGAGTGGTTCATGGAGTGAACCGATTGGCTCACATGTGAACTGACTGGCTCACTTGTGAACCGGCTAGTTCATCGCTTGTCAGTTG
Organism: Alisma plantago-aquatica; assembly: GCA_963693085.1. Taxonomy (NCBI): domain Eukaryota; kingdom Viridiplantae; phylum Streptophyta; class Magnoliopsida; order Alismatales; family Alismataceae; genus Alisma; species Alisma plantago-aquatica. The sequence continues at coordinate 1,251,702,185 of OY856412.1, forward strand.
CAAAAATGATCTTCCAGTCCCTTTCACTCCCACATAGACTGGGAACCCTGACCCTAACCCCTCTTATAAATAGAGGGATAATGGGGGCTTATCAAACACATCAATTCCATCTGACAATTATTCATCTTATCTAGTTGTGGTAATTGGGAGAACCCAAGCAAGTCCTACCTGATAAAGGGAATGATAGCAAGGGAGAACAATTGTGGGAGGGCAAGTAGGTGACTAGTACACCAATGAGAGGGACAACTCCTTCCTATCAGTTCTAGTAGAAAGACAAGAGTTCTGGGTGGTCCATGTGAACTTCCATAGAGGAGAGTGGCCTTTCCCATTGCTAGGAGGGCAACGTTAGCCTGCAATCTATGGAGGAGCTACTGCAGACGTCGTATGAGTCTGCTGTCTGTGGTGGAGACCATGAGTTGCTGCAGACGCGTCCCAGTGCAACTAGGATCACTGCTCTACTATGACAAGTTATAGTCACTGGACTTTCTCTAGGACTAGGTATGAACTCATTAAACCATCATTTACATTACATTGTTGTTGATGTGATCTTGCTATTCTTGGAAATATGGATAGATAATTTTTTTTATTCTGCCCCCTTCTCTATGTCTATATTTCCCAACAATACTATGATGACCACCGCAAGTAGGCAGAGCCTATTTTGGTATAGTAATTGAACCCAAACGACAACTTTTTTAGAAATTAACTAATGAACTTAATCGAACAAGAATTAGTATCTATCACAAAAGTTTGTTTGTTTGTTGATTACACTATTTTGCAAATAACAAAAGGGTAGATTAAGGTTTGATTGATCAACGTATGATACTAGAGTGGAATGAGTTTCTCCATCGCTACATATCATTCACTCTCTCACTACATCATATTAAGAATCAAGATACATATATTGAGGCCAGGTATATCTCCCTTTTGACATTAGGATTAAATCCGAAGTATATAGATATCACTTTAAGAGTGCCATAGAATTACCTAGAGATCATACATATATTGCTATAGAAAACACCTATCTGAAGTTCCCATCAAGGTTTAAATGTGAAATAAATGATATCTTAGATCTTATCTTCAAAGTTCTCTATGTCCAAGATATGATAAATATGTAAGGCATATGCTCTAATTAAAATTGCAAACATAAAAAATTGATTCAGAACATAGTATGTTGATACAGTAATAAATGCAATAATGAAAATAGAATCAGCTAGGAGGGCCACTCACCACACCCTTGTAAGATGGCTACTCATGCATCATAGCAGCAATGAAAATAATAGCAAAAGAGGGAAAGAATGTCATAATCATAGTAGAAGATAAAGATAAAGCCTTGGTGTGCAAAAGCCTATCTTCATGTTCAAAACTGATGATGACAACACAAGAGTGGGTCTGTCCTTGATGTTCTTTGGAGGTGGACTCAGAGAGTCATTCTTACTTCTTCAAGAATTTGATCTATCATCACAAAATGAGAGTAAGTGAACCAAAAATGAGTGAATGGAGACTGTGAACCAATGGAAGTGTGGGCATCATTCATAGAACCTATTTTGAGGTCAGAATCTTCAAGCCTTAGAAGAGGCAAAGGTGGAGGTATCATCAGTTTATGTTTTTTAGTTGATGGAAACTATCAAGAAATTTGAAGATTGATGGTCGAAGTGAATTTTGACAGTCTGGTGACATCAATGGTGGATCTCTTTTCATGAGGTCATGGCCTTGTATTTATAGGTAGAGGCCTAGGTTTTGGAACTCTCCCCGACCACCTACGATAAGTTCATCGACCACCTAGACAAAAAGGTACGAATATGGGAGAAATATGATGGCTCATAGAATTATCATCAATGGATGACCACCAAAATTCCAAAGAGCCCTTGTTAGTTGATGAGAGTAGGGTGATCATCGGGGAAGGAACGTCAGTTTCATTTATAGAAGGCAACACTAATTCTCGTCAGTCTATGGCAAGGTAGAACACACATAGAAATATGGAAGAAGAGATTCCATTAGTATGTATCCATCTATAGATGCATAGAAGTCTTGTTGATTGATGAGAGCTAATTTGGCATCAGTGATTTACATTGGTGGATGGATGCCTAGATTTTCATTTGTAGGTGAACATGTACTATCATCAGTAAGCTAAAAGTAAGGACTTTTTGTTTGTTGGTGAGTGGGAGTTTCCTTCAATGGGCAGTCAGTGGAAAGGAGGAGTTAATCAAACTGATGAGACTTCAGAAGGATGCAAACCTATGTGTCGCCAAGGGCATGTGTTGATGGAGCTTGTACCAACAAAAAATGTCAACCATTGAAGGGACATATCAATGAATATCTGGTCCATTTATTAAAACATTATGTGCCCACGAGTCAGTCATAGTAGTGGGATCATTGTCTATCTCCTATGTTGGTGTGTGTAGATCAAGGCTCAATATTTCCATAAAAATTGAGAAATTGAATCAAAACCTATAAATTAACATAAAACTAAGGAAAAAATGGGAGGTAATTATAAGGTGAAATGAAGAATGTGAATGCAAAACTAAGATGAAAAGTGCAACTAAAACTAAGATGAATATAAATTCATAAACTTTCTCACCATTTCCCTAAAGTCGTAACTTTTAGGTGTTGGGGGTCTTAATCACCTCAGGATCTCCCATGATGGAGATCCATCACTAATGGTTAGGACCAAAATGCAGAGAGAGTAAATGTGAGTAGTAATTTCAGTATAACAAGATCTGAACTTTGTTTCGATTAGTTTATTTTAGTCGATATAGAGTAAATCACGCTAAAGCATAAAGGCAGTTAAACTGAACAACTAGAGCAGTTGGATACCAATGCACTGGGGCAGTTGGTGCTAGAAGAAGGATCTTCTCATCATAAAAAAAGTAAATAGAGATGTAGTCCATTTCTCTGGGTTTAGGAGAATCATAAAGGGCCCCAGATTATGGTTGATATGGAGATCTATTTATAGTAGAAACTTAGGGTTTGAGACTATGAGTGGAATATTCTGAAGACTAGTGACCAAAACAAGTTGCTCCACCAGGTTCACTAGTTGGAAGAACACTCAATTTCCCATGTGGCATTCCTTATGGATCATGCAGTTATTCTAGGAATTCTCAGGAAAGGTAAGTGTTTTTGCTCATATCTGATTTTTGGGTATATTTTGGAAAGTTATGATGTTTCTGGATAGAAACATGATTTTCTCAAAAAAGGAAGGAGAACAAAACTTGAAGACCTAGTCTTCTGTATTCAAAAGAAATTACCTTAGGAAATTTATGAGAAAAATCTTGTAGAAAGTTGAATTGAAAGACATATTGTAAAAAAGTCCAGAGAAAATGCTTTATTGTGTCAAAAACCTCAAATTGTAGCAAAAAGATTATAAAGATGAATTCTATGGGTGGAAGAGAATGGAATAAAAGCATATAAACTTCATCATTATGTAGAGAATAGATATAATCTCAATCATTGAATGAATGATGAAAAATTCAACAGTTTGCCCCTCTCAATACAAGGTTTGAAGTTATGAGTGAGTGCCACAGGCTTGAGCTGAGTTTGGTTCATGTTTTTGGTCATGGAGGTCAAACTCAATCAAGTATGTTTTAGTGAATCTCATGGAGGTAAAAGTGTGGAAACATGAATAAAACAAATGTGTGATCCTTGAGGTGGAACACAAACAATCATTCAACAAATAAGGTGTTAATGAGACTCTCAAAAGTGCCCAACTCTATTAGTGTTTCATGGTTGACTCTCATCATTGTCCCAATTTTCTTCCCTCATCCCAGAGTAAAATAAAATGGAAGCGGTGAAGAATTTGAAAGGGGTTGTAGTGAAAGGCATGTAGATAATTGAGGTTAACCAAAAGATATTGGATCAAGAGTTTGTAATTATGGAAGATCATAGAAAGATAGTGTGACATCCACAAATTTTTGACATCTTGACCACATGTGTGACATCCAAATTGAAACCCTCACCTCAGTAAGAATCCCAATTCAAACTCACACATTATGCCAAGAAGAAAATTAAGGGAGTCAGAGGAAATAACAATATCATATGTGCATGAACAATAAACAAGCCATACAAACACAAGCTCACCATTCAACAGATAGTTACAAAACAAATTATTACAAATTGGTATTACAGATTGAATAGAAAACTTTTACATATGCACATACTACCATCTACGTCATGATCTTTTAGACAATAGGTCCACTTGTACATTCGCTCACCACACAACTCCCAACTATCAAGAGTCTTCAAGATCATATAACCACATACCTAAAATGGAGTTACATGTGGTACACATCAGCACAATATTCTAAAATATTGTACTGAGTATGCCTATGGGTTGTTATATACCTATGATTAATAAGACTTGGCAATAATATAAAGCTAATACTTGGCAGTAACAAAAGTAACAAAATCATACTTGAACAAAGATGTTTATTAACAAAAAGGAACACGTCTTCTAGGAATATTTTCCCATCATCATCTACACATTTACTACCTAAGAGTTTAATGCATTAATGCCTTTATTATGTACTACCAAAGAGTTGGATCATTTCATAATGTAATCTACTACCAAAGAGTTCAATCACTTCCAATTACATTTCTACCAAAGTGTTGAAGTACTTTACATTCCAACACTTCACTACCAAAGAGTTGAAGTGCCTGGATATAATGGAACATATATATTATGTTTGATATGTTCATAACTATATATGTACAGAAAATCAAGCAAGGAAGCATAAAAGACTAGTTATTTCATGCAATATCATGTACCAAGTATTTTATACACAGATAATACAACCATACTAAATATTAGGCCAAGTAAGAGGTAAAATGTACCCTAAAAAGAGATGATCTAATCATCACTTATTCCTGAGTCAACTACCACTCTTGGTCAAACCCTTTTTAAGACAAGATGATACATGCCACTGATGCCCCTCTAAGTACATGTACGTTAGGGGAAGCAAACTCTACGTTGTCCATAACATTGGTCACTTGGCATGGAGGAACGTCACAAAACATGATATATATAGAAACAAGATAAATGAAACACCATGCATGTAACTCAAAATTTAGATTCATACATTGTTCTTTAAAGATATACATAAACTATCAGATCTTGATTTCAGGCCTAATACATGTAAACTATGTAAATCTAAAACATGATATGATAAACTAGACTAGAAAATATATTGAGTGGTAGATGGAACCCCACCAAACTAAAGTCTTATTTTGATGTCATTTACACTGAAGGACTAGATTCAGTTCTCCTTTTCTCCTTAATCCATGGACATCTCATCCCACGACCATGTGAAAACAAAAACACACATCAGTAAGCAACACTATACATTTCATAAAAACTGGAAAAAACATATATGTAAACTTGACTTGAAAGAAAACCTTGAAATGTATTAACTTAAGAATTATTTATTACTTCATTATTAAAACATGAGGAATTGAATAAGTAAAATATGCACTCTTTATGATTTTCACACTTACGAGCCCATAATTGGCATGAATGCCCATGATTTGGCCTAAAGGCCCATAACGACCCCTTGAGGTCCATGATTGGCTAAAAAGCCCATAATTGGCATGAAATCCCATAATGACCCCTTGAGGTCCATGATGGTGAGAGCATATAAAACTTATTCTTAATCATTAATCATTAATCATAATCTTGATTTCTGAATGAGCATGACAACCATAAGACATGATATAGAAATCATCATGCAGCTTATATATGAAGATGATTAGAGAATTAGAACTTGAAATTTGAGCATAATTCATAAACCAAACATATCATACAAATCAACCAAGGTACTTATGTATAGTAACATGACTCACTTACCTAGAGCAAGGCAAATCCTAACTTAGTGTCTTTGATCTTGATTGAATCCTAGGTTGGTATCTCTGATCTTGAGTCAAACCCTAAGTCTCATGAAAATAACATGACCCTTATTAATCATCACTTTATCTAACATCTAAACCTATAAAGAATTGAAATCCATGTATAATCTTAGATTAGCCTTTTCCTAAGCTTTTTTTTCATTTCTGTCCTTGATGTTGAATTAGTGGAAATGATGAAGGTTTGGTGTACATTTGTTCCCAATATTTTACATTATAAGGAGTTAACCACAAATACCTTAGTGAAAGTTTACTAATGGATTTAATTTGCAAAATATTCACTTAAGAGGTATAATAATGAAATAAAATTTATTAGAAATTTCTATGGCCCTTTTGTGTGGGGAAAAGATAAAAATCCTAAAACTAAGATAATGTGACATTAAATGAATTAGTTTTTCCATTAAGTGAAAATAAGAGTAAATTGCCTGAAATCCTTAAAAGAGTAACTCAAAAATTAATCCTAAGTCCAAATTTGTTTTCTTTGAGTACAAGTTTTCTTGGGTAGTAAGTTTCACAACTTTTAGAAAATTAGTAAAGTATAATTGTATTAATTGAATGGGAACATTGGAGATAGCTCAAGAATACAAAATAAAATCTTTAATGACTCCAAAAGTAACAATTGATACCAAGTTATTGATATAAACATTAAAATATGCCTTTGGGTGAATTTTCACTCAATTTGGACAATATTTGATTAAAAGGTGAATTCAGGAGAGAGAAAGTGTGTAGAACCTTCAAAATATTAAATAATTGAACAAACAACTCCAACATGTAAAAATGATGGCAAATCGTATCTAGGGCACTTAATGTGACTTGTGGATGAAGTTTCATCAAATTTGGATAATCTTATGACCATTAATGATGGAGGAAAGAGAAAATAAGATTTTATTTATTTAACACATTAAAAGTTCCCGAAAGGCAAAATAATTTTATATTTAGACTCCTCATATCAAAAATAGGCTAGGTGTCCATTTTCATTTAATTTGGAGCATGTTTTCCCCCTCAAATGAGGAGAGAGAAAAAGGGAAATTAATGCATAAATACACTATATTCTAATATGATTGGAAATTTGATTTATTTGTCACACATTGACTTTGACCCATGCGTTCATGACCATTGGATTCGTGATCCAACAACTCACAGCTTGTCATCTAGATCTCGCTGATGGGGAAATAGGGACCGAATTACGTTGATCTTATTTTCTTGGATTCTCACTCGTTTCTCGATCAATTCACACTAAATCTTCTCCAAACAATTCCAAATAAGAAATTGCACCTAATGATCCCTTATTTTCATTTTTTTATGGAGAAACTAGGAAAGCCCCAAACCTTGCTCTCCAAGCAAGTTTGGACCACTTCCTTCTCACTTCGTTTCTCAACCTTTCCTATAAATATAAGTACCCGAGTCTTCCCCAACCCTCTTACAACTACTCTCACCCTCATTTTCTTATGAAATTGTGTCCTTACTTGCCAATGATTGGGTTTTGTTCCTATGCTTGTAGCGGAGAGTGCTTTCTCTCTACTCCATCTTAGATCGAATTGACTTCACCAACAGGTTCGTTGCGATCTTATCTTTCTTTTCGTGTCCTAGTTTTTTAGTTTGATCGCGTGTAGTGAAATCGCCCAAAAGCTAGCTCAAAGTAGCTCTGTCTCTTGTGCACATGGCTCCAGTTCAAGGGGGGTGAATCGCCTAGGTGCGATTACACCTTTTCCCTCATTTCCTTCTCTCTTTTCTTTCTGTTCCTTCATGAGGGTAGCATGGTCTTTTTGCTTCCACCTTCTTTGTTTGGGAGAGTCAAAGTCGCGTGTTGGAACCCTGACTTGGTCGGCTCTGATTGGGCCAAGTCAGAGAGGTAGGTCCATTCTTCTCTTGCTCTCTCTTCATCTCTCTACAATGAATTTGTTGATGTGGCATTCTCTGATTGGTCAGAATAGAAAAAATATATCTTTTTATTCCTTTGTCCAAAAATTAAAAGAAAATATGTTTTGGAATCAAAAAAATGTAAGCTTTCTAATAAAAATACTTTTGAGGTTTGGTTTTTAGTTTTGTTTAAAGGTGTTTTCTAAAATGAATTTAATACATAAAACTCATGAAAATACACTTTAAACCTCATAACCCCAAATAGATAAAATTATATGTTTTCTTAATCAGGACCACCTAATAAGATCAATCGTGATGTTTTTAGAGTCTAAAATAGGGTTTTGTTCAAAAAGTCCAAAAGTTAGGGTTTCCTTACCTTTATGCATATGTAAAACCCTAATACATGAATATACATTGAAAACAGGAAAAGTGGGCTTTCGACTCGATTAAAGTAGTGAAAGAGAAATAATTGGATTTCATTAAGAAAGGTGTGTGCTTTCCTTGCACCTAAGTTGGGAATAATTGTAAACCCTAACCTTGTTTCCCTAATGAGGCTTTCATGAAACCTTAATTCCTCTTTTGTTATTTCCTTTGATATATTTGCCTCAAAAACTAGTTTTGCTACATGTTTCTTGGGTCTTGTACCCCACTGTCATGTTTCTATTATTTGATTCTTATTCTTGCCATAGTTCTTAGCATGTTGATTTTATTATACTATTTAACTAGTTTAGTGGTACTTTTGTACAACCACCCATAGCTAGGGCATGTGTAAATTTTCCCAAGGGGAATGTGTTACTTCCCCTAGTTTAGAATATTCGTAGGTGATTGGAATGTGTTACTCTCCCTCACCTATTGGTTGAAATTAGGTAGGTGCCTCAACCCTACATAGTATAGGTAGTCAATATTAATCATGCATGCAAACTTTTACAGTTTTTGTTATGGCAAGAATCTATTTATTGAAGCCTCATACTTTTGACCATCTTCATCTTATGATGAAATCTTAGCCTTTATTTCACTGTTGTTTTCTTATCTTTTGTCCTTGTTCATTATCTCTAACACATACCTTGTTTTCTTTCCCTTTTTGTTGGGTGCTTTCCCAACCACCTAGGGTTAGATCAAGGTGTTGAAAAAGGTCAAGGTGACCAAGTTCAGGAGTAGATTCAAGTTTTGCAATCAAGGATGACTAGGTTGCTTATTGCTAGAGCCTATAGTTTCTTTTCAGTTTTTCCTTTTAAAAGAAACTCATGTAGCGAACTGAGTTCAAAAAGCAATGCAATAACTTAGTTTCAATCCGCTGCTATTGACATTTTACATGTATCTGAAACATGTTTATTTACTTGGATTATTATGCATGCATTCCACAATGTCTATTTTTCTTAGGAAAAGTGGATGTTTTGTATTTCTTTTAAATTTTAGTAAGGAGGTAATCTCGCCTCTTTACAGCTAGGTATCATAGCATGTTGGGAAACTACTAGAGCATAAGGTGAAAGCAAGGGTGTCTAGAAAGGATCAGGGTCTTGGGCTGGCAGAATTCTCCTCCGTGTCACTAGCTTGGTTTATGAGGACTCCCACATCCATATGATACCTACCTGGCCTACGTTGATACTGAGTGCCTGAAATAGTATTCCCAGAGGCAATAGCAGCCTTAGATATCCTTGTTGTCTAGTCTTGGTTATCTGATGTTATACCCTTATCTTTAGGAAGGGAGATTTGTTTGGAAACATGAATAACTCCTCTTCAAGAGACTCCTCCAACAACATCAATGATTGGGATACTCTGGTGACTCCCTCCAACACCAATACAGTCCCTACTACCCATGTTGGTACACCTCTTCTGACCCCAAACAAGATCTGACCATGTTGCACCAGCTGTTCTTGACTACCTTAGTGGGATAGCTTTCCAATAATGCATCTGTTGTAGCTAAGTCAAAGGAGTTCTCCCTTACAGACTTCATCAAGATGCAACCATCGTACTTCAAGGGTGAGAGTAAGCCAAACATGGTGGATAAAGCTGACAACTGGGTTTTAGCCTTGGAGCGTACCTTCAAGGGTGTGGCGTGTCCTCCTCACCAGAAGGTTCACTTTGCAACATATGTGTTGGATGGGCCAACACGAGTCTAGTGGATGGGTATGTCTTGTATCTGTGATACCTCGAGCATGACCTAGGAAGAGTTCCTCAAGCTTATAATCGAGAAGTACATCTGCCCCACTTACCTAAAGAGGAAAGAAGTAGAGTTCTACCGTCTACAATAAGGAAGCATGAGTGTGTCCAGGTACATGCAATGTTTTCTTCCCCTGGAGCACTATGTTGTGGACCTCGGAGCTCAAAGAAGATCAACCCTATTCCTCGAGGGTTTAAGATACAATGTAGGACACAACCTTGTTCCCTAGCTGTCGTTGACTTTTCAACAAATGGTGGACAAGGCTTTGGTGATCGAGTCTTACCCCGGGTTCCAGTCTTCCGAGCACAACAACAACAACAACAACAAGAGAAAGAATGTTGGTGGAAACCAAGGGTGTGATAAGTGCAACCGTTTCTCCCGTTCTCACCCTCCAGGAAGATGCCCTATTGGCAATGGTAAACATCGTAAAGATGATCAACCTGCACCCATCTACCATGAGTGTGTTCAAGATGGACACATTCGATCTAACTGCCCCAAGCTTGGGCGGGGACCAGCTCCAGCTCAGCAGCCTGCCCAACTGTCGCGCCCCAACCTCACATTAAGCACAAACCACCGGATTAGGGCACGGCAGGTGGGATCAACGCATAACCAACCATTCATTACTTTTTGAAACATTTAAAGATATTACTGCAAATGAAGACTAAACAAACTGCGGAAGCATTTCTATTAACTGATAAGAAATTAAACCAGTCTACAACATAAACATTGTTCAACATAAACTAAAACACAACAGTTAATTTACATCAATATACATCTTCTCTCTCTCTCACTCACACCTTGTCCCGTAGATCGAGGGGAATGGACTAAGAGACCTCTAACTAGACTAAGTACAAACCTTCTAACAACTAGGCGTTAGGATGAAACGATCCTTCCGACTCCTGATGCTGATGCTGACCTGAAAATGTTTTGAGTAGAGGTATGAGCCTACTCGCTCAGTGAATAACATTTCACATAGCTATCAATAATTAACTCGTCAGATTTATTAACTGAAAATAAATAGATATACAGTTTAAGCAGAGCAGTTCTATTGTTATAGCAGATGAACAGACAAACCATCACATTTCTAAGCATCATCAGATAATAGACAGATTTGTAAATTTACTGTGAATCCTAAGTGGATACTCAATCATTTTATTATATGCCCTAAATATATGCAGTGTACTCTGCATATAAAGATCCGCAGCAAGTTCATGCTACGGCCCCACCGTACAAGACTTAGCGACACACCCGGGAAATGCTAAGTCTGACTGCCAGCCCTGTTCTGCTACAGGACCCCTGGCTCTCCGGCCAGAAACACAGGCTCTACGGCCTCAAGGCACTATTCTGAGTGCTCTAGACCCCTCTAGTTTGAGTACGCAAACATAGAGAGTCCACAGGGTTACCACCAGAATTACTCAACCGGTTGGTGTTGGATAACCCTCCTTTCCCAGTGCCACCGAAATTACTCAATCGGTTGGTGTTGGACACTGTACCTCAAACCTCGTGCCACCAGAATTACTCAACCGGTTGATGTTGGACACGAGTTTCACCCCTAAGTTGCAGATACCTCTTAGGAGTTCTACGGTGTTAGGGCATCTATTCTATCAATTAGTTAACAACCAAACAGCTTAACAGTAATATTATATTACAACTATAAACATAGAAATTCCTCCTTTCCATCGTTCTTATCACGCATTCCAAGTTCCATTGGATTTATTATACTTGATGTACATGTTACACTGTTCAAGATTCATATCAACTGATACTGTAGAAATAAGCATATAAAATGAGTTTAATAATGATCTCTAAATGAACTGCCACTCACCACTTGAAACTCGGCCGAACACTATGAAACTCGGCCGATCACTTCCCAGATCCTGAAACTCGGCCGACCAAACTCGGCCGACAAACTCACCGCTTGAAAAACCTACAAAGGAAACTCGGCCGATCAGAACCAAACTCGGCCGACCAAATCCCTGTTCGCATATCTAATTCAGGAAACTCGGCCGATCCAAGACGAAACTCGGCCGATCCGGAAAACGTTGTACCAAAGCCCTAAATAAGAACTCGGCCGACCGATTTGGAAACTCGGCCGAACCACGCACAGACAGAACAGAAAAACGACCTGCAGAAGTCGATTTCTCACGAATCGACGGGCAAACTTCGCGCAAACAACACCAAACGATCACAAACAATCCACACGACTAAACCGTACCTGAAAGGAGCAAGAAAACGAACAGGGGCTGCACCGTGCACCCCAATTTCTCAGCCGTTTTCTTCACAAACGCAGCTCCAGCTGCGAACTTGGTTCGATTCGACGGAGAAGATGATCTTTAGGGAGAAGGGACGATTCACCGCAACCGATCGGAGCAAAACGAAGCTCCACAGCTTCCCTCCTCAGCTCCCTCTCTCTTTCCCTCTCTTTCTCTCTTTTTCTCTCTCGCAGGAGCTGAACGCTTCTTGCGTTCTGCGGTTCTGAAAATGAACCGAGAAAAGGGAGAAGGGAAGATAAGGAAGAAAAGCTTAGGGGCCATATCGCAAATTTCGAACTTTTTAGCAAATTGCAATCGGGTCCCTAGAAGCCCAAAAACATGCAACTTTTGACTCGAAGGTCGGATTCGAACGATTTCTCTGGCAACATTTCAAGCGCAAGATTTTACACACTTTAGAAGCTAGAACACACACTAAGCACATATCATGTCCATTTTAAGCATTATTAACAAAAACAGGCTTATAACTTAACACATCAGCTAAACACGTGCTGAACAACTTACTTACGGGATAAGCTCGACGCGGGTCGTAACACCAACAACCGCAATAATGACATAATTTGCCTCCAAGAAACAAAAACAATCAGAACCGAAAAGGTCAACAACCACATGTGGAGAGGCGGAATGGTAGTGTGCTTCATCTTAATGATAAGGAAACTAAAGGAGATAATGAAGTCATTGAAGGTACCATACATATTAATATGCATCCAGTTAAAGCACTCTTTGATTTTGGTTCATCAAATACCTTCATATCAACTGAGTTTGCTGCCATGTTAGAGATAGAATCAAAATATATGGATAATGTTTTAGATGTTAAAAACCCTAGTGGTAGGATCTGCTCTTCTTATCTCAAACTCCCAACCTTGGACCTCTGTATCTCTGGAAGGATGTTTCCCTCAGATTTCATCTTGCTTGACATGATTGCTTTGATGTTATCCTGGGATGGATTGGTTGAAGAAGTATATGGCTGTTTTGTTTTTTGAGGTATCGAAGGTTAGTTTGTTACATCATGTTGAGGGAAGGATGTGTGTCAAGGGTAGGAAGCAAGGGGATTTTCAGTTTATCATCTCTACCATCAAAGCTGAAAAGCTTGTCTCGCAAGGATGTAGACCATTTTTAGCCTCTATTGTCCTTGATGCCACACCTCCAGCTCTTGATCACATAGATTTTGTGAAGGACTTCCCTGAGGAGTTGTCTAGTTTGCTCCAAACTCGTGAGGTGGAGTTTTCCATCGAGCTCTCACCAAAAACTTTACCTATCTCAAAGCTGCCTTATCACTTGGACCCTATAGAAATCACTGAGCTTAAGAAGCAGCTTCAGGAGCTTCTTGACATGGGCTTTGTGAGCCCTTGTGTGTCACCTTGGGGAGCCCCTATCTTATTCATGAAGAAGAAAGATGGTTCGTTGCGTATGTGCATGGATTGTTGTATGCTTAATCAAGTGATGATGAAGAATCGCTATCCTTTTCCTCGCATCAATGATCTGTTCGACCAGCTAAATGCAGCCATTGTGTTCTCAAAGATGGATCTGTGAAGTGGCTACTACCAGATGTGAGTGAAAGATGAGGATGTCCCGAAGACAGATTTCAAAACATGTTATGGGCATATGAGCTTCTAATCATGCCTTTCGGCTTGACTAATGTCAAGTTTGCTTTCATTGACTTGATGAATCGAATGTTTTTTCCTTACCTCGATCAGTTCACTGCGGTGTTCATCGATGATGTTTTGGCCTACTTTGAGTCTGAAGAACAAACATATGTAAATCATGCTAAACACACTTTTAGAAAATCTACCATATGCCAAATTCTTAAAGTGTGAGTTCTAGATTAAGGAAGTGATGTTTATGGGTCATGTGATTCCTGTCGGACATATTATTGTTGATCCTGCAAACTAGAAGTTGTGACCAAGTGGAAAGCTCCAAAGACTCCGCCTGAAATCTATAGTTTCCTCAGTTTAACAGGTTACTATCAGAGGGTTATCAAGAGTTTTTCTGAGTTAGCTCTTCCTTTGACAAAGTTGACAAGAAAAGAAGTCAATTTTGTATGGACACCAGAATGTGAGGATAGTTTTCAAAAGCTAAAGTTGTCACCGGTTTCCTTAAGACCAGGAAGGGTTTTGATGTTGTGTGGGCAGTGATTGATCGACTTATAAAGTCTACCTACTTTTTGCCTTTCAAGTCCACTTACAAGGTTGATGAGATGGCTCAGTTGTATATGGATTGGATCGTTCATCTTCATGGAGTTCCTAAAGATCAGATTGTGACCAAGAGTTTACCTCTCGTTTGTGGAGTCAGATTCAAGAAGAAATGGGTACTGACTTACGTTTCAGTATGGCTTATCATCCACAAATCTATGGTCAATCTGAAACAATAGTGCAAATTCTAGAAGATTTGCTTCATGCATGTGTTATGGATTGGAGAGGTGCATGGGATAAGTATCTTCTATTGGGTGAGTTTGCTTACAATAATAGCTACCAAGCTAGTGTTGGTATGCCACCTTATGAAGCTTTGTATGGAAGACTTTTCATTCTCTGTTACACTGGGATGATGTGGGAGAGCGTGCTCTAGTGAAGTTTGATGATATGTAGATGATGATAGAGAAGGTTCAGTTGATCAAGAAGTTGATGAAAGCTGATCATGATCGATAAAAGATGTACACCGATAAGAAAAGGTCTGACGTGAGTTTCTTAGTAGGTGACTATGCCTTCTTAAAGATCAAGCCTATACATTCTATTGCAAGATCTAAATTTAAAGGCAAGCTTAGTCCCTACTATGTTAGACCATTTGAGATCTTGGATAAGATTGGAGACTGTGCATACCATTTAGATCTTCCTTCTGCCTATGACAAGATCCATAATGTGTTTCATGTCTCTATGCTAAGAAAGTATGTGAAGGACCCTTCTCATGTACTCACAATCGAGCCTTTGGAAATTCAAGAGAATCTGACTTATGAAGAGCCACCTGTGAAGATTCTTCACTCCCGAGTTAAGCATTTGAAGAACAAGGATATTGAGTTGGTGAAAGTCTTACGAATGTATCATGGTTTGGATGAAACCACTTGGGACCTCAGATATGAGATGTTGCATACTCACCCTTCTCTTTTTGTATGAGATTTCGGGGACGAAATCCTTTTTAACACGTAGAGTGTTCGAGTTGAAATACATGTATAATCTTATATTGGCCTTTTCCTAAGATTTTTCTTTCATTTTTTTCCTTGATGTTGAATTAGTGGAAATTATAAAGGTTTGGTGTACATTTGTTCCCAATATTTTACATTATAAGGAGTTAAGCGCAAATACCTTAGTGAAAGTTTACTAATGGGTTTAATTTGCAAAATATTCACTTAAGATGTATTAGATTGAAATAAAATCAATCTAGAAATTTCTATGGTCCATTTGTGTGGGAAAAAGAAAAGAAAATCCTAAATCTAAGATAATGTGACATTAAATGAATTAATTTTTCCATTAAGTGAACATGAGAGTAAATTGCCTAAAATCCAGAAAAGAGTAACTCAAAAGATAATTATAAATCCAAATTCATTTTCTTTGAGTACAAGTTTGCTTGGGTAGTAAGTTTCACAACTTTTGGAAAATTAATAAAGTATAATTGTATTAATTGAATGGGAAAATAGGAGATAACTAAAAAATACAAAATAAAATCTTTAATGACTCCAAAAGTAACAATTGATGCCAAATTCGAGATATACACATTAAAATATTCCTTTGGGTGAATTTTCACTCAATTCGGGCAATATTTGATTAAAAGGTGAAATCAGGAGAGAGAGAAAGTGTGTAGAACCTTCAAAATATTAAATAATTGTACAAACAACTCCAACATATAAAATTGATGGAAAATTCATATCAAGGCACTTAATATGACTTGTGTTTGAGGTTTCATCAAATTTGGATAATCTTATGGCCATTATTGATGGAGGAAAGAGAAATAAAATTTGATTTATTTAACACATTAAAAATTCCCAAAAGGCAAAACTAATTACATATTCGGATTCCTCATATCAAAATAGGCTAGGTTTCAATTTTCATTTAATTTGGAGCATGTTTGCCCCCTCAAACGAGGAGAGAGAAAAAGGGAACCTAATGCATATATACACTATATGCTAATATGATTGAGAATTCGATTTATTTGTCAGGCATTGACTTTGACCCGCGTGATCACGACTGTTGGATCTGTGATCCAACAGCTCGCAGATCATCATCTAGATCCCATTGATTGAGAAATAAGGAACAAATTATGTGGATATTATTTTCTTGAATTCTCGCTCATTTCTCGATCAATTCACATGAAATCTTCTCCAAACAATTCCAAATAAGAAACTGCATCTAATGATCCCTTATTTTTGTGTTTTGATGGAGAAATCAGGAAAACCTCAAACCTTGCTCTCCAAGAAAGTTTGGGCCACTTTCTTCTTGCTTTGTTTCTTAACCTTGCCTATAAATATCGGTACCCGAGTCTTCCCCAACCCTCTTACAACTATTCTCACCCTCCAATTGCTTGTGCGATCGTTTCCTTGCTCTCCAATGATCGATTTTTGTTCCTAGGCTTGCAGTAATGAGTGCTTTCTCTCTACTCCATCTTGGATCGAATTGACTTCACCAATAGGTTCGTTGCAATCTTATCTTTCTTTTCGTGTCCTAATTTTCAAGTTTGATCACATGTAGCAAAATCACTTAAAAGCTAGCTTGAAGCAGCTTTGTTACTTGTGTGCATGGTGCCCAAGCAAGGGAATGAATCCCCTAGGTGCAATTATGCCTTTTCCCCTATTTCCTTCTCTCTTTTCTTTCTATCCTGTTGAGAGGGTAGTGTGGTCTTTTCTCTACCACCTTCTTTGTTTGGGAAAGTCAAAGCCGTTTGTTTAACCCCTGACTTGGCCGTATCTGATTGGGCCAAGTCAGCCGAGGTGGGCCCATTCTTCTTTCGCTCTCTCTTTGTCTCTCTGCAATGGATTTGTTGACATGTTATTCTTTGATTGATCCGAATAGGAAAAATCATATATTTTTATTAGTTTGTCCAAAAATTAAAAGAAAATATGTTTTGGAATAAAAAAACGTAAGCTTTCTAATAAAAATACTTTTGAGGTTTGGTTTTGAGTTTTGTTAATAGGTATTTTCTAAAAATGAATTCAATACATAAAAACACCAAAAGTGCACTTTAAACTTCATAACTCTAAAATAGACAAAACTATATGTTTTCTTAATCAGGAGAACCTAATAAGATAATTGGTGATGTTTTCAGAGTCTAAAATGGGGTTTTGTTAAAAAAAGTCCAAAAGTTAGGGTTTCCTTACCTTTATGCATATGTAAAACCCTAATACATCATTGAAAATAGGAGAAGTGCGCTTTGAACTCAATTAAAGTAGTGAAAGAGAAGTAGTTGGATTTCATTAACAAAGGTATGTGCTTTTCTTACACCTAAGTTTGGAATAATTGTAAACCCTTGCCTAGTTTCCCTTATGAGGCTTTTATGAAACCCTAATTCCTCTTTTGCTATTTCCTTTTCTATATTTGCCTCAAAAATCAGTTTTGCTACATGTTTCTTGGGTCTTGTACCCCACTGCCATGTTTCTATTATTTGATGCTTATACTTGCCATAGTTCTTAGCATGTTGATTTTATTATACTGTTTAACTAGTGTAGTGGTACTTTTATACAACGACCCATAGATAGGGCATGTGTAAATTCAGCCAAGGGGAATGTGCTACTCTCCCCAATATAGAATATTTGTAGGTGATTGGAATGTGTTACTCTCCCTCACCTATTGGTTGAGCTTAGGTAGGTGCCTCAACCCTACATAGTTTAGGTATTCAATATTAATCATGGATGCAAACGTTTACTATTTTTGTTACGGTAAGCATCTATTTATTGATGCCTCATACTTTTGACCATCTTCATCTTATGATAAAATATTAGCCTTTATTTCCCTGTTGTTTTCTTATCTTTTATCCTTATTCATTATCTCTGACACATACCTTGTTTTCTTTCCCTTTTTGTTGGGTGCTTTCCCCACCACCCAGGGTTAGACAAGGTGTTGAACAAGGCCAAGGAGACCAAGTTCTGGAGTAGATTAAAGTTTTGCAATCAAGGATGACTAGGTTGCTTATTGCTAGATCCTATAGTTTTTCCTTTTCAAAGAAACTTATGTAGTGAACTGAGTTCAAAAAGCAATGTAATAACTTAATCTCTTTCCAATGCTATTGACATTTTAAATGTATCTGAAACATGCTTATTTACTTATATTATTATACATGCATTCCACAATGTCTATTTTTCTTGGGAAAAGTGGATGTTTTATATTTCCTTTAAATTTTAGTAAGGAGGTGATCTCTCTCTTTACAAAACCTTTATTTGGTCTTTAGGAAAACATGGTGTTATTATACTGAATTCGGGTTAGAATTACTGATTAGGTCAGACCATATGAGAAAACTCAATTTAATATTACTACATTAATGATCATATTATTTAGAAATTAGGGTTTATAGAATCTTATGAAAACATCAAAATGGGAAAGCAGATCATGGTTTGAAAAACCTAAAGTCTTTCTACTTAAAAAATCCTTTCCAATGACTATTTCTTTGTAATATTCTGAGCAACAATTGAATTATTGTGAATTTTCAAAGAATGGACCAATAAAAACTTGGAGAAGTCACGTGGGTGCTTTTATGTGACTCAGCACATCTGGGTCTGAGCCTTGATCTCATGGTCCAATCAGAAACTTCCATGATGGCATGACGCCTCAATACCAATGAGCGAGTGACAACATAAGAAAAACCCAAAGTTACCTTCATCAGAGAAACCATACTATCTATGAAGCTAAGGTAGAGGGGTAAAATCACCCTTTCCCATCTTGTCCTTTACTTTCTACTTCGATGAGCAGTCCATGGAGCTTTGAGGTTCATGATCCTTGGTCCACAATGAGCATTTGTGCCTGACACATGATGTTGAGGCTATCGTTAGGTTCCCTGCATCCTAATGTAGTCATCGACCCATGATTTAGGATCAAGCATTCACTGGAGCACCAAGATCCATGAGTGTTTCCTTTCTAGGGTAGGGAACCCTCCAAAAATTAGGGTGATTAGGCTTGCAGTGATGTCAGGATCTCATTGGAGGAAAAAGTTCTGAAAATGGACCAAAGTGGAATGGAAACATGATCGGGAGAGGAGAGACACATAACTATGTTCAGACTGCGAGAAGGTTGGAAAGTAGGGTATAATCCAATCATTGTTGGATGACAAAAGCAAATAAATAAGAAAAATGAGTATCTCGATCACCTGTGAAAAAGGAAAACGAATAATGAGGTGCATGACAGTGCAAATAAAACCAAACTTTAGGGTATATTGATGCATTGAATGCGTATTCAAATAAAGCGATATGAATTCAATTTCTTCCTTTTTTTTAAATTAGATGAGCTAATAAAGTCCAAATAAAACCAAAATTGGTAGGTTGACTAATAAGAACCTAAAGAATTTAATTCTAAAATAAATTTTGCATTGTGGGAAACTTTAATACTTAAAACACACAATTTGAAGGAAAAACTATTTTCTTCATATTAATGCATTTCTTTATTATTTTTTAGCCAAATTTTGTGTGTACCTCTCTCTTCAACCTATTCGTAGGAAAAGTCTAGAATAATGATTTTGAACTTAGATGCCTCAAATTGATATTTTGGACAAGATGTGTCCATATTAGCCATGTAATATATTAATACTTTAGGTAATTTGGGAAACTACTTCCCTTTGTGATCCTATGAGTCAAAATTCGAATAATGACTTATTACCCACTCAAACGTTGTTTCATATACCTTTTTATGCATTTATTAGCAACTTATTTTTAGGAGAGAGTAAAATAAATAGGGAACAAATGTATACAACATCTTAAGTTAATTTCTACTCATTATAGCATATCTATAGGAGGAGGTATATTTTTAGTTTTCTTTTTGTCTTTCCCACTCTATTTTCTATAGGGGCATTCTGTCATGGACTTTTTACAACAAACCCCTCAACTATTATCATTTAGTAAAATCCCATTATAAGGTTTAAATTAGATATGTAAACTAGACTGTGACAATTCTACCCACCTTAGAATTAATTTCATCCTTGAAATTTTCTAGGGTACTACCCACATTAGGGATTCCCTTACTTCTTCATTCAATGAAAGCTAGCATACTATAATTTTTCATGAAAAGGTTCATGTGGACATAAATAACTATAACATCATTCTCATCCTCTTGCTCAACTTCCATGGTGAAAAGCCTAGCTTGTCTCTTAGGAGGTGGATTTTGATCCTTATTCTGGTTCTGGTCCTTCTTCATGAGCTTAGGGAAATTCGACCTTTGGTGCTCGTTGTCTCCAAAGTGGAAGCATGCTCCTGTACCATATCTACATGGGCCATCATGGTTCTTCTTGCATGTTGGCCACAAGGGTTTCTCAACTTCTGTGATATCCCTGGATTTTCTAAAACTTAATATGATGTGTGACATCCAAATTGAAACCCTCACCTCAGCGAGAATCCAAATTTAAACACCACACACTAGGCTAAGAAGAAGAAAATTGAGGGAGTCAGAAGGAAACGATAGTAGCACATGCACATGAACAATAATAAAGTCATATACACATGTTCACCATTCAACATATAATTACAACATGAATTGTTACAACATTTGATATTACATATTGAACAACAAACTTTTATATATACATGTACTACCACTAAACAATAGGATCTTAAGACAACAAGTCCACCTGTACATCAACTCGCCATACAACTCACAACTATCTTGGATCTTCAAGAGCATAACCACAACCTAAACAAAAAGATTACATGTGGTACACGTCAGCACAATATTCAAGAATGTTGTACGAAGTACGCCTACATGTCTTTTATATACCTCTTATCATATCTTGGCAATAAGATAAAACTAATACTTGGCAGCATAAAACAAATATAAGGAAAAGTGTATACTTGCACAAATATGTTCATTAACAAAAGAGAACACATATATTTTAATCACATTTCCATCATATATCTCGTACATCTGCCCCCAAGGGCTTTGATGTTTTTAGGCCTTATGATCTACCCTGAGGAGTTTGTGATCATTAAACATGTGATCTACCCCCAAGGAGTTTGTGACCACTTCAATGCACTGTACTACCAAAGAGTTTAGTGCTATCATATGATAGATTAGATATTTTATGTTTCATGTGTTCATAGCCATAGTTATGGAAAAAATCAAGCAACATATCATACAAGAACAGTCATTTCATCCAATATCATATGCCAAGTATTTTACTACACATATAACACAAGCATATTGTATAATAAGCCAAGTAAGAGGCAATGGTGTACCTTCCAAAGAGATAGATTATTCTAAACCACATTCCTCATGTCATCTATGTCTTTTTCAAACCTGATTAAGACAAGATCATATACTATCATCAGGTTCTCATCATCTTACATCTCATCTTAACCCTAATTGTGTCCATTAGGGTTTAGCTTGGTTCATTGGAGTATTCTCATTGTTACTTGTATTCCTGACTTAGAATTATCTCAGATTATGGTCTGTTATCTGAACATTATCTTCCATAGCATTTTTGTGCACATTAATTAACCCTAGGTTACATCATTAACCTAAATTAGGGTTTCATGACATGTATCAAGGTTCATCTTCATATATCATGGATTCTATGAATCATCATGATCTCATAATAAATATGAGGTTTTGTATAAGGATATGAGCCTATTTTGTAAATTTCATCATTTATTAAGCATGTATGTATTTAATGCATTTTATTTGGGGTTAAAAGTCATAATTAGTCACATTAAGCATAATACATGATTTTGTGCATAAACATGACCATATCTGACATCATATGCATTTTAAACATAGTTATGGACTTACTGACATTTTTCCATAATTTTATGTCATCATTTAATATTTATTACTCAAGAAATAAGCATTACACATATTACATGACATCACTTAGATTAATGCTTCAAAATCCTAATATTATAGTTCTACTATGTTCAACTCATTTTTCTAAACGTTTTGGTACCTTGTTTGTATTTTTTTGACATTTGTACTAATTTCTACAGATTTTCGAAGTTCTGAGCATTTTGTGAGATAATTACCTTTCTCAGCCAATCCAATCGCGCCACGTGGCCATGGGCGCTCCTCTTTCTCCTGGTCCCCCCGAACCGGATCCCGCGCAACACGGGCGTGCGCCACGGACCACGGCCGTGGTCCCTGGTTCTCACAATCTCGCGTGCTGCCCCTGTTTCCTCTGTGAAACAGGACACCGCCGCGGGGAAGGTGCTCCGGTGAGCAAGCATCCGAGATATGGGCCTCCAAGCCAGATCGTACGGCCACCTACACCTCCGTAAGGGTCCTTAGATTCTCCACGGCTGATCAGCTCCTCGACCTTGGCTCCGAGGCTCCCTGTCCTACAGCTGTCGGCAAGGGCCGCCGCTGTAGCTGGGGAAGCTCCGGTGAGCAATCGACAACGCCATAGCGCTCCTCGCCGGCTTCTAGGGCTATCGTTAGCTTAGACCACTTCGTCTATATCTCCACATACTCTTCTCTGGCTCCATTCCTTGCCTCCAATGATGGTTTGCTTGCTGCAATGTAGTTCGTCAGGAAAGGGGGGAGTCTGTTCTCCCTCCCCACTCAGCCAAC
Organism: Alisma plantago-aquatica; assembly: GCA_963693085.1. Taxonomy (NCBI): domain Eukaryota; kingdom Viridiplantae; phylum Streptophyta; class Magnoliopsida; order Alismatales; family Alismataceae; genus Alisma; species Alisma plantago-aquatica. The sequence goes on from OY856412.1 coordinate 1,251,725,050, forward strand.
CACCAAAGAAAACGGGATCATTGAGGATGTATTTTGGGGAGGCGATATGTAACTGTCAGTACGTGATCCTCTTCGCAAATCCTCCTTTTGTTGTTTCCCTCCCTTCAAAACTCGTCTACCCCTTCTAGCCGCCACCTGCTCACCACGATGGAGAAGAACCGAGGGGCAGGGCCTCATTCTCCCTGACCAGTTCTCCATACATTTTGAATGAGAGGTCGGACAACAGTGCTTGGAAGGGAAAAGGAAACTACCCACTTCGTATCTTTGACGGGCCACGATCACAAAGTGTGGTGGTGGAGAGAACTGGGGCGACATCTGCTCTCCTCACCCTGTTCTAACCGCAGGGTTAGAGACAACCCAAGAACCCTTGATATCTACTCCAACGGTGTGAGTGAGTCCCTCGCTTGAGCCCATCTGTGGCTTACTCAAGTTAAAGGTTCCAGCCTCTAGATCATCTATGGAGGGCTAAGATTTGCCCATGCCAGTCCAGCCCGAACCAAGGGGCGTGTGACACTGACTAAATTTAAAGCCCTGACTTAGGTATATAAACCATCAACCGTGCACATTATTTCTCCAAAATCAAACCTTCATAACTTCCTCTAGGAATATCTGATTGCCACCTAATTTTAACCATAGCTTCCCTATCACTCAAGCTACCTTCTACTCAAATTTGGTGACAAAACTCAACTGTTAGACTATTCAATTAAATTCCTCAAAAAGGCATTAAAAGAGAGATCTTAATCATGATATCAACCTCACATCAACACACCTACTTTGTCAAAATCTTGGAACTCTCAATCTAACTCAACCATATGCTTTCACTTAAGTCATTGGACATTTTAGGATTTCAAAAGTCCACTCCATCACAACTTCTATAGCAGGCTCTGGTGCCTTCCTCTTGTGTTTGTTGGGAGGTTGATGTTGATACTGGTTGTTCTTCTTGGGATCTTTCTTCCTGTAGGACCTTTCGAGGTGGTCTTCTAGCTCTAGGTCTGCATCTAGAGCAGCTTGAAGGGTTCTATGGCCTCTTCCTGACACAGTGAAACATAAGTCGGGCTTGAGTTCTCAGATAAACTTCTTTGTTATGTGTCGCTCATCATAGTAGTAACCATATTTCTGGAGGATCCTAAACTTCATGGCATATTGGGTAACTGTGATGTCACCCACTTGAGCTAGATTGACAAACTCTAGCTCCTTCTTCTCTATCATGGCTTCAAACACATAGTACATAGTGCTCCTTGAAGGCCTCCACAAATCATTCCCATGTGAGAGCAAGTGCAACAGTTTCCCTTGAGTGAGGAAGTTCTCCCACCATGTTCGGGTTACTCCCTTCAGCATGTGGGTTGCAAAGTGAACCCTAGAATGTTAGGGACAATCCATGTCACAAAAATATTGATCCTTACTTCTAATCCATACTTCTCCCTTGGTGACCACATCATCTTCTCCTTCTCCAGCAAAGAAGTCAGTTCTAATCTTTAAGAAGTCCACTAAGGTCATCTTATGATGTATTGGTTGATGTTGTCGTTGTCCTAGGGCATTGGTGAGGATTTGGACTAAATCATCCAATGTTACCTTAGGGTTCCTTATTGGTCCACTTCCCTCACTAGAAGAGCTAGCATCATCATCCTTATTCTTTCCCTAGTCTGCTTTCTTAGGACCCATCTAGAAAAACAAGGTACATCTAGGGTTAGAACATGAGAATCTTTATCTTAGTGGCCATCTACTTGTGGCTTTGATACCATTTTGTAATACCCCTCCAAGTACATATACGTCAGTAGAAGAAAACCCTATGTTGTCCATAACATGGGTTTATTGTCTTGGAGGAACATCATGAAACATGATATACATAGCAAGAAGACAAACGAAACACCATTTATTAACTCAAAATGTAGATTCACACATTATTCACGCATTACTAGAAAGAGAGAACATGCTAAACACGTTTATTTTCTGTTAAGCATTAAGATAACATATTTGACATATATGAGCATATAGACTCAGTTATACTTTTTTTCAATGTATATCTAAGTGATATTCATGGCATACTTTAAATACTACAAATAAAAGAACTTTCTCTAATATTATGATGGTAATGTGTATTTGAAACATAATTAATTAGACATTCATTAACATCTCACACTTTGGAGATTCTTGATATATTGCATAATACAAAGAAAATTTCTATGTAGAATCTTCTTTTTCTTTTAAAATTTGTAAATTTTAATCAAAATCCAATAGCGACTACTTAATTTTTTTATACGCATGAAACTAATCTTTGAAAAAAATATCATATTACTTGACATAGAATGATACTTCTATTATCTTTTTATGTAGTAAACAATTTGAAAATGTTGAAACATTAATAACCCATGATATTTGTTAAACTATAATCTTATCAAAATATTCATTATTTCAATTTGTCATATCTAAACAAACTTGACAAGACAAATTACAAACTCAAAATTAGTATGGAATCATTTTTGGCACCAACTTTCAAACATGGAACTGATTTAGGTTGATAAAATTCACATATGGCAATAGTTTTTTCATGTCAAACCAGGTCGAGTTCACGTGTTTGACATAACATTGACATGTGTAAATGACTTCTCCCTGACCATCAAGGTATCATTCTCAAATTTTTAGCTTTGACTGCTTCATACATATACCATCACCATTGAATCATTTTTATTAACATCGCATTGATGCAATACATAACTTAAATTTTGGGTCAATAACAATTCGCTAAGCTCATATGATTATGTTGCATTGATCACTTGGATAGTTGTGATACCTTTTGTATCTTCGGGCTACATTGTCAGGATGGGCCTTTACACCACCCCAACACATCTAAGTTAACAAATGATACCCATTCATAAAACTATGCAAAGTAATGCAAACCATCAATATATTTCAAATCAACACACATAATTATATTAAGTCCAATGTTTTTAATATATCTAAACATAGGGTTGTATTAAAATTAATTGTAAGCAGGGCATATCATTATAGGTAAAATATAATTTGAATAGTCAATTGTACAAAAGATACATATCGTAAATAAAAGTAGTCATATATATATATATATATATATATATATATATATATATATATATATATATATGCATGTGTAGTAATGCATCACAATTCTTGGGTTTGGGTTTGCATTGACCTTGATTTGTCATGAATAATAGTTTGTGCCAAGAAAAAGTCTTCGTCTAATCAATCTAGTTTATATGAGTTAGGTCTGGTTTGGGTTATGCAGGACGTGTCATCGACCATATTGGGCTCATGTGCTTGATGTTTGTCCCATTTTGAAGTGTTCCTTGAAAATGATATAGATTAGAAATTTTTATAAATCACACACATCCCATATATTTATAAGATCTAGTAAAATTATCCAATCATATCTGAAATTTTTACAGCATGCACATTTATTTTGATAAATTGTCCAAAATGTATGATAAAGATGATTTTTAGATCACATTCAATCTAAAACCACATCTATGTTATAAGGTTAGATTTTTAATATTGACATCGTAAATATCAAATTGGTACACGTCACTTAGATATACTATGGTATGCCGTTCTTATAGACTTAAAATATGACTAACAATTAAAATAATAGACAAAAATAATTTGTAAAGTTTGCAGTCAAATTATTATGTGGGAGATACATATTATATGTAAAATGTAGCTATTTATATATATGTAGTGGATATGGGCATATTCAAGTGTATGAGGTCCTGACCGAAAATGTGAATCAAAATTTAAAGACTAATTGTTATTGAAGTTTGTTTGAGTTAAGTCTGACTTAGATCATGCTCTCAAAGAATTAATCAGCTCACTTTGGTCCAATCGACGCCCATTTGATCTTCAATTGTTTTCTTGAAAAAAAAACCAAACAACCTAAATAGTTAAAAATAGGTGATAAAATGAGTTCTCAAGTTTGTGTTTACTTTGTCATCGTCCGGGCCATATAAAAAGTTCGACCAAAATTTGCAGTTGGGCCTATGAATGTTGTTTATGTGAATCGTTCCTGGCTTAAATTATACAGTCTAGAAATTTGTAGCATGATGTTAGCCCAGTCGACGAAAAAAATAAACAACTCAAATAGTTGAATGTTGGTGACAACCTCAGTTTTTAGGCCTCGATTTATCTTGGAATGACCCTTGCCAAATAAAAAGTTGAACCAAAATTTTCAACATAGTTCATGCAAATCAAGTTTAGTTTAGATTATCGTCAAAATATTTGTCAGATCATGCCTAGACCGGTCCATGCTCATGTCTTCTGAATCCATTATCTAAAAATATATACATCGTAAATATACATGACATAAGTGATTAAAGACCAAGTGCTTATATATAGGGTAATCGACGCCCATCTTATCTTCAATTATTTTCTAGAAGGAGAAGAAAAGAGTAAACAGCCTAAATAGTTAAAAATAGGTAATCAAATAAGTTTTAAGGTTTGGTTTCACTTTGTCTACCGCTTGTGCGATATAAAAAGTTGGACCAAAATTTTTGAATACATCAACATTATTTATGTGAATCGGTCCTGATTTAAATTATGCAATCAAAAAATTTGTCAGATCACGCCGGCCCAATTGATGGAGAAAAAATTAAACAACTCAAATAGTTAAGTATGGTGACGATTCGAGTTTTTAGGCTCCGATTTATCTTGGCATGACCCATGCCAAATAAAAATATGAACCAAAATTTTCTATATAGCTCCTATAAATCAAGCTTGGCTTAAATTATAAGTCATGATATTTGTTGGACAATGTTCAAGGAGGTCCATATTTATGTCTTTTCAAACCGTTACCTAAAAAAATACATCTCAAATAGTTACATTTACGTGACCAAGTGAATGAAAAAGCACATGGGCACACATGTGAAAAGCACACATGTGAAAACGTCAGTTGTGCTTATTTGTAAGATAGTTATTCTATATAGCTCATGTAAATCAAGCTTGGCTTAAATTATGAGTCAAGATATTTGTCGGACAATGTCCAAGGAGGTCCATATTTATATTTTTTCAAACCGTTATCTAAAAAAATACATCTCAAATGGTTAAATTTACGCGACCAAGTGAATGGAAAAATACACAGGCACGCATGTGAAAAGCACACAAGCATACACATCAGTTGTGTCAAGTTTGGCTTAAATTATAGGTCAAAATATTTGTCAGACAATCTTTAAAGAAGTCTATATTTATGTCTTTTCAAACCGTTACCTAAAAAAATACATCTCAAATAATTAAATTTACATGACCAAGTGAATGGAAAAGCACACGGACACACATGTGAAAAGCATACAAACACGCAGGTCAGTTGTGCTTATTTATAGGGTAGTAAAGACTCACAATTGTTACTATTAACAAATCAGAATACGTGATTGTCCCACTAATAAAGCTGATTGTCATGTTATTAATTCATTGTATTAGTTGGATTTTTGTCACGAAGGAACCGGCGACACATTGGATCCACCAGCCGTCGTCAAGTGTGTCAATCAATCTATCAGTCAACTGTGCTGCTGACTGAAGCCCTTGAGACTGCTGTGTGTAGCAGCAACCTTCGGCTCATGAGTATTGTAGCAGGAGGTGGCTGGGAATGGACGGGCAGAAGACAAAGACAAAGACGAGGGACCTGCGAAATATTCATTAAGGACTGCAAACCACGGAGAATGCCAAAGGTGTGGTGTGGTGTATGGGGAGGATGTCGGTGAACTCCTAACTCTGCTCCAGTTCGTGGCACCCGCCTTGGCCTCTTCCTTAGGGCACGTTTGATTTACCGAATTTAGTTGGATTTCAAGGAATACTGCAGTTATATAGTCCCAGTCAAACCATCTACCGATTTCTAGGAATGCCGCAACATCAAATTTTATGTTTGGTAACATTAGAACAGACCTTTCAGATCATCACGTTAAACCTCCAGGAATGTCAGTTTCACGCACTTCATGTGCCGTGTCACGCCGCCGCTGCCATTTCGGTAGGCTACGCGGCCTGTTTATTTAAACCGCCAGTCCAGCCCTGACATGAGGGGGTAAAAGTGCCGCTCTGCATCATCACGGCGTCCCTCGGTTTCGAAATGGAACTCACAATCCAGCATTTGCTATATGCCTGAAACTGCAGGATTCTTGCTATTTTCCGATTCTAGACAACCAAACATACAATCAAATCCAGACGATTACACGAAACCAAACATGTCCTTGGAGGACAAAGACAGACCTTGAGGTGCAAGGCTGTAGAAGTCTGCGTGTCGGAAAAGGGGCCCCTATAGACGAGTTTGAAGAGAGGAAAGAGAGTTGATACGTCATTTGATCCGGCGAAGAAAAATGAAACATTCCACCAACACCTTATGCCACTTCGCAGTCCAAAAATGAAGACCCCAAATAGAATGACGTCTTCACTCCTAGGCTTCCACATGGCGCAACAACTCCACTACTCATTTTTATTTTTTTTTATTTTTTTTTCAAAGACTTTTATACCATGTATTTAATTATGGATATTATTCACATTTCTATTAATATATTATTCGACATTAATTATTCAATATAAATAAAAATATCACTTTGATATAACTAATTAAATATATATTTGATATCTAAATAATATGTTGCATTTTTAATATATTTATTTATAAATTCATTTATTAATGATAAACTTGACGCCAATTACTATATATAGATATTTACTAGTTGAATATAATTATTATTAAATGAATTTTAAAACTATATGATATGAAACATTATATGTACATTATATACTATAGAAATATTCAATAAAATAGAGAAATATATATACACACGTTATATGTATATATTTAATATTCTTTTAGATATTCTATCAGTATATTGTACTATGCGAATTAATATTAATAATATATATGGCATTTAATTTCAATGTTATATCTATTATATGTCCATATTCATGTATCCATTTATAATGATATACTAAAGATATATGCATACAATTATTGTATTCAAATATATTTATCAAACAAGCATAATCATGTTTTGATTACTTCTAAAATTATATGATACAAACTATTATATGAATATTATATGCAAAACTTATGGTACACATAAGTCATAATTAGCATATTGATAAAATTATATATATACTATATGGTTCTATTAAATTTAGATATACTTTATCATATTATTTTGTATATTTTTATCTATAAATTATATATTTTACTTATATGTGTAGAAAATAATCATAATGTATTTTTTCAGTGATAATACTACCTAGCATTTTATTTATTTTTTTGTCAGATATCTAATCAAAATTTTATAAATATAATATCAAAAAAAATATTACATATAATATGTGTGTATATAGATTGCTATTTTACATTGAATATTTTCTATATTGTGTAGTATATACATAAACATTATTTGATTAATATATTAACTACTTTGTATGTGTATCGTAATCTTTTATATACAACATTTGGATAGTATTGTGTATTATATAGTTTAAAAATTTATTCTAAAATTTATCATATACAATTCGTAAATATTCTATATGTATAAATTATATGCATATGTCGTTAAATATATCATTAATAGATAAATTTATATATAAATATATAAACATATAACATATTATTTAAATATTAAAAAATATTGTATGACTACTATTAAAGTGATTTTTTATTTAGATGGTATAAGTAATTAATTTAAAATAATATATATTAATTGAAATGTATATAGTATAATTAACAAATTACATGGTATCTAAGATTGAAAAAACACAGATTAAGGAGCGATTGCGCTATGTGGCAGCCTAGGAGCGAAGACACCATTCTATTTGGCGTCTTCATTTCATGACCGCCAAGTGGCATCATGTGCAGGGTGAATGTTTTGATTTTCTTTTACAATTACGTGGGCCAATTAAAATGGAGACGTCAGATCAAATGACGTCTCCACTCTCTTTCCTCTCTCCAAACTCATTTATTCAGGTCATTTTATTACAAACTCATGTATTTTGGTCAATATATTTACCAAACTCGTATATTTTGATTTTTTGCCATCAACCTTACCTCAACGTATGTATCGTGCATTATGCATCTACTTGATCCTCTAACACGATAAGATTGAAGTTTAAGAGTCGGCCTTCCTGGTTCTATATCATAGATGATTCTGGTATCTTCATAATGGATAATGAGTTCGTGGCAATCTAGCTTAGCGTTCTCCCGCATCACACAAAGTCTTGACAGCAGCAACATGCCGTGAGAGAAGATGTCTTCTTGGAAACCACAACAAGGCTCTTCTTCTACCTGGCACCTTTTCCTCTTTTTTCCCTTCCCCAACCAACAGTTCTTCCGTTTCTTCGGTTTCGCATATCAGAAACTGGTTGTTCTATCAATAACACAAAAAAGAGATACTTTTTAGGGAGGAGCGGAGAATCAAACTCATATGGAAGATCGCCTCTGACGACACTCTTGGGTGGAAGGGTAAACCCTATCAATGCCGGTGTAGGAAGAGGTAAGGCAGCAATGAGCAAAGTGAGTTATGTTTCCGTGCATCCGTACGTTTATCAGGGGCGCAGGCAGACCCGAAGAGGAGGAAACGTGAACATGGAGAGTCGCGCAGGGGAGGTGGGCATTGCTGCGATCACTTTCGTTTAGCCCTTTTGCCTAGAGGTGATCATGGTTCATATCCCCACATCAATTCGAATACATGTCTCAGACTTTTTTTAAGAGATATGCTACATAGGAATATTCATTAAGGATTGCAAATCATGAAAAATGTCAAAGGTGGGGTACGGTGTTCGTAGATGGGGAGGGTGGATGGGGAGGATGTCTGTGAATTCCTGCTCCAGTTCGTGGCACCCGCCTTGGCCTCTTCCTTAGAGGACAAAGACGGACCTTGAGGTGCAAAGCTGTAGAAGTCTGCATGTCGGAAAAATGGCCCCTACCGGTGGAAGAACAAGCAAACAAATAAACCTGAAAATAAAGGGAAAAAAACAAAATAGACGAGTTCGGTAAACATATTGACCAAAATATACGAGTTTGTAATAAAATGACCTAAATAGACGAGTTTGAAGAGAGGAAAGAGAGTGGAGACGTCATTTTATCCGGTGAAGAAAATCGAAACATTCGACCAACACCTTATGCCACTTGGCAGTCCAAAAATGAAGACGCCAAATAGAATGGCGTCTTCACTCCTAGGCTTCCACATGGCGCAACAACTCCACTACCCATTTTTATTATTTTATTATTTTTTTCAAAGACTTTGTTGCCATGTATTTAATTATGGATAATATTCACATTTCTATAAATAAATTATTCGACATTAATTATTCAATATAAATAAAAATATCACTTTGTTATAACTAATGAAATATATATTTGATATCTAAATAATATGTTGCATTTTTAATATATTTATTTATAAATTCGTTTATTAATGATAAATTTGACGTCAATTACTATATATCGATATTTACGAGTTGAATATAATTATTATTAAATGAATTTTAAAACTATATGATATGAAACATTATATGTACATTATACACTATAAAAATATTCAATAAAATAGAGAAATCTATATACCCACGTTATATGTATATATTTAATATTCTTTTAGATATTATATCAGTATATTGTACTATGTGAATTAATATTAATAATATATATGACATTTAATTTCAATGTTATATCTATTATATGTCCATATTCATGTATCCATTTATAATGATATACTAAAGATATATGCATACAATTATTGTATTCAAATATATTTATCAAACAAGCATAATCATGTTTTAATAAGTTCTGAAATTATATGATGCAAACTATTATATGAATATTATATGCAAAAATTATGGTACACATAAGTCATAATTATCATATTGATAAAATTATATATATACTATATGGTTCTATTAAATTTAGATATACTTTATCATATTATTTTGTATATTTTTATCTATAAATTATATATTTTACTTATATGTGTAGAAAATAATCATAATGTAGTTTTTCAGTCATAATACTACCTAGCATTTTATTTATTTTTGTGTCAGATATCTAATCAAAATTCAATAAATATAATATTAAAAAAAATATTACATATAATGTGTGTATATAGATTGCTATTTTACATTGAATATTTTCTATATTGTGTAGTATATACATAAACATTATTTGATTAATATAATAACTATTTTGTATGTGTATCGTAATCTTTTACATACAACATTTGGATAATATTGTGTATTATGTAGTTTTAAAATTTATTCTAAAATTGATTATATACAATTCGTAAATATATCTATATGTATTAATTATATGCATATGTCGTTAAATATATCATTAATAGATGAATTTATGTATAAATGTATTAACATATAACATATTATTTAAATATTAAAAATATTGTATGACTACTATTAAAGTGATTTTTGATTTAGATGGTATAAGTAATTAATTTAAAATAATATATATTAATTGAAATGTAAATAGTATAATCAAAAAATTACATGGTATCAAAGATTAAAAAAACAGATTAAGTAGCAGTTGCGCTATGTCGCAGCCTAGGAGCGAAGACGCCATTCTATTTGGTGTCTACATTTCATGACCGCCAAGTGGCATCATGCGCAGGGTGAATGTTTTGATTTTCTTTTACAATTACGTGGGCCAATTAAAATGGAGACGTCGTATCAAATGGTGTCTCCACTCTCTGTCCTCTCTCCAAACTCGTTTATTCAGATTATTTTATTACAAACTCATGTATTTTGGTCAATATGTTTACCAAACTCGTCTATTTTGATTTTTTGCCATCAACCTTACCTCAACGGTTCTTTGTAAAACTCAGTGAACCTATATGTATTGTGCATTATGCATCTACCTGATCCTCTAACACGGTAGATTGAAGTTTAAGAGTCGGCCTTTCTAGTTCTATATCATAGATGCTTCTGGTATCTTCATAATGGATAACGAGTTCGTGGCAATCTAGCTTAGCGTTCTCCCGCATCACACAAAGTCTTGACAGCAGCAACATGTCGTGAGAGAAGATGTCTTGTTGGAAACCACAACAAGGCTCTTCTTCTACCTGGCACCTTTTCCTCATTTTTCCCTTCCCCAACCAACAGTTCTTCCGTTTCTTCGGTTCTGCATATCAGAAACTGGTTGTTCTATCAATAACACAAAAAAGAGATACTTTTTAGGGAGGAGCGGAGAATCAAACCCATATGGAAGATCGCCTCTGACGACACTCTTGGGTGGAAGGGTAAACCCTATCAATGCCGGTGTAGGAAGAGGTAAGGCAGCAATGAGCAAAGTGAGTTATGTTTCCGTGCATCTGTACGTTTATCAGGGGCGCAGGTAGATCCGAAGAGGAGGAAATGTGAACATGGAGAGTCGCGCAGGGGAGGTGGGCATTGCTGCGATCACTTTCGCTTAGCCCTTTTGCCTAGAGGCGATCATGGTTCATATCCCCACATCAATTCGAATACATGTCTCAGACTTTTTTTAAGAGATATGCTATATAGACACTAACTTGGGATGAGAATATTGACCCTTTTGTCGATGATTTGCTATATGGACCAGAAATGACACCCATATTGAAACTATGTTTGCCTTCTTACATGCATGAGAATAATAATAAAAACCACACAGTTTGTATGAAATATTTCTGAGTATAGTACCTCCAAGAAAAAAATTCCCAATATAGCCCACTTTGGTGAAAAAGCCACCAATTTAGCATTTTCAATGTGCAAAATGTAAAAACACCATTTGAATTAGAGCTTTTAGTTTAAAAAATATAAAAAATAAATAGAGAGAAAAACACCAAATGAATTGGCGCTTTTCCCCTTCAACTTTGGGTGAAAACGTCAATCCATTTGACGTTTTTCTCCCTTTTTTAAAAAATCAACTAAAACCTCCACAGTGAATGGCGTTTTCACCTTCTTGAGTTGGAAAATACCAAATCAAATAGCACTTTTTTCATATAAGTGGACTATATCGGAAATTATTTTTGTGGAAGTGTTATACTCAGAAATATTTATCGCAAATTGTGCTATTTTGGTTTTTTTCCTTACTTCTCTGCCTAATTTTGTTCTCATGCATTCAGGAGGACAAAAGCGATCGAAAAATGGGTGCAAATTTTAGTCCAAGTATCATATTCCTTTGTCTTTTAGTTCCACACTGCTCAAAATGGGACTTAAAGAAACATATAAGACCGTGAGGTGGGAGAGAGAATGAGTGAGATAATGGGAGTGAGAGAGATTGGTTGGAAAAGAGAGTGGGTGGGAGAGAGAGTGGCTGGAGGAGACAGAAAAAGTGGTTGGAAGGAGAGATAAAAGATGAGAGAAGAATTTAGTTTGCTTATAACTTCAAATCCATGATAACGTTTTTGAGGAAATAAATATGTTGTATTTCTTAAAAAAATATGTTTAACAAGATCAATATTGACATATCTTTCAAAAATATGATATACAATCTAAAATAGGAGAGGGGAGCGTTTGGAATTTAAAAATACATAGGAGAGAGAAACTTTTTTTCTTAAATAAGGAGGAGAGAGAAAAATAAACACTGAATAGAGATAATAGCATAACGGAATTGACATAATAACAAATTAGACCAGAATAACAATACAATGAATCAAAGATAACAACAAATTAGATCGGAGATAACAGTAAAGTGGATCAGACAAATTAGATCAGAGATAACAATTAAATTTAAAAAATGAGTACAAACGATAAGGACATGTATCTTTGTGATAATTTAAATGAGAACAAAAGATAACAACACAATAGACCTGATATAGAAACAAATTGGATCAGAGATAAAAATAAAAATGACAGGAGATAATAACAAATTGGACAAATTAGACTAGAGATAACAAAAAATTGTCCCAGAGATAACAACATAAATAATTGTAATGAGTGAAATGAGGATCACCAATAACAACATGATGGACTAGATATAACGACAAATTAGATCAGAATTAACAATAAATAGGTTAAAACCTAACAACAATTTGAATAGGAGGAAACATAAAATTTGACCGGGGATAACAACAAATTAGATGAGAGATACAACAATTTAGACCAAAGATAAAAAATATTGGACCAAACATAACAATAAATTGAACCAGAGGTAACAACAAATTAGACCAGAAGTAACAACAAATTGGACCCGAAATAACAACAAATTGGACAAAAGATAACAATAAATTGGACAAGAGATAACAACCAATTGGACTAGAAATAACATCTTATTAAGACCTCAAATCGAGCTAGATATAATAACTAATTAGACGTCCAAATTAAAATCTCACCTCAGTGAGAATGTCAATTTAAACACGGCACGCTAGGCTAAGAAGAAGAAAATTAGAGGAAGCCAGAAGGAAATAGTAGCGCATGCCATGAACAAGAACAAAACTATACAACACATGTTCATCATTCAACATATAATTACAAAATGAATTATTAAAATATTTGATATTACACATTGAATAACAAACTTTTACATGTGCATTACTACCACAAAACAACAAGATCTTAAGACAAAAGGTCCACATGTACATCATCTCACCCCACTACTATCAACTATCATGGTTCTTCAAGACATAAGTCTACATACCTAAATAGAGATTACATGTGGTACACGTCAGCACAATATTCAAGAATATTGTACTGCATACACCTATGTGTCTTTTTATATACCTCTTATTACTAAGATATGGCAATAAGATAAAAGTAATGCTTGGCAGTAATAAACAAATTTAAGAAAAGACATATACTTGAACAAAGATGTTTATTAACAAAAGAGAACACATATTTTAGGCACATTTTCTATTATATCAACCATGCATTTGCCATCTGAGGGAATAATGCATCATCTCAGCTATCAAAGAGCTTGAGATGCAAGGCCTTATGATCTACTACCAAAGAGTTAGATCATTGTACAATGTGATCTACTACCAAAGAGAATGTTCACTTTCCAACACTATGCTACCAAAGAGAATTAGTGTTTTCATATAATGGAATAGATATGTTATATTTCATGTGTTCATAACTATAAGTATGAAAAAATCAAGCAATATAGCATACCAGAACAATCATTTCATCCAATATCATAAGCCAAGTATTTTGTACACATATAATACAACCATACTAAATAGTAGGCCAAGTAAGAGGTAAAGCGTACCTTGATCGAGATATCACAATCTATACCACATTTCTGATGTCAACTACATCTTGGTCTAACCCTGATTAAGACAAAATCACACATCACCATAAGGTTATCATCATCAACCTTAGTCATGAATCATATTAGGGTTTTACTTTACTCATTAAGTTAGACTTGTTATTATTCATCTTATCAACTTCGTATTATGTTATTGGTCTTGGATTCCAGGTTAGGATACATAATGTGATTATTTGATTGCAGTTACTTTTTTGCACATATTAACCCTAGGGGTTTCTCATCATTTTAGGGTCATTTAACATGTAATATTATTTATAACCATAACTATGATCCCATAATTAAATATGAGGTTCCATACACTGATTTGACCATATACTGAATATTCCATCATTTATTGATCATAAATATAATTATCGCACTTTACTTAGGGTTATTAGCCCTAATTAGCCATATCAAGCAAATTACAGGATTTCATGTTGAAATATCATCATATCTGACATAATATGGATTATAATTCACATTTAGGAGTTACTGGAACATTCTCATAATTTTAGGTTTTCGTTTATTATTGATTAGACATGAAAAGACCATTTCACATCTTACATGATAACCCTGATATTTAAGAATTGAATCAATGATATTATGGTTCTATCATGTTCTAATCATTTTCTTGAGAACGACAATACCTTGTTTGTAATTTTCTGATAACTACACTAATTTCTGTGAATTATTCAAGATCTGTGCATATCTAGGTTTACCTTTCTCTGGCTAATCGTGTATCTCCATGTAGCTCCAGGGTTGGCACACCTTCTTTCTCGGGTCAGTCAGTTCACATCAAGTCTGATATCTGAACCGGTTTGTGTGTATTTCCCTTTCACACGACCATGACGGTTCCCTGTCTCCTTTCTTTCTCACGCAAACACCACGACGCCCCATCCTGTTCTCATCAAGGAAGGACGTCGTTGTGTGTCTCTAGTCTCTAGTCTCCGGCGAGGCATGGAAGCCACTTCATGTCTCCTTGTGCATGACTTAGACTGCCTTGAGCTACACCCTTTCTCCATCTATGCTGTCGGCCCCTTCTCCTCTCCTAGGTTTCTATCTCTCGAGCTCACCATAATCTCCAGCGCCATACCCAACGTGAAGGAGCAAAAAAGCAAATAGGACTTCCTCACCTCAAATATCATGGGTGAGGCACTGAGGATCTGCTATAGACTTCCAAAGACATGAGGGACCCCCGTTTTGAGTTGTATATCTATGGGTTAATGACTCCAGCTCTTCCCTTCTTCTCCAGTAAGATGAAGGTTGACGGCCATGAAACTCGCTGGGGAAGCATGCGAATTCATGGACTGAACTCCCTCAACTCATCTCTTCCTTTTCTCTACCAAAACCCCATCACAAACCCTCTCTTTCTCCTAGATCTTCTCCCTCTTCTTCTCTGTGTGCTGCAATGGAGAAGCAACTAAGAGACATGGCTCGTTCTCTGTCTATGCTCCACTAAGTGCCACAAAAACAAGGTCGGGATGGATGTGATCGAGGGAGGCAAGGCCAACCGCCCCCTTTATTCCCCTCCTCGATGCACGTCCTAGGTGGTTGTGGCATTCCTGGTGGGTCATGACCAGCCCCACATCTCAGATGAAACAGTTGGGAGGTTGATGACAAGAAAACTACCTGTAGATCCATCATCTACTGCCCATATTGAAGCTAACTACAAGCCAATATGTGGCTTCTCCTTTTTAGATGCAACTGCCACCAGATCAGAGATCTATGGTTAAAACTAGCCACACAGACCCAACTCAACTAAGGGGCGTGTGACACCGATTAAAAGTCCTTATTAGGTTTCTAAATCATCAATCATGAAAATTATTTCACTATATTTAGACCTACATTACTTCTTTTAGGAATATCCAATCATCCTCAAATTTTGACCATATATTTATCACTACTCAAGCTACATTCTACTCAAATTTGGTGTCAAAACTCTATTGTTTGATAATACAATTAATTAATCCATAAAGGTATGAACTTAGGGATCTTTCTCATGATATCAACATCAATCAACACTCAAACTTTATCAAAACACTTAGAACTACAATATAACTCAAACCTATGAATTCCAATATGTCATTGTAGATTTCAAAAGAGCACTCTGTCACATTCTACACACCTTAAAAGATATTTCTTCCTCAAAATTAAGGCAAAAATCCAGGCCATCACATCATATACATCTTAAAGAAATTTTGTCCTCAAAATTAAGTCGTCTCTTACTTCAAGGAAAAACTAATCATGTATTCATCCATAGATAGGACACTATTCTAGGTGTAACATTCTCATAAACATCATGTCTAGAACATATATGTACCACTCCTAGGAGGTTTGCAAGCATCTTGGCTCTACAATCACTCCATACAAGGTTGAAACAATGGTTTAGAAGCTTAGGCTATGTGGTTCTTTCTTTCACATTAGGATTTGCATATCCATTTTTTTTCAAGCATAAAGATTCCAACATTAACTTGTACACTTTATGAAGGAGTTAATTATAGTTATCCCACTTTACCAACTAGATCATATCAAGATACCATCATCATTATGTTGTGCCACTTTTCAAACTATATCCAACATCTTTATTAAGCATAAACAATAACACCTTGGCTAAGACTTACCATCAATATGATATAATTTCACTTTTTTATTTTTGGATTCAAACTTTATTAGTTATTCCAACACATGCTTAACCATCTATATTATGTTATCCTGATTCATGTATATGGTTAACCATCTATACATAGATATCTATCAAACCATCTTTAGAGTTTTTCACCATGTCATATCCATATATTACATCTCAAGATAAGATTCCATTCTTACGTATGTTATATCATGGTTGTTATAAAGAAACTTATACAAGTAGTTTGTCAAACATATATCAAAACTTTGTCTAGTCCAATGGAGGTTACCAATGCCCGTAACATGAGGGTAGTGTCATGCTGAGTCTCTTTGAGCTCACTCAACTCTATTAGTATCTCAAAAGTACTAATATCTTCCCTCTCATTATAGGGTTCTCAGCTCTACCTCTTTGGAACTGGTGATCAACTTCACTATATCTAGCCACATAAGCACAAACCAAAACATGATATGACATTCTCTTTGTAGATATCACCCAAGATACATGCTTACCTAAAACTCTCTAATCAACACATCTACTAGATTCCTACAGGGAGCCACCAACCTGAGCATGAGGCTTCACAAAAACTAATACAGTTACCTCCTCTAAGGTCTTGTGACTCTCTCTCCATCACCCAGATGGTAGGTACTCATATTCATGTTCACATGTTCATATATATAGACAACCTCTTTCTATCTCTAGGGTTTGGTCCTCCCAAGGACATCTAGGGTTCAACGAGACTATAGGAATCATGTATAAAGCAACTCAACTCAATCACTCAAGAGTATTCTAGTTTAGGACATATCTTAACACAAATTTTTCATAATTCTCATATCTTGGAGTTTAGGTTCTCTGATCTTCTCCCTGTGGGTCTCACTCTGTAACATCCCAGGATTTGAGGCCTCAGATAACATGATCTTAAAAGGAATGATTGGACTACTCATATCACCAAGGTGCACCTCTTTTTCCGAGAGCCCATCACTAAAGAATGCCATAGTTAAGCGTGCTCAGCTTGGAGTAGTACTAGGATGGGTGACCAATCGGGAAATTGACCCCGGCTTGCGCTTGAGCGTGGATAAAGCGTGCTTGAGCATGGACAAAGCATGCAATCAAGGCTAGTGGTGGTCTGTGGGGCCAATCATCAATCCCGAAACTCTACCAAACCCTAGGGATGAGGGTGTTGGGTTTTAGAGGAGGCAGAGAAGCAGCAGAAACAAAAATTTTCTCCCCAAAACCCAGAACAAAAGGAATCATGTAAACGTCTATATAATAGGAAAGATGGTTTGTGGATGCATACCTTGTCTCGAGGCTTGCTCGGAGACTGTACCTCGCACCTTGCGCGGTCTTCACCTCCGGTCTTAGACGGTGTTTGTGCAGCTCCTGGTCGCACCGGGACTGAAGACTCCTGGTCTCACCGGGACTGTCGGGATTGACAGTTGTCCTCCGAGTGACAGAGGTTCCCACCTCTCCAGTCGTCCACACAGACTGCCTGGAACTCCGATCTCCTAGTCGCACAAGGAATCGGAAGGAGTCGCACCCTCCTATTGGCGTACTAGTCATCAACACACTCTCCTATCACCAGTCACTTTTTGTAGTTGTCCTTCCCTTGATGTGCCTCCCTTATCGAGTAGCACTTGCTCGGGCTCTCTCGGTTACCAAAACCAGAGAGAACGACAACTTTGCAGAGCAACTAGTTTGCACTGAGTTGTACTTTGAGAAGCCCCCAATACCCCTATATATATAGGAGGGTCATGGGACAGGGTTCTCCATCCCGGGCAATGCAGGACTAAAAGCAGGAGTAGAAGGGTTCGAGATTTTCCACAAAACAACCAATTCGCAACCTGAACCGATCGTTTCATAACTGAAACAGTCGGTTGGGGATCTGAGCCGGTCGGTTGACACCTCAACCGATCGGTTGGGACCCATGAGCTGATCGGTTCACTTCTGAACCGGTCGGTCTGTGGTCCTGGTCAGTTCCCGATTGACTTTCCAACTTTTGTTTATAATTGGTATCAAATACCAATCCTTGTTCCAATCAAATTGGGCAAGTGAAATGAAAGGAAAATTCTCACCAATCCTACTTTCCCAACTTGCCCGGTTGCAACAGTTGAACCGTTCGTTTCAACACTTGAACCAGTCGTTCACCCTGTCCTTGAGCCGATCGGTTCATCACATGAGCCGATCGGTTCACCAAGCAGAGCTGATTGGTTCATCACATGAGCCGATCGGTTGGGAGTACAGATTGTGCAGAATCAGTCAATTGTGGTTTCAATCAATCCGATACTCTAATCAATCAGTCCAACACCTTGAACACTATGATATTGAGCTATCGATTAATTGAGTGTTTAATTGAACTACTAAACTCCTTCAGTAATCAATCTAAACATGTTTTTGGACAAAACTCCTATTCCAGGTTAAATCCTATGTGTGTGACCCTGCAGGTCCATTTCACGTTGGCAGTGAAAGTCCATAACACTTATGACTTCACAAGCAAAGAGCGGTGCCTAGTCACACATCAGTGCTACCCAAGTAAAATAGAAAGTTGGAGAACAACTTTCAATCCTACAATCCGTGAATGGTGTTACAGTGAATGTATAATTCCTTTGTCACTGATATCCTGAATGAACTCGAGGCATGGAACAGTCATCCTGTCAACGTTCATTCATTTCCTTGATCTCAGAGCAGACTGAGTGAGATGTGTGTGACATCAATATCACATATTGATTCACACGTGCATGTGCATGCCTTTCTCAATCCTACTCATCAAGTGGCCAAGGACATCAAACTCCCTCAGGAGGGACAAATCCCATATCTATCACTCACCCCTCAAAAGCCCCATGTGTCAAAGCCACCCAATCATCACCTTTATAACAACCCATGTTTCAGGACTGCGTTTGATGATGTCAAAGTGTACCCAACGACATGTGTTGAGTGTAGTGATTTCAGGTCTCAGAATCACACTCACCACCATCACTGTGAGAGCTGACTGTGACTACCAAGTCATGGTTCCATGTGTCACTCTCATGGTGGGTCTGTCTGGTACCTTGTTCTCTAACAAGTACCTATGTGCTTGGTTTGATATCACTATATCATGACTAATGAGATTCTGTCATCAACCAATACACAATCTAGTCTTTAGTGTTATTGATGTCTATGGTTATTTCCACAATAACAACCGACTAGGGACCAAACAAGAATGTATACTCTTAACATCCGTATGATCTCATCGTTTAGGTCCTCAACCCAAAAGCATACGTCATTAAGTAAAACAATTCTCTAGACATCTGTCATGTTACACCATCATCTCAGAAATAGTTTAAACATATAGATCAGAAATTGCCTTTATTATTATTCAAATCATTTACAAAGTATCCCATTACAATCATCATATGACTTGCTCTATGGGCATACATACCAAAAAGCTCCCACTTGCACTTAGAGCCAGCCACCAAGGAAACGCAGTCCTTGTGACCTAGCATGACCATCATGCTTCTGCTGAGAAAGGGCCTTAGTCAGTGGATCAACTACGTTGTCTTCAGTTGGTACTTTGCAAATCTTCATATCTCCTCGCTGTACGATCTCCCGTATGAGATGGAAGCGCCACAGTATGTGCTTGGACCGCTGATGTGATCTGGGTTCCTTAGCTTGTGTAGTAGCTCCATTATTGTCACAATAAAGCTCAATTGCATCACATCTACTGGGAACTACACCAAGTTTAGAAATGAACTTCCTGATCCACACAGCCTCCTTTGTTGCATGTGAAGCAGCAATATACTCGGCCTCTGTAGTAGAATCGGCAATTGTTTCTTGCTTGGAACTCTTCCAGCTCATAGCTCCATTATTAAGGCAAAACACAAATCCTGACTACGATCTGTAATCATCTTTATCGGTTTGGAAGCTTGCATCGGTGTAACCCTTTACAACCAGCTCTTCCTCGTCGCCGTAAACAAGAAACTGATCCTTAGTCCTTCGCAAGTACTTGAGGATGTTCTTTACGGCTGTCCAGTGAGCATCCCCAGGATCTGACTGGTACCTGCTCGTCATGCTGAGAGCATATGAGAAATCTGGGCGTGTTCACAACATAGCGTACATGATGGATCTGATGGCTGATGCATATGGGATCCCATTCATACGCTCCCTTTCTTAACAAGATTGGAGACATTGAGCTCTAGAGACGGTGACTCCATGTAGCATGGGGATGTTGCCTCTCTTTGAGTTCTCCATGCTGAACCGCTTCAACACTTTGTCGATGTACGTGCTCTGACTTAGTCTGAGAAGCCTTCTAGATCTATCTCTATAGATCTTAATTCCTAGAATGTAGGATGCTTCTCCTAAGTTCTTCATTGAGAAAGTATTCCAAAGCCAAGTCTTTACCTTCTCTAAGGCTAAGACATCATTCCCCATCAATAGTATGTCATCCACATACAATATGATGAATGTGGTCGAGCTCCCACTAACCTTCTTGTACACACAAGGTTCATCTTCATTTTGAATAAAGCCAAACACTTTGACTTCCTCATCAAATCGAAGATTCCAACTCCAAGATGCTTGCTTCATTCCATAGATTGACCTTTGCAGCTTACAGACTTTATTGGCATTCTTTGGATCTACAATACCTTCAGGTTGTGTCATGTACACATCCTCATTTATATTCCCTTTAAGGAATGCGGTTTTAACATCCATCTGCCAAATCTCATAGTCATAATAAGTTGCAATAGCAAGCATGATCCTGATGGACTTAATCATGGCAACTGGAGAAAAGGTTTCGTCATAGTCAACACCTTGAACTTGTCGAAATCCCTTCGCAACTAATCTGCCTTTATAAGTTTGCACATTGCCATCCATGTCGGTCTTTTTCTTGAAGACCCACTTGCACCCTATGGGTTTTACCCCTTCGGGTGGTTCCACCAAAGTCCATACTTTGTTGGAGTACATGGATTCCATCTCAGATCTCATGGCTTCAAGCCATTTCTCATAATCTGGTCCCTCGATAGCCTCTACGTAGGTAGTTGGATCATCATATATGATCAACTGACCACCTTCCTGAGTCACAAGGTATCCAAACCTCTCAGGTTCAAGGCGGGTCCTACTAGATCTACGAGGTCCTTGTGTTACCAGAGGAGAATGCAATCTCACAACACCTTGTAAATCTCCATTTTCCTCTTGTACATCTACCAGTTCAATGTTTTCTTATTGGGCTTGAACCTCTTCAAGCTCTATTTTCCTCCCACTGCTTCCTTTGGAAATAAATTCCTTCTCTAGGAACACATCTGTCCTGGCAACAAACACTTTGTTGTCAGTAGGGTGGTATAGATAATATCCCCTCGTTTCCTTGGGGTATCCAACAAAATAACATTTATCAGATTTGGGTCCAAGCTTATCAGGAAACATTTTCCTAACGTAAGCCTCACAACCCCAAATCTTCAGAAAAGACAAATCAGGACGCTTCACGTACCATATCTCATATGGTGTCTTTTGAACCGATTTAGATGGTACACAGTTAAGTGTAAACGCGGCGGTTTCAAGAGCATAACCCCAGAAAGAAATTGGACGATAAGCAAAACTCATCAATGATCGCACCATATCCAACAATGTGCAATTCCTTCTTTCAGACACACCATTATGTTGTGGTGTTCCAGGCGGAGTCCATTGTGATACAATACCACAGGCTCGCAGAAGGTCCTCAAACTCCTGGCTTAAGTATTCTCCACCTTGATCGGATCGAAGTGCCTTAATACTTTTACCAAGCTGGTTTTGTACTTCATTCATGAAATCCTTGAACCTTTCAAGGGTTTCTGACTTATGTTTCATCAGGTACACATAGCCATACCTACTGAAGTCATCAGTAAAGGTAATGAAGTACTGATACCCACCTCTGGAATTAGTTCTAAAAGGCCCACATACATCAGTATGTATGAGTCCTAATAGATCACTAGCTCTCTCACTTTTACCTGAAAAGGGAGTCTTGGTCATCTTGCCCAATAAACAAGATTCACATGTCGCTATTGATTCATAATCAGAAGAGTCTAGATAACCATCTTTATGGAGTCTAGAAATGCGCTTCTCATTTATGTGCCCTAGATGACAATGCCAAAGATATGTTTTGTTTGAGTCGTTGAGTTTTTGCCTTTTGGTGTTTACGTTGTATACACTTGTCTCCAAATCTATCAAGTATAGACCATAAGACATTGGGGCACTGCCATAAAAGATCCCATCTTTAGAAATGGAACATTTTCCATTCTTAATAAGAAATTCAAATCCATCTTTGTCCAAACAAGAGACGGAAATGATATTCCTATTCATGGCAGGTACATAATAGCAGTTCTTCAACTCTATTATTAGCCCACTTGGTATAGTTAACTCATAGGTTCCTACGGCACTAGCGACAACTCTTGCCCCATTGGAAACACGTAGTTCAACCTCGCCTTTCCCTAAAGGCCTACTTCTCTTAAGATCCTTCACATTTGAACAAATGTGAGATCCGCATCTGGTATCAAGTACCCATGACGAAGAAGTAGTAAAGTTAATCTCTATCACATATACACCCGAAGTAGAGATCTCTATCTCCGACTTCTTCTGCCATCGTTCCTTCCATCCTCTCCATGTAGAAGAAATTGGTTTGGCGAGAGAACACTTCTCCCCCTTACCATTCGTTCCATTGATCTCTATCAATGAACTTTCTTTCTTCTTCACTAACGCATTAAGCGTACATAGAGTGGATTCAAAGGCTCCCGATATATCTGGATTGTGCAGAACACTTCTCACAGTCCTCAACCAGTTATGGAATTTGTTCTCAATTAATTTGCCCATTTTAAAAGATGATTCTTTTGCCATTCTACAAGAGAAAATTGCATTTTGTAAAAACTCCTTTTGATTTGATTTGAATAAAATTTGACGATAGTTAATTAGGCCTTTAATTAATTACCGCTCCCACTATTTTCTTTCAAATTGACAGCCCTCACCATCAATTCAGAAGATTGCAGCGTACAATCTTCTAGTGGGTCAAGATCCTGAAATCCTCTGAGCCATGGACCAGCTAGGGCTGTCACCCACAACTCAGATCTCTCAGGTAGGCAACTCTTACCAATTGCATCATATGCAACTCTTGAAAGATGTCATATGCAACTCCTTGCCATGATCATCTCCATGCCTCAAGGTGCTAGATCTTATCTAGGTCACCTTGTTAAGTCCGACCCAAAGCCAACACGATGAATATGCACCCTGCTAGGGCAGACCCACACATTCATCCTTCACGCTTCCACTAGATAGACGGTGCACCACGCTAGGGCGTGCCCACACTTGGTCGATCAAGCTTTTCACGTGTATCGCATTTGGAAGGCATCTAAAACTTAATATTTAATGAGGGATTTAGTTTTTATATACATATACATATCCAATCACCACAATATATAGTACGTATCATATACATGCTATATCCCACAGAAAACATGCAAAACGATAAAAGCAATGATTATGGCGATCCTATTGTGATTCCTCGAGCCAAGAGGAATCACGGTCATCTAGGTCTACATCACATGCAACCTGTACAAGATGAAATCTGTGCCTGCCTTTCTGGGTTTGATCAGCTCATCTCCATGATTGATCGGCTCGCCATCAAGTTGGTTGTTCGGGTGCCACCAGCCGATCGACTGGCACCTCCAGCCGATCGGTTCACCAGTCGTCGTGCATCTCCTCAGGCCGCCACCCGCTCATCTCGCTCATCGAACCGGTCGTCTGGATCACCAACCGATCGGTTCACGCCTTGAACCGATCGTCTCAGGTCGTCCGCCGTTCTTCGACATAACAGGAAATAAAATCTATCCTATTTACATTTGAATTGTGAAACCCCGAGTTACATTCGGGGGGAGCAAAGGTAGGAATAGAAATCTCAAATTATTTCGAGTTACATCAGGAATAGGAGAAGGGAATCGGTGCGCAGACCGAGATGCAAGGAACCACATACAACCACACACAGATATAGGGGTTTATAGGCCATAGCCATGCTACACATCCACCACAAAACTCGTTTAAGGGCAACGCGTATCAAGTGCATTACATATCATATATGTATATTTGGGATTTGTGGATTGGACATGCATAAAGCTAATTTTATTCACATCGTATGCAATAAATAAAGGCGACAAACCAAAATCGATCATATTGATAATCCTAAAATATAGAGCAGTTGACGTGGCTCTGATACCATTGTTGGGTTTTAGAGGAGGCAGAGAAGCATAGGAAACAAAAATTTTCTCCCCAAAACCCAGAACAAAAGGAATCGCGTCAACGTTTATATAATAGGAAAGATGGTTTGTGGATGCATACCTTGTCCCGAGGCTTTCTCGACGACTGTACCTTGCGCCGTGCGCGGTCTTCACTTCCGGTCTTGGATGGTGTCTGTACAGCTCCTGGTCGCACCGGGACTGAAGACTCCTGGTCTCACCGGGACTGTCGGGATTGACAGTTGTCCTCCGAGCAACAAAGGTCTCCCGTCTCAGCAGTCGTCCACACGGACTGCCTGGAACTCCGATCTCCTTGTCGCACAAGGAATCGGAAGGAGTCGCACCCTCCTGTTGGCGTACTAGTCATCAACACACTCTCCTTTCACCAGTCGCTTTCTGCAGTTGTCCTTCCCTTGCTGTGCCTCCCTTATCGGGTAGCACTTGCTCGGGCTCTCTCGGTTACCAAAACCAGAGAGAATGACAACTTTGTAGAGCAACTGGTTTGCACTGAGTTGTACTTTGAGAAGCCCCCAATACCCCTATATATAGGAGGGTCATGGGACAGGGTTCTCCATCCCGGGCAATGCGGGACTAAAAGCAGGAGTAGAAGGGTTCGAGATTTTCCACAAAACAACCAATTCACAACCTGAACCGATCGTTTCACAACTGAAACGGTCAGTTGGGGATCTGAGCCGGTCGGTTGACACCTCAACCGATCAGTTGGGACCCATGAGCCGATCGGTTCACTTCTGAACCGGTCGGTTCGTGGTCCTGGTCAGTTCCCGATTGACTTTCCAACTTTTGTTTCTAATTAGTATCAAATACCAATCCTTGTTCCAATCAAATTGGGCAAGTGAAACGAAAGGAAAATTCTCACCAATCCTACTTTCCCAACTTGCCCGGTTGCAACAGTTGAACCGATCGTTTCAACACTTGAACCAATCATTCACCCTGTCCTTGAGCCGATCGGTTCATCACATGAGTCGATCGGTTCACCAAGATGAGCCGATCGGTTCATCACATGAGCCGATCGGTTGGGAGTACAAATTGTGCAGAATCAGTCAATTGCGGTTTCAATCAATCTGATACTCTAATCAATCAGTCCAACACCTTGAACACCATTATATTGAGCTATCGATTAATTGAGTGTTTAATTGAACTACTAAACTCCTTTAGTAATCAATCTAAACATGTTTTTGGACAAAACTCCTATTCCATGTTAAATCCTATGTGTGTGACCCTGTAGGTCCATTTCACGTTGGCAGTGAAAGTCCATAACACTTATGACTTCACAAGCAAAGAGCGGTGCCTAGTCACACATCAGTGCTACCCAAGTGAAATAGAAAGTTGGAGAACGACTTTCAATCCTACAATCCGTGAATGGTGTTACAGTGAATGTATAATTCCTTTATCACTGATATCCTGAATGAACTCGAGGCATGGAACAGTCATCCTGTCAACGTTCATTCATTTCCTTGATCTCAGAGCAGATTGAGTGAGATGTGTGTGACATCAATGTCACATATTGATTCACACGTGCATGTGCATGCCTTTCTCAATCCTACTCATCAAGTGGCCAAGGACATCAAACTCCCTCAGGAGGGACAAATCCCATATCTATCACTCACCCCTCAAAAGCCCCATGTGTCAAAGCCACCCAATCATCACCTTTATAACAACCCATGTTTCAGGACTGCGTTTGATGATGTCAAAGTGTACCCAACGACATGTGTTGAGTGTACTGATTTCAGGTCTAAGAATCACACTCACCACCATCACTGTGAGAGCTGACTGTGACTACCAAGTCATGGTTTCATGTGTCACTCTCACGGTGGGTCTGTCCGGTACCTTGTTCTCTAACAAGTACCTATGTGCTTGGTTTGATATCACTATATCATGACTAATGAGATTCTGTCATCAACCAATACACAATCTAGTCTTTAGTGTTATTGATGTCTATGGTTATTTCCACAATAACAACTGACTAGGGACCAAACAAGAATGTATACTCTTAAAATCCGTATGATCTCATCGTTTAGGTCCTCAACCCAAAAGCATACGTCATTGAGTAAAACAATTCTTTAGACATCTATCATGTTACACCATCATCTCAGAAACAGTTTAAACATATAGATCGGAAATTGCCTTTATTATTATTCAAATCATTTACAAAGTATCCCATTAAAATCATCATATGACTTACTCTATGGGCATACATACCAACAGAGGGTAGTGTGCCCAGGCGTTACAAATGGTATCAGAGCCATAACCCCTCTAGTAGGTGGGGCCCGCATGGGCATGTTGGGCTGTCCATGGTTGACGTAGCCACCTTTACGCTGGTATATAGTGATCAGGGGATGGTGTCCATGGGTCATTGTGGGTCTGCACTGAAATGGGGTCAGATTATGAGGCCATATTGTTGAGCCTTGACGAGGACGTCAAGAGTCTAAGTGGGGTAGATTGTAACATCCCAGGATTTGAGGCCTCAGATAATATGATCTTAAAAGAAATGATTGGACTACCCATATCACCAAGGTGCACCTCCTTTTCTGAGAGACCATCACTAAAGAACTCCATAGTTAAGCGTGCTCATCTTGGAGTAGTACTAGGATGGGTGACCAGTCGGGATGTTGACCCTAGCTTGCGCTTGAGCGTGGATAAAGCACGCCATTAAGGCTAGTGGTGGTCTGTGGAGCCAGTCATCATTCCTAAAACTCTACCAGACCCTAGGGCTGAGGGTAGTGGGCCCATGCATTACACACTCTCTCTAAGGTTAACCCTAAAACTGGTCCTAACACTAGAGGTCCACCTTTGTAAAGGAGCTCGAGGAGGCTCTAGACATCTAATCTAGAACAACTCTCTCTTCTAGACTGATGTCATTCACTTTCACTTACGTTGCATGACCACCTCCTCCTCGTACATGTATGAGGACACATTTTTTTAATACTGACATATAATAAAATATTATATAATTTTTCTCTAATAAAACATGCGTCATAGAAAACTATCGAGGTTCGATCCGGTTGGAATAAAAAAACAAATCCACAAAACGAGTGTCCCACACATATTAGAGAGTCTAGTGTCATGTTACCTAATGAAAAGAGTGAAAACATGGAGTATACTAGTGTGGCTGCCCTAGATAACGAGTGCCATATGTCTAGGATTTCTCTTCCCTTGATGCACATCATCACGTCCCATACCGCCACATTATAAAGAAATAGCGACATCTTACGACTTGCTATACAACAAGCACTAGTCTAGACCTAGTTCTCAAACATTTAGGTTCTAACCTAGTAGCTAAGTCAGATTAGTCTCCAAAAGATAACTAATCTAACTCTAAAAGATTATCAAGTTCAAGGTTCTTTAGTTTCAAGTTACACAATGGTCAAATGCCATGTTTTGATATTGTTCATGCTCTAATACCATTTGTGACGTCCCCAAATTTTTTAAAACTTAATCTAATGTGTGACATCCAAATTGAAACATCACCTCAGCGAGAATCTCAATTTAAACACACTAGGCTAAGAAGAAGAAAATTAGAGGAAGTCAGAAGGAAACAACAATATCACATGTACATGAACAAGAATAAAAACTATACAACACATGTTCACCATTTAAGATATACAAAATGAATTATTACAACATTTGATATTACACATTGAACAACAAACTTTTACATAAGCATGTACAACCACAAAACAACATAATTATAAGACAATAGTTCCACTTGTACATCAGCTTTCCACACAACTCTCAACTATCCTGGTTCTTCCAGAGCATAATTCCACATACCTAAATAGAGATTACATGTGATACACATTAGCACAATATTCAAGGATATTGTACAGAGTACTCCAACGTGTCTTTTTATATACCTCTTATTACTAAGACTTGGTAATAAGATAAAAGTAATGCTTGGCAGTAATAAACATATATAATAAAAGACATATACTTGAACAAAGATGTTTATTAACAAAAGATAACACATATTTTAGGCCCATTTTCTATTATATCATCCATGCATTCATCACCTGAGGGAATAATGCATCATCTCAGTTGCCAGAGACCTCGAGATGCAAGGCCTTATGCTCTACTACCAAAGAGTTAGATCATTGTACAATGTGATCTACTACCAAAGAGAATGATCACTTTCCAGCACTATGCTACCAAAGAGAATTAGTGCTTTCATATAATGGAACATATATGTTATGTTTCATGTGTTCATAACAGTAAGTATGGAAAAATCAAGCAATATATCATACCATAACAATCATTCATCCAATATCATATGACAAGTATTATGTACACACAATACAACCATACTAAATAGTAGGCCAAGTAAGAGGTAAAGTGTACCTTGATCAAGATATCACAATCTATACCACATTACTGATGTCAACTACATCTTGGTCAAACCCTGATTAAGATAAGATCACACATCACCATCATGTTCTCATCATGAACCTTAGTCATGACTCATTTTAGGTTTTTACTTTACTCATTAAGTTAGACTCATTATTATTCATCTTTTCAACTTTGTATTATGTTACTGGTCTTGGTTTCTGGGTTAGGATACATAATCTAATTGTTTGATTACATTCAATTTTTTGCACATATGAACCCTAGGCTACAAGTACTAATCCTATTAGGGTTTTCTCATCATTTTAGTATCATTTAACATGTAACATTATTTATATCCATAATTATGACCATAATTAAATATGAGGTTCTCTACTCTGGTTCCAAAATATACTAAAGATTCCATCATTTATTGATCATAAATATAATTATCACACTTTACTTAGGGTTGTTAGCCCTAATTATCCATATTGAGCAAATCACATGATTTCATGTGGAAATATCATCATATCTGACATCATATGGATTATAAATTACATTTAGGAGTTACTAAAACATTCTCATAATTTTAGGTCTTCATTTATTATTTATTAGACATCAAAAGACCATTCTACATCTTACATGGTAACCCTGATATTTAAGCATTGAATCACTGATATTATGGTTCTATCTTGTTTTACTCATTCTCCTAAGAAAAAAGATACCTTGTTTGTATTTTTCTGATAACTACACTAATTACTATGAATTATTCAAGATCTGTTCATTATATAGGTTTTACCTTTTTCTGACTAATTGTGTATTGCCACATGGGTCCAGAGTTGGCGCACCTTCTTGCTTGGTCCGGCCGGTTCACATCAGGTCTAATATCTAAACCGGTCTACACGTCTTTCCCTTTCATGCGACCTCGACGGTTCCCCATCTCCTTTCTTCTCACGCG
Organism: Alisma plantago-aquatica; assembly: GCA_963693085.1. Classification (NCBI taxonomy): domain Eukaryota; kingdom Viridiplantae; phylum Streptophyta; class Magnoliopsida; order Alismatales; family Alismataceae; genus Alisma; species Alisma plantago-aquatica. The sequence goes on from OY856412.1 coordinate 1,251,755,394, forward strand.
AACACCATGACGCCTGATCCTGTTCTCCCGAAGGAAGGTCGTCGTTGCGTGTCTCTAGTGTCCGGCGAGACATGGAAGCCACATCTTGTCTCCTTGCACACGACTTAGATTATCTTGAGCTTTGTCCTTTCTCCCTCTATGTCGTCGACCCATCTCCTCTCCTAGGTTTCAATCTCTCGTGGTCATCATCATCTTCAGCGCCATTGCCGGTGTGAAGGAGTGAGAAAGCAAACAAGACTTTCCTGCTTTAAATCTCATGGATGAGGCTCTCAGGATCTTCTCTGGACTTCCAAAGACATGAGGGACCACCAGTTTGAGCTGTAGATCTATGGGTCAGTGTCTCCAGCTCTGCCTTCTTCTTTGACAAGATGAAGGTCGACAACCATGAAGCTCGCTGGGAAAGCATGCAGATTCATGGACTAAACTCCCTCAACTCATCTCTTCCTTTTCTCTGCCAAAACCCCATCACATACCCTCTCTTTCTCCTTGATCTTCTCCCTCTTCTGCTCTGTGTGTCAGAGTGGACAAGCAACTAAGGGACAAGGCTAGTTCTCTGTCTATGCTCCACTAAGTTCCACAAAAATAGGGTCAGGATGGATGTGATTGGGGAGGCAAAGCAAACCTCCCCCTTTGTTCCCCTCCTCGACGCACGTCCTAGGTGGTCATGGCATTCCTGGTGGGTCACGGCCAGCCCCACGTCTCAGCCAAAATAGTTGGTAGGTTGATGACAAGGAAACTACCCTTAGATCCATCATCTACTGCCCATTTTGAAGCTAGCTACAGGCCAATATGTGGCTTCTCCTTTTTAGATGCAACTACCACCAGATCAGAGATATAGGGTTAAAATTTGGCCACACAGACCCAACTCAACTAAGGGGCCGTGACACGATTAAAAGTCCTAATTAGGTTTCTAAATCATCAATCATGCACATTATTTCACTATATTCAGACCTACATAACTTTTTCTAGGAATATTCAATCATCCTCGAATTTTGACCATATATTTATCACAACTCAAGATACATTGTACTCAAATTTGGTGTGAAAAATCTATTGTTTGATAATACAATTAATTACTTCCAAAAGGTATGAACTTAGGGATCTTACGCATGATATCAACATCAATCAACACTCAAACTTTACGAGAATACTTGGAGATCTCAATATAAATTCCACTATGTCATTGGAGATTTCAAAAGATTTTTATCTCATTAGAAATTTATTACAGTTTGAAAGATTTTAGAAAAAATGTGAGGAATAAGAGTGAAGTAGTGTCATTTATTGTTTTATGAGAAGTATTTTAATATTGGTCTTATTTTAGAGCATTTTTGTAAGGGACGCACCGATTTTTATTTGGTGAAAGAATTAATTACGGTTTGATAGATATTGGCAAAAATAATGTCTTCATTTTTCTCTCTCCTAGAATAAAGAGGGAAGTATTATGATTCATTTTTTTCCAAAAATCTGTTAACATTGGTCATATTTTAAATTATTTTTTGTAAGGAATGCCACTATTTTTATTCTGCCAAAAAATCGTTAAGATTTTAACGATATTAGGAAAAATACGAGGTATGGGAGTGAAGTCATCTCATTCATTCTTTTTATTAAAAGTATAATTAACACTGTTCTTGTTTTACATATTTTATTTCATCAAAAGAATTGCTTACAATTTGTAAGATATTAGAGAAAGTTACTTATTTTCTTTCTTTCTCCTACAACCATTCCCTCTCCCCCTCTCTTCCCCATGTCCTCTTTCTCCTGCGTTTTCCAAATATTCACATTTTCCAATCATTTCTATTTTTTTGGTCAGTGTGTGTAACACTCCTAGAATTTCAATTCAACATAAACTCGACGAATAATGCTAAGTTATTAATTTAATTTATTCGAATGATGAAAACCCCTAGAATAAGTCTCACACATGCTGATTCAATATTTTATCACATCTTAATTTAATTATGTGCACAAATTATCCCTAAGTATGCAATAGTGACAAATAAGTGTTTAAATAGAAAATGACCCCATATTCATCTATACTATGTTGTTTTAGTGATATTTGAGTAGTTCATGATATATTGGATTTTATCTCACGTTTTGGTAATTTATCTCCTTATGAATTATCATACATGTATTAAACACCCTAAGTACCTAATATTGTGAAACACATGATTTCCTAGATCAAATGTAAGAATTGAGTCTATATCTGGGTTCCTCATGGTTGAATTAGGTAAGGGACCAAATTTCATCAATTTTGAATAGATATAGCTATGCCAATTTATATTGAGAAGAAAATGGTTAATTATGTGTATATTAATCTAGATTTAACCTTGCCAACTAAACAATGTGATCGATTAATGTATATACACCTAAATCTGACTATGTCACTGCGTCATGCAGTAGCAGCAAATCTTGAATCCTTTTGAAACCGTGCGATCAAGATCTGAAGGTGGAAACTCTGTCTCCTTCCTCCGCGATTTCTGCGCTTGGAGGACTAACAGTCAGTTATGACCTCCACAGATCATATCTCCCACTCCCCTCCATGACTTTCTGTTTTATCACCGCCAGTAGAATCACGAGGTTGTTCCAAGTCCGACGACACTCTTCCCGACCCCTCTCTACCACTCTTTCAGAAACGCCTAATTATCTGCTCTTGCCTCTCGTCGATACAAGGTACAGACGAGGCCCTTGGCCACAGAAGCAGCGGCCAATGGTCTTGAAAGTTTTGTATGGGTCTACTGCATAGACTTCCTCCATCAATTTTTTTCGATGTCGGCTGTAGAGCAACCAGAAAGTGGGTCTTCGTTGTGAGAGACGACAAGCTCGAGCCTGCAGATTCGACCATCCCTGTTCAGTTAAATGTCCAGCAAGCATCTTGACCACACTGGTACTTTCTTTGGACCATGCTTAAGACGCTAAGTTCTCTGCCTGATAGCCTCCTGAACTCGACCTTCTCGTCGGAGATAATGGTGGTTGTGGGGCCTTCAGTGGATCAACTTCGAAGCTATCCCCACCCTCAGATACTTTATTTCTTAGTTATTTGATGGAAACCCGATTTCCGGCAACCTCCCTTGTTCCGACTATGTCGACGCCAGACCTAGAGCTCCAGTGCTCTAGGAAGCCTCATGAAAGGCTTCCGAGTTTGTAGCAATCTACGCAAGTGAAGGGAAACCCCTGTGCCCAATGAAGATACTGGTTGTTCAATCTTGTGTGGGACTTAGTGCTCCTGAAGAGGTAGCTCCATGCCTTGGTAATGGAGAAGATGCCAGGTGCGAGTTTTATCCATATGCCCCTACAGTTTTACTAATGGGGTCACGCTTACATGAATATTTTAAGATTTTTTTGTATTGCTTTAGATATTGATTCTGCAGATGTATTGGTAGCGCAGTGGAGTGTTAGTTCTCTTTGGAGTTGACAGGTCCAGGTTCAAATCTAGACAAGCCCTAATATAAATAGGAGAATGACTAAGATAGTCCATGTCACACACTTGGTTAGGAACTTAAATGAAGGGTATATCTGTATTTCTAGTTTCCTTACCCAAGATTTCAATAATGGGTTTATCATATTTATCTAGCTTCTGATTGGCCGAGCTAACTCCAATTTTAGACAGTTCATAGAAATTAATTCAAGTTCAGACGAGGATGATCAATACATGGATTTTGATCAATTTTTCGAGATCTAGCCAATGGGTTAGGTTAAAGATCATGTTCATTTTGGGTGTTCACGAAATTTCAGACTTAGCATAATTGGGGTTAACAATCCTAGTTAGCATTTTATTATCATCACACATTGATTAAGAGATAGGATCAGGGAAATCATATCAACTTTCTTCTCACTTATTAGTTAAGTAGTACATGCCTTGGATTTATTCATATTGCATCAATTGTTTTCTTGCATATAATGCTCACGTATTTAATGATCATATTATCATGTGATCCATACATGTTGTAAGAGGTGTGTAATCATGCATATCTTGCTAAAGATTTACTGCAAATTATGTAATGCTTAAGATAAGATCAATTGCAAATACCTCTTCGTGTTTTGAGATAAGATAAGAAATAAGGGTGTTAGCCCAAGTTAAGATCAGATCAAAATAAGAATAAGAATAAGAATAAGAATAACTAAGGCCTTATCTCATAAGCAATTAAGGAGGGTTGGCACCTCATGAGCTCCCTTCATTCAGTTATGGGTTCTTTAACCCTATGCATGCACACCTCGTGGCTTTTAGTGAGCCTACACACCTCATGTGTGTTCAGTGAGTTGTCTGCACACTTCACGTGTATTTAGTGAGCATGCACACCTCGTGTGTGTTTAGTGAGATCAGATTAGTTTCATAGAGAATGTGCCCTTAGTGTAAGCTAATTAAGTTAAGAATGCATCCCTGGAGACGTCAATAATGATCATGTTCAGTATTTCAGTTTTTAAGCATATATTTTTGTTCATGTTCTTATTATTATGAAAAGCCAACCACTTAGAAAGGTTTGTCGAATGCATGGATATGTGTGGATGCACATAGGTGGTCTGCAACACATGAATATTCTCTGGAGGTTGATGTCCGTATGAGTTCAAGACACGATGGGGTGCCATCTATACAATCTTAGAAGGTCATTTAAATTTTAGTGTAATCATGTATTAAGTTCTTTGTGTTGTAAGTTCTGTATAAGAATACACATGATATGCAATCTATTTCCTGTGTAAAGTTATTATAATGTTGCAAGGAATGATAGATGCTTTTTGTGACCTTTCCTAAGTGTGATCTTGATGGTCCATGCATTCGTGTAGTTATATATAGATTGCACTTGGGGGATGTTACAAAAGTGGTATCAGAGCAATAATATAGATGGCCACCAAGAAAGATTCTCATGTTCTTCTAGGTTTCGCCTCTTAGATGAGTCTTAAGAGTAAGGAAAGTCGGGCCAAAGGTAGTGGTAACATTATCACTGACATAGAGGTGTATTTCACTATAATACTAAGATCTATGGGATTGTGAGTGTTTTAAGATATAGGAACAACTCGTAGATTTGGTATTCCCGAGACTAGAGGTATGCCTTTTTATAGAGGTGAATAGATTAGGTAGGATGAAATTTTTAATGGGTTGGATTTGAGAGTAATGGAAAGATGAATAAGTAGATGAGATTCACATAGAATTACTTGTGGGTAATCCCTCATTGTTGATACATGGCTAGCAATTTTTATGTATAACTATTGGTTTTAGTTTTCCTTGAATAATGATTTTGGCCAAATTTATGATGATTCCTTCATATTCGTTGGCATTCACAATCGAAAGAAGAAGGAAAAAAACATATTTTCTTACAAATACTATATTATAAAGGCATTCAAGTTTTCTCACTATTTTGACTTCTCAAGTTTTATTTTGAAAGAAGGAACGAAAGAAATGTTTTATCAGGATTTCATGTTTTACAAAAGTCAAACTTATTACATATATAATGCAAGAGCCAAAGAGGGATGAGTAACTATAGGTTTAAGTGTATTTTTGTAATGGGCTATGAGTGTTGAATCCATAGCTCATAGCATGTCCTCTCTCTTTCTCAATAGTTTATGGTATGGGACCCAAATGAATCGGGAACCTTAGAGGATATGTTATGAGACAAATGATATTATTATGCTACTCTCCTAACTCCTAGTGCTTGTGGCATGGGACACTTTCACCGGGGGATGCTAGAGATGAGTATAAGAGATCTATTATGTCTAGATACATATAGTCACTAGTATGTTTCAAGGAAGGGCATAAAGAGTTAATTCTTGATATATATGCATGTGGCCACTTAAACCTAATGGTACACGAATTAGGTAGTTTTCAGAAACTATGTTTGGTAATAGATCCTTTGGCTAAAAAGATAGAGTGATGGGATTAGAGTGATAACCTTGCATGGGGTTACCCTCATAATGTGGCGATATGGTTCTTTAGTTGTACATGTTTATCTAGTAATGCATGCTTTTGAGTATATACAACTGATTTGAAAAAAAGTTAGCAATTAAATAAGTCATGATATAATAAGAAACCCATTTGAAAATTTTAAAGAATGTGAGTAATTATAGTAATCAATGATATTTCTACTAAAGGTTTCTATTAAATGAGATGTTAAGTTTTTAAATCCAAAAGTATATGGAGGATGTTTAAAAAACTAAGGAGACAAATCTTGAAAGAATTGATACTATATTTCCATAGGGAGGAATATCTACATTTGTTCATGTGTGAGTATTTAAGTTGTGTGGACGATTATGAAAGTTCATAGGAAGTGTTCAAGCTGAGTTAAAATAAAATTATGCCTCTTGCTTATGCAACACATGCGTAATTGTATCATAGAATATGTTATGATAATGAGCCTCTATAGTAAATGAATAATAAGTACATCTGATTGAAGAATATGCTCTAAAACACCTGATAAAGTTTTAGATCGGTTCATTGTAGTATACAATTGCATCATGCTTCATGAATATAAATGATTATGCGGGTGAAAACCTTAAAGCTTATGAAAATGAAGAAAATTGTATGTAGGAATCTACCATGGTTCTCAACTATTCAACTATGTGGTGGGACTTGGACTTTGTAGCCGTCAACATCATGTACTGGGGATATGTCAACCCATGTTGAAGGTGGCTCACATCACAGGATGGAGACCAACCTATGCTTATGTGCACCATATTATGTATAAGATCTATCAGTTCCAAGTGTATATGTCCATGCATATAGTTCATGTAATGATCAAATAATGAGAAAATGCATCCTTAAATCTAGTAAATGAGTCATGGTTAGTGACGTTTCATGATTTTAGTGTTTGTAGTTGAATTTTAAATGAAGAAGGATAAATGAGGACATGCATACATTTCGATCTTTTAGAGTCATTAAATTTTAATTGAAACTTACTAGTTTAGTGGATAATGACTAGAGATAAATGAGATTTTTTTGAAATATGATGAAGATCATGAAACTCTTGATGAACTTAAACCTTGCTTTTAGGTAGGACTTGTATCACACGTCAAATCATGATGTTTTATAAGGAAAATATTGGAAGATAATAGTTATTGTGTTATGATCCAAGTTTGAGACACTAAGTTAGTAGTATGATGATTCCTAGAGATAACTATATGTCTTCAAGGTTATGCATGATGATGCCCTAAGAGTTTGGTGGTACAAGATATGTGGTACTATGTATCAATGGTCTAGAATTATCAATAATATTACGTTCTAGATGATATGATATGAGACGGATCCCAGAGAACATACTTAATTAGAGTTTCATTTGGTATGTTTAGAAATAACAATGGTTTTATGGTAGGCCGATGACTATAAGTACCATGAGTTTCCATGGCCTAGAGCATCATGATAAGATGAAGAAAGTCACTAAGAATAATGTTAACAAAGTCATGTTCATTTGGTGTCATTTCCGTATAAAGGAGCACTTGGGTGCAATGAGCTCTTTGGAGCAATGAGCACTTTGGCGCAAGGAACATGAATAACTCATCTTAATTGACTCAGTGAAAAATAAGATTTTGCTAATGATAAGGGTGTATGAGCACTTTTTTCATGGTATATGGTGAAGGTATGGTTTAGTTTTCATCAATATCATATACATGTGTTAGTATTATTAATCCCATTAGACAGGATATAGTTATCCATATTAATGGCATATAACGAACATGTTAGTACAAAATTATGAGTCTTTCTGATAGAATTAAAGTATTTGTACACATATATGTAAAACCCTAAGGTGTGTAGTACCAAGTTAGTATATGCAAATTTCAAGGATGAAATTTCTTTAAAGTGGATAGAATTGTAACACTCTTAGAATTTCAATCCAACATAAACTTGACTAATAATGCTAAGTTATTAATTTAATTTCTTCTAATGATGAAAAACCATAGAATAAGTCTCACACATTCCGATTGGAGATTTTATCGCATCTTATTTTAATTTTGTGCACAAATCAGTCCTAAGTACCTAATATTGTCAAACACATGATTCCCTAGCTCAAATGTAAAAATTGAGTCTATATTTGGGTTCCTCGTGGTTGAATTAGGTAAGGAACCAACTTTCATTAATTTTGAATAGATGTGGATATGACAATTTATATTGGGAAGAAAAGGGTTAATTATGTGTACATTAATATAGATTTAACCTAGCTAACTGAATAATGTGATCGATTAATGTATATACACCTAAGTCTGACTATGTCACTACGTCATGCAGTAGCAGCAAAACTCAGATTCTCTTGGTGCAATCAAGATCTGAAGATGGAGACTTTGTCTCCATCCTCTACGATTTTTGCGTTCTGAGGACTAATAGTCAGTTACGCCCTCCGCAGATCATATCACCCACTCCCCTCCATGACATCATATTTTATCACTGCTAGTAGACTCACGTGGTTGTTCTGAGTGACAATCCTCTTCATGACCCCTCTCTACCACTCCCTCAGAAATTCCCAATTATCTGCTCATGTCTCTCGCCTAGCACAAAGTACAGACGAGGCCCTTGGCCACGAAAGTGGCGACCGATGGTCTTGAAAGCTCCTTCATGGTCTATTGCGTAGACTTCCTCCATCATTTTTTTACGGTGGCCATAGAGCCACCGGAAGCGGGTCTTCATCGTCAGAGACAACAAGCTCGGTCCTGTAAAGACCATCCATGTTCAATTAAACATCTAGTAAGCATCTTGGCCACATTTACTTTATTTTAACCATGCTTAAGACGCTAAGTTCTTGATAGGCTCCCAAACTCGACCTTCTCTTATGAGATAATGGAGGTCGTCGGGTCTGTTCCACACTGACTTTTTCACAGTTTGCTTCTTACACCTTCAATAGATCAACTTCAAAGCTATCCCCGCCCTCAGTTACTTTGTTTCGTAGTTGTTTGATTGAAACCCAATTTTTGGTGGGCTTTCATGTTTCGTCTATGTCGATGCCGGACCTGGAGCTCTAGTGCTCTAGGGAGCCTCATGAAAGGCTTCCCTAGTTTGTAGTAATCTGGGCAAGCAAAGGGAAACCCATATGCCCAACGAGGATATTGTTTGTTCAGTATTTGTGTGAGGCTTTGTGCCCCTGAAGAGGTAGCTCGACGCCATGGTAATGGAGAAGATGCCAGGTGCAAGTTTTACCCATATGCCCCAACAGTTTTAATAATGGTACCAAGCTTACACAAATATTTTCAGATATTTTCATACTACTTTAGATATCGATTGTGCCCTAATATAGACAATAGAATGAATAAGATAGACCATGTCACACACTTGGTTAGGTACGTGAATGAAGGGCATATTCGTATTTCTAGTTTCCTTAGTCGAGATTTCAATGATGGGCTTATCATATGTATCTAGCATCTGATTGACCAAGATGACTCCAATTTTGATGATTCATAGAAATTAATTTAAAGCTTAGATGAGGACGATCCATATATGGGCTAGGTTACAAATTATTTTTAGTTTGGGTTTTCATGAAGTTTCACACTTAGCACAATTAGGGTTAAAAATCCTAATTAAGTAACATTATATTATTATCACAAGTTGATTAAGAGATAAGATTAGGGAAATATTAGAAGATTTCTTCTCACTTACGTAAGTGGTCCATACCTTGGGTTTATTCATATTGCATCACATGAGATTTCTTCTCACTTATTAGGTAAGTGGTCCATTCCTTGGGTTTATTCATATTGCATCACATGTTTTCTAGCATATAATTCTCAAGTATTTAATGTTCATATTATCATGTGATACATACATGTTGTAAGAGTTGTTATTATTATGCATTTCTTGTTAAAGATTTGCTGCAAAATATGTAATGTTTAACATGAGATCAGTTGTAAATACCCCTTCATGTTTTGAGATAGGATAAGAGTCAAGGGTGTTAACCCAAGTTAGGATCAAATCAGAATAAGAATAAGAATAATAACATATACAACTAAGGCCCTATCTCATGAGCAATTAAGGAAGGTTGGCACCTCATGAGCCCCTTCACCTAGTTATGGGTTCTTTAACCCTATGCCTGCACACCTCGTGTGTTCAGTAAGCCTGCACACCTCGTGTGTGTTCAATGGGTTGCACGTACACTTCATGTGTGTTCAGTGAGCCTGCACACCTCATGTGTGTTCAGTGTGATCAGATCAGTTTCAAAGAGAAGGTGCCCTTAATGTAAGCTAATTAAGTTAATAATACATCCTTGAATACATCAATAATGATCATGTTCATTGTTTTAGTTTTTAAGTATATATTTTTGTTCATGTTCTTATTATTATGAAAACCCAGCCACTTAAAATGGTTTGTATAATGCATGGCTATGTTTGGATGCACATAGGTGGTCAGCAACACAGGATAACTCTCTAGAGGTTGATGTATGTATGACTTCAAGACCTGGTGGGTGTCATCTATACAATCTTAGAAGGTTATTTAGATTTCAGTGTAATCACATATTAAGTTCTTTGTGTTGTAAGTTCAATATAATAATATGCATGAGAATGAATGTGTCTATTTCATGTGTAAATCTACTTTATTATTGCAAGGAATGATATATGCTTTTTGTGACCTTCCAGAGTGTGATCTTGATGGTCCATGCTTCTGTAATTATATATGGATTGCACTTAGGGGATGTTATAGTGGGCTAGGCAAATCAATGATGTGTGGTACTATTAGACAAATTTGTACTCTTTCTCGTCTAAAAGCTCGTTCATATGTCATTTTTCCTTTTCGAATAGTTTTGTTTGAGTATATCATTCATGTCATTATATTTGTGTATTATCGTAACAACAATTGGGTGCAATTGAGTATTTCCATTGCTTTTATTTTTCTTAGATAGAGAAGTGGGATGATTGAACCTCTCCAATTAACATATATATATATATATATGTATGTATATGTGTGTGTGCATATATATATATGTGCATATATATACATACATACATATATATATATATATATATATATATATATATATATATATATATATATATAGTCGGGCTAGAATACACTCAAGTGTACAGATTACGCTGTACACCCCAATGGTGTTGGCATATCTAGACCATGTTTTTCTAAAATCTAAACCATTGATCTTAATGGATACAATAATAATAGGCCACATACAAAATTTGAGCTCATTTGGATGAGTGTAAGTCACTCATCTAAGGGCAACAAAATCGACGCACAAAACTAATTTGAAATGCCTAATTTTTGCATCCTATAGATTGATGACCTATAAATGTCCAAATGTGCTAAAATTTATTATATGGTATGTTTTTAATTATTGCATTATTAAAAATGACTGAGGTGTACAGTGCCTTCGGTACGCTCGAGTGTACACTAGCCTAACTCTCTCTCTCTCTCACTATATATATATATATATATATATATATATTGGTCTAGTTTTCTTGAGGCCATTAACTCACAGGGACTGGAATTCAAACACGCTTAGGTGTGTATATGTCTTGAATGATACATTTTTTCTCATGCGCAATGGCAATATTGACCATATCCATACTATATATGTAGCATGTGGAGGGGGTTTGAGTGCTATTTTTTCATTTTTAGTTACAAACTGGTCTATACGTGTGTCTATGTTTTTATTTTTTTATTTTATAAAATTGTATATTGTATAAGAAAATGCATCTATACTATATATGAAAGCCCCTGGAGGGGGCTAAATATTTTTTTCCCATTATTTTTAGAATTCGAAAATGGTCTTTGTTTTTACTTTATAAAATTATATATTATATTAAATAATATGTACTATATCAAAATCCCATGGAGGAGACAAAATGTGATTTTCTCTATTCTTTTTTAGAATAACAAACTAGTCCATGTGTGTGTACACTACACTTTTATCTTTATTTTAAAAGAATACACTACACTTTTCTCGTTATTTCATAAGAATACACTACACTTTTGTCCTTACCATGGAGGTGGTCAATGCGTCCTTGCCACTATATTAGTCCATGCTAAACCCCGATAACTCTTGTTATACTATCACAACAGACAAGAAGGACTTGTCCCTTCTAGTCAATGTGCTAGGCCCGACTTGTTCTCCCAATTGTCTCCCTTCTGATATTCCTCCCTTTGACATGTAGAACTTGCTCATCGTCTCTTGGTTACCACAACTACAGAGGATAACAATTGTCAGGGCTTATTGTTGTGTCTCTAGAAGGCCCTCCAGTGCCCCTCTATTTATAGGAGGGTCAGGTTCAGGGTTTCCAGCTCATATAGGAGTTGAAGAGACGTAATTTCACAAATTTTCTAGAACCTACGAACAATGAAATGGTCGGTTCACATGTGAACCAGTAGGTTCAACACTTGCACTGGTCATTTCATCATGTTTCATGTTTGCAAACATATTGGTTTTAATATTCGATTAATGCACAGCACGATGTTAGCATAAATCCTTGATTTGATCAAATTGATCATTGAATCAAGTGATTCACAAGTTGAACCGATTATTTCAGACCTTGAACTAATCAGTTCACCAAGTGAACCGGTTGTTTCATGTCCCATCTCAGGAAATATTCAATCAATGTTATTTGAATTGACTTGACACTTGAATTGATCGATTTAACACTTGAACGGGTCATTCACAGTCTAGTCAGCCAATTTCCAATCATAGTTGTTTAAATTGAACCCTTAAACACTTTAGTAGTTAAGTCAAACATCATTCATGAACAACTTCCTATTAAAAGTACATCATATGTGTGTGACCCTATAGGTCTCAAGTTACATTGGCAGTGAATGTCCATAACTAACATATGACATCACAAGCAATGAACGGTATCTAGAAACACATCATTTCTACCCAATTAATTGGAAATTTGGAGAACAACTTCAACCTACAATTCATGATAAGTGTTACAATGATTGTATAGTTCATTTGTCTATGATATCTAGATTAAACTTGAGGCATGAATTGTCATCCTCTCAATGTTCAATCCATTTTCCTTGAACTAGAGTAGACTGTCTAAGATGCATGTGAGCTCACATATCATATACTAATTCACGTGATTATGGCCATGCGTTTCTTAGTATGACATATCAAATGGCACAAATATCAACTCTAGTACGAGGGATAAATCCCATCTACATTACTCATGCTCTATCCCCATGTATCACAATGTGCCTGAGTACTGTCTTTATGGCAACCCTTATTTAAGGTCATGTTGGATGATGTTAAAGTACAATGGATGACATGTGATGAGTGTAGTGACTTCAGGTCTAAGAACCACAATCACCACTATCACTATGAAAGATGAATCTGACTACCATTCCTTGGTCTCCATGGATCACCTCTCAAGGTAGGTCTGTCTGATACACTATTCTATAATAAGTACCAATGTGCTTGGTTTGATATCACATATGATGACTGATGAGATTCTATCATCAACCAACACACACTCTACTCTTAGGTATAATTGTTATCTATTTTTCTTCCATAGTAATATCCAACTAGGGAAATAACAAGAATGTATGTACTCTTATCATACATATGATCTCATTGTTCTGGTCCTCAACCTGAAGACATGTGTAACATACTAGATCTCGAACCCTACACTGGAGGTTGACATTTTAGACTTAGCCAAAAAAGGTTGAAGGTTAGACCTAAATAGATGTTTAGTATAACCCCAATGAGCGAATGCATGTATAGATCACCTTAATGTAACCTAATGTTCTAACATTAATCTTAGGTTTATAATGGATACATAAAATATGCCACATAACTCATTTTGGTGGTAATATGAAGATAAGAAACTTAATTGGATGGATAATTTAGATAATAGACTGTTAATGGGCCATATGACATATCTCATAAAAAGAAGTCTCAAAAGTGTAAACAAACTTCAAATTCAAAATCTACATATCAAAATTAGCCTACATTTCAAATTTCATATAATTTGGATAACCTTGAAATATTAGGAAAAGTTTAGGAGAGAGAAAATGAGTAAAAGGCATAAGTAATGAATAATGTGATTATATAACTTCAAAATATATAAATATTGTGAAATTCATATTCAACACATCAAAGATAACTTGTGGATGAAGTTTGGTCCAATTTGGATGTTGTTTGTGCAAGTTATGCAATTTTAGGTACATTCTGGACTTTTCTACAATTTACCCAATTGGAAGGTTTTCTTTGCAAATTGTCACATGAATTATAATCCTTATATATTACCTTACCATTCTTGAGTTTTTGAACCATAGGGAGCCTAGTTGCACCGGTTTGAAGGTGTTTCTTTCCAAGGGCATTTTAGGGATTACTCTCTTTATAAATGAGCTTATCTTTAGAAGCTATCAACCAATGGGGTTATTTCTTTGAATGGAGGTCGGTTGGGATGGCCTATAAGTGTCAATAAACAGACATTTGATATTCAAGAAGCCTCTATGAGTTTTCCTCTTGCATGGTCATGAAATCCCTAGGCTAAGGACACATGGAAATCTCCATGGACACCTCATGCTTGACTTCTTCCTTATCCATGAAGGTTGCATGTCTATGGGCACCCTTAGCATTGGACACATGGAAAGTAACTTGACACCTCATGCTTGACTTCTTCCTTATCCATAAAGGTTTGCATGACCATGGACACCCTTATACATGACACATGGAAAGTCTCATAGACACCTCACACTACTACATAAATGGCTTATAACGTCACTTTTAATGGTGTCGGTTGTAATAATACACCGACACCTAAAACATACAGTGTCAGTTTATAAAATAAGCCGACATCAATCTCTGAAGGGTGACCAGACACGGGTACCACTTTTATTTTAGTGTCGGTTCCTCAATAGGAAACCGACACCAAAAAGTAACCGCCAAAACCAAAATTTCCAGCGAAAAAAATTACCTCCAAAAATTGACATACATCGTCGGTTGTTAAAAAAGAAACCGACGAAGAAAGGTTTTCTGCGAGACAGAAATTTGCTCACATTTGATCGTCGGTTTTGTGACAAAAAACTGACGCCATTGTGTTTTCACGCGAATAACTGCGAATATTTTCGCCTCCCTTTAGTGTCGGTGTTTTGTTACAAACCGACACTTAAAGTTTGTATTGTCGATTTTTTTCATAATCGACACCTATAGTTAACTTAAGAACGCGAAGCAGACTCTTCCGCTTCTGTTTCATTCATTTCCTGCTGATCAGAGTTTTTGCTCTGACGATTTCCTTTGCTCCTCCGCTCCGCCTCCGCCTCCGGCTCCGCCTCCGCCTCTGCTTCTCCGACACCGCCTCCACTCGCCGCCTCTGCTTTCGCCAGCCGCTGCCTGACCAGAGCAGCAGCACCGCCCGCATGACCAGAGCAGCAACACCAACTGCCCGACCAGAGCAGCAGTGCCGCCCGCACGGAGCAGCACTGCCGCCCGCAGCAACGTCGTCGGCAAGGAGCAGCAGCGCCGCCCGCACGGAGCAGCACTGCCGCCTGCACGGAGTAGCGCCGCCGCACGGAGCCAGCAGCGTCGCCGCTTGAAGCAGCCAGCAGGGGCGCCGCCTCTTCGAGCTTCTAGAGGGGTAGCCACTTGAAGCAGGACCAGCCCTCCTGCACGCCCATTATCAGGTTTTCCCCTAACCTGCATTATTCTATGACAAACTGCATTTTGTTCTACACAATATTACTCATGTTTACAACATACTCACATATCAATTCAGGGTTAATGTGGGGGATTTGGGGGCGGGATATTGCACTACAAGTTCTTCAAGTTTTAGAATTCTAGGTAGTTTTAAGCTACATCTTCACTACTTCAACCACTCAAAAGTTTTGATATGTAGATTCATCAAGTTGATGAATGCATTATTACATTGTTTAAAGCTTGATTAATTACGGTAATCTAATCATTATGTTTTAAAACTAATGAGAATATTTAAACATTATTTGATTCACATAATTAGGGTTTAAGAATTAAAAATCCTAATCGACAAAAATTAGGGTTTTGGTAACATATGAATAAAAAATTTGATCAGTATAGTCATGTACTAAATGATTTTCAGCATTTTATATACAACTAGGATTTAGTTGAAATTTGTACATGGTTTGGAGAAATTAGATATTAGTTGGAAGAATTTTTTGACTTATTTGTCGGCCGATTTTTTAATGATGTTTGAACTCTATAGAGAGGAGTGGCTGCTGAGTATTCCCTAGATTAACTCGACCGACCATGTTGCATACTATATTGAGTGACGATCCATGGGAAATTCTATAGATATATGACTATGCTATTTCATGTGAATATTGCCTAAAAATCAGGCCAGTGGTCAATATGCTTGGGAATTGAATTGACATTATAAAATCATATTTGAATTGTATTAGAATGAATTATACAAGTGTTTGTTGAGTCTTACTGAAATTGTATATGATATACATAAGGATCAGTGTGAGGTGGCAATATTCCCTATTTAGGGTTGTGTTGATGGATTACTGAATTATGTAATTCTTATGATGTTGAACAAAGGATGACTTCTTGAAAACCCTAGAAGTTTAGTATTAAGATGAGTATGAGTGATAAAGCTAGAACTTGTATATAATGTTGCAAATGTGATGAATTGTTGAAATGTAAGTATTAATACGTGTATCAGATGGCTGATCAGGACCGTGCTGATGCATGATCACCATGAGGGTGAGGACGTGCTTGCACTTCCTGACAATGTAATTTTTAAGAATATATCCCTATATGTTCATTTATAATTATATTATGTAAGTGTGTTTTTTATCAAATTTTAGGTTGGTGATGTACCCCCTGAAGAAACTACAACACTTGATGAGCAACAAAAGAAAATTGAGAAAGTGAGGGGCATCACAATGATGAACAAGTTAATACAGCAAAGGGCCAATGGACCCAAATTGGCTGTGGATTTCGATCAGGCAGGAAATCCATATGGAGTGAACCACAACTTATTTGTTTCATATCTTGGGGTTCTTACTCGCAGCCATTGCAGTGTTATCCTAGAATCATGGCATATAGTTCCTAAGGAGAAGAAAGACCACATATGGAAGGAACTATGCGTGATTTATTATTATTTGTAATTCTATTTGTGTAGATTACTAATTTTTAGGATACTAGTTAACAGCAATATATTCTATTTAATTTGCAGAGCATATTTGATCTGGATGAAAAGCTGCATCGTAAATGTGTGATGTAACGTTGTGGGAGGGTCCTAAGGAACTATAGGACCAATCTCACCCGAGATTACATACGCGATGCTGAGAATAGGTTCTTGATAGATTCCAATTCTAGACATTGATCAATATTTCACTAACTTTACACTAATAATTTTTGTTTGTATTCTCTTTGAAAAATAAATATAGGAAGAAGGAAGCCACACAGCAATGGAACTACTTGGACCCCAAAGACTGGGAGGAGTTTGTTACCCAAAGAAAAACAGATGAATTCAAGGTATTAAGCGCCACCACTCCCAATTTAATTAATATACGTTTTTATGTATTCACCTATTCAAGATTAACCTTTAGTGGTACTAACCAAATCAACGTGCTAACTAACTAGGCTAAGAGCGATGCTCAACGAGCAAGGCGTGCACTGAATGTGCACGACCACACAATGGGTCTAAGAGGATATGCAGGCGTTTGCCAAAGACTACAGGCTGAGTCTACTCAGCCTACTGCTACTCAGGAGACTGCAGAGTCCTCTACTGCTGCTCCCGCACCTCTGCCTCGTCATGTTATGTGGATAGCTGGGAGGCAAAACAAGAAGGGAGAGATACCGAAGCCCGCAACCGCTGAGGCGGCTGCAAAAATGGTAAAAATCAAACTCTTAGAGCAATCTATCGATATTGATTGTTGTTATGTTTACTTATGAATTTTTATTGATGGTGCTTAGCGGGAACTGCACGAGTAGAGGAAGGAAGGCAAGTTCATCCCTCAGGGCACAAGGGATGAACTGACAGTTGCTCTGGGTAACCCAGAGCATCCTGGACGTGTAAGGGGTGCAGGCGCTGGTGTGGGCATCAAAGCGTTCTTTGGGCCATCCCAGCGTAAACCTGTCCCAAAAGCGGGACTTTCACAAGCTGAGGTAACTTATTCTTATTTTAGAACGTTATGCGAAAGGGAATTCAATAATCAGCAACTAGCATTTCTTTTATCCATGTATAGGTAGATTCCTTAATTGAAAAAAGACTCCAGGAAGCATTTCACAAGTGGCAGGCGCCTCAGACTGCCAGTCAGACAGTACCCGTGGCGAACCTCTCTTCTCCTACTCCTCGTACTGCAGAGGTTGGGAGTAATCCTATAGACCCACCTAGCACGTCCTCTGTAAGTATTTTTATGGCATATATAATAGCTAGTCTGTTTAAGATGATATGTTTGTGTATATATGCATATAACATTCTTTAATTATGTAAATTTGTAGGGGTTGAAGCCATGCCGACTACAAAGTGAATGATATATCATTGCAGATGCATCGGCTTACCCACCCCTTAAAGGGTGCATGTTTCTTGGGAGTCCAGTACCAGATGGCATGGTACGTGTGAGCCCCATACGTATACTCACTGGCTGGATGGATCTTGCACTGCCTCATGCACACTGAGATGCTGAAACACTTGGTGAGGCAGTAGGCGGAGTGATACTGTGGCCCGAAGCGGATGTCCTCTACACTGATATTGTATGATAAATTTTCATTACTTTACTTTGTTAGTGTGTATATATATACGAGTCAATTGATATGAAATTATATATACATGTCAAAAAGAGGAGACCCGCTACATCTCGGCCTCCACTTCCTCGACTACCAAGTTGGCTTCCAGGGGACCTACATAACTCGATAGGTCCTAATTGTAGGAGTGTGGTAGTATGGATCGGCGAACATAATCTAAATTGCCCTATAAATGTTACTATTCCGAAGAATGCTGCAGGTAAATCATACGATAACAATTAATCTATTTATACAAGTTTAGCATACGTATTAATGCATACGTAATAGAAATTCTGGATACGTATTAATGCAGGTCAAACATTCGGAAACAACATATTTATACAAGATATTTTGGAGTTGTTTAAGTATGAATGGCTGAACACATCTATGATAGAGCTGTGGATACAGTGAGATTAATTAATGCATACGACAATCTGGTTTATACATCCATATACCTTGTTTTATATACGGCAATCTGGTTTCTTATATATTAATGCATACGTAATATATGTTTTGCAGCCACTTATACAAGACATGTAAAGATTTTGGGTTTTTCCATGTGGGATTTTTGGTTCCATCTTTGATTAGTCTTGTAGATACAGACCCTGATTCAGTTACTTCATACTGTTGTGATACTTTTGAATATTTTGGTAAAAATAATAAGACGGTGATAATAGCTCCATTCAAGGTCGAGTAAGTTTACTTTAATTGTAATTTGGACTTAAGCAAATTATATTTTTATTGTGGATATTGAGTTATTAATTTTCTACTTTCTTACATGTAGTTATAAGCATTGGGAGTTATTAGTTATTGTCCCCAATACATTCACCGTCTATTATCTAGATCCTGCGGGGAGTGAGTTGGATGTATATGGACATGCAATTAAAAGGCCATTATTCTCGTGAGAAATATTTTATGTTTTTATATCTGTTAACATCTGTTACTGCATTACTATTTAATTATGCAATTTAATGTGTTACATTAACATATATATAGGGCTTTACAAGAGTACAAAAAAGCTGGAGGAAAGGTCCCCAGGAAAAAACATCTGCAGCTCATTTGGAAGAATGTGAAAGTAATTTCCTGACTCCAATGTATATATTATTTATGTGAAGTGTGCTTATTTGTATTTTTGAATATTTTGTATGTTTCAAATTTATAGTGTGCTACACAAGACAACAGCTGGACATGTGCCTACTATGTGATGCAATTTATGGACCTAATCATCAAACATGTTGTATTGGAAATCGATAACATACAATAGGTATTATACACTGCTCATTAGATAATATGAAATATATGAATCTTATTATATATTATTATAATTATGTATGTACGTCATTCTCTTTGTAGGTCTTTAAAACTGAGGACTTCAACACAGGTGCAAAGCGTTTCGATGTACATGCTCCCTATACGAGAGACGAATTAGATGTTGTAAGAGAAGATTGGGAAAAAGCCCTGCAAAGAGTGGGAATTTTCCAATATAATTTTGATGACAATGATGATGATGAATAAAGAATAACTTTGTTCTCATAATTAATTTTGTGTGAATGTGAATGAATTTTTATGAATTGTCATACATGTGTGTGAAAATCATCAATACATGAATGTTTCTACATGTGTCTAAATGTGAAAAGAGATGAAATAAATGGAACTGCAGGTTGCTAATGGTTTCTACATGTGTGTGATGAAAAAATAATATGAATTAAATTTCTCATACATGAGTGTGAATCACATATATAATAATTTGTCCATCATGTTAATTTTGCAGGTTTGTGGCCTGTTGTTGGCTGATATCAATAGATGTCGTAAAACCTACAGTTCATAACTGAACTGTAGGTTTCTCATCCTGCGACCAACCACAACAGGTCTGCAGACTGACAGAAAAAAAAGAAAATCATAGGCGTCGGTTATTTGTATAAAACTGACGACATACGGTTACAGTGTCGGTTTCCATACACCACGGCCGTGCTGGCAAGTACGGCAGTGGCAGTGGACCAGACATAAAATACGTATCGGATATCTGTGTAAAACCAACGATATATGATTACAATGTCGGTTGCCATACTAGTAACTGACGTCGATTTACCAGACACCACGGCCGTGCTGGCCAGCACGGCCGTGTAAGCGGGTGATTCAGTGTCGGTTTCCTAGCGGTTAACTGACGCCTATACCCCCTACTGGCGCATTTTCGGCGCGTTTCGATGGCGCGCGAAGGGTTGTGGCGTCGGTTTGAGAACCACGCGTAAAGGTTGGGCTTTTAGCGGTGCCCACATAGGTGTCTCTTAGAAACCGACACTAAAGGCCTTAAATAACCGACACTGAAGGCCAGTTATGTACTAGTGTCATACTTGATCTCTTTCTTTATATAGCAATATCTACCCCTTCCCAACTCCCAATTCAAAAAATCTTTCTCTCCTTTATTTCCTCTATCTTAGAGCATCATTCCTACTCTATTTTTTCATGAAGGTTCTGTCCCAAGGTAAAAGAAGGTGCCTACCTTGGTGAAGAAGGCTCCTAGGGTTCCAAATTTCTCTATTTAGGATTTCTTAAGCTCCTCCTTGGTGATTTTGACCAAAACTAGTAAGGTTTTCTCCTTTTCTTCCCTATTTTCATGTTGTTAGTCTTCCTTCCACCTTCCTCCAGGTCAAAACCCTGGTCTTCCATGGTGAAACTCCATCTAGAGCCCTTAAACACCCCATCTCCATGTTCTTTTGTTAGGATTTTTCACCTCTAAAATGGAGAAGGTGCTTCTTGCTTGAGATAGGATCTTTGTTAGAGAAACCAACCTCTATAAGCTTGGGAACCTTACTTATTGGACATGTTCACCTTCCCTAGAGGTTCTTTGAAAGCCTAGGCTTGACTTGGACTATTTAGACTCTAAAGTTGAGGTATGATGTATCCCCTATTCTTCTATGTTGAGAAATTCACCTATGCTTATTCATTCTCTTTGTCCTATGGACATTAGCCTACACACAATGTCTTTTCTTTTGAAAATCATGATTCATGTGAACTACCTTATTTGATATTGATCATGTGATCATGGATTATCTTATGCTTTGTTCATGATGGAACTCTAAAAGATGACATGTGATGTCTTTTGCCCACTTATGAGGTGGATGTATATGTTGGTCACTTATGTGGTGACTAGTTTATATATTCTAACTATACCTTCTACTTGCCTCTACATTTAACATGCTATGTGATTTAGTATCACTAGAGTAGTGTAATTGCATTGGTTTTTATGAAAGATGTGTTATTTCCTGCCGAACAGATGTGATATTTCCTGCTCTTTTGGGATGGAAAGGAACCTCATACCCAGGGCAAGAAGTGTGATTCTTGGATCATGTTTTATATATTTGGGAGATTGGAAGTATTCCTTTCTATATCAGGTTTCAAGTTTATGAGACTTGGCCACCTTTGTGTTTATATTGTTCTAGGGCTATACTTATCTCACATGCATGCAGGTTGATAATTATTGTAGGGGTGTGTGCCCTACTTTCTTTATATGTGCTAGTATGGCACAAATTTATTGTTTTAATTATGGCAAGTATCTCTTTTGTTATTGAAAACCATTTCTCTTAATACCCACTTGGGTTGTCCTTATCTTTTTCATGGGAAGCCTTTAAACTTTGATGTCCTTTATTCCATATATTGCTCAATTTCCTATTTAGTATGCACATACCAGCCTTTGTTGATGTCATCTATTTTCTCTTCTTGATGGGGTATGCTTCCAACCCTAGGTGAAGAACTTGGATGATAAGTCATGAAGTTTTAGACTAGCTTAAGGAGCTAAAGCTTGGAGACAAAGTTGTCATGGTTTATATTTCCCTCTACTTAGATCCTTATGTTGTATCATGCATGTAAACCCTTATGGGATATTATGATGTACTTTTGCAATCGTTTGTGAAAATTGAATATAGTCATTATTTTTATTCCGCTACTACACTTTGGTTATTTTGAATATCATTTATTGAAGTTTGAAAATTTTGCACCTATTCTAGCATACCTTTGAGTGTGTTTGGGATGGATGTTTTATTCTTCAATTTTATTTAGTAAGGGGGTGATCTCGCCTCCTTACAACATATGTCATAGGGTATAATCATTCCTTAGACATCTATTTATGGCTTTGTCATCATCTCATGATTGAGACAAACATAATAGACAAAATTACCTTTATCATCATCAAATCAAGTATCTAATACCCCATTACAATCATCACGTGATTGACTCTCTGGGCATACATACCAACAGACTCCCACTTACACTTAAAGCCATTCACCCACAAATCTTATACCAAGTGATCTTAACACGTCCATCATGTTTCTATTGTGCAAGCATTTTATAGCGGGTTAGCAACATTTTCTTCAATTCGGTATTTTGCCAGTTTTCACATCTCCTCAGTTTTCAATCTCTCGTATGATATAAGAGTGTTGTAGTATGCTATTTGAGATTTCTTGCCTAACCAATAGTTCTAATGTTATTACAATATTTCTACTGTGTCATCAATGGTTGGAACCTCTCATAAGTTCATCTACATGAACTCATTGATCCACTGAATATTCTTTGTTCTGTACATAACACCAAGATACTCGACTTCTACTATAGAATTAACAAATGACTCTTGCTCAAAACCTTTACAACTTACAATTACCATTTTAAGGTCAAGCACAAATTTAGATTGTGATCATTAATTTTCTTTGTTATTTTGGAAGCTTGCATCAGTGTAACCCTTTACACCCAACTCTTCGCTATTACCATAACCATGGATCTGATCCTTTTAGTGCTTCTCAAATACTTAAGGATGTTCTTTTATGGCATTCCGGTGACTTTCGTTGGGATCTGACAGATATCCACTTGTCATGTACAATACATACAAGATAACTAGATGAGTACATATCTTATCACCATGTCCAATACATACGATTAATAGGATGAGTACAAAACATTTCATACATGATAGATCCAATTGTGAATGCATATGTCATCTTACTCATGTTTCTCCCATTTTGAGACACTTAACTCTTAAGATACTAATACCATGGGACATGGACAAATTTTCTCTCATTGATTCCTGCATGTTGAACCCCTTCATCATTTTGCCAATGTATGTGCCCTATCTCAGGTCTAGAAGCTCTGCAAATCTATGTCTATAGATCTCAGTTCCTAATATATAGGATACTTCATCTAGCCCTTCATAGATAAGGTACTTCCCAACCAGGTTGTAACATTTGTAGTATAAAGATGTTATTCCTCATGATCACGTGGAATATAAATATGCTCCCACTAAATTTTTGGTAATCACATATTTCATCTTCATTTTGACTAAAGTCAAATCTTTGACTATCTTGTCAAATCAAAGATTCCAGTTCTGAGATGCTTGCTTCAATCCACATATTGACCTTTGTAGTTTACAGATTTTATTTGTATTATTAGTTTTATAAACTTTTAGGTTGTATCACATACACATCCACATAATTATTCCAGTTAAAGAATGTGGTTTTAACATTCATATGGAAATCCCATAGTCATAACAAGCTGTAATGGCAAGCATGACCCTGATGGATTTAACCATGGAAAGTGGTGAAAAGATTTCATCATGTTTAACACCTTGAACTTATTTTAAACTCTTTGCAACCAATCTACCTTTCCATGTTGGTATTTTCTCTAAAGACGCAATCAAACCCTTTGGGTTTTACCCCTTTAGGTGGATCCACCGAGGTCATACGTTGTTGGTGTACATGAAGTCCATCTTGAATCTCATCGCCTCAAGCCATGTCTCAGATTCTGGTCCCTCAATAGCTTCTAGGTAGGTTGTTGACTCATTATCTATGACCAACTCAACGCCTTATTGTGTCATAAGATATCATAATCCTTCAAGCTCAAGGTGTATTCTACTAGAACTAAGAGTTTGTGTGCTATACAAGGAACTTGAGATTCTACAACAATTTGTGATTCTCCTTGTTCCTACTATACCTCTTTAGGTTTAATGTTTTCTTGTTGATATCGAACTTTTTGAGTTCTACTTTTCTCCCACTAATTTTTTGGAAATAAATTCCTTTCAGGAATACAACCATCTTGGTAACAAACACTTTTATTGTTAGTTCAGAATGTGAAAGTAGTATTCAACAAAATAACATTTATGTGATTTGTAGACAAAGCTTTTCGAAGAAACTATTTTCTTATATAAGCTTTCATTCTTAATCTTTATAAAGGACACATCGGGACACTTCCCATGCCATGTCTCATATGGTGTCCTTTGAACCAGTTTAGATGGTACATTGTTTCAATATAAAGCATGTGCCAAAAAGAAAATTGGAAGATTAGCTAAATTGATGGATAATCACACCATGACTAACAAAGTTCCTTCTTTATGATACATCATCATGATACACTATCATTATGTTGTAGGTGGAGTTCAACATGATACATTATCATGGTCTCCAAGAAGGTTCTCAAACTCTTGGTTCAAAGTATTTTTCACATCGATCATATTGAGATGTTGTAATAGTTTTACCAAGCTGGTTATGTAGTTCACTCATGATCTCCTTGAACACTTCAAGAGCATACTTGTATTTTATTTAATATAAACTACCATACTGAGATCAACAGTAGATACAATGAGGTACTAATAACCACCTCTAGCATTTATTCTAAAATGTCTATACACATCAATATGTATGAGCCCTAATCGAATACTCACTCTCCCACTACATCTAGTGAAAGGTGTGTTTGTCATATTGCCCAATAAATAAGACTCACATGTATTTATTGGTTCATTAACCAAAAGAGTCTAGAAAACCATCATTATGGATTCTAAAAATGCATTTCTCATTTATGTGCTCTAGATGTCAATGCTATAAGTATTCATTATTTGAGTCAATGAGTCCATACATTTTTGTCTCTACAACTTTCAAGTATAGATTATGACACATAGGATAGTGTTATATAATATCTTTATATTTTAAAATAAAACATCAATTTATTCACAATATTCTTGTCCATACAAGATACGTGATGTTTACATTAATGGCAGGTACACAATAGCAATTCACTAATTTTGTTACATGCCCATAAAGATGAGTGACAATTTTTAGTTGTACTGGCAACAACCCTTTCTATGCATAGTTCTAGCTTACTTCTTTTTGGGTCCTAAAGTGAATATCTCTATCTTGTTCTTCTTCTTGAGTTCCTTCAAGTTCATAAGAGAGATTCCCTTCCTTATCTTGAGTGCAAAAGACTTGGACTTCTGCTTATCTTTAAAAGTCTTCTTAGTGTTGCCTTTGTCATTAGACTTCACTCTGTTGATCATCATCATAGGTTTGTCCTTCTTCATTCTTTATTTGGCATTTATCAACATGTCAAGTAATTTTGACAGTATTTTAGCCAAGTTACTCAAGTAATAACACTCAAAAAACTGGCTATATGATTCAAGCAATGATTGTAGAATCATACTATGGCCAAATCTTGGCTCAAAGAGAATCCTAGTCACTATAGATGTTCCACATGCCCAACCATATTGAGCACATGGCACTCTACTGGATCTCCTTCTGTCATCTAACACTCAAAGAGAACCTTTGAGATATTATGCATTTCTTTCTTTGCATGATTCTAGTTCAAATTCTTTAGATATATCACCATCTTAAGAATTCCCATGTCTCTGTGTTGCTCATGCAACTCATAGCTCATACATCTTAGCATAAGGTGCTTAATGTCTAAGGCATCATTGACATTCTTCCAATAAGCATCCATCTCAGCCTACGGGCATCAGGAGTAGGTTCCTCTAGCACTGGTGTATCCATGACATAGGGCTTATGCTCATCTTTGAGAAACCTTCTTAAAGTCTAGAACTAGTCATGGAAGTTTGTTCCATTTGGTTTTTTCTTCTTAAGAACTGATTGCAATGATGATTTCTTTGACATTTGTTTCCACAAAAGAAATGTGCAATTTATCAAAAATAGTTTTGATTTGATTAAATTAAAATTTGATGATGTTTGATTAGGCCATTAATTAATCACCGCTCCCACTATTTTTTTTCAAATTATTAACCCTCACTTATCAATTCAGAAGATTGCATCATACAATCTTCTAGTGAGCCAAGCTCTATATTTCATCAAATCATGAGTCAGCTTTGGTTGATCGCCTACAACTTGACTATTTAGGTCGGCAACTTTTGCCAATTGCATCTAAATGTAACTCTTGGATGGATGGTGTGTACAACTCTTTCTCACAATCAATATCAATGCTTCCATGTACTTAATCTCATTAAGATCACCTAGTCAGCCTGACCCAGAAGCCAACACGATAGAATATGCACCCTGCTTTGGCAGATCTACATATCTACCATCACACTTACACAAGATGGACATTGCACCATGCTTTGGCGTAACCTGCAATTATTCGGTCAAGTTTTTCATGTGTGTTGCTTATGATAAGCATCTAAGACTTAATATTATATTGAGGGATCTTATATAAATACATATACATATCCAATCACCACAGACTTATAGTATGTATCATATACATGCTATAACCACAATGAAAACATGAAATAATAAACATAAACAATGGTTATGGACATCCTATTGTAATTCCTTGGAGCCCCAAGGAATTACTACCACATAAGGTTCACATCATATGTAGCAACCTTTTTGATGAAATTCTGTGTTGAAGCTAGTCCATGTCGATCAATTCAACCCTTGAACCGGTCGGTTGGCCTCCTAGTCAGTCGGTTGGCTTCTTTGATCGTTTGTCTGGTCTCTGGTCCTTGCAACGTCGAGACTCCTCCAGAGTATTGGTTGAGTCACAAGACGATCTGGATCCACCTATCATTGACCTCCTTGTCCTCCAGCTAATTGATTCGTCTCTTAAACCATTTGATTCATCTAGTGCAAAACGTCCTCTCTGCCATAACAGAAATTAAAACTACCCTTATCCTATTTAACATATTACATGGTAATTGGGAAATCTTGAGTTACATTTGAGGGGAGCATAGGAAGGAAGGAATTAATACTTTTACTTATGGAATAAGAAGATAGAGGCTCAGTATGCAAATTGACATATAATCATGTACAACAACCATTCAACCAAGCACAAAAGGTCTAGTGGTATAGGCCACAACCATGCTTTATATCACTATCAAAATTATTTCAAGGCGGCACATATAAATTGCATATATATATCATATCATATAAATATAGGGGTCGTTTGTGGTATTCAACTGAATATGCACATTAACCATTTAAATATTTACATCACATGTAATAAATAAATGAAAAAACCAAAATCCGATCATATTGATTAAATCCCTAAAACATAGTAAATTGACGTTACTCTGATACCAGTATCAAAAAATATGGCATTAGATATGGCAGCAAAAACAAAAAAATAACTGGTATATTCCCCTAAGAACAATAGATCACATCAGCAACTATGATATGGGAAAGAGGGTTGCAAGCATATATCTGGTCCTAGAGAAAGTCCAACGACTATCCCTTGCTGCAATGTTCTTATTTCTCAAGTTGAACCTAGATGACTATCGTTGTTGGCCTCCTGGTCTGGCACCACGTACAGTGGTTGATGATGTCCTCCTAGTGGGTGGCAAATGCCTCCTTGCCTCTGAGTAGTCTACACAGACCAATGGAAACTATTTTCTTTCTTTTAGAATGAACAATAACACTACTACAGAAACAACATTCAGTGTCGCTTTTATTAGCGTCAGTTACTTAGGAAAACCGACACCTATAATATTATACGTCGGTTATTTATGCATACCGAAGTCTATATTTGAAGACCAGCCAGACACGGGTACCGCTTTGTATTCAGCGTCGGCCTTTTATAACAGACCGACGCCTAATATAGCCCGCGAAAACCAATTTTCGAGCGAAAACATTTTAGGTCACCAACAGCGTCGGGTTTTTAACTATTCACTGACGCCTATTTAAAATGAAAATTTGCGCGAAAAATTAGGGTAAAGGTTGTCTAGTTGGGCGTCGGTGTATAACTATCAACTGACACCTTTACGAACTTAATAGAACCGCGAATCGATCGCCCGCTAGGCACCTGTTCCATTGTCTTCATCGCCCGCGCTAGCTGTCGCGCTGCTCGATCGCCCGCCTGCTGGTTCTCGCCATCGCCGACGCTGCCCGTGCTTCCTTGCCTCACCGTCGCCACCGACCTTGCTGTTGCTGTGAGTCGCCACCGCCGCACGCCACCTAGCTTCTTCATTCGTCGCCGGCACCGCCCACCCTATCTTCTTCCAACAGAGCCGCCGCCCTAGCTTCTTCCTTTGTCGTCGGCGCCGCCCGCTGCTTCCTCCCTTCTCACGCCTGCCGTTCCGCCTAGCTTCGGTCTTCTTTCTAGGTATTAGCTGTAGCCTTTCTCCCTAGCTAGCTTTTTACCTAAAATGCGGCCATGGCTCTGTTGGCCTACCACGGCCGTGTTTGCTGTTATTAAGGATATGAACAAATCTATATGTAATGCTTTATGTAAATTCCATCTTTTGCTTGCATATATTTGTGCTTCTAATCCTAATGCTTGACCTAATTCAGTAAATTTTGATGCATGTTGAAATAAGATTTAAACTTGTCCATTCTAGCATCCTAATTTGATTTGATTAAACCCTAACATTGATGAAACCCTAACATCAATTGTGATGAAACCCTAACATATACATATCTATTATTGTGTTTGTTGGCCTAGAAACCCGTCCAAGATTTACTCATTAGGAGTAAATCCTGGATAGTCCCAGTTTGGGACTGTTCTTGAACACCTAATCTCACTTAGGATGTAAGTGTATAATGTGTATTGGGTTTTCAAGAAAATTTCGGTAGCATTTCCTCGTTTGTTCTCTAAGTACATATGTACTTAGAGAACAGTGGGGAAATGCTGCCAAAATTTTCTCGAAAACCCAATACACATTATACACTTACTAGTGAGATTAGGTGTTCAATGATGGGATAGGTGGTACACATTTATTATATATAAGAATGACATCACATGTGTTTGTTGGAGTAAATCTTGGATAGGATGTAAGTGTATATCCTAATCTTGTCCTAGTATATACTTGTTTTCTCTTTGATCATAGAATGGATAGATCATGGATGTCCATTCGCAATCGCTGCACCCCAGAGTTTATATCTGGTCTTGATCAGTTTATTAGATTTGCCGAGGAACATAGGAAAAAACCTACAGATAGGTTTTACTGTCCATGTAGGCATTGCGGTAACAACTTGAAAGTCAACACTGGTGAGGAAATCAAAAGTCTATGTGCAATGGGATTGTACAAGGCTACACATAATGACACTGGCATGGAGAGATTTCAAACTCAAAACCAGTATATGTCGAGTTGTGCACTCACAGAACTCGACCGATGCAATCTTCAAAAAATCGACCAAGGATGATCGGTCGAGTTTCAATCCAGGAAACTCGACTGACCAAGTGCATGTAATCCATTTTCTAATTTGCATTTAAAGTGATTAGCACTTGGTGAAATTTGTCCCAAACATTTTTCTCTTCTAAGTTACAAGTCAATTCATCATTACAAGTGATTACGTAGATGTTCTAAGGTTGTTTACATAGAAAACCCAAAACGCACACTTGTAGTCATTTTGACTTGAACTTGACCCATACTGGGCTTTGGATTTTAGATCATTTTCAAATTTGATGTTTCATTATCTTCTAGTTAATACAAATGCTAAATGTTTGCCTTTTTAATGACATTTTCAGATGGCTGACCATGATGAGCATGATGTCCATGATGAGCATGAAGTCCATGATGAGCATGCAGTCCATGACGAGCATGGCGAGGATACCAATGTAAGTTCTAAAAACATATCCTGTATTTCTATAAAATTCATTATCTTCTAGTTATGTCATATATCCCATATTTATATATTGCGCTAATTCAGTGTGTTTATTTTTGTCAAATTTTAGGTTGATGATGCACATGTACCCACTGGAGCAACTTGATGCGCAGCACCAAACACTTAACAAGAAAAGGGGCATCACTCTGTTGAAGAAGTTAATAGCGCTAAGTGGCAGTGGATCCAAATTGGTTGTGGAGTTTGATAATGGAGGAAATGCAATCGGAGTGAACCGCAATAATTTTGTAAACTATCTTGGGTGTGTCACTCGAAGCCATTGTGGTGTTAAGTATGATAATTGGCATAAAGTTCCTCCGGGGAAGAAAGACTTGATATGGAAGGATTTATGCGTGAGTTATTATTATTTGCAAATCTATTTTGTAGATTACAAATTATATTATTTGCAATTCTATTTTTGGATACTAGTTGATAAGAATTCTATTTTACAGAATATGTTTGCATTGGATGAGAAGATGCATCGTAAAAGCGTGATGCAACGTACTGGAAAGATGCTTAGGAACTATAGGACAAATCTCAACAGAGAATACATAAAGGATGGTGATAAGAAGAAGAAGTCAGCCCTTGAACAGTGGAACTTCTTGGACAAAGAAGATTGGGACAATTTTGTTTCTTCAAGAAAATCTGAAGAATTCAAGGTATTAGGCGTCACTCCCAATTTAATTAATATACGTTGTATTCACCTATTCAAGATTAACATTTAGTGCTACTAACCAAATCATTAATGTGCATACTAACTAGGCCCTTAGTGACGCGCAAAAAGCAAGGTGTGCACTGAATGTGCATGACCACACTATGGGTCCAAAGGGATATACAAGCGTTCGCCAAAGACTACAGGCGGAGTCTGTGGCTACTCAGGAGTCTGCTGCTACTCAGGAGTCTGCCACACCCATGCCTCGCCATGATATCTGGATAGCTGGGAGGCAAAACAAGAAGGGTGAAATAAAGAAGCCCGTAACTGCTGAGGCGACTGCAAAAATGGTAAAATACAACTCTTAGAGCAATCGTTTGAATATTGATTATTGTGGTGTTAAGTTACCAATTTCTGTTGATGGTGATTAGCGGGAGCAGCACGAGCAGAGGAAACAAGGCACGTTCATCCCTCAGGGCACAAGGGATGAATTGACAGTTGCTCTGGGTAACCCAGAGCATCCTGGACGTGTTAAGGGTGTAGGCGCTGGTGTGGGCATCAAAGCATTCTTTGGCCCATCCCAGCGCAAACCCAGAGCAGGACTTTCACAAGAAGAGGTAACCTATTCTTTTTTTAGAATGTTACTGCAAAAGGGAATTCAATAATAAGAAGCTAATGTTTCTTTTATCCATGTATAGGAGAATAAGAGAGTCGAGGATATAGTTGCCAAGAAGGTCAATGATATAGTTGCTGAGAAGGTCAAGGAAGAATTGCTGTGGTGGCAGGCATCTCAGGCTTCCAATCAGCCTATGGCGACCCAATCTTCTCCTGATGTACAGACTACAAGTCCTGTAGACCCACCACCGCCTAACACGTCTATTGTAAGTATTGTTTATGACATTGTAGCTAGTATTTTCAAGATGATATGTTTTCAAGATGATATGTATATATGTGTAATATTCTTTACGTAAATTTGTAGGCATTGAAGCCATGCCGCTTAAGAATGCAAGACTATGTTATTGCAGAGGCGCAGGCTTACCCGTCCCTTCCTGGGGAAAGGTTTCATGGGACTCCAATGCCACAGGGCTACGTTCGTGTGGGCCCATTATGTGTGTTACCCGATTGGAGGGAAGCTACATTGCCATATCCCCACCCGGATATTGATACACTTGCTGAGGCAGAATGCAGGGTGATATTGTGGCCCAAAGCAGATGTCGTCTACACTACTGAAATTGTAAGATAAATTTACATTACTTTAGATTGTTAATGTGTATATATGAGGTCAACTGATCTGAAATTATATATACAGGTTAAAAAGAAGACACCCAGAGCACCTAGGCCTCCACCTCCACTTCCTGCATTACCAAGTTGGGTTCCAACTGACCTAAAATACCCGTTAGGTCCTGCTTGTAGGGGAATGGCATGTTGGCTACGGGCACATAATATACATTGCCCTATAATTGTTTCTTTAGAAGCAGATTATGCAGGTCAATCATACGATAGCTCTTTATTTATACAAGATATTATTGAGCTATTTATGTATGATTGGATGAATACATCAATGATAGAGACATGGATAAGGTGAGATCTTGTTTATACATCCATATACCTTGTGTAAGACCCGGTGATATGGTTTCTTATATATTAATGCATACGTAATACATGTTTTGCAACTACTTAGTCGAAGATCAATGCAAACAATTTGCATTTGATCATGTGGGATTTTTGATTCTATCATTGATTAGTATGGTAGCTAAAGACCCTGATAGTGTTCAACAATACTGTATAGATGCTTTTACAATTTTTGGTCAGCAAAAGAAGATGATAATAATAGCTCCATTCAATGTCAAGTAAGTTTACTTTACTTATAATTTGGACTTAAGAAAATTCCATTTTTATTGTGCATTTTGAGTTATTAATTTTTAACTTTTTTACCTCTAGCGGTAGACATTGGGAGTTACTAGTTATTGTCCCTGGGACGTTCACTTTTTATTATCTAGATCCTGCGGGAAGTACATTGAACACTAAAATTGGACACATAATGAGAATGCCATTATTCTGGTGAGAAATATTTCATTTTTATAACCGTTAACATCTGTTATTACATTACTATTTAATTATGCAATTTACTGTGTTATATTAACATGTAAGGGTTTAGATGCATTCAAAAAGGCTGGAGGAACGGTCCCAAGGAAAAAGAACCAGCCAATAAATTGGGAGAACGTAAAAGTAAGTTCCCGACTCCAATGTATATATTATTGATGTGAATTGTGCTTAGTTATATTTTTTAATATTTTGTATGTTTCAATTTATAGTGCGCTACATAAGACAACGGCTGGGCATGCACATACTATGTGATGCTATTTATGCAGATGATTATCCGACATGCCGCATTGGATATCAATACCATACATGAGGTATTATATATAGTCTCATTAGTTAGTATGAAATATATCAATCTTATTTTTATATTATTACTTATATATATACATCATTCTCTTTGCAGGTGTTTAAAAAATACCACACTATAGGTAAACGCTTAAAAAATATACATGCTCCATATACGATGGAAGCATTAGATGAAGTAAGAGAAGAATGGGCAAAAGCCATACAAGCAGTGGCGACTGTAAGATATAATTGGGATGCTGATAGCGATGTTGAATGATATTTTGTAAATGAATATTTCTGAATGTTTCTACATGTATTTGAATGTTTCTACATGTGTGAATGTGAGAATTGAATTGCTGTCTGAATGTATCCACTTGTGTGAAAAAATATTTGTTGATTTTGCAGGTTTGTGGCCTGTTTGTAGGCTGATATCAATGGATGTCGTAAACCTGCAGTTCAGAAAACTGAACTGCAGGTTCTCATTCTGCTGACCAGCCACAACAGGCCTGCAAACTGATTATAAAAAAAAATTATGCAACATAGGCGTCGGTTATTTATAGAAAACCGTCATCAATGGCTTACAACGTCGGTTATTCGTATAAAACCGCCGCCTAATGCGACAAACAATTCGACCGTGCAGGAAAGCACGACCGTGGTGGAAATGGCGTCACTTATTCGTACAAAACCGACGCCTTTAGAAAGAGAATGGCGTCGGTTGTTCAGTTATTAACCGACGCCGAATATGTCCTAGGTGGCGCCCTTTTTGTGGCGCGAACCCTATAGACGTCGGACGACTACATATAACCGACGCCTCCAAATCATATAGGCGTCGGTTATAAAACCGACGCCGAAGAGTTCGACCTTTAGCGGCGCCCGCATAGGCGTCGCTCAATAACCGTCGCTAAAAGGGGTTAAACGACCGACGCCAAAGGCCTATTCTGTAGTAGTGTAAGGAGTTGTCACTTCTAGTCAACGTGCTAGTGTCAACTTATTCTCCTAATTGTCTCTCCCTAACTGTTCCTCCCTTTTATGAGTAGAACTTGCTCAGGCTCTTTTGGTTACCACAACTAGAGAGGACAACAATTGCCAAAACTTATTATTATATCTATGGAATTCCCTAATACCCATCTATTTATAAGAGGGATTGGTTCATGGTTTCTAGTTCATATGGGACTCAAAGAGATGGATTTCATGAATTTAATGGAAGTTGTGAATGATGAACCAGTCGGTTCATTGTTGAACCGTTCAGTTCACATGTGAACTGGTCGATTCAACACTTGAATCGGTCATTTCATCAAGTTTCCTATTTACAAACATATTATCTTTTAATATATGATTAATACACAACATGACGTCAATATAAATCCTTGATCCACTCAAATTGATCCATGAATTGGGTGGTTCACAAGTTGAACTGGTCATTTTAAACCTTGAACTGATTGGTTCACTAAGTAAATTGGTCGTTTCATGTCCCAACTCAGGCAATATTCATCCACTATTAATTGGATTGAACTGACACTTGAATTGATCGGTTCAACACTAGAACCGGTCAGTTCACAGTCCAATCAGTCAATTTCTAGTTATAGTTGTTTAAATTGAATACCTAAACACTTTATTAATCAAGTTAAACATCATTCATGAATAAAATCATATTCCAAGTGCATCCTATGCGTGTGACCCTATAGGTCCCAAGTTACATTGGCATTGAATGTCCATAACTAACTTATGACATCACAAGAAATGAGTGGTATCAAGAAACACATCATTTATACCAAAGTAATTGAAGATTAGAGAACAAATTCAACTAGAATATGTGATAAGTGCTACAGTGATTGTATAGTTCATTTGTCTCTGACATCCATATTGAACTTGAGACATGGAATCCTCCTCCTCTCAATGTTCAATCCAAGTTCCTGAATTAGAGCAAACTATCTGAGATGCATGTGAGCTCACATATCATATATTGATTCACATGAGTATGGCCATACATTTATCAATCTGACTTATCAGGTGACCCAAATATTAACTTCAATAGGAGGGAAAAATCCCATTTACATCACTCACACTCTATCCTGATGTGTCATAGTGTACATGAGCACCACCTTTATGGAAACCCTTATTCAAGGTCATGTTGGATGATGTCAAAGTATAAAGGACGACATTTGATGAGAGTAGTAATTTCAGGTCTAAGAACCACAATCACCACAATCACTATGAGAGTTGACTTTGGCTATCATTCCATGATCTCCATGTATCGCTCTCAAGGTGGGTTTGTCTGATACACTGTTCTATAACAAGTACCTATGTTCTTTGTTTGATATCACATATCATGACTGATGAGAATCTGTCATCAGCCAACACACACTCTAGTCTTATGTATTATTATTGTTTATTTTTCTTCTACAATAATATATAACTAGGGATATAACAAGAATGTACGTACTCTTATCATGCATATGATCTCATTATTGAGGTCCTTAACCTTAAGACATATGTCATCAAGTATCATCATTCCTTAGACATCTACTTATGTCTACATCATCATCTCCTGATTGAAATAATCATAATAGACAAAATACCTTTATCATTATCAAATTAGGTATCTAATGCCCCATTACAATCATCATATGATTGGCTCTCTGGACATACATACCAACATGAATGTGATTTTCTCTACTATATTTTAGATTTAAAACTGGTCAATGTGTGTACACTACACTTTTGTCTTTACTTTATAAAATTATATATTGTATAAGAAGACACATCGATACTATTTATAAGAAAGCCCTCATGGGAGAGTTATGTGATTTTATATACTATTTTTTGGAATTACAAAATAGTATCCATGTACACACCACACTTTTGTCTATTCTTCATAAGATTTATATTGTAGAAGACACATCTATACTATATAAGAAAGCACACAGAGGGGGCTGAATTGAATTTTCTCTATAATTTTTTGGAATTACAAACTCGTCCATATGTGGGCACACTACACTTTTATTTTGGCTTTACAAGATTATACATTTCATAAAAAGACACATCTATACTATAAGTAAGCTGATGGAGGGGCCTGAATCCAATTTTCTCCATTATTTTTAAAATTACAAATTGGTCCATGTGTATGTACATTACACTTTTGTCTTTACTTTATAAATTATATATTATACAGGAAGACACATCTATATTACATATAAAAGCCCATGGAGGGGGCTGAATGCAATTTTCTCCATTATATTTTGAATTTAAAAACTAGTCCTTATGTGTGTACACTACACTTTTGTCATTACTTTAAAAAATATATACTTTATAAGAAGACACATCTATTATAATGACCTCACTTTTTAGTGTCTCTCAATTAAGAAAGCACCTTAAAGTCGAGAGCCATTACCTAAATTTCCAAGGATCCATATTTAGCAAATGACAAATAATAGCGAATAATTTCTATTATTTCACATATATTATTTACAAGATGTATCATAATGAACTTTACATGAGAAACTAATACATATGAGAAGAATCATCTAGCCAATCCTATTGTACTTAGCTTTAATGTCTTCAATTGATTTCACATGATTCGACATGTCTTGATATCTTCATATATGCCATTTACCTAAAACATCGACAATCAAAATGCGGATCAGTATATTGCTATATTGTGTACGTGAAGTGCATACAAAGGTGTACAATTAATATAACAACATATAGTCAATCAACTACTCGCAAATAAGAACTGGTATTTTCATTATATATTCTAACCCATACATGATATGCTATCTTGGTAAGCATTGACCCTTCAGGGCATGTGCATCACCCCTTGATGCATGTTATCATAGGGTTTGAAATAAGATATCTTACTTTATGTGATACTCATAGTCACATTATAACTGAACAGAATGTAAATAAACATCCAATAGTTTATTTAATTAATCTTTGATAAATCCTCGACAAACATCGGTAGTCGATAATGCAAGTATTCATATTTGTAATCATGTACCTCAATGCAGAACCATGCAGACCATGCAATCATCATATCATCCAACCAAGTAGGCAAAGATGGATCCAAGAAATCAACATTTAATCTGCATGTATGTATATTCTAAAGTGTCACCAACATATTATTTAGATTAAACCATACTCGGACCCTAATCTAGGGTTTAAAGTTGTCTTGGATTTGGATAAGGAATAAGGGATATAACCCTAATTCCAACAAACCATGATTCAATAGAGTCGTCAACCCCTATGAGACATTAGGTGAAATCCTAATTATCAAATCTATCATATACTTGCATTAAAAACACCTACATTAGATTATGTGCATTAATATCCTGGCAAGTTATGACCTTTGCATCTGAAACCCTAATATATATATATATATATATTTTTTATATTTATATATATAACATGAATTGAGAGCACTTAATATATATATATATATATATATATATTATACCCTAAACCCTAAACCCTAAACCCTATATATACATATATATACATATATATATATATTTACGTTAGAATGCTCTTATAGATCATAATGATGTTTGTCATCTAAGATTTCCAATATATTCAATAATAACATATTATAACATGAACTGAGAGCACTTAATGTATTCAACACCTTAATCAACAATTCTAGGGTTTGCATGTAAAAACCACTTATAATCATGTATTAGAATTACTTTTGGAGGTAATGATACCATTTTATTTGAATTTTACTCATTTTTCTAATCAAACTGATATATAACATTAGTAAATTCGGATATACCAGTAATTATCCAGAATTATTGAATAAACCTTAATGGATCATGTCAGCAAATATTGTATTATCCATTGGTGCCACATAGGCCGGCTTTCGATAATAGGATTTCACCGAATTGGCACTTGATGCCACACAAGCTGGGCTTCTGAGCAGGGTTAAAGATGCTATTGTCCTTTTGTAGTGATTGAGATCAACCAGGTGGGTCAGGGCATTGGGGTAAAACCACCAGAGGGATTGATCATCCCCTTCAGAGGGTGCACTATTTTTGCTCTCAGTCATGTCACGGTCAACTGTAAGGTTGACTCTCAGGTCTAGGAGCATGTGACACTACATGAAACCTTGGCCAGGTTTGAAAGGATGTGACAAATTGAACGAGCCCTTCAGGGCTAGCTATGGTAGTTGGAGATCTAGGTTCCATGGTGTGGTATCACACTGTTCTGACCAGAGATAGGAACGAGATCATACCTTCAATGCCAATGAGTCTAAAAGATTATCGAAGATTGTTGGAATGTCCATGAATCCTTTACTCCACTTGCAAGGCATTGTAACATTCTGGAGCATAACATTCAATGACTAGCATGGCTCGGTAGGGCTTCAATGATGAGAGGATGGTCTCAAGGTCTCCTTGCCTCCTTCCTATGATTGAGACCTTCTCGTGTCTTCTCGCTGAACCTCTAGGTAGGAGAAATTGCTCTGTGATGCCCAAGAATTAGAGATGGGCACTTGTCATCATTGGGGAAGATGACAATGAGGTGGAAGGGAACCATGGAGACTTGAGGGGAATTGAGATAGGAGGGGAGTTCTAACGGTTGAGACTCAACTCTCCACTACCTTGTATAGGCATAAGCAATAGAGAATCATGGTTTTCATTTTTTCCCTAGAACCCCTATTTAGAAGGGATTTAGGCACTTTCTAGATAGACAGGAAGCCCTCTGTGGCATGGCTTATTGTCTTCATTTTATCTCTTGAAACTAATGGAGGGAGACTCAAAGGAAAAGGTGGAGAAGGGAGAAAGAACAATGCCAGGGAAATTGCAAACACTATATAGATGGGTTTCCTATTCTATTGTGAGGTAGGAGATGATGGCTCAACCATCAATCTCAAATCTGATGGTCATGCAAGGTGTGACACATTAATAGAGACGTGTCTTGTCACCCTAAAGTCAGACATATTTAATCACTTTCTAAAATAGAATCTCATGCAATTATTAAACATAGGTCCCTCTCTCTTCTCAATTTTCTATAGGATTCTAGGAGCATCCCTTTGTTATTAAATTTGGAGAGAAACTCACTGATAAACTTTCCTAAGTTATATCTAATGTTTGGAATTTGTTTGGATAACTTTCATAGGCAAATCTTGTCCTTTAAACATTTATTTAATTCACTTGCCCACATCACATGGAAAGTTCTTTTTGTCCCAAATTCTAATATTATCTTAGTTTCCTTATTATATTCAAGTATTCCAAAAGTTAGACTGAAATATCATTATTTGATCCTCAAAACTTGTGTTTCAAGTCATGTTATATGATTATTCCCTCAATTATCTAAGCCACATAAAGTGTCATTGAGTTCAATTACATGCCCCAATCCAAGAAGAAATTCGTTGACACCCTGGAAACCTTGGCATCAATGATGAGGGTGATAGAACGTTGTATAACCTCTCCAGGTACACAATTATTCTCCCACTAACCTTCTTGCAACAAAAGATTCATATTTGTTTTTCACGAAACACAACTCTTTGGTTGTCTCGTAAAATAAAGATTTTGACTTCTAGATTCTTTCTTTAATCCATACATTCTCCTTTTAGCTTACAAACTTTATTGGATTCATTTTTTATAATAAAACCTTAGGTTGTGTCATATATACATCCTCTAGAATATACATGTTAAGGAACATAGTTTACACATTTACCATGCCAAATCAGTGTAACAACAAGAATGACAGTGAAGGATTTAACCATGGAAAAGTATTAAAAAGTCATAGTTAACATCTTAAACTTGTATGAAATCTTTTTCAACCAATCACCCTTTCTAGGTTTTTACGTTAGATCCATGTTAATATTATTCTTAAAGACCCATTTGCACCCTAAGGGTGTTAATCCTTTAGGTGCATCCACCTAAGTCCATACTTTGTTTCCTTACGTGGTCCATATCATATCTCATAACCGCAAGCCATTGCATAGAATCAGGTTCAACAATTGCCTCATTTTAGATTGTTGGCTCATCATTATTCATGACCAAGAAGTCATCTGAGGGATTCATGAGAAATCCTAATCTTTTTGGATCCAGACATGACTTACTAGACCCTTAAGGTTTTTTGTGCTACATGACTAATTTGAGATTCTGCAATAGCTTGTAACTCTCTTTGTTCCTCACCAACCTCCATAGGTGATAACATCCAAAATTTTGGATGTTGTATGATTATTTACCCTTCATTTCCTCTAATTTTAGTAGGCCTTCATGATAAACTCTTGGAAATCTTGCTTTATATAATTTTATCAGAGGATAATTACTTGCCCTCAATTTTTTAGGAAGAAACCTTAATTTTTCCCTAGAAATCCCTTCTGCTAGTTAAAGGAATAGAAGCTAACTGTAGTGGTTGCCATCAACCAACGAGGAGCATACCTCCTCAATAAAAAAGAATCACATCTTGTAAGTCGATGGGGAGCAGTCTTCACCAAGTGATGG
This sequence comes from Alisma plantago-aquatica, assembly GCA_963693085.1. Lineage (NCBI taxonomy): Eukaryota > Viridiplantae > Streptophyta > Magnoliopsida > Alismatales > Alismataceae > Alisma > Alisma plantago-aquatica. Next base: position 1,251,796,357 of record OY856412.1, read on the forward strand.
AAGTGGTACTCTAACTGATGAAAGGATCTACCCCACCAACTGACGGGTAGTGCACTACATCAACCAATGAAGGGTACGCTTCAGTCAATTGATGGAGTTGTTTCCATAAGTTGATGAGACCAATCTTCATCAACCGACAAAGGGTGTCACACACCAACCGATGACACGATAACGGATGCTCCCTCTAGAGCACCCACTAATGCATGTTAGTTAATCATGTGTCCCAAGGCACATGTTGTAAATCTTGGGGCTCAAGCAAAGGAGTGCTCACACTTGAGACCAAGCCCTATAAATAGGGACACCCAACTCCCGTGAGAGGCATCTTTTTTATCTCTTTAGCCACAAAGTGCTACCACTAGATAGAGGAGTGCCAACTAATTGAATTTGAAATGATAGAGCCACTTAATTTCATAGGTCGAACATCAAATAATAAGAAGAATATTGTGTACCTTCAAGAGGTGTGACATAGAGCTTACTCTTCTCATTCATATTCTTTGTCAATGTTATCATCATCTTCAATAGTAGGAGATTATCCATCAAACATATACACACTGTTGATGTTCATCCCTTCCCCACTTTCCTTTCCAATCCCATTTTATATTATGAATTGTTTGGGTTATGGCCTTCACTGTTTGTAAAGTTGTCATGTCCATCGGCAACATGAGTAGCTAACTCCATTAACTTGGATTGGGGGTAGTCATCTTTCCCTTGCAACTATGTAGATACTCTTACTCATTGAATATATACTCTTGGAATATATTTATTTTGTTATTATTGTTCAATATATATGCTAAGATACCATCATATAATGTTTAATTTCTTATAAACTCGAGAGAGTGTTGTTTGGTTATATTTGGATCAACGAACTAGTGTGAATGCATGAGAATGTTGTATGTCTAGAGATAATGAGCACATGGTTGTTTCAATTGATTGTTTGTTTGTCATCACGAGCGAAATGCATATTTATAATCTAGATCTGTCTTGAGCTTCAGAGGGGATGGAATGAACATTGTTGATGGTTGATAGTAAATTATGATAAGGGTAAAAATAGGTATGAGCATTTCTAGGTGGGTGAGTGTGCTTGGTTGGTAGATCCCAACCCAAGTTCTACCAAATATATTGAAATGTTCCAAAAAGAATCAATAAAATTTTGTTTACATCTTGTTATGTCTTTGTTCATTTTGATTTTACTATTATTTACTTTCTTGACACTTTAGTTCCTTAAGAAGCACCCATCTCAAATTAGTATGTTTAATTAGATTTAACTAAGATAAGATTGAGGATTCTATACCAATTACCCACCTTGTCCTGGAGTTTTACCACATCAGCTCCACGATCACGTGCACTTGTAGGTATTGGTCAATATCATGTTATAAATATAAATCATGATAAGTGGTTTGAGTCCTATGGTTTTTATAGTGCATGTTGTGACCCTATCAAGTTTTTGACACCATTTCTAGTGACAAGGCAATCAATAATTGTTTAGGACTAGAGGTCTATTTTGACTTTGTAAGTTTGCTTGAGGCTAGTGATAGACTCAATCACATGAAGAATTAAAATTGAAATTGCATCTAGGATCTTGTTGCATATCCGATATCTTACCTTGACTCACTAAATTTTTAGGTACTAGTGTTGACTCCTTTTATTTTCAATACAAGGAGACATGAAAGTAGCCTAAGGCAAAGGTACCAATCCATCACCACCACCACTACCCAAATGACCAAGTCTTCATTCATTTGCTCATCAAGCCTAGGAAAATAATGATAGGAATCCTATTGTATTGCCAAGGATGAATGTGGTGAATTTTGAGTTGAAACCCACTTTCATAGTGATCATCCAAAAACTAACTTTTAGCACGCTAAAGAGGTTCGACGAGCATGATTCTAAGAGGGAAAACTTATCCATATTACATGGAATAAGTATCTCTTAATCCCAAAGTCCCAGCTCTTTAGAAGAGAAAGAACACATGAGTAAGATTCCATATGCCTCAGAAATTGGATCTATCATGTATGCAATGTTATTTACACACCCATATGTCTCATATGCTTTGAGTATAAAGAGAAGGTACCATTTGGATCCCATGAAGGTTACTAGATAGTTTTTAATAATATCTTGAAGTACTTGAGAAGAAATAAGAACCAATTCTTGATATGTAGAGGCAAGGAAGATTTAGTGGTTAAGGGTTACACTAATGCAAGCTTCCAAACTAATAAGGACGATTACTGATCACAATTGGGATTTTTCTTTTGCCTAAACAATAGAGATTTAAGCTTGGAAGAGTTTCAGGAAAGAGAAATGAATGGTTCTATAATAAAGGATGACTATATTGCCACATCCAATGCAGCAAAGGAAGCAGTATGGACCAAGAAGTTCATTAGTGAGCTTGGAGTGGTCCAACCATTGAAGACACGATAGAGCTTTATTTTGATGACAACGGAGCCATTGGACATGATAAGGAACCCAAATTCCATCAGTGTTTCAACCACATACGTAGGTTCTACCATCTCATACGAGAGATTATATTACAAGGAGATGATAAAATTCGTGGAGTACCAACTAAAAGTAATTTTGTCGATCCCTTAGAATAAGTACTTTCATAGAAGTATCATGATGGTCATGTTAGATCAGTTGGAATTAGATTCACAAGTGATTGGATCTAATGCAATTGGGAGATTGTTGGTTGTATGCCTGAGAGCCATCATGTGATAGTTGTAATAGGGATACTTCATAAATGATTAGACGATTCATAAAAGGTAATTCCATTTATTTTATTTGTTTCAGTAGTGAGATAACTAATAAACTTAATAATGTCCTAATAATGATTTCACTCAATGCCATGTGGTGTGGGTTGAGGACCTAGACATGAGATCATATGTATACTTGAATACTCATTCTTGTTATGTCCCTAGTTAGACATTATAGGACAATAAGGATACACAAGACTAGCATGTCTAGTGAGTGGTGACTATGTCTCTTTAGTCATGAGATTGGATATCAACTTAGGTACATGAGTTGTTTTTAGATAACAAGTTGTACTAGATACACACACATTGAAAATGACACATGGAAGTCCTGTAATGACATGCCAGAATCATATATCAATGTGACAATGGTGAGTGTGATCCTTAGACCTGAATTCACTATAGTAATCACATATTTTTCTATGTACTTTGACACTAGCCCAACATGACTCTAAATAAGGGTTTTCAAAAAGGTGGTTATTGGGTGCATTATAACACTTGTGGAATACAACGAATGATGTAGATGGAATTTGTCCCTCATTTAAATGATATCCCGAGCACTTCATAAGAGAGACTATGGAAATGGATGGCCACGCTCATGTGAGTCTATATATGATATTGAGATCACATTATCTTGAATAGTATACTCTAGTTCAAGGAACATAGATTGAATGATAATATCATTACCACTCACATCCTCAGTTTCAATCTAGATATATGTGACAAAGGGATTATACAGTCATGGTAACATTTATCATTTTATAGGTTAAGTTGTTCTCCAACTTCTATTACCTGGGTGGCTATGATGTGTTACTAGACACCCATTTTTTATTGTGAGATTTTGAACATCACTAATAATGTAATTAGGAACTTATTGGGTTACACACATAAGTATACATAAGGAAATTGAACTTTGCAATCAAAGATATGATTCAAATGTTTTGAATCATAAAAATGATGACTTCCATTCCATCGAGCAAATGAAATTTCTAGTCAGTTGACTAGATGGATAGGGCAAGTGGATCAATCAATTGTCAAGCAATCGACTAATTTTCACTTTGAGAAAGTGACTGGTCACCCGACTCAATCATTCGGGTGATTGGAACTCAATAGGGAAAGTGCCCGTATTTGATTCGGAATCTAATTGGGAAGCCAATTTGGGCTTGATCAGGCGATGTGCAACTTGGTCCCAACAGGGACCCAATCAGGTGAATGGAGTCCTAGTCGGCTGGCTAGGATGGAAGTCTGAGCTTTTAAATTTGAGGCTATTTTGGGGGGTTTAATTAGGAATGGAATTGGAATTAGGAAATTCCAATACCATGATTGTCCTATATAAAGGGGTTTTGTCCCAAAGGTTGAGACACACTTGATACAAATTGTGAGATAAGTTAGCCACAAAATTTCTCTCTTAAAGAGATAGAAAGTTGATCAAAGAATTACAATCCAAGTATGATAAGAAAGGGATTTTAAGGGTCACTAGCACGTCAACAACTCTTGTTCCACTTCAACTTGGTGGCCAAAGTGGTGCACCATGACCTCCCTCATCCATGTGGACTAATTAGAGATGAGGCACTTGTGTGGAGTCTTGTATAAGGTGTTCCGCAAGACAACATGAAGGTATTGCAAAGAAGACAACCCTACAACATCTTGGGGTCAATTTTGATTTGGATTCTAAAGTCTAAGTTCTTCGTCAACAATGATATTTCTATTTGTTGGACAACTAGTGTGCACAAATGTTTAACATCTATCCTTTCTATGTATTATGTTCACCAAAATTGTATATCTACGATAAATCTGACAACTAGGGTGAATGTGAAGGAAATTGTTTGTTGCTTCGTTGCACCTACCATCTAGGAAACCCTACATTCTCCACCTAAGCATATGCCATTTGATGACTACTTCATGTTAGGAAACTAAAATTCTCCTATCATAACTAGAGTTTCTTAACTGCATGGGCATCAATTTTCTATTCCACTATGCCTTCTTGGGATTCTTCCTATCTTCTATGGGTTACCCCCTACAAGAATGTGGACGCCATCTTGGAGACTTTTTCTACTTTCCACATGCCAACTATCATGGATGACTCCATCCATCTCATGTTGTTTCCTTTTTTCTTAAAAGATAGGGCCAATGAGTGGTATTCTTCTAAGAATGATATTATGACTTGGTAATCCATGAAGAATGCATTCTTGAAGAATTTCTATGCATTTCGAAGCTAACCTGAATGGAAATATTTGTTACCTCTTTCATCCAGTAGGACAACAAGAAATTCCATGAAACTTGAGAAAGGTTGCTAAAGCTACTAAGGGATTTCCCACACCATGAAGTTCTAATCTATAAGCTTGTTCAATCCTTTTATTCTAGCTTGTCTAAAATGGGTCAAACGTTCATCATTTAGAAGATCTTTTATGTCCAACCCCCCTGAGGATTCATGGCCTTTGTCTGATCATCTTACTAAAATGCAAAGCATCAAGAATCAAGTGTGGATAGTGAATATGATACAAATGTGGGCGTTGCAGGCTCTAGCTCCAAGAGTGACTCTAACTATAAAATGTTGAATATTTTTACTAACATAATGAATCTCATGAAAACACATGTGGGAGGATAATCTGGCCAATCTACAGACTCTATTGAGTCACTTGATGAAGAGGTGAAAGCACTCCAATCTTATGGAAACCTCCATAACCAAAGTCCCATGTCTCAATCATATAATCTGGAGTGGAGAAACCACCCAAATTTTTCCTAGAAACAAGGAGAAGAGGGTCAAGGACAGTCAAAGAAGCCACTAGGTCAAAGTTACAACTCAAAATTTGAATAAGATGTCCTAGGAAGGCTAAGAGGCCTTGACAATGTAAAGAGAGATGTGTCCTCTTAAGGACAAAATATTAGTCAGTTGGATGAAAGGATTGATCAGAATTTTTTTCACTTGCACGTTGCAAGGTGGGGAGACTTCCTTTCCAAACCATGGTCAAATTGAACAATGCTAGTGGATACATGGTTTTTCCTCAAGGCACCTATATTCCAATACTAGGGCAAGTGAACAACTACACCAAAATCAAGGTCCCCCAAAGCCATATGCTACTCCACATGTACATGTCCCTTTCAACTACCAATACCCACAACAACTACACCCACAATACCAACAACCTCCACAATAAATTCCAAAAAAAACACCACTACAACATCCCTACATCCTCTGAAACCCCCAACAAAAACAAAACCCGAGGCCACATGAAGGACCCAAATAGACACCACAAGCTCCCTCCTCTTCTACTGAGCAAGTGAATGTTGTGACAATTTTGAGGAGTGGAAGAACTCTAGAGTAGCCAAGGAATAGAGTGGTTCACCATTTTGTGGATGACGCTAGAGATGACATCAGAACGCTTGGAGGTGTTGTTGTGATGGAAAACCAATGTTATATAGTGATACTAAGTGACGATGTCATCATTCTTGTGCTACTGGTTGATAATTTTAATGATGTGAACAAGATAGGTGAGAAGACACCACCTTCTCTTAATGCACTTAATGATCCCTCCACCTCTAATAAGAAGAAAAAGCATAATAAAGACATATTTGGGACTTTTGAGCAAGTTAAAATCAATATCCCATTGTTAGATGCAATAAACAAATTCCCCTTAATGTAAAATTTCTCAAAGACGTGTTAACATTCAAAAGAAAGTTGGATGGGATAATGCCACAAAAGGTCAAGCTCACCGGCAAGTAAGCTCTATTATACAAAACACTAATCCTAATAAGAGGAAAGAACTTGGTGCCCCCATCATTCCTTGCTACATAGGTATCCATCGCATTGACCAAGCTCTTCTTGACTTGGGATCCAGTGTGAATTTGATGTTGTATTCTATGTATGTCAAGTTGGGAATGAGAAATTGTAGTTGACCAAATACACCCTAAAATTCATCGACCATTCGATGAAGGCAACCTAGGGAAGATAGATGATGTGTTGGTGAGGCTTGATGATGGCACATCGGCCTTCTTTTTGGTTTATTTCATTGTTCTTGATATGGAGAAAGACAGAAGGGTGCCTATTGTTTTGGGAGGACCATTATTTGACACATTGATATGTTGTGAATCATGTGAGAACCAACACCATGTAAGTGACTCTCATGTATATGAAGATCCTACTAAAAAATTTCAAAGCATCTGCCAAAACTAAGGTGATTGTGCAACTGAAGAAGATTGATATCTTGTTGACTGTCTTGACAAAATTATATAGGAATGTCTTCCTTCTAGGATAGAAAATTATATCAAGGGTACGAGTCTTGATCCCATTGTTGAGCTATCGGAAGAGATATAAGAGGTAAGGGAATGCTATGAAATAGTAGCTGCAAGTGAAAATTTGCCATCCATTTTTATAAAGCCAATGAAGTGTTCCATTGAGGATCCTCCAATCCTAGAGTTGAAATATGTTCCCAAAGGGTTGAAATATGTATTTTTTGGTCCAAATGACACCCTCACAGTGATATTTTCCTCTCTCCTATACCCAAATCAAGAAGATGCTCTTATTTTAATTTTAAAGAAAAACATTGGGGCCACTGATGGTCTATTGTTGATTTGAGGGGTTATGGCCCATTTGTTTGTGTGCACCAAATCTATCTAGATCATGATGCACGTCCAAGCTGTGAAAATGCAAAGAAGGTTGAATACCAAGTTGAAAGAATTAGTGACACAAGAAATAATAAAGCACCTAGATGTTGGGATTGTCTATCATGTTCATGATAGTCCATGACCAAGACTCATTCAAGTTGTTCCTAAAAAGGGTTGAATCACCATTGCACCCAATGAAGATGGGAGCTAATGCCCGTGAGAGATCAGTCAAAATGGAGAATGTTTGTAGATGATCAGAAACATAATTCAAGGACAAAGAAGGACCATTTGAGGTTGCCCTTCATCGATCAAATTCTTGAGATATTGGAGGCAATCTTTTACTATTTTCTTGATGTTAGATTTGGGTACTTCCAAGTGGTCGTCCATCTTGTTGACCAAGAAAAGACCCCATTTACTTGTCCAGCTGAGACATTTGCATACAGGAGGGTTCTTTTTGGTCTTTGCAATGCCCCATCTACATTCAAATATGTGCGATGTCTATCTTTGTCAATACACTTGTTTTGTCTCTATAGGTGTTTAGGATGACTTCTCAATTTTTGGTAAAGCTTTTGATGAATGTTTGTCTAACCACATTATCATACTATAGAGATGTGTGGAAGTTTGTCTGGTACTTTCTTGGGAGAAAATTCACTTCATGGTTCCTGAGGGCATAGTTCTTGGGCAAGGCATTTCAAAGGCCAAGATTGGAGTTGACAGAGCCACAATCTAGTATCTACTTTTACAATTTTTCCACCATAAATATATCTACTCTATCTTGGACCATGTTGGTTCTATCATTGCTTTATGAAGGATTTTAGCAAAATATCCAATCCACTATGCCATTTATTCGGTAAGGATGTTGAGTCTCATTTTGATGATAAGTTATTAAATCCTTCAACCATTTGAAGCAAAAATTAATTTTTACTCCTATCATGAATGCCACCTACTTCTCTTAGTCATTTGAAATCACGATTGATGCTTCAGATACCATGATGGGGGTTGTTGACCAAAGGATTGGCTAGATACCTCATGCCATCTATTATATAAGTAGGTGAGGCTCAAAGAAACTACACTACCACCAAGAAGGAGCTACTTGCCATGATATTTGCTCTTGACAAGTTCCATTCCTATGTACTCCAAAATAGGATCATTGTCTACACTGACCATGCTGCACTTAAACCTCTCATGCCTAAAAATGATTTAAATCCAAGGTTGATATGATGGATTCTCTTGCTCCAAGAATTTGACTTGGAGATTGTTGATAAGAAGGACATTGACAACTCCACAACAAATCACCTCTTATGCATTCATATCAAGATTCCAACAAGATCAAGGTGAGCATGCCACATGAACAACTTCTATTGCTTGACCCTACTCATAGGCCATCATACAAGCTCATAGCCAAATTCTTGGTTGGTGATAAGGTGTCAGACACATGGATTAAGGAAGATAGAAGAAGATTATTTACATTAGTTACGAACTATGTATTGGATGACCCACATTTCTTTAAACATTGCCCCAATCAGATCACTAGGAGGTGTATCCTAAAATATGAGCAGAAAACATACTCTTCATGTGACACTCTGACATATGTGGAGGACATTTTGGAGGGAAGCAGACAACTACAAAAGTCCTGCAATCTGGTTTCTTTTGGCCACCAGCCGTAGGAAGTGAGGTTTCCATCAGTGAAGTGAGCCATTTTCAAGCAGTGAAGGCAATGGCCGCAGTGGGATTCAATAGCCCTCTCTCAGTGGGAGACTTTCATTCTTCTACTCAATCTGGCATGTTCTTCGGCACAAGTTCCCTTGTTCAAAAATTTGCATGATTATTGTAAAGATTGTTTGAAGTGCCAATAGCTGGGCACAATCTCCAAAAGAATAGCTCTATACTCTATTCTAGTGGAAGAGGCATTTGATGTGTATGGGGAAATGATTTCATGGGGCCATTCCCCACTTCTTTTGGGTTTTGTATACATCTTGGTAGTTGTAGACTATGTCTATAGATGGGTGGAATATATTTCTACAAGGATTAATGACCACAAGTTGGTGTGTGAATTTGTGAAATCCAACATCTTTAGCCACTTTGGGTACCAAGGGCCATGACTAGTGATGGGTTGAATGATTTATTCATAGATGTTTTGAGAATTTGTTGAGAAGGCTTGGGTTGAACCATTATGTAGCCACCACATACCACCCTCAAACAAGCGGCCAAGTTGAGCTTACCAACTATGACATAAAGCTCATTATATAGAAAATGGTGAGATCGGACTTTAAGGATTTGTCACTATGCCTCAATGTGCTTCATGGGAATATAGGAATACATTCAAAGGCCCGAATGAGACTACTCCTTCCAAGCTCATTTATGGGACAAGTTTCCAATTTATAATAGAGACGCAACAAAAAGCTCTTTGGGTTGAGAGCTATGGACATGGATGTTGACACAGTTGTGATAAGAAGAAAGCTTCGGTTAAATAAACTTGAAGAAATTAGGCATGTGTCCCATGAGCCATATAAGAGATACAAGGAGAGGATGAAGCTCCTTCATGACAATTTGATTATAAATAAGAATTGTGATCCTAATGAATGGGTGTGGTTACGATTCTCAGATGAAATTGTTTCTTTGAAAGTTAGATTAAGGTGGGAAGGTCCTTATCAAGTCAATCATGTCTACCACTTAGATGCTATAATGATCCATGAGAAGGAAGGTTCTAAGGATTTCATTGTAAATGGTCAAAGATTCAAAATAGTTGTTCAAGTTGGTCTCAACAAATCCAACTAAAGTTTGGACGTAGTGATGCTAGTTGAATAGGTTTCATATGATGAAGAGGTGTTTTGAATGCACATGAGAAGGAAATGTATTATGGAAGTGACACCACTAGTTTTTGAAAGGATGATTGATTGAAGCAAAACCAAGCTTGGCTGAAGGATCTAAACATAGTACTAGTGGGAGGCAAACCACCTAGGTTTGAGACATTTTTCCACTAAAGCCCATTTTTGACACTTTTACTTCTTTTTACACACTTTCCAATAAACATACAAACACACTTGTTTTTAATAGTTTTGTTTAATTTTGATATGTGCATGTGCAATGAAATTGAGGAAAGAAAGTACCACAACTACAATGTGGGATATTTTTGAGAAAAAATGGTGTTGATTCAAAATTGGTGGAATTCTATAAGTTTGTGTGATTTTTTACTGATAAAATACCGACCATGATTGTGGTATGTCAAAAAGATCATGGTGGAAGTGATTAAGTTGCAATGATCACAACAAGTTTAGAAAAACTGGGCATGGACACCACCACGTCTGTGGTGACCACCATGATTGTGCCACCACCCATCCACCACAGCCGTGGTACATCAAAATGGTTGTGGTGGATGTTGGTATGTGTACCTTGAGAACTAGTCATATGATGATTATAATGTCACATTTTGTAATTGATTTGGTTATTAATAAAGATCATTTCCATCTATAAGTTTATTCAATTATGACATAATGATAAAACATGATAGATGTTTAGATAATGGTATTACTCAATGACATGTCTTCAGGTTGAGGGCCTAAAAAATGAGACCATATGTATGATAAGAGTGTATACATTCTTGTTCTATCACTATTCAGATATTATTTTGGGCATAATAGACAATAATAATACGTAAGACTAGAATGTGTGTTGGAATATGACGAACTAATATTAGTCATGATATATAATATCAAACCAAACACATAGGTACTTGTTAATTAAAATTGTACCATATAGACCCACCATGAAAAATGATACATAGATCGTAGTCAGGATCACCTCTCAATGTGATAGTGGTATTTTTGATTCTTAGACCTAAAGTTACTACACTCATCACATGTCTTTCAATGTACTTTAAAATCATCCAACGTGACCTTGAATAAGGGTTACCATAAAAGATGTACTGTGAGTGATATAGATGGGATTTGTCCCCCATACTAGAGTTGATATCTTGGCCACTTGATAAGTGAGATTGAGAAAATGTATGGTCATGTTCATGTGAGTCAATATATGATATTAAGCTCATATACTTCTCTAAAGTTTACTCTATTTCAAGGAACATGGATTGAATGATTAAGATGATGACAATTCTACTCCTTGAGTTCAATTTTGATATTTGATACAAAGGAATTATAAAATTATATAACAGTAATCACAAATCTAGGTTGAATTTTTTCTCCAACTTTTCAATTACTTGGGTGGAAAAGATGTGTTCCAGATAGCGCTCATTGCTTGTGATGTCATAAATTGGTTATAGACATACATTGCCAACGTATTTTTGGACCTATAGGGCCACATACATAGGATGCACCTGGAATTGGACTTTACTTATGAATAAGGTTTAACTTGGTTACTTAAGTGTTTAGGTAATCAAATTAAATAACATTGGCAAATGAGTTAACTGAATGGAATGTCTAGTCAGATGATTGGTGTGTGTCAGTGATTGAGTGGAGAATCTAGTCAATTGATTGGGTTGTGTCGAGATACCTTATGAAAATATTCAGTCAACCAATTGGAATTTCCAATTGGGCAACTAAACATATTTTCATTCAAATTGACTAGTAAAGCCAATCGACCAACTAGAATGTCCAATCAATCGATTAGACATGAAATAACACTGACGTAATGACATGCATTCACATCGAAAGCCAGTACTTTCACTAATAGGAAATCATTCCAATCAACTGACTGGATTGTCCATTCGACCGACTGAAATGTCAGTCGACTGACTGGAAGGTCTAGTTGACCAACTAGAGATTTGCAGTAATGACTAATTCATGAAATTTTGTCTCTTTGACTACTAGTTGGATCTGGAAATTGTGGTCGTGACTCTCACATAAATAGGGGGTAGTTAAGGCTTTATAAAGACACAACTATCTCTAACATACTTTGTTCTCTAATAGTTATGGTAACGTGAGAGCTCGAGCTAGTCTTACCTGTACAAGGAGAGGCATTGAGGGAGAAAAAGTCAGCACTAGCACGTTGACATACAAAGGGATAAATTCCTTCATGTTGGCTCCAGAAGCATATCAAGGAGTCCAAGTGGTCTTCGTGGACAACGATAGAGGCATTAAGCCGTTGCCAACATGCTAGGAGGATGACTTCAGCTGCCATTTGTGGTGTCACATCAAGAGGCCTCTTTGATAGTCGTTCAGATCCAAAAGGATTGTGTTTACCATGATTAGGTATATGCTTTGCAACCTTCCTTCCTAATTCATAGTTGTTGAAGCTATTTTTTGTTAAAGAAGAATACAACAACACAATGTTTTTGTTTTCATTGCCATATTTGTCATTATATTACCCAACAGTGGTATCAGAGCCACGCCAATTTACTATGTTTTAGGATTTAATTGATATGTTCAGATTTCATTTTATCATAATTTTATTGTATGTGATGTGAATATCTAAAATTTTTAATCTTCATTTCCATTTAAACTGCATACGACCCATGTATATGTGTATACACACACATATATATATAAATATTTATATATGATATATATTCACTGCCCACGTGTGTAACTAACTTTTGTTACATGTGGATCTATTTTGTAATAGGAAGGCACCTAGTTGTAATGAGACAATAAAAATTATAATACAAAGACTCATTTTATAAATACATCATGAAATTTTTATTCTCCCCCTGAATACAGTAAAATTGATATTTATGACAACAGTTGATTTAGTATTACAAAATGAGTCTTTGTATTACAATTTTGGTCATATCATTACAGCTTTGTTTGTCTCATTACAAATATGTGCCTTCCTATTACAAAATAGATGTACGGGTAACTAACCTTAGTTACCCACACGGGTAGTGAATGAATGGCCATATGTATGTATGTATGTATGTATGTATGTATGTATGTATGTATGTATGTATGTATGTATATATATGTGTATGTATGTATATATATATATATATATATATATATATATATATATATATATATATATATATATATATATATATATATATATATATATATATATATATATATATATATATATATAAAGTCACCCACATGGGTAACTAACAATTTTGTTAACGTTTGTATTTTATGATCGTATTTTTTTTTGATATATCATATATATGATATATATTATAAGCATTTGGTGATTGGATATGTATATGTATATATATACAAATTCCTCAATCAAATATTAAGTCTTAGATTCTTTTTGTAAACAACACAAATGAAAATCTTGATTGACTAAGCATGGTGTACCGTCTATCTTATAGAAGTGTGATGATAGATATGTGTTTCTATCTCTGTAGGGTACATGTTCTATCATACCATCTTTTGGGTCAGACTTAACTAGGTGATTTTAATAGGATTAAGCACCTAGATGCATAAAGATGGATTATGACAAAGAGTTGTTCATACCCTCTATGCACAAATTGCATACTATGCAATTAGTAAATAGTGTCTACCTTAATAGTTGGTTATGGACGCGGTGTTGGCTGGGTAATAACTCAATTATTGTGGATCTTGGCTCACTATAAGTTTGTACATTGTAATATTCCGTGTTCATAGTAAGGTATACCAATTTGAAGAAAATAGTCGGAGTGATAATTAATTAAAGGCCTAATGAATGTCATCAAATTTTCAAATCAAATCAAAAGTGTTTTGACATATGCAAATTTTCTTTTGTAGAAACAAATGGCAAACAACAATATGTTTTCATTGCGATCGATCCTTGAGAATGAAAAACTAAATGGGAATAACTTCCATGATTGGTTCAAGACCTTGAGAATCATTCTTACTCAAGAGTGCAAGATCTATATCCTGGCGACACCAGAGCCAAATGAACATGCTCCCATTGTGCCTAAGGTTGAAAGGGATGCGTACAAGAAGTATACCAATGATGTCGTAGATGTCAAGTGACTGATGCTATGCTCAATGAATTTTGAGTTCCAGAGACAACATGAGAACATGGATGCTATTGAGATGGTAACACATCTTAAGAACATGTACCAAAATCAGACAAGACAAGAGAGATATGATGTCTCAAAGGTGTTTTTCAAGTGCAATATAGAAGAAGGAGATCTAGTCACATACTCAAGTTGATTGGGTATGTGGAGAACTTTTCTAAATTGGGAATTCCCTTAGGTTAATAGTTGGCCACAGATGTGATTCTAATATCACTACCAGAATCATACAACTGATTTGTTATGAACTACTACATGAAACTACATGAACAGTTTTGACAAGTCATTGTTAGAATTGCTTGGCATGTTGAGAACCGCAAAAGCAAAAATGAAGAAGGACAAACCCAAATATGTGATGATGATCAACAAAGGAAAGGGAAAGTACATGGGCAAGGCAAAGCTAAGAAGAGTTCTAAATCAGGCCAAAATCCAAGTCTTCTGCACTAGATGCAAAGGGAGGGGTGGCTAAGGAAGGCAATTGTCACCATTGTCACCAGGCTGGCCACTAGAAAAGAAATTTCCATCTTTATTTAGAGGAACTGCAAAAGAAGAAGCAGGGGATAGAAATCTCCACTTTAGGTATATATGCTATTGAGATAAATATGTCTTCTAATTTGTCTTGGGTATTGGATACCAGATGTGGATCTCACATATGTTCTAAAGTGCAAGATCCAAAAAGGAGTAAATCTTTAAGAAAGGATGAGGTTCAATTGAGCATTGCAAATGGAGTAGGAGTTGTTGCCACGGCAGTTGGAATCTATCATTTATCTCTGCCCAGTGGGATTGTAATATAGTTAGAGAAGTACTATTTTGAACGTGGAACTAGTAGAAACATCATTTTTGTATGTTGTATGGATAAGAATGGATTCAAATTTCACGTTAAGAATGGTCCATGTTCTATTTCTAAAGATGAGATCTTTATGGAAGTACCCCAATGTCTTATGATCTTTATTTATTAGATCTAGAAATAGGTGTTTATAACGTAAATACCAAAAGGCTAAAACCTAATAACTCAAACAAAACCAATGGCATTGTCATCTAGGGCACAGTTATGAGAGACGCATATCTAGACTCCATAAAGATGGTTATCTAGACTCTTTTAATTTTTAATCAATAGCACATGTGAATCTTGTTTGTTGGGCATGATGACAAAGACTCCTTCCACTGGTCACAGTGAGAGCGCAAGTGTTTTATTATGACTCATACATATTGATGTATGTGACCCTTTAATAATAGATCCCAAAGGTGGTTACAAGTACTTCATTACCTTTGTTGATGATCTCAGTAGGTTAGTTTATGTGTACTTGATAAAGCACAACTCGGGAACTCTTAAAAGTTCAAGGATTTCATAAATGAAATACAAAACAAACTTAGGTAAAAGTACTATAGCACTCCAATCTGATTGAGGTGGAGAATGCTTAAGCCAGGAGTTTTAGGACCTTCTACAAGACCATGGTATCATATCACAATGGACTCCACCTGGGACACCTCAACATAATGGTGTATCATAAAGAAGGAATCACATATCACTAGATATGGTGCGAGCAATGATGAGTTTTTCTCATCTTCCAATTTCATTCTGGGGATTTTCTTTAGAAATTGTCACGTTTACACTTAACCTTGTACAATATAAATTGGCCAGATGTGTCTTTGATGAATATTTGGGGATGTGAAGTTTATGTGATAAAATAGTTTCCCAAAAATCTTGGACCCAAGCACTAGTACAGAACCTACCTTTAGTGTCGGTTATTTAAGGCCTTTAGTGTCGGTTTCTAAGCGACACCTATGTGGGCGACACTAAAATCTCAAGCATTACGCGTCGGTTCCAAAACTGACACCCAAACTCTTCGGTGCCACCGAAATCACGCATGTTTCCTGTGGCGCGAAGGTATAGGCTTCGGTTATTAGATAAGAAACCGACACCATATACCTTCGCGCCATAGAAAGGGCGCCATCTTGGCCACTATCAGTGTCGGTTATTAGATAAGAAACCGACGCCATATACCTTCGTGCCACAGGAAACATGCCTCAGTTATTTATATAAAACCGACACTATAACTTTGTGTGTCGGTGTTATACAAATAACCGACGCCTATTGTTTTGTTTTTTAATCTGTCAATCTGCAGACCTGCTGTGGCTGGTCGCAGGATGAGAAACCTGCAGTTAACTACAGGTTTTACGACATCCATTGATATCAGCCAACAACAGGTCACAAACCTGCAAATTTAACAACAAAAATATTCACACATGCATTTAGCAATGCAACCTGCAGTTCCATTTTGTTTTCACACATTTAGAAACATTCATGTAGCTAGCAATATGTAGTTCCATTCATTCACATTCACACATGTAGAAACATTCATATAGCAACCAACACTTTCATTCATTTTCACTCAGACACATGTAGAAACATCCAGACATGTAGAAACATTCACACATATATTATAATTCAGAAATTCATTTACAAAATATCATTCTTTAGTCATTATTCGCTATCAACATCCCAATTATATTTTAAAACCCCCACTATTTGTATGGCTGTTGCCCATTCTTCTCTTACTTCATTTAATTCTCCCATCGTATAGGGAGCATGTACATCTGGTAAGTCCGTTCCTGTAGTGGGGTCAGCTTTAAACACCTGTAAAGAGAATGATGTATATATATAATTAATGAGCTATAAATAAGATTGATATATTTCATATTATCTAATGAGACTATATAATACCTGAGCAATACAATCGATGTCCAGTGCGGCATATTTGATAATCATGTGCATATATCGCATCACATAGTATCCACATGCCCATCCGCTGTCTTGTGTAGCACACTATAATTCAAACATACAAAATATTAAAAAATACAAATAATTAAGCATTGTTCACATAAATAATATATACATATATTGCAGTCGGGAACTTACTTTCACGTTCTTCCAAATTATTGGCTGGTTCTTTTTCATGGGGACCTTTCCTCCAGCCTTTTTGAACTCATCAAAACCCCTACATGTTAATGTAACACAGAACATTGCAATTAAATAGTAATGTAATAACATATGTTAACGAATATGAAAATGAAATATTTCTCATCGGAATAATGCCATTTTCATTATGTGTCCAAATCTTGTATTCAATTTACTCCCCTTAGGATCAAGATAATAGACAGTGAACGCCTCGGGGACAATAACCAGTAACTCCCAATGCCTACCACTAGAGGTAAAAAAGTTAAAAATTAATAACTCAAAATCCACAATAAAGATGTAATTTTCTTAAGTCCAAATTATAATAAGCAAAGTAAACTTACTCTACATTGAATGGAGCCATTATCACCGTCTTCTTATTTGGAGCAAAATTTGTAAAGGCCTCACAGTAGTATTGTTGAACTGACGTAGTGTCTTTAGCTACTAGACTAATCAAAGATGGAATCAAAAATCCTACATGTTCGAATCCAAAATCTGCACATATCTTGTCTAAGTAGCTGCAAAATATGTATTAATTACACATGCATTAATAAATAAGAAACCAGATCACCAGATCATACACAAGATATATGGATGTATAAAGAAGATCTCACCTTATCCATAGCTCTATCACAGATGTATTTAGCCAATCATATCGAAACAACTCCAAAATATCTTGTATAAATAGTTTGCTTTCGTATGACTGACCTACAGAATCTGGATCTAAAGAAACACTTATAGGGCAATTTATATCATGTTCGCCTAACCATACAGCCATACCCCTAAAGTTAGGACCTAACGGGACAGGTAGGTCCTGTGGAACCCAACTGGGTAATGCAGGAGGTGGAAGTGGAGGCCTAGATGCTGTGGGTGTCTTCTTTTTAACCTGTATATATATATATATATATATAATTTTAGATCAACTGACATCATATACACACACTAACAATTTAACGTAATGTAAACTTATCATACAGTTTCAGTAAAGAGGACATCCGCTTTTCTCCACAATATCACTCCACCTTCTGCCTCACCAAGCGTTTCACAATTTGGGTGGGCATATGGCAATGGAAGATCCGCCCATCCTTGCAATATATGTATCGGGCTCACACAAATCCAACCAGCTGGTAATGGAGACCCGTGAAACACGCCCCCTGGTAGGGATGGGTAAGCCGATGCCTCTGCAACGACATATTCATGACTTTTTAGACGACATGGCTTCAACCCCTACAAATTTTTGTGTAAAGAATGTTATATACATATATACATATCATCTTTTTTTGAAACGACTACAAATATACATATCATCTGTAAAACATATCATCTTGAATTAAATAACTAGTTACTATGTCATAAAAATACTTACAGCGGATGTGCTAGGTGGTGGTTCTACATGATTACTCCCAACCTCTACAGTAGGAGTAGGAGTAGAGCCTGTAGTAGGTATTGTCTGGTAAGTGGCAGTCTGAGATGCCTGCCACTTTTTCATTGCTTCTTCGAGTTTTTCTTCGAGTTTCCTATCAAATAGCTTATCTATCTATACATGGATAAAAGAAACGTCAAATTCTAATTATTGAATTCTCTTTTACAGTAACATTATAAAGAAAGAATATGTTACCTCTTCTTGTGAAAGTCCCACTTTTGGGACATGTTTGCGTTGGGATGGCCCAAAAAAAGCTTTGATGCCCACACCAGCGCCTGCAGCCCTAACACGTCCAGGATGCTCTGGGTTACCCAGAGCAACTATCAATTCATCCCTTGTTCCCTCAGGGATGAACTTGCCTTGTTTCCTCAGCTCGTGCAGCTCCCGCTAATCGCCAAAACAAAAATTTGTAATTAAGTAAACAACACAAATAATCAATATTCGAACGATTGTTGTAAGAGTTGTATTTTACCATTTTTGCAGCCGCCTCAGCAGTTGCGGCCTTCGTTATTTCTCCCTTCTTATTTTGCCTCCTAGCTATCCAGACATCATGGTGAGGCAGAGGTGTGCTACCTATGGTAGAGGACTCCTGAGTAGTAGCAGACTGAGCAGTAGCTTCAGACTGTAGTCTTTGGCGAATGCCTGCATACCCCTTTGGACCCATTGTGTGGTCATGCACATTCAGTGCACGCCTTGATTTTTGTGCCTCACTGAGGGCCTAGTTAGTATGCACATTAATGATTTGGTTAGTAACACTAAATGTTAATATTCTTGAATAGGTGAATACAACATATATTAATTAATGAGATTGAGACTAACGCCTAATACCTTGAATTCATCAGTTTGTCTTGAAGCAACAAACGCGTCCCATTCTTCTTTGTCCAAAAAGTTCCACTCTTCAGTGGCTGTCTTCTTCCTCTTGTCAGCTTCTTTTATGTATTCTCGGGTGAGATTTGTCCTATAGTTCCTTAGGACTCTCCCACATCGTTGCATCACGCATTTACGATGCAGCTTTTCATCCAATTCAAATATACTCTGCAAAATAGAATTGATATTAACTAGTATCCAAAAATTTAGTAATCTACAAAATAGAATTGCAAATTAATAATAACTCACGCATAAATCCCTCCATATTAAGTCTTTCTTCTCCTTAGAAACTTTATGCCAAGAATCTATCATACAACCGCAATGGCTACGAGTAACATACCCAAGATATGAAACAAATGAATTGCGATGCACACCAGATGCATTTCCTGCATTAACAAAAGAAACAACAAGTTTGGGTCCATTGCCCTTTTGCGCTATTAACTTCTTCATCATAGTGATGCCCCTTCTCTTGTCAACTTTTTGGTGCTGCTGATCAAGTGCCTCAAGTGCTTCAGATGGTACCTGTGCATCATCAACCTAAAATTTGACAAAATAAACACATTTACAAGATATAACTATAAATGGACATATAGATATAAATATATGATATATTTACATTGTGAGGCGGCGCACTGATGTCATCACCCTCACGGTAATCATCAGCACGGTCATCAGGAGAATGCTCAGCCATCTGAAAATTCACATTCAAATTGTAAAGTTCACATTGTAAAGTAATTCAAATTGTAAATCTCACATTGTAAAGTTCACATTATTACAACAAAGTATATATCACAACAAAATTGTAAAGCTCTATGATCAAAGAGAAAACAAGTATATATTACAACAAGATTAGGGTCTAGGGTTAAAAAATGCATGTGATGTCATTCTTATATATAATAAATGTACATGTACCACCTATCCCATCCTTGAACACCTAATCTCACTAGTAAGTGTATAATGTGTATTGGGTTTTCAAGAAAATTTCGACAGCATTTCCCCGCTGTTCTCCAAGTACATATGTACTTGGAGAACAAACGGGGAAATGCTGCCAAAATTTTCTTGAAAACCCAATACACATTATACACTTACATCCTAAGCGAGATTAGGTGTTCAAGAACAGTCCCAAACTGGGGACTATCCAAGATTTACTCCTAATGAGTAAATCTTGGATGGGTTTCTAGGCCAACAAATAATGTGTTGTCATTCTTATACCTAAAATCCTAGTTATTCAAGTTAGGGTGATTATTGATGTTTTTAAAAGCATGATTGGCAATTTAGGGAAAAGTTCATCATTTACATTCAAAGCATGTCACATGTGTGCATTACAGTTCATCATTAAGCAAGAAGGGTGATTAGGATTCTCAATATACTCAACAATGAAACAAGTTTCCGAAAGAGGTTTGGTGAAGATATATATAACTTACTTAAACATTCAATTATGAAGTAAATATACACTTAATTCAGAATAGCATGACGCACAAAGTTGCAGTCAACATCATTATGCTTTGTTCTATCATGGACTATCAGATTGGTATAATGTGGATTAGGGTCTAGGGGTTAACAAATACATGTGATGTCATTCTTATATATAATAAATGTACATGTACCACCTATCCCATCCTTGAACACCTAATCTCACTAGTAAGTATATAATGTGTATTGGGTTTTCAAGAAAATTTTGACAGCATTTCCCCGCTGTTCTCCAAGTACATATGTACTTAGAGAAAAAACGGGGAAATGCTGCCGAAATTTTCTTGAAAACCCAATACACATTATACACTTACATCCTAAGAGAGATTAGGTGTTCAAGAACAGTCCCAAACTGGGGACTATCCAAGATTTACTCCTAATGAGTAAATCTTGGACGGGTTTCTAGGCCAACAAATAATGTGTTGTCATTCTTATACCTAAAATCCTAGTTCTTTAAGTTAGGGTGATTATTGATGTCTTTAAAAGCATGATTGGCAATTTAGGGAAAAGTTCATCATTTACATTCCAAGCATGTCACATGTGTGCATTACAGTTCATCATTAAGCAAGAAGGGTGATTAGGATTCTCAATATACTCAACAATGAAACAAGTTAAACATGTGTGCATTACAATTCATCATTTACATTCCAAGCATGTCACATGTGTGCATTACAGTTCATCATCAAGATATCTATAACTTACTTAAACATTCAATTATGAAGTAAATATACACTTAATTCAGAATAGCATGACACACAAATAAGTAGATGAAAAATACAAATAAGTAGATTCGGGTTTGGGCCTGAAGGCCGAACTCAAGGCTGTGATTTTCGTGGTGTTTCCCGGGCAGAACTGCCCCTGGTTCAGACCTGCTTCATGCACAGGTGGAAAGGGCTCAGCTAGAAACGCAGCTAGGTGCTGCTCGTGGCTGAGGGGGCTGCGGAATCAAGTTTAGGGCTCTTAGTCAGAGTCAAAGGCGGCATTTGGTAGTGTTGGTCATGCCCAGCTACTCCTGGACGGCGTCGCTATAGCTGCAGCTGCTACTTCTGGCCGTCGGTGCTGCTCTATAGGTCGGGCGCTGCTAGGGTGAGGTAGAGGAAGAAGAAGGGCGGAGGAAGGAGAAGAGAGGAAGGTGGCACCGCTGGAACAGCGCCGCGATGGTTGGGGTTGGGGCTGGGGTAGCAGCGGTTGGGGGTAGGGTGGTGGTGGCTGGTGCGGGAGCGGCTGCTGGCACTGGGGAGGCGGATGGCGGTGTGGATGTTGGTGCTGCCGCTGGGGATTGGGCGAAAGTGGTGGCCGTCAGGGAAAAGCAAGGCGGAGGAGAAAAGGGTTACCTTGCAGAGGAAGCTGGCGGAGCAGAGCAGGAAGCTTTAGCTGGTGGCGACGAGAGGACAGGAGCTACGACCGGCGGCAGCACCGAGCGGCAACGAGAGGACAGGAGCAACGACCGACGGCAGCACCGAGGGGCGACGAGCAAGAAATCGCCGGACCTAACTGAAGAATCAGGAATGAAACTGAGAAAGGGGAAGAGTCGCTCGCGCTGGTGCTGTTAAGTTGACCATAAGCGTCGGTCATTCAAAAAAACCAACAATTAAAACAACAGTACCTTTAGTCGTCGGTTCTTTATTTATTAACTGACGCCATATGTCAAATTTTGGAGGTAATTTTTTCGTTGGAAATTTTGGTTTTGGCGGTTAATTTTAGGTGTCGGTTTTTTATTACGTAACCGACAGTTAATAAAAGCGGTACCCGTGTCTGGTCACCCTTCATAGATTGGATGTCGGTTTATGTTATCAACCGACACTGTAGAGTTTAGGTGTCGGTTTATGTATACAACCGACACCTTGAAAAGTGACTTTATAAGCCATTTCTGTAGTAGTGAAGTCAGATAAATGTTATTTTGTTAAATATCCCAAAGAAAATAGGGGATTCTACCTTTACACTCCATCTGACAATGAAGTGTTTGTTTCCAAGAATGTTGTATTCTTAGAAAAGAAATTTATTTCCAAAGGAATCAGTGAGAGAAAAGTAGAACTCAAAGAAGTTTGAGACCAACAAGAAAACATTGAAGCACTAGAGATACATAAGGAACAAAAAAACTCACAAGCTATTGTAGAATCTCAAGTTCCTACTATGACACGTGAAGCTCATAGATCTAGTAGGACATACCTTGAGCTTGAAAGATTTGGTTATCTTGTGACTTAAGAAGGCAATGAGTTGGTCATGGATGATAAGCCAACAACCTAAATAGATGATATTAAGGGACAAGACTCTAAGAAGTGGCTTAAGGCAATGAGATATGAGATATACTCCATGTACACCAACAAGGTATGGACCTTGGTGGATCCACCCAAAGGGATAAAACCCATACGGTCCAAATGGGTCCTCAAGAAGAAGACTTACATGGATGGTAATGTACAAACCTATAAGGGCATATTTTTGCAAAAAGTTTTAGACAATTTCAAGGTGTTGACTGTGAGGAAGCTTTTCACCAATTCCCAGGGTTAAGTCCGTCATGATCATGTTTTCCATTGCAGCTTATTATGACTATGAGATTCGGCAGATGAATGCTAAAACCTCTTTTCTCAAAGGGAATGTTCTTAAGGATGTGTACATGATACAACCTCAAGGTTTCATAAATTTGAAGTAAGACAACAAAGTCTATAATCTACAAAGGTCAATCTATGGATTGAAGCAATCATCTCAGAGTTGGAATCTTCAATTTGACAAAACAGTGAAAGAGTTTGTCTTTAGTCAAATCAAGATGAACCATGTGTTTACAACAATGTTATTGGGAGTATTATTGTATTCCTCATACTGTATGTAGATGACACGCTATTGATGGGGAATGAAATCCCTACCTTACAGATGGTAAACACCTGGTTGGGAAGTATCTTATCTATGAAGGATTTAGGCAAGAATTCTATATCTTAGGAATCAAGATCTATAGTGATATATCTAGAAGGCTTGTAGGCCTAAGCAAGAGCACATACATTGATGAAGTGCCGAAGAGGTTCAGCATGGAGAGCTCAAAGAGAGGAAACTTACCCATGTCCTATGGTGTTAATATCTTTAGAGTTCAATGTCCCTATTTTTGTGAAGAATGAGAGCATATGAGTAAGATTTTGTATGCATCTACAATTGGATATATCATGTAAGCAATGTTATATACTCGTACCAATGTCTTGTATGCCTTGAGCATGACAAGCAAGTATTAGTCAGATTCCTTTGAAGGTCATTGTACTTCCATAAAGAACATCCTTAAGTACTTGAGAAGAACCAAGGATAAGTTCCTTGTTTTTGGTAGCAAGGAAGAGCTAGTACTAAAAGGTTAAATCGATGCTATCTTCCAAACTAACAAATATGGCTATAAATGGCAATCTAGGTTTTTCTTTGCTTTAATAACGGAGTAATAAACTAGAAGAGTTCCAAGCATGTGACATTTGTTGATTCTACAATAGAGGTTGACTATATTTCTGCATCCAAAGAAGCAAAGGAAGTTGTCTAGACCAAGAAGTTCATCATTAAACTTGGGTGGTTTCAAGCATTAGTTATGCAGTAGAGTTGTATTGTGACAACAATGGAGCTATTACACAAGCTAAGGAACCTATATCACATTATCATTCCAAGAAAATACTAGTAGTGGTTCCATCTCATACGAGAGATCTACAATGGGGATATGTGAAGATTTATAGAGTACTAACTGAAAGCAATATAGCTGACCCACTAACAAGAGAACTTTGATAGAAGAAGCATGACAGTCATATAAGGTCATTTGGGATTAAGTTCATGGGTGATTCGCTCTAAGTGAAAGTGGGAGTATGTTGGTATGTGTGCCCTAAGAGCAAGTCATATGGTTATTGTAGTGGCATATTTTGTAAATGATTTGATTATTAGTAAAGGCAATTTCTGTATATATGTTTATTCAATTATGAGATGATGTTATAATATGATGATGTCTAGAGAATGGTATTCCTCAATTACATATATTGTGGGACCCAGAGGGGATCCACTCCCTACTAAAAATTTGAAGAATAGAACCTTCAGTCCAAACACACCAAAAGATATGTTGGAGCGGGTGTAAAATTTTAAAATCTTATTAATGGTATTCAAAACAACCAAAGTATAGCAGCAGAATAAAAATGTTGACTACATTCAATTTATCACAAGGTTACAAAAGAACATCATATTCTCCCACAAAGGGTTTACATGTAATATACAGCATATGGATCTAAGTAGAGGGAAATCTAAACCATAACAAGTTTGTCTCTATGCTTTAAACTCCATAAGTTAATTCCATAACTTCATGCCCAATCCTCTTTGTCCTTCACCTAGGGTTGGAAGCTTACCCCAGCAAGAAGATAAAAATTGGTGACATCATCAAGGCTGGTATATGCATACTAAAAAGGAAATTGAGTAGTATATGGAATAAAGGAATACTATTATAAAGGATTCCCATGAAAAATAAAAGTACTACCCAATCGGGCATAAAACAAATTGATTTGCAAAAGGAATTACTGGCCATAAAACAACAATAAAAGTGGTGCCACAAAAGCACACATAATTCTTTTTGGGCACAAAACCCATAACAACCTGCATGCATGCGAGATAAACATAGACCTAGAACAATATAAAAACAAATTCGGCCAAGTCTCATAAACTTGAAACCTAATAGAGAATGGTACATAACCAAACTCCCAAATATATATAAAGTGGGTCAAACCTCATAAATTTGAAACTCGGGAATGGGGCCACCTCCATCCCAACAATAACAAGGGCACATAACCCAAAAATCATTGCAATTACACTACTCTAGTGCTATTGAATCACATAGCATGTTAAATGTAAAGGCAAGTAGAAAGTATAGTCAGATTATACCAAAGTAGTCACCACATAAGTGACCGACATATACATCCACCTCACAAGTGGGAAAAAGACATCACATGTCATCATATAGAGTTCCATCATGAACAAAGCCTAATAAAGACCAAGAGAATGTCCAATTATGATCACAAGATCTATACCAAATAAAGTAGTTCACATGAACCATAATTTTCAAAAGAACAAGATAGTGTGTAGGCTAATGTCCATAGGACCAAGAGAAGGAAGAAACATTGGCTAATTACTCAAAGGAATAATAGGAGATGCAAACATACCTCATGTAAAAACCAAATCAGTCCAAAGTAAGTCCTATATCTAAACCTAGGTCTCCAAACACCTATGACGCATATATGTAGACTTAGGGTTAGCTTTTCATTAATTATTCAAAACCATAAAAAATTCCTTTTTAATATTAGTGAATTACGTTATCAAAACCATGCCATTTTTATATTATCTTTTTCTAAGATCAAAACATATTTTATTATATTTTTTACTTTTAAATATTTAGTTATGAATTTTTCAAGTTATTACCTATTAAAGAAATAAACACTAAACTCACTAGCTGGGAAAACAACTTCCTAAATCTCTCAGGGTGGCTCACCCTGCTAAATAGTGTCATCACACCTATAACAACCCACTTCCTAAGTTGTATACCCTTACCCTAAAAAACTAAATCCATTCTTGACAAAATCCAAAGAAATTTCCTTTGGAACAACGTCCAAAAACAAGATAAACCTGGGAAACACTATCATCTAGTTAATTGGAAAACTATTTCAGCTCCAATTGATCAAGGAGGTTGGGGAATTATAAATATTGAAACACATTCTCTCTGCCTCATCGCCAAAATCATTGATTGTCTTACTCAAAATAAAAAGAAAATATGGACAAATCTCATCACAAATAAATACTACCTTAACTCACCTCCTTGGCATCAAATCCAGTGAAAATCTGCTTCCCCACTCTGGAAATTCATAAATAAAAACATAAAAATGATTTCCCAAATCTTAATCACTCCTCCCCATTCTCACAAAAACATCTCCTTCTGGTCTGACCCATGGTATGAAAACAACTCTGTTGTAAACCTCAAAACATCTTGGTCGATTCCTAAAAAACTCCTCAATCTAAAAATTGATAAAGCCCTTTCGCTCATTACTAGCAACAGATCAAACTCATTAAAAAGATGTATCCTTTCCCAGGTTAGTCAAAATGAACTTAGAAATCTCTCTTGTACTTTGGAGAACAACATCTCAAATAACATCACCTGGAAATGGGGGAAAGAGTATTCGATCAAACTTGCATACAACTTTATCTCTTTTAGAGGTATCTCCCCATCATCATCAAAGCTATGGAAACAAAAATGGCCTCAAAAATACAAAACTTTCTTGTGGCTTCTTCTACATAATAAATGTCTTACAGGTGAAAACATCTCAAGAAAGGGTTTCATTGGACCTTTTAGATGTTTCCTCTGTGAAAAAAATAGTGATTCGGTCAACCACATCTTCTTTAAATACACATTCTCTCAACAAATCTTTTCACACTTCATGCGAAAATGCCTTCCTGATCTCCAGGAAGCAATTTTTCCCATCCAAATAATGCCTTCAAGACTTTACAAAAATTTCAAAAGTAACGATATTTTCATCACAATATGTTGGAACATTTGGAAAGAAAGGAACAATAGAACTTTCAACAACATAAAAAAATTGGCAAGAATTATTATAACACAAATAGATGTCGATCTTCACATCCTTACTAAACTGCAGGAAAAATAGCAGATGGAAGAATGGACGATTCGGAAGAAGGTGAATCTGAAGCAGCATTTCTCTGTGATCTTAAAGCTATGGTGGACGACGAGGCAGGGGTCAGCTTAGTGCAACAACTTCTGTGATTCCCTTTCTACATCAAGGACTTTTCAAATCAGAAAATCTCTAGGATGCATAAACATTTTATTTGATAGGAGGTTTGTCTTAAGGGGTGCCTCCCCCCAGCCAGCCAAACTATGCCTCCTTAAGCTTTTGTTTTTCAGTTTTTCTTTCTGCTGCTGTTTTCTTTTCCTAACTCTCTGTTGGAACTCCACATAAGTAGGTCTTCACTTGCTTGATGTGCTTTTTAATATATAACATTACCTTTCCTAAAAAAAAAAGAAATTCCATTAAAATCGCCTTTTTATAAGATTAGATTTTGGAAACAAAACCAATACCATTAGAAAGATTCTATTTTTCTAATTTTAGATCATATTTTATTTTATTTTATTGAGCTTTAAATAATTAGTTATGAATTTTCAAAAATCGGCCAATCAGGAAAATCCAAGTCAACAACAAAACCCAATCAGTGGTCAACTTGTTGAGTTGGTCCAATCAGAAGTGGACAACTCAGCTGGACCCACAGACAGCTAAGAAAGATCTCATATGCGGAAAAGAACTCCAAACCAAAGGTTAAATGATGTGTCTGCCCCTTTTTTGAAAAATACAACATAGCAAGAAAATGTGTATGTCGGGACTGATACTTATTTCTACGTCACGTTAGCCATTGTCTACAGAATCAGAGGAAGCATGGATCGATGCATTGTGTGCATATAACCAAAAAAGAAGAAAATGTGTATGTCGGGACAGATACTTCTTTCTATATCGGTTAAGGCATTGTGTGTAGAATCAGAGGAAGCATGGATCGAGGCATATGGTTTGATGAATATTGTGCAGATTTGAAAACATGATGAACTTAGGGAGGAACGACATGATGGGAAACCTCCCAAAGGAAAAACCAAAGAATACTTGAGAGGAAGTAATGGAGAGAACATAATTGGGTGGGATGCACCTGTGAGAAGTTTCTTACAAGGTATGACATCGGGAGTCGAGAGTCGAGGGCATCATGGTGTGAAAGTGGGTTAGTACTATAGAAATACCTGGAGATATGGGGAACTAAAGTCCCATCAGATCGGTAGTCAATTGTCATTGGTAGTGCTAGCCTTACATGGTCTTAACACAAAACAAATGTAGTATTCCAATTATGAATACTTAATTGTCGTTGGTATTGCTAGCCTTACATTGTCCGCCTTCTATTTCATTGTAATCTTTATTTAATATAGTTTATCCAATGTTTTATCATTATGAATAAGATTAGAATCATATCTATGTAATACTACAAACTAAAAGGAGCCTAAATCCATATGCTTTTGTAGAGAGCATTTGTCATTGGTAAGCTTTCCTATATGTTCATTGTTTTGGATTAGTATGAAGCATCATTTATAGTGCATATCATTTACAAATACTTACCTACAACATACCATTTTTTCAGGATTACTTCTTAATCTCCTAGTCAAGTCAGAATAAAAGATTTAAAAGAAGCTCCAGTCATCTTTCTAGGGACACGTCATGATGGTCTCCATGCTCAAAGACCATCATGATGTGTCCCTAGAAAGGTGACTGGAGCTTCTTTCAAAGCTTTTATCCCAGCTTGACTGGACCGATAGAAAGCATACTTGTGTTGATCTCACTGGTGTCTCTCTATTGACTGGAAATATTTCAAATAACTTTAAGGCTAGTCAGGCAGCTTTTGGTGCAGTCAAAAATAAAGTTTGCAAACATGGGGCTGCCTGTGAAGCAAATCATCTTCATTTTCTTCCCTTTACCTTTGATGTCTTTGGCATTCTTATTGGTGACCAATTTTACTCCTACGACACATACAACATATCATAAATAGAAATGTGATGATGTCATTATCTATTTCTTCAAATTTAGTCTTTAGTTCATTGGGACTTGCCATACAAAAAGGTTTGACAACCTAACTTGTAGCTCGTGCCTCCACAAAGTCATTTATTTAATTTGGCATGTAAAGGATATATTGTAATTTTAGTGATTTGTTTTCTAGTTATTAAATAAGAGCATGAAGTATTTAACATAGCGAACCTGGTCAAAAAAATAATGTATGTGTTGAAGCTAAAACTAGTTAATGAAACAAAGTTATTCTGAACATTCCCATAATTTTATTAACTCATATAGTAGATTAAGGTAAGAAAGTTATTTCAAGGGAGTCATACACTCTCCACGGATTTCTCACTATATATATATATATGAATTGCATCATGAAATAATTTACCAAATATCTACAACCTAAATGATTTGGAAATATTTATCCAAAATTTTAGGAGTTTATGCTTTAACTTTTGATTAGACAATTCTCCGATATGTAGCATGTAGTTTATTTTATGTGTCGTGTAATAGAAGTTATTAAATACCTTACCAGAAAAAATGGGTTTTTACCACCTATAACCACAATATGTGGATGAAAATGGGTGTGTCATATGTTACTCGTTGATGAGGCTACTTTACCTATGGCTATTAGGCACCTTATACTTGATGGTAAAATGAGCTATTTAGTGATAGATACATGTTTGTTACACATTAGAGTTTAATCCTCTCTTGTAAAATGTGGATCTTTAATAGATATGTGGTCCCACAATTATATTGGGATTAAAATGAAGTTCCCCATATTGTTTTGGTTTCATCTAAAGAATCAGAAATTTATAGACTCTCTCACACATGCACGTATGAACACTTACAACCACATGAATGGGTGTTTTACCTCAAAATTAGTATGTAGAGATATTTTTAAAAAATTAATGAATACAACGGATGTGGCAGGGTTCCTACAATGATTGCATCACAATATACCACATGTTATTAGTTTGGGCTCATGTAACTAGAAAGTTATAGGAACTCAATTTCTGATAGTTTACATTCAGTTCTAGGAACTTGTTGGTTCCCTTCGTATTGATTCTTTTGTTGAAAACCCATGTGTTAATGTTAATAAATATCAATTTTATTAGAAAAAAAATAGTAAAGAAGACTTTAAATTCCTTAGAAGATTGAATGAGATAAAGTTCCTTCTACATATCAGTGTATAGATATTTGCATATAGATATATGCATAGAGATGGGGTTTGAAACTAATGATGGGCAGTTCATACTGGTGATAAGGCTTCCATAGAGTGTTGATCATCTTGATTGTTGTTCATAGTGAGTTATGGTCCCTTGATCGTTGCTTGAAAATACCAAATGTGAGCTTTATATTCACTTTGGATAGCACCTGATTACTTAGCTTTGACAGTATATGAATCAAGTTACATATTGACACACACTAGGGATTGAATGTAAATGAGAGTGGTGACCAATTATTACACTTTAGGAAGATAACTAAATATCCATCAATATTTTTTATAATGATTTTTGGTTATTGTCATGAATCCTGCAAACTAGAAACTATACAAGCATCCACTTCTTGTAAAGATAATTCCTAGGATTTAATAGGGATATCCTTGGATATAATAGGGGAATCATGTGAATAAATGTTTTCTAAGTTAAAACCTCACTATTGTTTAGTGTCAGTAATAGAACTAACATAAGTGGGTTTGTGTGACTAAAGGTTGCACCATGTTGCTTAGATATAGTCTCTAGATGATTAACAAATGTTACATTGTAGGTTTCTACATAATAAATTTTGTGTATCCCCATAACTATCTTTGAGATTATGGAGATATCATTCATCATTATCCTTACAAAATTTTGTAAGTTGGTGATCACCATATTCATCTTATCTATCATTGGTTAAACATATCCATGATGAGCTTACAATTGTGAATGAATATATCTGGTGGAGATGGGATGATAGGGGTACAAAGATTTTCAAATGGACTATTTATTGACTAAATTTTTATCATATATCTTTTGTATATAGAATAGTGAATTATTTTTAGTGGATGTTCTCTTTTTTATCAATAGATTTACTTGGAAGAAGTCTGGCTAATCAACATATTTAGTAGACCATTAAAAATGCCCTAGCCGGATTGACAAACAAGACAACTAAATGTTATCTTTTGCTTTGCTTGTGACTGATTTGAAGATGTGTTGAAGAGTCTGTTTACTTAAGTTGTTTAGTCTATTTGTAATACGGGCCCATTGTGTCTTGGCCTATTAGGGTTTGTCTTGTGTATGTATGCTTCCCCCTTATCCTATTTATAGGAGAAGGGGATGCCTTCTATCAATAAGAAAAACCTATATGAGGGGAATTCACCGTCAATATTATTTTCCATATGGTATCAGAGTAGGCCTTCGTGTTCTATCCAAAACCCTAAGAGAGAGAGGACACAAAGGAGAGAAGCCTCCCCTTATGGGTGGCCATCACTTCTAGGTGTTTCTTGGCTGCCCTTAGGGATTGTCCATCCCTGCTTCTTCTTGGAGCCATCTTCATGATCCGTCTCCATCTTCAACAACAAAAACATCCACTATGAAGTTGTTGCTTCTAGATCTACTTGGGTTGCCATGCCACCGTCATGATTTGTTGTCTTTCCTATGTCTTTTGTTCTTGTATGCTTTATAGCTATCACAGATCTGACAGCTATGGTATAAAAGAATTTTTTTTTGTTATTCTAGTGCACACTCATCTCAAAATCATATAGTGGTATTAGAGCAGGCATCATACACTTTTATTATTGGCTTTTGAAATGTGAACTATTTGTTGTACACATTATGTGCAAATTGTATCTATGATAATCACATAATATCAAATATGATATTGTGCATATATGTATTACATCAATCCATGTAATACTTGAAAATATTTTTTCTTGGTGGATGTGGATATGGCAATTAGGTTGTTGGGTTGGAATCTGAAACATGTTGTATCATCATTTATATTTTAATCAAAAGCTATATAACATGTATGTGACTTGCATGCCATGCCTCTCTATTCATTCTCCATGTAAATTCTAATTATGAATTAGAATTGGATTATGTAAATACATTATTGGTGTACCATGCTCGAGAGGAAGATATGATCAGAATACCACGCCAAAGAGAATGGTCCTTGAAGGTCTTGTGATCAAGATGAGACAACAAATCAACAAGAATACAAGAAATGCCAAAATCAGGGATTACCGCTCAACTAATCAGATTGCTTGATCGGGTGATCGGAAACCTTAGAAGGGATGCTTTAGGATTGCAATTTAGATCGAAATCCCTTGGGTTTTTTTTACAACACTTGTTGGCTCAAGTTGGTGTACTAGTTTCTAAAATACTCTAGAGGAGGAGTGTAAAGATTTTTAAATAATTTTAAATAAACTAACTTAGCCCACACAAGAATAAAGGGACAAACTAACTAAAAGAGATAATATTCAGAGTGGTTCTATTAAATGTTGTCAGACTAATACTTAGTTGTTTCCAGCCAATATTTCTAAATAATGTATTTTACTCCTTATATATACAGATACACAATACAAGAAATTTAACAGTGTCTTTGTTGGGTTTTAGGGGAGACAGAGAAGGCAGCGGAAACAAAAAAAATTTCTCCCCCGACCCATACCGAGGAAACGCGTCAACGTCTATATAATAGGAAAGGATGGTTTGTGGAATCATACCTTGTCCCGATGCTTGCTCGGCGACAATACCTTGCGCAATGTGCGGTCTTCAACTCCGGTCTTGGACGGCGTCTGTGCAGCTCCTGGTCGCACCGGGACTGACGACTCCTCCTCCTACCGGACTGTCGGATGACAGTTGTCCTCCTGAGCGGCAGTGTCCTCCCGCCTCTGTAGTAGTCCACACGGACCACCTGGAACTCCACTCTCCTTGTCCCACAAGGAAGTGGAAGGAGTCGCACCCTCCTGTTGACGTACTAGTCGCCAACACACTCTCTTGCTACCAGTTGCAACTGCAGTTGTCCTTCCCTTGCTGCACCTCCCTTTTGCGAGAAGCACTTGCTCGGGATCTCTCACGGTTACCAAAACCAGAGAGAATGACAACTTCGCAAAGCAACCGGCTTGCATTGAGTTGTACTTTGAGAAGCCCCCAATACCCCTATATATATAGGCGGGTCATGGGACAGGGTTCTCTGTGCCCGGCAATATGGGACTAAAGCAGGAGTAGAAGGGTTCGAGAATTTTCCACAAAAAGCAATCGGTTCGCAACTTGAAATGATCGGTTCACAACTGAACCGATCGGTTCGGCCATTGAGCCGATCAGTTGGACCTGAGCCGATCGTTTGGGGCACTCCAACCGATCAGTTGGTGCCCTGAACCGATCGGTTCATAGTCCTAATCCGGCTCAAAAAGACTTTCCTTGTTTCGTTCCCAATTGGTATCGAATACCAATGTTATTCCCAATTGAATTGGGCAATTTGAAACCAAAGGAAAATTCTTGCCGACATGACTTTTCCCAACTGGTCGGTTGCACCAGTTGAGCCGATCAGTTCAACCCTTGAACCGGTCGTTTCAACCTGGGCATGAGCCGATCGGCCTGGACACTCCAGCCTACCGGTTCAGCAACCTCAGCCGACCGGTTCATCACATGAGCCGATCGGTTGGGAGCACAGGTTGGGCAAAATCAGTCAATTGCAATTTCAATCAATTTGATACTCCAATCAATGCGTCCAACACCTTGAACCATACGATATTGAGCCATCGACTGATTGAGTGTTTAATTGAACTACTAAACTCCTTTAGTAATCAATCTAAACATTGCTTTGTGGACAAAACTCCTCTTCCAGGTTAAATCCTATGTGTGTGACCCTGCAGGTCCATTTCACGTTGGCAGTGAAAGTCCATAACACTTATGACTTCACAAGCAAAGAGCGGTGCCTAGTCACACATCAGTGCTACCCAAGTGAAAGTAGAAAGTTGGAGAACAACTTTCATCCTACAATCCGTGAATGGTGTTACAGTGAATGTATAATTCCTTTGTCACTGATATCCCGAATGAACTCAAGGCATGGAACAATCATCCTATCAACGTTCATTCACTTTCTTGATCTCAGAGTAGATTGAAGGAGATATGTATGACATCAATATCACATACTGATTCACACATGCGTGCGCACGCCTATCTCAATCCTACTCATCAAGTGGCCTTGGATATCAAACTCCCTTAGGAGGGACAAATCCCATATCTATCACTCACCCCTCAAAAGCCCCATGTGTCAAAGCCACCCAATCATCACCTTTATAACAACCCATGTTTCAGGACTGCGTTTGATGATGTCAAAGTGTGCCCAACGACATGTGTTGAGTGCAGTGATTTCAGGTCTAAGAATCACACTCACCACCATCACTGTGAGTACTGACTGTGACTACCATCTTATGGTTCCATGTGTCAAACTCACGGTGGGTCTGTCCGATACACTTGTTCTCTAACAAGTACCTATGTGTTTGGTTTGATATCTCTATATCATGACTAATGAGATTCTGTCATCAACCAACACCACAATCTAGTCTTGTGTGTCATTGTTATCTATCTACCTTCCACAATGACATCCGACTAGGGACATAACAAGAATGTACAAACTCTTAGCATCCGTATCTCATCGTTCAGGTCCTTAACCTGAAAGCATACGTCATTGAGTACTGTCATTCTCTAGACATTCAATCTGTTCTATCACTATCTCATATGACTGAACCAGAATGAATTGGAAGCTTGCCTTTGATGTTTATCAAATCAATCTTAATGTATCCCACCAATCATCCCATGATTGGCTCTCAGGGCATACATACCAACAGACTCCCACTTGCACTGCGAGCCAATC
Organism: Alisma plantago-aquatica; assembly: GCA_963693085.1. Classification (NCBI taxonomy): domain Eukaryota; kingdom Viridiplantae; phylum Streptophyta; class Magnoliopsida; order Alismatales; family Alismataceae; genus Alisma; species Alisma plantago-aquatica. The sequence goes on from OY856412.1 coordinate 1,251,831,818, forward strand.
ACTCTTGAATCATATTCATAGTGATCTTCAAACATGTCCCACATGTCACTGTGCTCTAGTGCCAACATAGTGAGTAATGGCAACACCTTGCCAAAGTCAGTATAAATTGCATGTCTCTCATCTCTTCGTTGTACGCCGCACGTATGAGATGGAGTTGCCGTAATATGCGATCTAGTATTCCTTTGCTAACCTTTAGTCACATTGCATGATCAAGGATTCCAGACTTGTCATCAATGAGTGGAATATAAGTTCATCTCATGAACTTTTAGATCCATATAGTATCCACTACTGTTCTCTAACACACAGATACTCGGCATTTCCCTTTTAAATGGTTTTATTGGAACACTTCCAATTATCAACAAACTTTCACTTTTATACATCCTATGTATATTTTGCGATTAATTTTCTGTCCTTTCGAAAGTTCGCATCAATGTAACTCTTTACATCGAACTCTTCCTTATCTCCATAGAACTATTACATCCCAAGTACTTATCAAGTTCTTATGGTATTCTAGTAACCCTTACTGGAAGTAGATAGACATCCACTCGTCATGTCCCACATACGAGTTATCAGGATGAGCACATCATATTGTCATGTCATACATACAAAATGATGAATGCATTTTATTTTTTTTGCCATGTCATACATGCAAGACAATGGGATGATTACATACATGATAGATCCATATCTATTCTTAGTGTTCCCATTCTTCATAAGAATTGGACACTTGGCCTTGGGATACTAATATCCATATAACATGGACAAGTTTTCTCCCACTGAATCTGTGCATACTGAACCCTTCAGTACATATTGCCAATGTATGCTCTCTCTTTTCCAGGTCAAGAGATTTGTCGAGAACTATCTCTATAGATCTCTATTCCTATCATATAGGAAACATCTCTATCTTCCTTAAGATAATTTCCACTTTTGGATTTCCATTCTAGAACAATTCCATTTCACATCAATATGTGGAATGTGAATACGCTCCCACTAAATCATAGATCCCGTCTTTATCTTTGACATATCAGTCAAACCCTTTGACTATATCATCAAAGTAAAGATCCAATTTTGAGTTTCTTGTACTCAATCAATCACATTATTAGTCCATTGTAACTTATAGACTTCATTTGCATTAATGGATTCATAAACCTTATAGGCTGTGTCACGTACACATCCTGATTTTATTCCTCATAGGAATGCAGTTTTAGTATCCATATGCCAAAAGTCTTAGTCATTAAGTTGCAATCAACAAGCATCATCCTTGTCAAAATGTTATCCATGTGTCTTAACATTTAAGACTTATTTTCACTTATGGATACGGTCCAATGAGTGCTACCATCAAGGTCATACCTTATGGCTCACATGGAAGTCATTTAGGATGTAATGGTTCTATACCATAACTCAAAATCTGATTCCTCATATTCATCTAGATAGTTGACTCATCATATGAACAACTCATCACATAGATGATTTAGGTGTATCTGTCAAGGATATATGAACTCACAACCCTTGTGGTTCTTAATGTCCTTTATTAGTGTGGGTTATTCTTTTATTAAGAAGAATTCAGTTATTTGATAATCATTCTCTAACTCCTTAGAGTATGATTCTTTCTTGATTTAGACATCACCATGCCTTAATCATGAGTTCACTATGATACACTATCATAATCACTCATAAGGATCTCAAACATTTGGTCCAAGTATTTCATTCATTGATCTCATCAAATACTTTACCAAATTTGTACTTCATCTATGATAATCTTGAACACTTCAAGATATTCATATTGGTATTTCTCTAAACACCATTTGAAGTATTAGCATTTGTCCCAATAGGTATGTAAATACATCACATGTATTATACCTAATAGGATAATCATTCTCCCACTACCATTAGTGAAGATTGATTAATCATGTCCAAGATATTCATGTCTCTTACTGGTTCTCTAACCAAAAGAGTCTAGATTTATCCATCATATGGAAACTAGAAATGAATTTCTCATGATTAATGCTAATTTCATTGTTTGAGTTATCTATAACTTTTAGGTATCATTTTATCTTATGCATATCAAATACCACAAGATAAGAAAGGCATTGCCACAAAGATCATATCTTTAAGATCGAAACATCAACTTTATTAATTGCCATCATTGTCATACAATATGCAATAATAAAGTGTTTCTATCTATTGGAAATATATGAAATAGCAGTTCTCAACTCTATTTCGTGCCCTTTTAGGCTGAAATAAACTGAAAGATACTCCTATCTATGGCAACAACACTTGCTCCAATTATGGGTATTTCTTTCTTGGTCCTTTCACAAAGGCCATCACTTCTTTGTGGATATTGCATATCATATATGACATATCCATATCTTGGTATCATATACCTCAGATAAAGAAGCGGTTCATTTCATGATACCTTAGGTGGAGATCTCCATCCCCTCCTTCATCTTCTTTTGTTCTTCTAGATATAGAGGGCAATCCCTCATACACCCTTTCCCCATGTGCCTTGAGGCTGAAGACGGCTTGGATTTCTGGCTAGCATCAGAACACTTCTTAGCTTTGCCCTTATCCTTGCCCTTAAGAATTACCTTTCTCTTTGATCACATCAAAGATTATGGTTTGTCTTTCTTCATCTTTGCCTTTACTATCCTTAACATGTCCAACAACTCTATCAACGCTTGTCAAAGTCGTTCATGTTGTAGCTTATCATGAATTGTATGATCCTCGCAACATTTGCAATATCATACCAATAGCCAACTCTTGGCTCAGAGGGAATCCTTCTTAGTCAGGTTTTCACATACCCAATCATATTGAGTGTGTGAATACCTTACTGGATCTCCTTCTGTCATGACATACTAGGACAGTATCTTGGAGACATCATATGTCTCATGTTGTCTCTGCAACTCATAGTTCAGAGAACACAATATCAAGCACTCCTCATCAATGTCATCCTCAGTATGCTTCCATAAGCATACTTTCAGCCATTTATGTGGTGGGATCGAGTTCATCTGGTTCTGGTATAACTAGGACTTAGAGCTTTCGCTCTTTGATTGAGAACACTTCTCATCATCCTAACCAATCATGGAATTATTCCCATTTAATTTGTTGGTCTCAAAGACCCATCGCAAATAAAGTGATTTGTTGATTAACCATTTATTTTAACAAAAGGAAATATATGCAATTTTAGTCCAAAAACTCATTTTTGACTTGTTTGATTGATTTGAAAAGTTGACGATAAAATTAGGCCTTTAATTAATTATCGCTCCCACTATTTTAGTTCAAATTGATAGCCCTCACCATCAATTCGGAAGATTGCAGTGTACAACCTTCTAGTGGGCAAGATCCTGAAATCCTCTAAGCCATGAACCAGCTAGGGCTGTCACCCACAACATAGATCTCTCAGGTAGGCAACTTTTGCCAATTGCATCATATGCAACTCTTGATAAGATGTCATATACAACTCTTTTCAATGATCATCTCCATGCCTCAAGGTACTAGATCCCATCTAGATCACCTTGTTAAGTCCGACCCAAAGCAAACACGATGAACATGCACCCTGCTAGGGCAGACCCACACATTCATCCTTCACGCTTCCACGAGGTAGACGGTGCACCACGCTAGGGCGTGCCCACACTTGGTCGAACAAGTTTTTCACGTGTGTCGCATTTGGAAGGCATCTAAAACTTAATATTTTAATGAGGGATTTGGTTTTATATACATATACATATCCAATCACCACAATACATAGTACGTATCATATACATGCTATATCCCACAGAAAACATGCACACACGATAAAAAGTGATGATTATGGCCATCCTAATGTGATTCCTCGAGCCAAGAGGAATCACGATCATCTAGGTCTACATCACATGCAACCTGTACAAGATGAACTTTTGTGCCTTGCCTTCCGAGTTGATCAACTCATCACATGAATGATCTGTACTCTCCAGCCGGTCGTATGGGTGCCACCAGCCGATCAGTTGGCTCCTCCAACCGATCGGTTCGCCTGGACGTCGCGCATCTCGTCATGTCCGCCACCCGCTCGTCTCGCTCCTCGAACCGGTCATCAACCGATTGGTTCACTCCTTGAACCGATCGTCTGGAACGTCAACCGATCGGTTCACTCCTTGAACCGATCGTCTGGAACGTCAACCGATCGGTTCACTCCTTGAACCGATCGTCTGATCAGTCGTCTTGATGTCCGCCGGTCTTCGACATAACAGGAAATAAAAATATATCCTATTTATTACATTGCTTTAAAAAGGGAAACCCCGAGTTACATTCGGGGGGAGCAAAGGTAGGAAAGAATCTCGAATTATTTCGAGTTACATCAGGAATAAGAGAGGGAAGATCAGTGTGCAGACCGAGATGCAAGCAACCACAAACAACCACACACAGATAGGGGTTTATCGGCCATAATCATGCTACACACATCCACCACAAAACTCGTTTAAGGGCGACACGTATCGAGTGCATTAATAATACATATCATATATGTAATTTGGGATTTGTGGATTTAGGATTGGACATGCATAAAGCCAATATTATTCGCATCGCATGCAATAAATAAAGGCGACAAACCAAAATCGATCATATCGATATTCCCAAAATATAGAGCAGTTGACGTGGCTCTGATACCACTGTTGGGTTTTAGGGGAGACAGAGAAGGCAGCGGAAACAAAAAAAATTTCTCCCCCAACCCATACCGAGGAAATGCGTCAACGTCTATATAATAGGAAAGGATGGTTTGTGGAATCATACCTTGTCCCGAGGCTTGCTCGGCGACAATACCTCGCGCAATGCGCAGTCTTCAACTCCGGTCTTGGACGGCGTCTGTGCAGCTCCTGGTCGCACCGGGACTGACGACTCCTCCTCCTACCGGACTGTCAAATGACAGTTGTCCTCCTGAGCGGCAGTGTCCTCCCGCCTCTATAGTAGTCCACACGGACCACCTGGAACTCCACTCTCCTTGTCCCACAAGGAAGTGGAAGGAGTCGCACCGTCCTGTTGACGTACTAGTCGCCAACACACTCTCCTGCTACCAGTTGCAACTGCAGTTGTCCTTCCCTTGCTGCACCTCCCTTTTGCGGGAAGCACTTGCTCGGGATCTCTCACGGTTACCAAAACCAGAGAGAACGACAACTTCGCAAAGCAATCGGCTTGCATTGAGTTGTAATTTGAGAAGCCCCCAATACCCCTATATATATAGGCGGGTCATGGGACAGGGTTCTCTGTGCCCGGCAATATGGGACTAAAGCAGGAGTAGAAGGGTTCGAGAGTTTTCTACAAAAAGCAACCGGTTCGCAACTTGAAATGATCGGTTCACAACTGAACCGATCGGTTCGGCCATTGAGCCGATCGGTTGGACCTGAGTTGATCGTTTGGGGCACTCCAACCGATCGGTTGGTGCCCTGAACCGATCGGTTCATAGTCCTAATCCGGCTCAAAAAGACTTTCCTTGTTTCGTTCCCAATTGGTATCGAATACCAATGTTATTCCCAATTGAATTGGGCAATTTGAAACCAAAGGAAAATTCTTACCGACATGACTTTTCCCAACTGGTCGGTTGCACCAGTTGAGCCGATCGGTTCAACCCTTGAACCGGTCGTTTCAACCTGGGGATGAGCCGATCGGCCTGGACACTCCAGCCGACCGGTTCAGCAACCTCAGCCGACCGGTTCATCACATGAGCCGATCGGTTGGGAGCACAGGTTGGGCAAAATCAGTCAATTGTGATTTCAATCAATCCGATACTCCAATCAATGCGTCCAACACCTTGAACCATACGATATTGAGCCATCGACTGATTGAGTGTTTAATTGAACTACTAAACTCCTTTAGTAATCAATCTAAACATTACTTTGTGGACAAAACTCCTCTTCCAGGTTAAATCCTATGTGTGTGACCCTGCAGGTCCATTTCACGTTGGCAGTGAAAGTCCATAACACTTATGACTTCACAAGCAAAGAGCGGTGCCTAGTCACACATCAGTGCTACCCAAGTGAAAGTAGAAAGTTGGAGAACAACTTTCATCCTACAATCCGTGAATGGTGTTACAGTGAATGTATAATTCCTTTGTCACTGATATCCTGAATGAACTCAAGGCATGGAACAGTCATCCTGTCAACGTTCATTCACTTTCTTGATCTCAGAGTAGATTGAAGGAGATATGTATGACATCAATATCACATATTGATTCACACATGCGTGCGCACGCCTATCTCAATCCTACTCATCAAGTGGCCTTGGATATCAAACTCCCTTAGGAGGGACAAATCCCATATCTATCACTCACCCCTCAAAAGCCCCATGTGTCAAAGCCACCCAATCATCACCTTTATAACAACCCATGTTTCAGGACTGCGTTTGATGATGTCAAAGTGTGCCCAACGACATGTGTTGAGTGCAGTGATTTCAGGTCTAAGAATCACACTCACCACCATCACTGTGAGTACTGATTGTGACTACCATCTTATGGTTCCATGTGTCAAACTCACGGTGGGTCTGTCCGGTACACTTGTTCTCTAACAAGTACCTAAGTGTTTGGTTTGATATCTCTATATTATGACTAATGAGATTCTGTCATCAACCAACACCACAATCCAGTCTTGTGTGTCATTACTGTCTATCTACCTTCCACAATGACATCCGACTAGGGACATAACAAGAATGTACAAACTCTTAGCATCCGTATGATCTCATCGTTCAGGTCCTTAACCTGAAAGCATACGTCATTGAGTACTGTCATTCTCTAGACATTCAATCTGTTCTATCACTATCTCATATGACTGAACCAGAATGAATTGGAAGCTTGCCTTTGATATTTATCAAATCAATCTTAATGTATCCCACCAATCATCCCATGATTGGCTCTCAGGGCATACATACCAACAGTCTTTTGTGTCTCAAGACTAACCATCCTTTTCACCTCAAGGAGAACTACCAAATTCTTTGATGGGTTGCAGGAAGGTCATCTTCTTCACCTCTTCTTTGACGAATGTAGAAGAGCACCAAGTGAAGAAGACTCCCTCTTCTCACAAGTTCTTGAACAACCTTCACTCCAAGAAGTAGTCTGCGAGAAAAACAACACTAGAGAAAGAGAGTGGATAAAAGGAAACAGTCAATTAATCTCACAAGTGTCCCAAATCAATCATATGGACCAAAACCACTGTAGATAGGGCAAGGTAGAGTGGTGGTGTGGAATTTCTTTGAGTAGGACACAAAATCACAACTAATTGAAGTATTGCAACTATGAAGGTTAGCTCAATTATCTCAAGTTTATGATGCTCAACTATGCCCGTTGTGTTTTGGGAGTCCTAAGACCACAACTATTTATGAGAATGATTTACAAGTGGTGAGGGTTACTGTAGTGAGTGTCTAGAGTATTCTTAATCATCAACTAGTTGTTTAGGCGAACTAAATTGAATTACAATGTCTAATTTGACAATTTTCATAATTGTTCCAGAACTTTCTCAGTCGAGCAAGATTTTTATCGAAACTTATCTCGCTCAACTAATGGGTCAAATGAGTGTTCTGAGATCACAACGGCTATGTGTCTATCAAAATTCTTGGTCTAATGTGAACAATGGCTCTTTGTCAGTCAATGAAGTTTTATATCAGGTGGTTCTCAATCGACAAAGACTTCGATCAAGGATGAATCAGAACTCAAGTAGGTCTAGATACTATGTGTCAAAAAAACTTTTTGATCAAATGTGTACAACGAATCTTATCGGTCAACAAAGACTTCGAATGAAAAAAGATTATTTATAACACACAAATTTAGGCATTTATACTAATCATTTATTTATTTCTTTGTTCCATTATAGCCTTAATATGCCGAAAATAACCCTAGATTCTTATCTTTTAGTAATTTATATATTTTCATAGATAAAGTTGCTCAACCAGCCAATTTTGGGCCTTGTAGGTACCAAACCTGAAAAGACATCTATTCTCTAAGATTTCTCCCCAACACATGTTTTTGCAGTAGCTAGACTTCCATCCGTCGTGACAGCGACACCTGACACGATCGAGATACTTAGCACGACCGTGCTGAGGACAATGGTCCTATGCATGTGTCTTAACCGAGGCACCTTCTGTGACTACAATGTCTACCTCGATGGCAGCACCTGCCGCGACCATGAACATATTATGTCTGTTGTGACTGCGACCCTCGGCGCGATCGTGCTAAGCCCATGCAAGGTCTGTGCCGAGGAAAAGGGTCAGTTGTACCTGTCTTGTCCAAGACACCTGCCTCAACCGCGACGTCTGCCTCGACTGTGATGTCCAGTTCGACTATGACATTCGTTCGGTCGCGGCCCCCGGCATGACCGTGCCGAGGAAAAGGGTCATATGTACTTGTCTCGCCCGTGACACCTATCTCGACCGTGACGTCCCCCTCGACTGCGACATCCACTTCGACCATGAAATTTGTCGGCCACGGCCCCCAGCACAATCGTGCCGAGCCCGACATGTTGTGTCGAGATAAATGTCACGATCGGGATAGGTTCCATGACTACTCATTACATACACTCTGCCTTTACCTATAAATACCCACCCCTCACGACCTGGAGAGGGATTCTAAATTTTTGGAGGTTCCACATTTTGGTTCTGACCTGTTTTGGTTCCCAGAGACTCATGGAAGAGTTCCAATGTCTGAAAGGACTGAAGTTCTCATCCTACATCTGTTACTCAAGTTTGCTTCCATCCACCGTTATTTTCCACCACCATTCACCCATATCCTACCATTCATAGCCATCTTTCACCTCTATACACCCACCAAGCTGTTTTTTGGGGAAGAATCAAAGAGAAAGTGGTCAAGGAGTCCAGAAGACCAAGGAGGATGACCCAAAGATGAGATCCGACCTATACGGAGGCTAAGGAGCGAGATCCACCTCTCCTCTACGGGCTACATCTCTTCGTCTTCTCCTTTCTTCTACTATTCTCCTTTCTTTTTTGTACAAATGATGTTCTTATATCTTAGTTCGGTGCCAACTATGCTTGTCCATGGCTAGTTGAGCTCCTTCTTAGTTATGTAGACCATTTTGAGCATGTTTATATACTTTTACCTTAAGCAAGTAGTTTTATTTTAGATCTAGTACGTATTTTGTTCTATCTTCTCTTTATAGTTATGATTGCTAATTTGGTTGATCTCTTTCTTGCTTAAACTTCTATTTCTACCTATATTGAGAGATTCGTTGTAGAAATAGATAAGAGAAGGTAGTTTGGATTAGAATTTGAAAGGAGTATGATTCAAGGTGATATGTGTAGAACCGTAGACCTAGGCAAGGCGGGGCCTAGGCCGGCACGGTCGGGCCCACTACCTGGTTCTGCCCAGATCACACCTGTTCCTAGCACCTTAGAATATTCTAGACCTGAGAGGGTATCTAGAATATTCTAGGGTGATGATTTGTTGTCCTCGAGAGAGGTTTCACATCATGGATGGGTTTTAGTCATGTTGTGTGAAAGCAAGTGGGATGACCCCACAAGAACAGATACCACAGTACGTACTATGTTTGGATGTAGGTTGTTTGTTGAGGTATTCGAGGGTTGTCTACATAAGAGAACAGGTGCATAGACTATCTAACTTGTGGTTACATAGCCAGGAACTCCTTCTCTCTGATTAGTAGAATCCTACGGACTCTGTTTTGTTTTCTTTTCCTTGTTTTGTTTTACTTCATGACAACGTGCTAGACTAGTTCTAGCTCCATACTTTTATCAACTTTTAGATTGGCTTATCGAATTTTAAAGTAAGATATTAAGCATCCTATATGTCCCCACATCCCTATGTTCAATCCCGTATATCTACTTCGACTCATAATAAAGTTGTGTGGGTCCTTGAAGGTTTCGGGTTATAAATTTAAAGTTTGATCACCCTCTCGAGGGTCATCAACTTTTGGCACCGTTGCCAGGGACGTGGTTTTCCACATTTACACACTAAAAGATTTTGTTCTATCATCCATAAGCATGTATATATATGCATAGTTCCTCTCTTATTTTACACATATTTGTTCATATATACTGAATAATTTTTCTTTTTCTTATACATTTTTTTCAGCCATGGATCTTGTTTCAGCAAGACAAGTCATCTTGTCCACCTATCCTCTTGAGTTTTTTCCACAGTTCTAACTGCTGGTAAATAATTGAAAGTCGTGCTCTACAACTTGTCGAGCTATACTCGCCTCCACTATCGTCATATGTAGAAGTTTCAACAATAGAGATTGTCAATTAGCCCTCGACTTCCATGCTATCATGGGATCAAGAATTGATTAGAGCAGTGGAGCTAGTCGAAGAAAGTGTCAACGCGCTCACCTCCTCCTTAACTCCTCATCTCCAAGAAAATGTCGATCCGCTCCAATAGGTACTACAAAAATAGGACCATCAGCTCCAAGTAGCTACCGAGATTGCAAATCGTAGTAGAAGTATACTTCAAACTATTGAACAAGGATTCGTCCAAGTGCATCAGTCTGATACAGTGGGTTTCCAACATAAGTGCATGGTGGAATTCAAGAATCTTGAAAGCATTGTTGCTCAAGTCCAACAGCTTCATGACAAGGATGTTGAACAGGGCAGGAGGCTTCAAGAGCTCATCGATTTAGTTTCCACGCGATTACAAGCACCAGAGCACAATCACGAAGACATCAGTCATCAATACCATACCATTGGGCCTGATATAGAATATACCTCAACATCCTATTCAAGCTATCAAATGGATTCACCAGGATTTTTTGGTGAAGACTCACCCATCCAGGGGAACCCTTCATTTTATCCAGATGCTTCAGTTGATCAACTAATGGAATCTACAAGCCACGAGCATGAATAGTTTTATGATGATGATGATGATTACTTTTATCCTCCTCAAAGAAGCCAAGACACCTCACAACTTGAGGATCAATTTGTGGAACCTTAATCAGATGTTGATCAAGACTAGAGTGATACCTCTTATACTAAGACTTGTCACTCCGCTTTGAGCAGTACGCTAATCCTGGTTTGGGACAATTTGTTCGATGTGGATGATGACGACAGCTACTCAACTTGGAGTAGTGAGTATATTGACGACGATGAGCTAGAGAAGCACGAGCTGACATGTGCTACCATTCCCTTACCAGGATTGGTAGACATCGATGAAGCAGGATGGAAAATCCACTACAACGTGGCTGCTGAGCATGAAGATACCCCAAACCCCATAGAAGGTGACAAGCTTGGGGTTGTAGAACTGCAAACAGATTCAACTGGGGATACTTCTTGTTCAGAAGATGATTGGATGAATCAGACTGTATATAAATATTTATTTGAGCATCCAACCTCAAGTTCAGAGGTGGAGAGAGAAGAGAGGAGTCCTCTAGAAAACTTTCAACCTCTCCCCTCTATCTCATCCTGTGTCGAGATCCTAGGTCCTTTCTATTCAGATAAATACATTGAGGGGTACCTTGAGGATGCTCTACAGAAGAACTCATTTCAGTGCAGTTCAAGCCAATTCCAGCACAGAGATGACTTCACCGAGTTTCCAGATTTTATTCTTCTTCTTCAAACTTAGAAGGGCACACATCTCCACCTATTCTACTCCTATTACATGGCGGGCCCCATCGGCAAGATACAGGTGACACTGGTCCCAAAACTTAGGATTTGGGATTCCAGTGTCGGTATCGTGGGGCAGCCACCCCATTCCTCTTACTCCTTTGTTTTCTCTTTTTGTTAAAAATAAATTTTGTTTTTCACATTCTTGCTTAGATAGTTTCTTTACTCTAATTTCTTAAATATATCCTAGCATACATGCATCATACTAGGACATCATAAAAATTATTTCCCATACATCTATGCATTCCTTCCCTACTATACTAAATTTAAGGCTTGCTCGAGGATTTGCAAAGTTTTAAGCTTGGGGTAGTAGGGCTAGTCACCCTTCTATCTCTTCATTTTGCATGCATGCATGTTTATCTTCTATGTTCCTTGCATTCAGTATAAATTTTCAGCTTTGTAAGACTTTGTTTCATTATTTGTAGCTTTGCAATTAAGGCTATGTGATGCAAATCTTAGAATCAAATGCTTACATTTATGTCTAAATGCACAATATTCATCTTAAACTGTGTGATCTTTTGCTTGACTTGCTCATTGACTCTCTCCTTGACTTTGGTAATAAATCTAAGGTTATGTACCTTTTTCATAGCTTGAAACATTATTCCCTTGATCTATGTTGTGAATGGAAAATCCAGGATATAGGACCATTGGAAAGAGCTAGAGTTTGATCAAAACTCCAAGCTACATTTTTCATGAACTTGTCTCTACTCTAAGGATCCTTGAATCATAATTACTATCTTTTCATATAGGTATCATATGGATAATGATGAGTTTTGAGCTATAATCAAGTTGAAGTGTTTTTCCTTGATGGTCTATGTGTCCTCTCACCTTAGATTGAGTCAAAAAGATGAAAATAAAAAATATGCAAAAGAGGCTTGGCCGCCCACAAAATCCCAAAAAATATCAAAATAGTTCTCACCCAAGCTTATAAAATAGAATGCAGAGAATAAAAGTCTGAGTGTGAATAAATGAGCATTGTTTTCTCTTTTAGGAGAGTTGACGATGGTCCCCATCCGGTGTATGACTGTGCTCATGAATGCGGGTATGTTGTGCCTGGTAGTGCCACCCTAAGGCTCATTAGAGAGTCACTAGGAACCCCTTGGAGGCCTATGAGATCATCCCAGTAGCAGGGTTGGTACAAGCACAGTACGAGGAGTTCGTCTCACTACTTTGGGCCAATTGGCTTGGACTACAGGGATTGTTGCTCGTTACATGGACCAACCTGACACAGATCGGGATCCTTAGAAGTCATTAGAGTCTTTTTGCTTTTGTTTCTTTTTACCTAAATAAGTGGGAGGTGTGTTGTTCCTGATTGGTCTACATGAATACATGATGATGACTCATTACTCATCATCCACGTGATCACCTATGTGACAATACTTTTATGCTAATAATTATGATTCAAACCCCCATGAGTATCGACATGTTGCACTAAATTCACTTAATCTTACCTGGACACTCTTTGATCTTACTTTAGCAGGATTGTGCTCGATTAGTGGGGGTTTGTTCTTAAACAACATGGGTCGGGAGAATTAATGTTTTAAACTATTTTTCCTAACTTTAGCATTTATCGACATGCTTAATTTGGATGTTATCTTTTTTGGCTCTTTGAGCACAGTCTTGCTTGAGGACAAGCTAAGGTTTAAGCTTAAGGTGGTTGATAACACTCAAATTCAGACATTTATACTAAGTATTTATTTATGATTGTGTTCCCATATAGCCTTAATATGCCCACAATAACCCTATATTCTTATCTTTTAGTAATTTATATCTTTTCATAGATAAAGTTTCTCAACTAGACAATTTTGAGATTTGCAAGCACCAAACCTAAAAAAAAATATTCTCTAAGATTTCTTCCCAACACAAGGTTTTTGCAACAGCTAGGCTTCCATCCATCATAACTGCGACACCTGACACGATCAAGATGCTCGGCACGGTCGTGCCGAGGATAAGGGTCATCTGCATGTTCCTCGACTGAGGCACCTACCGTGACGTCTACCTCGACGGCGGCACCTATCACGACTGCGAACAAATCTCTTCTGCCACAATCACGCCTGTTGGCTATTTACGCTAACAAGTTTCAATCCTAAGAAGGATCGTTTACTCAACTTAACCAATCTGTGCAAGTATACGGAGGTAGTTGTATTTGAGGTCAAACACAAGGTGCTTCTGTAATTAATCAAACGCAACAGCAATAAAGTTTAACAATATAGATCAGTTAAAAAAAGGATGGTGATGTTTATCTAATTATAGAAATTCAAATTTAAACAAGCAATGAAAAGATTACTAAAAAGGGTTTAGATTCAGATGTTAATGGATATTTGACATTATAATTTCACCCACATATCATATCACATCATAGGAACACGAAATTTAAACAGACTAAGAACTTATTTTAAAGGAAAGGTATGTGTTGCACTTCACCTCCCGGAGTAAGAGCAACGATCACAACTCAAAACTAGATTCTCATGCATAATTTTTGTTTTAGATCACAATCTGTTCCTCAACTCTATAGTCTCCACTCTCTTGGCAGAAGAAGAGTTTCCAAGAAGAGCACCTCCATACATTCCTACCTATCTTCTCAGATTTAGCAAGAAAGCAGAACACATGCATATAAAGTTCCCAGCAGTACATGCAAGAGATGATAAAACTGGTACTCTCATGGTAGAAAAACAAGCAACATAGTATTTAGTATGAAATTAACTTGTTCCATACATGCTATGACATGGGAGCTACTCTCCCATGCCCAAGAAAAGGAGTTTACTCGTCCATGATCATGTTTTGTAGAATTGTTACTAAATTTCAGAATCTAGCATGATCTAGAGGAAGAAAAAAAAGAAGATCCAAAGATGTAACCACAAGAAGGTAGAATTCTAGCTTGGGGACAAAATTCTACTCCTCCATCTACTTGAAGACGAACAAACTCCTCTCCCGAGAAGCTACATGAAGTGGAGAAGCAATGTTGCACCCTTAGAGAAGACAATGGAGAAGAAGAGAAGAAGATTTGGGCTCCTTTAGCAAGAAAACGCCTCTTTTCTCCTCAAAATTGCGCTCCTCTGCTCTAGACTTGTTCTGGGATGAGAGAACTTTGAATTATGACCGTGGATAACCACCCATTAAGTTCCCTCCTCATTTTAAATAAAGATTCGTAATTTTAAAAATCCTGAAACTGACAGCGACACGATGTGTGTTTCAAGTGCACGCTGTGAAAGGCCTCTGGCAGTTGCTCCAGAATGCACTACGCACGGCGTGCGTTGAAGTAATGCACGCTGTGCGACTTTCTAGAAATTTGATCTACTTGACGCTCCCATGTGCATGTCATGTTGTTGAAAACATGTCGTGCGTTTGGCTTATTCTGCACCTTTTGGAAACTCGCACGCCATGTTCAAGGATGAACATGTCGTGCGTTTGTCAGTCTGGGTGAATTGAAAGTTCTTCTGAAATCTTGTAATTCATGCCTTTATCATGCACGCCGTGCATTCTACTGTTTCGGCAGAATTAAACTCTGCAATTTAGTCTTTTTGGTATGAATCTACAATACATGTTATGTGATTAGTAAATAGCAAAAAGATGGCAAGAGTAATATGAAAAGAGGCTAAGTGATATCAAAATGAACCAAATTTGTATGTGATAATATGTGAAAAGATGATGTGGAAAATACACAACAAATCTCCCTAAGCTTGAACTATTTCTTGTCCTCAAGCAACCATGTACATAGCATTTGTGATTGTTATCTTCTTAATTTAGACATCTAAGATAGAGAAATTTTGTTCAGCAATGGTGGTTCCAAATCAAGCGAGATAATCACCTAGACAACACTAAATAGAATTTGGATAATGGAGCCAAATAATTAGTGGATGTACATTACAAAATTTTCAGTTTGTATGAATAGAAGATGATGAAATCAGTGCTAACAATAACAAACTTAGTTGTACTCTTTTTTCTCAAAGGATATGATGATGAAAATTTTTGGGTTTCCGGAACTTGGCTGCTAATTTAGGCTTATGCTCACGTGGAATGTTGGTTGGGTGTTGCTTTTACCCTCGTTTGATTTTTCATACCACCTAACGATCATTGCTAGATCGGACTCACACTAGGCTCACATGATATGTGGGTTGTTTGCCATCTTTTATTTGGGTAAAAGTAAACAGAGGATAGCACAAGTATGGTACAACACCAAAGAGTCAACAAGAGTGTTAAGATTAGCAAGATTTTGATCATTCTTTTGAAAAAAAAATTCACTGAAAAGTTGAATGTAAATGCACTAAGAGTTTGGTAAAAGTATCTCGTATTCTAGTAAGTGTTGCAAAGTTGATTTATTCACACAAATGTGGAACCATTACATGTATTGAGAAATCAAAGATATAAAAATTGAGATTTAAAACAACAAACACAAACAAGAACGTCTAAATGGGGATTTTCCTTTTTTCATTTGAATCATGCATGCTTTTGAAAATCTTTTCATATAGCCATAAGAAATACAAAGGATAAGATAGATCAAGAATGGTGCTCATGCTAACATGGTAGCCTCCATTCATATTAAGATTGCCATCAAAGGAAACAGAACAAAGAACACAAAGGAATGAAAAACTGACACAACTGACTCTAACAAAAGGAAATACAAAATGAAAACTACAATTATGGGCCGGTTGTGGCACCAAAAACTTGTTGGCGATTTATGCTAATGAGTTTCAATCCTAAGAAGAATCGTTTACTCAACTTTACCAATCTTCACAAGTATACAGAAGTATTCATAGTCGAGGTCGAACACAAGGAGCTTTGGTAATTAATCAAACACAACAACACTAAAGTTCAACAATCTAGATCGGTTTAAAAAAAATGATGGTGATGTTTATCTAATTATAGAAATTCAAATTTAAACAAGCAATGAAAAGATTACTAAAAAGGGTTTAGATTCAGATGTTAATGGATCTTAGACATTAGAATTTCACCCACATATCATAGCACATAATAGGAATACGAAATTTAAACATACTAAGAACTTGTTTTAAAGGAAAGGTATGTGTTTCACTTCACCTCCCAGTGTAAGAGCAACGATCACAACTCAAAACCACATTCTCATGCATAATTTTCATTTTAAATCACAACCTATTCCTCAACTATATAATCTCCACTCTCATAGTAGAAGAAGAGTTACCAAGAAGAGCACCTCCATACATTCCTACCTATCTTCTCAGATTTAGCAAGAAAGCAGAACACATGCATATAAAGTGGGGAGCAATACATGCAAGAGATGATAAAATCGGTACTCTCATGGTAGAAAAACAAGAAACATAGTTTTTAGTAGGAAATTAACTTATTCCATACATTCTATGGCATGGGAGCTACTCTCCCATGCCCAAGAAAAGGAGTTTACTCGTCCATAATCATGTTTTGCAAAATTGTTACAGAATTTCATAATCTAGCATGATCTAGAGGAAGAAAAGTAAGGAGATCCAAAGATGTAACCACAAGAAGGTAGAATTCCGACTTGGGGATGAAATTCTACTCCTCCAGCTGCTTCAAGACAAACAAACTCCTCTACTGAGAAGCTGTGTAAAGTGGAGAAGCTCTGTTGCACCGTTGGAAAACACAATGGAAAAGAAGAGAAGAAGATTTGGGCTCCTTTGGCAAGAAACCACCTTTTTTCTCCTCAAAATCACCCTCCTCTACTCTAGACTTGATCTGGGATGAGAGAACTTTGAATTATGATCGTGGATAACCGCCCATTAAGTTCCCTCCTCATTTTAAACAAAGAGTCATAATTTTAAAAAATCCTGAAACTAACAGCGACATGGCGTGTGTTTCAAGTGCACGCAGTGCAAAGCCTCCGGCAGGCGCTCCAGAATGCACTACGCACGGCGTGTGATGAAGCAATGCACACCGTGTGAATTTCTAGAAACTTTGATCTGCTTGACGCTCCCAGGTGCACGCCGTGTTGTCGAAAACACGTCATGCATTTGGCTTATTGTGCACTTTCTGGAAACTCGCACGCCGTGTTCAAGGATGAACACGTCGTGCGTTTGTCAGTCTGGGTGAATTGAAAGTTCTTCTAAAATCTTAAACGTCATGCCTTTATCACGTACATCGTGCATTCTGCTGTTTCAGCAGAATTAAACTCTGCAATTCAGTCTTTTTGGAATGAATCTGCAATACATGTTATGCGATAAGTAAATAGCAAAAAGATGACAAGAGTAATATGAAAAGAGGCTAAGTGATATCAAAATAAACCAAATTTGTGTGTGATAACATGTGAAAAGATGATGTGGAAAATACACAACCAATCTCCCTAAGCTTGAACTATTGCTTGTCCTCAAGCAAAAAGAACTGGGCTAAAATGAGGGTGAAAGAATATTCAAACTCATGCATGGATTAAATGGAAAGAAGATATGCAATCAGCTCAACCAAGCATGTGCATAGCATTTGTGTTCATTGTTATCTTCTCAATTTAGACATCTAAGATAGAGAAATTTAGTTCAGCAATGGTGGTTCCAAATCAAGTGAGATAATCAACTAGACAACACTAAATAGAATTTGGATAATTGAGCCAAACAATTAGTAGATGTACATTACAAATTTTTTAGTTAGTATGGATATAAGATGATGAAATTAGTGCTAACAATAACAAACTTAGTTGTACTCTTTTTTCTCAAAGGATATGATGATGGAAATTTTTGAGTTTCCAGCACTCGACTGCTAATTTAGGCTTATGCTCACGTGGAATGCTGGTTGGGTTGTTGCTTTTACCCTCTTTTAATGTTTCATACCACCTAACCATCGTTGCCAGATCAGACTCACACTAGGCTAGCATGATATGTGGGCTGTTTGCCATATTTTATTGGGTAAAGGTAAACAAAGGATAGCGCAAGTATGGTACAACACCAAAGAGTCAACAAGAGTGTTAAGATTAGCAAGATTTTGATCATTCTTTTGAAAAAATTTCACTGAAAAGTTCATTGTAAATGCACTAAGAGGTTGGCAAAAGTATCTCGTATTCTAGTAAGTGTTGCAAAGTTGATTTATTCGCAAAAATGTGGAACCTAGTAAGTGTTGCAAAGTTGATTTATTCGCAAAAATGTGGAACCATTACATGTATTGAGAAATCAAAGATGTAAAAATTGAGATTTCAAACCACAAACACAAACAAGATCGTATACATGGGGATTTTCCTTTTTTCATTTGAATCATGCATGCTTTTGAAAATCTTTTCATATAGCCATCAGAAATACAAAGGACAAGATAGATCAAGCATGGTGTTGATTCTAACATGGTAGCCTCCATTCATATTAAGATTGCCATCAAAGGAAACAGAACATAGAACACAAAGGAATGAAAAACTGACACAACTAACTCTAACAAAAGGAAATGCAAAATGAAAACTACAATTACGGGTCAGTTGTGACGCCAAAAACTTGTTGGCTATTTACGCTAACGAGTTTCAATCTTAAGAAGGACCGTTTACTCAACTTAACCAATCTTCGCAAGTATATGGAGGTATTCGTAGTCGAGGTAGAACACAAGGAGCTTTGGTAATTAATCAAATGCAACAACATTAAAGTTCAACAATCTAGATCAGTTTAAAAAAAGGATGGTGATGTTTATCTAATTATAGAAATTCAGATTTAAACAAGCAATGAAAAGATTACTAAAAAGGGTTTAGATTCAGATGTTAATGGATCTTGGACATTAGAATTTCACCCACATATCATAGCACATCATAGGAACACGAAATTTAAACATAAGAAGAACTTGTTTTAAAGGAAATGTATGTGTTGCATTTCACCTCCCGGTGTAAGAGCAATGATCACAACTCAAAACCACATTCTCATGCACAATTTTCGTTTTAGATCACAACTTGTTCCTCAACTCTATAATCTCCACTCTTGTGGTAGAAGAAGAGTTGCCAAGAAGAGCACCTCCGTACATTCCTACCTATCTTCTCAGATTTAGCAAGAAAGCATAACACATGCATATAAAGTGGCCAGCAATACATGCAAGAGATGATAAAATCGGTACTCTTATGGTATAAAAACAAACAACATAGTATTTTGTACGAAATTAACTTGTTCCATACTTGCTATGACATGGGAGCTACTCTTCCATGCCCAAGAAAAGGAGTTTACTCGTCCATAATCATGTTTTGTAGAATTGTTATAGAATTTCAGAATCTAGCATGATCTAGAGGAAGAAAAGTAAGGAGATCCAAAGATGTAACCACAAGAAGGTAGAATTCCAGATTGGGGATGAAATTCTACTCCTCCAACTGCTTCAAGATGAACAAACTCCTCTCTTAAGAAGCTGCGTGATGTCGAGAAGCTCTGTTGCACCCTTGGATAAGACAATGGAGAAGAAGAGAAGAAGATTTGGGCTCCTTTGGCAAGAAACCACCTCTTTTCTCCTCAAAATTGCCCTCCTCTGCTCTAGACTTGCTCTGGGATGAGAAAACTTTGAATTATGACCATGGATAACCGTCCATTAAGTTCCCTCCTCATTTTAAACAAAGAGTCATAATTTTTAAAATCCTGAAACTGACAGCGACACGGCGTGTGTTTCAAGTGCATGCCGTGCAAGGCCTCCGGTAGTTGCTCCAGAATACATTGCACACGGCGTGCACTGAAGTAATGCATGTCGTGCGACTTTCCAGAAACTTTGATCTCCTTGACTCTCCCAGGCACGTTGTGTTGTCGAAAACACGTCGTGTGTTTGGCTTATTCTGCACTTTCTAGAAACTCACACATTGTGTTCAAGGATGAACCCGCCGTGCGTTTGTTAGTCTGGGTGAATTGAAAGCTCTTCTGAAATCTTGCACGTCGTGCCTTTATCATGCACGGCATGCATTCTGCTATTTCAGCAAAATTAAACTCTGCAATTCAGTCTTTTTGGAATGAATCTGCAATACATGTTATGCGATAAGTAAATAGTAAAAAGATGGCAAGAGTAATATGAAAAGAGGCTAAGTGATATCAAAATGAACCAAATTTGTGTGTGATAACATGTGAAAGGATGATGTGGAAAATACACAAAAAATCCCCCTAAGCTTAAACTATTGCTTGTCCTCAAGCAAAAAGAACAGGGCTAAAATGAGGGTGAAAGAATATTCAAACTCATGCATGGATTAACTGGAAAGAAGATATGCAATCAACTCAACCAACCATGTACATAGTGTTTGTGTTCATTGTTATCTTCTCAATTTAGACATCTAAGATAAAGAAATTTAGTTCAGCAATGGTGGTTCCAAATCAAGCAAGATAATCATCTAGACAACACTAAATAGAATTTGGATAATTGAGCCAAACAATTAGTAGATGTACATTACAAATTTTTCAGTTAGTATGGATATAAGATGATGAAATTAGTGCTAACAATAACAAACTTAGTTGTACTCCTTTTTCTCAAAGGATATGATGATGCAAAATTTTTGGGTTTTCGGCACTCAGCTGCTAATTTAGGCTTATACTCACGTGGAATGTCAGTTGGGGTGTTGCTTTTACCCTCTTTTGATTTTTCATACCACCTAACCATCATTTCCAGATCGGAATCACACTATGCTAGCATGATATGTGGGTTTTTTTCCATCTTTTATTGGGTAAAGGTAAACAAAGGATAGCGCAAGTATGGTACAACACCAAAGAGTCAACAAGAGTGTTAAGATTAGCAAGATTTTGATCATTCTTTTGAAAAAATTTCACTGAAAAGTTGATTGTAAATGCAATAAGAGTTCGACAAAAGTATCTCGTATTCTAGTAAGCGTTGCAAAGTTGATTTATTCGCAAAAATTTGAAACCATTACATGTATTGAGAAATCAAAGATGTAAAAATTGAGATTTCAAACCACAAACACAAACAAGATTTTGTACATGGGGATTTTCCTTTTTTCATTTGAATCATGCATGCTTTTGAAAATCTTTTCATATAGCCATAAGAAATATAAAGGACAAGATAGATCAAGCATGGTGTTCATTTTAACATGGTAGCCTCCATTCATATTAAGATTGCCATAAAAGGAAACAGAACATTGAACACAAAGGAATGAAAAACTGACACAACTGATTCTAACAAAAGGAAATGCAAAATGAAAACTACAATTATGGGCCGGTTGTGCCCCCCCAAGCTTGAAATCAGCAGTGTCCTCACTGCATCAAACAAACTCACGGAGTTCACAACCGGATACCTGTAATGGATCAAATATCAAAAAGGGGGGCCACCGCCCTCCTTATCAGGGAAAAACTGGCTGACGAGATTTGGAATGTCCATCGGTTGGTCTGTATAGTCATGTTGCTGGAGAAACTAGTGCTCTTGTATAAACTCAGGCTGTTGTGGTGGTGGTGACTGATACGGAAGTGGGACAGAGTAATGGACCTGAGATATATGCCAAGAGTCCATCTAGTGGACCATGTCGTGCATCGTAGTGTATTGTATGCCCATCTGGTCCAAACGGCTGTCGATGTGGTCAAACCACTGCTAAACATATCCATAAAGATGTCGGACATGGGGAATCACCCAAGCATACTCCGCCTGAGTACTAGTGGAGGGTGGAAGTGGTGTTGTGGTTGTAGCGATAGCTGGTGCTGCTGTAGAACTGTTGGTGCGATGGGTGGCTGCCTCCTCTTCTTCCTCGGGCTGTAACTCAACCTTCCAGTTTGCTTTGTTGCTAAGGTCATTGCGGGCTGCATCAGGTACTTCTATGAACGTTTCTTTTTTAGAAAAACCTTCAACTTTCTAGTGCTATCACCATGCCTTGATATCAGGCCACAAGCAATAAGATAATTGATGTTTACAAGGTTTTTCCCCGGTGCAGGTTCTAAATTGGTCACGTCTAGCCCTAGATGCATATCAAGTATAGTGAGCATTCCACCACACATGATATCACCCGCCTCTCTCTGCTTCTTCTTCTTGGCTTCTATAAGTTTATTGACAATGTAGTAACCTGAACTGATTTGCTCATTCTTGACCATGCACCATAAGAAGAAAAGGTCAGTTTTGCCCACGACTCCTTGAGTTTCATTTTTGGCAAAAGGACCGGTGCTTAGAAGGCGATGCACAACTCTGAAAATCGGGTTATGGAGCGAAGAAGCTTGTGCTTGCCTAGCCTTGTGCATCTTTTCATTGGTGATTTCAGAAAAAAAAAAGTATCACTATGGAAAGCGGGTGGATATTCAGTATAGCCTCCATAGTTGCACCCACGCAAAGTACAAAACCGATGAAGATCCATAGAAAAACACTTGTTTAGAAGACAAAAACTGATCTTCAGATACGTCTCATGGCGGTTTTGGGGGTCATCTTCCGCCTTAAAGGTATTTAAAAACTTGTAAACAAGGCGAGGGTAGGTCTTTGCAACTCTAGTGCAGACTAGATGAAGACCTAAGAATCGAAGATACCCCATTACCTCATTCTTGAAGCCAAGTTTGTCTAGAGTTTCTTCACAAATGTAGCAGGAAGGTAATACCCACCTAGTGATGAGGAATTAATAATATGCATCCTCCTCAGGTGTGACTCAGAATTGGGTGGAGCGCACAAAAGCTACTACCTCAGAAGGTGTCGTGGAATAGGAAGCACCACCATGACGTCTGCCCGAACCCCTCTTGATTGGTGTCATAGTTTCCGGTAGGAGTGCACGGTGTGTAGATCTTGACTACGACGTGCACCTGGAAGGTATTTCTTCTCCCCTGAAACCAAAATGCACGGTGTGTATTATGGATGCATGTCGTGCACCTGGGGATCTTCTGCAGACTAAAATCAGTGCAGAGAAGTGAAGTTTTAGGGGAAGTTAGGGCGTTCCGGCGTTGACGGCTCTATCGTGGTCGCTGAGGTCGATGATGGAGGGTTGGTTGGCAGCTTCTTGGCAGTTCCGTGAGTTGTTGTCGAGGTCGCGCTGTCGGTGTTGCTTGGTGGCAGCACTACTCGGTGGTTCTAGGGCGCGCGAGGTGTTGCTTAGGGCGGTGTCGAGTTGGGAATGCTAGGCGGTGCACGACTGCTTTGGATGGCGGCATGTACAGTTTGCAGATGGCGCACGGCTAGAAGAAGGAGGAAATGGTTTGTGTGAGTGCACGGCTGAGTTGGGGAAGAAGGAGGCAATGCACGGATGCTAGGGTTTTTTTTCTTTCTCTTACACGACCTATTTCTCAAGTGGGAGTGAGAAGTTAGGTCGTGCACTCCCCTTTTTGACCAAACTTTATGAAAAAAGACATGGCATGCATATGACATGCACGACGTGTTCCTCTTTAATTTCCTCTTTTCAAACTACCTTTTACACCCAGATGCACGACATGTATTAGGTATGCACGACATGTTCTACTTTGAATTCTCTTTTTAGATGTACCTTTTCACCTAGGTGCAAGACTTGTATCCATAAATGCACTCTATGTGAGTTTCCAAAAACCTTTGTTGCTCATGTGAAAAATAGATGCACGGCATGCATGATATAAATGCACATAGTGCGAGTTTCCAGAAAGTTTTGCTACTCAGTTGAAAAATAGATGCACGACGTGCAGTTGGTAAATGCACGTCGTGTGAGATTCCATAAATTGTTGTTGCTCATTTGAGTGATAAGTTCACGGCGAGTACGAAAATATGCACACTGTGTAACATTCCAAAAACTTCATTTGCGAGCTGAACATGGCGTGTTGTTGAGAAACACGGCGTGTACCTGGATATGTAGTCTGATTTCAGTAGCTATTCTTATGGGCTGCACGTCGTGTCAAATAAAGACATGTCGTGTCAAATAAAGACACGCTGTGCATTTTGGAATTTCTGCAGAAAATAGCAGTCAGTCAACACAAAATAATGATAGATGTGGTGACATCTATGTCTAAATTATTACATTTATCCATGAAAAGCTTATTGACGAAATTAAACAGTGTTTTGACTCAAAGAACTTAAAAGAAATCTATCCTACTGTGGGGTCAACTCCCACGAGGTCCTCCATTTAGAGTCCAGAGTAAGACTCTTCAATTCTTTGTTCAAGCATCTTGGAGGGAGCAAGAGGCTCCCTTGTCTACTACATCACCACAAGTATATAGCTTGCAACGTTGTCCATTCACTTTGAAATTGTTGTCCTTGCCTTGGAGTTCCACAGCTCCATATGGAAAGATCTTTAACACAATAAATGATATTTACCACTTTGATTTCAACATCCCGGGAAATAACTTTAGTCTAGAGTTAAATAGCAAAACTTTATCTCCTTCTTGGAAGTCCTTCCTACGAATCCTCTTGTCATGCCAAGCCTTTGTCCTCTCTTTGTATAGCTTTGCATTCTCATAAGCATCAACGCGGAGTTCCTCAAGTTCTTGCAGCTGCAAAAGGCGCTTCTCTCCTACCTTATTCATGTCAAAGTTCAAGAATTTGATGGCCCACAAAGCACGGTGTTCTAACTCCAGCGGAAGGTGACGTGATTTGCCATAGATCTACTTGAATGGAGTAGTTCCTATGATTGTCTTGTAGGCTGTGTGCCACGCCCGTAATGCATCATCTATCTTTAAAGCCCAATCTTTTCTTGAACTAGAAACAGTCTTTTCAAGGACGTTCTTCATCTGCCTGTTTGAGACCTCTACCTGCCTGGAAGTTTGGGGATGATAGGGCGTAGAGATCTTATGAGTTACGCCATATATAGAAAGAAGGTTGTTGAATTGTCTTTCAGCAAAATGTGAGCCTCCATCTGAAATTACGTCTCGAGGAACTCTAAACCGAGGAAAGATGATGTTTTGAAAAAGCTTTACTACAGATTTGGCATCTGGCGCTTGGGTTGGGATGTCCTCAACCCATTTATACACATATTAACAAGCAACAAGAATGTATTGGTAGCCACAAGATGATGGGAATGGTACCATGTAATCCACTCCCCATACATCGAATACCTCAACTTCCAAGATAGAGTTGAGGGGCATGTCATCACGGTGAGATATACCTCTAGTCCTTTGACATCTATCATAAGATTTGACAAATAGATTGACGTCCTTGAATAATGTGGGCCAATAGAAACCGGCTTGTAGTATCTTTGCAACAGTCTTCTCTCCGCCAAAATGGCCTCCATAAGGAGAGGCATGGCATTCAAAAATAATGGTAGGAATTTCCTCTTCAGTAACACATCGGCGGATCATCCCATCACTTCCATGCTTGAATAATAGCGGATCATCCCAATAGTAGAATTTTACATCATGAAAGAATTGTTGATATGACAAATCAGGTGGGAGTTGTCCGATAGCAATTAAGCTAGCAATATTTGCAAACCATGGTGCTTGAGTATATGATAACGCATACAACCTTTCAATGGGTAAATGATCTTCAATGGGCAATGGATCTCCAGCCTCCGTAGTTAATCTAGAAAGATGATCAGCAACATTATTTTTTGTACCTTTCTTATCCCGGATTTCAAGATCGAATTCTTGTAAGAGAAAAATCCAGCAAAAAAGACGGGTTTGGCATCTTTCTTGTTCAGCAAAATATTTTATGGAACCATGATCAGTGTATACTATCACCTTAGATCCCACCAGATATTTTCGTAATTTGTCAAAGGCATATACAATGGCAAGCATCTCCTTCTTGGTGGTTGTATTGTTGATCTGCGCTTCATCTAGAGTTTTGCTTGCATAATAAATGGTGTGGAGTTTCTTGTCCTTCCATTGTCCTAAAACGGCTCCCACTGCATAATCACTTGCATCACACATTAACTCAAAAGGAGAATCCCAATCCAGAGGTTGAATAATTGGGGCTGAAATGAGGGCCTACTTGAGCTTGGAAAAATTTGTGTGACAGTCATCATCAAATACAAATTTGGCATCTTTTGCAAGTAGGGAACACAACGGCTTTGCAATTTTTGAAAAGTCTTTAATAAATCTTCTATAAAAACATGCATGGCCAAGAAAGTTGCGGATGTCTTTAACTGAAGATGGAGTATACATCTTCTCAATGGCTTCAACCTTTGCCATGTCCACTTCAATACCCTTGTTAGATACATCATGTCCTAGTACTACACCAGATTGTACCATGAAATGGCACTTCTCCCAGTTTAGCACTAGGTTAACCTTTTTACAGCGGGCTAAGACTAATGACAGGTTACATAAGCATTGATCAAAGGAATCCCCATATACACTAAAATCATCCATGAAAAGTTTCATTATATTTTCAATGAAATTAGACAAAATGGCCATTATACACCGCTGAAACGTTGCGGGAGTGTTGCAAAGACCGAATGGCATGCGGTGATAAGCATATGTTCCATAAGTACAAGTGAATTTAGTTTTCTCTTGGTCGAGAGGGTAGATAGGAATCTAGAAAAACCCGGAATACTTGTCCAAGTAAAAAAAATAAGAGTGCTTAGCGAGGCGTTCAAGCATCAAATCAATAAAAGGCAAAAAAAATGATCTTTGTGAGTTGCCTTATTCAAGCATCAGTAGTCAATACACATACGTCAGCTAGTGACTATGCGTGTTTGTATCAACTCATCATTGTCTCCTTTTATGAAAGTTGCATCTCCCTTCTTAGGTACCATGTGAATGGCACTAACCCAAGGGTTGTCACTTATCAGATAAATGATTTTGGCATCCATCAATTTAAAATTTTCTTTCTGAACCACTTCGAACATGTTTTGAATTAAATGCTTAGGTGGTTCAATAGTCAGTTTAGCATCATCCTCCATATTGATTCTATGCATGCAGATGGAGGGATAAATGCCTTTCAAATCATCAATAGAATAACCAATGACATCTTTATACAAACACAATTTGGCAAGGAACTTATTTTCTTAGTCATTGGTTAACTTATCATTTATTATAATAGGGGAAGTAGAATTAGAGTCAAGAAATGCATACCTAAGACCAGGTGGAAGGGCTTTAAGTTCTACCTTTTTTCTGACTGTACTTTCTTCAACTTTATCATCAACAAGTGGAGTGTCTTCATTGGTAGCATGTGCCTTAGCAATGGAAAATACCCCAGAATTTTCAGATCCATTATTCATACCTTCATCATCATCAAAGTAATTCAATATCAAGTCAGTAACATCACAATCTTCTTGTACAACAGAATCAATAGAATCCATAAAACTGATGTCTTCTACACGAGATGGTGCTTTCATAGAATATACAGAGAATTCCATGGCTTCCTTGCCAACTCGGAGTGTGAGTTTACCTTCATGAACATCAACCAGGAATCCAGCAGTTCTAAAAAAAAGGCCTCCCAGAAAGAATGGGGCTTGAAGGAACCTCTACCATATCTAGCACTACAAAATCACAAGGGATATAGAGTTTACCAATTTGCACTAGCACATCCTCCACAATACCTTTTGGGTATTTGATAGAATGATCGGCCAGCTCAATGGCCATCTTTGTAGGCTTTAGATCTCCAAGATCTAGTTCTTGCCACAGAGTAGACGGGATAAGACTGATAATAGCACCAAGGTCTACTAGACCTTTGTCAAAAGTGGTGTCATTGATCTTGCATGGTAGTGTGAAGGCTCCCAAGTCATCTAACTTCTCAGGTTGTCGATTCTAAATGATAGAATTGATTCTTTCAGAAAGCATCACGGTCTCTACTTGGCCTATCTTCCTCCTTTTTGTAAGAATGTCCTTTAGGAACTTGGCAATAACTTCATCTATTGGAAGGTTGACATGAAGTTTATTCAGAATGTCCATAAACTTTGAGTCCTCCTTCGTGTTTGCAAGTCTTTGCGCATTTACCTTAAAAGAAGGTGGTACCTCAGTTGTACCTTTACCTTTATCTTCTGTAGGAGTGTCAAGCTTTTCGTCATTGATGATTTCTGCATTCTTCTCCTTGGTTGAGGAAGATATCTGGATTTCAGCTCCACTTCTCAAGGTGATGACGTTAGCTTGCTACCTTGGGTTCACTTCCGGTTGGCTTGGAAGAGAACCGGATTGTGGACTCCTTTGTTGTGCTATAGATTGCTGTGCTATTTGGTTCTCCAACATCTTGGTATGAGTGGAAATGCCACTCACTTTGGTGGAAAGTTTGGCAATAGTGTCTTTCAATAGCTTATTATTCCCCCAGAACTCTTCATTTTGATGCATTGGTGTAGAAACAAATCTCTCCATCATGGCTTCCAAAGAAGAGCTTTGGGGTTGTTGTCGCTGTTGATAACCCCTATTGTTGAAACCCAGTGGATTCCCTTGTCGGTTTTTGTTGTTGTTGTCCTTGTTGGAAGTTCTGAGCATTACTTGTGCTTTGGTAGGAGAAATTAGGATGATCTCTCCATCCCGGATTGTATGTGTTGGAATAGGGATTATACTGCTTGTTCCCTTGCATTCCAATGGCATTGACCTGTTTAAAGTTCCCTTCAATTGCATTAGGAGCAAAGCATGAAGAAGAAGTATGTCCTACATTTCCACAAGCTTCACATATAACTTCAGCTGATTGGATTTGCAAAGTGGTCATCTTCTCGAACTTTTGTGTAAGAACATCGAGTTTGGAAGCAATAAGATCAACAACATCAATAGTATGTTTCCCTCCTTGCTTCTCAGTTGAAGAACTAGTTGTAGAGACTGATTTTGCTCCTCTATCTGATCCCCATTGGCAGTGATTAAGCGATATATCTTCAATAATATCATAAGCCTCCCTATAAGACTTAGTCATCAATGCGCCATTAGCTGTGACATCCAATGTCAATCGGGTCTTGTAGAACAGTCCATTATAGAAAGTTTGAAGCAGCAGCCAGTTGGTTAAACCATGGTGCGGGCAAAGGTGTTGAAGATCCTTAAACCGTTCCCATGCGTCATATAGAATTTCTCCATCATTTTGAGAGAAATTGGTGAGATGATTTCTTAATTGGGATGCCTTGCTAGGTGGGAAGTACTTTGCAAGGAATGCATTTAGGAGTTGGTCCCAACTTTTAATTGACTTCTTTAGAAGAGACAAAAGACACACCTTGGCTCTATCTCTTAGGGTGAAGGGAAATAGCATAAGTCTAATTCCATCGGCAGATACTCCATTGATTCAGAAAGTATTCAGATACTCCACAAACTCTGTAACATGAAGACTTGGATCCTCATTGGTTGTACCTCCAAAGAGAATCTGTTGTATCATTTGCATCATAGAAGGAGCAATAGAGAAATTGTTCACTTCTACTGCAGGAAGGTCAATGGCCCCACAAATGTTTGTGGAGACTAGCATTACGAAATCCTTCAAAGGACGGTCGTCCTCCATGGTTGGATCACTTGGTGTGGCTTCCTTAAAGGGTGAAGAATATGGCAATGGTGATGATGGTGGAGTACCTCCTAGAAGCGGTGACTCTACTCTCCTTGCTCTTCTTAAGCTTGAAAGAGTATGCTCGATTTCAAGGTCTAACAATGCGGATGTTTGAAGACCCCTTTGTGAG
The DNA here is from genome assembly GCA_963693085.1 of Alisma plantago-aquatica. NCBI lineage: Eukaryota > Viridiplantae > Streptophyta > Magnoliopsida > Alismatales > Alismataceae > Alisma > Alisma plantago-aquatica. The sequence continues at coordinate 1,251,861,717 of OY856412.1, forward strand.
CGACGCATACAACCTAAAAATTAGCAATAGGAATTGAGAACACAACTAAATGGTACAAGAAAATTTGGAAAATGGAAATGATGATCTAGTCTCGAATACTAATTAGCACTTATTACTTCAATTAAATTTACCGTAGCTCCCCGACAACAGTGCCAAAAACTTGTTAGCTAATTACGCTAACGTGTTTCAATCCAAAGAAGGATCGTTACTCAACTTAACCAATATTTGCAAGTATACAGAGGTAGTCGTAGTCGAGGTCAAATACAAGGACCTTTGGTAATTAATCAAATGCAAAAGCACTAAAGTTCAACAATCTAGATCAGTTTAAAAAAAGGATGGTGATGTTTATCTAATTATAGAAATTCAGATTTAAACAAGCAATGAAAAGATTACTAAAAAGGGTTTAGATTCAGATGTTAATGGATATTGGACATTAGAATTTCACCCACATATCATAGCACATCATAGGAACACGAAATTTAAACATACTAAGAACTTATTTTAAAGGAAAGGTATGTGTTGCACTTCACCTCCCAGTGTAAGAGCAACGATCACAACTCAAAACCACATTCTCATGCATAATTTTCATTTTAGATCACAACCTGTTCCTCAACTCTATAATCTCCACTCTCATGGTAGAAGAAGAGTTGCCAATAAAAGCACCTCCATACATTACTACATATCTTCTCAAATTTAGCAAGAAAGCAGAACACATGCATATAAAGTGGCCAGTAATACATGCAAGAGATGATAAAACTGGTACTCTCATGGTAGAAAAATAAGCAACATAGTATTTAGTATGAAATTAACTTGTTCCATACATGCTATGACATGGGAGCTACTCTCCCATGCCTAAGAAAAGTACTTTACTCGTCCATAATCATGTTTTGTAGAATTGTTACAGAATTTCAAAATCTAGCATGATCTAGAGGAAGAAAAGCAGAGAGATCCAAAGATGTAACCACAAGAATGTAGAATTCTAGCTTGGGGACAAAATTCTACTCCTCCAGTTGCTTCAAGACAAACAAACTCCTCTCCCGAGAAGTTGCGTGAAGTGGAGAAGCTCTGATGTACCCTTAGAGAAGACAATGGAGAAGAAGAGAAGAAGATTTGGGCTGCTTTGGAAAGAAACCACCTCTTTTCTCCTCAAAATCACCCTCCTCTTCTCTAGACTTGCTCTGGGATGAGATAATTTTGAATTATGACCGTGGATAACCGCCCATTAAGTTCTCTCCTCATTTTAAATAAAGAGTCATAATTTTAAAAATCCTGAAACTGACAGTGACACGTGTGCATGGCCTCCGGCAGTTGCTCCAGAATGCACTGCGCATGGTGTGCGCTGAAGTAATACACACTGTGCGACTTTCCAGAAACTTTGATCTGCTTGACGCTCCCAGGTACACACCATGTTGTCAAAAACACGCCGTACGTTTGGCTTATTCTGCACTTTCTAGAAACTTTCACGTCGTGTTCAAGGATGAACACGGCGTGCGTTTGTCAGTCTAGGTGAATTGAAAGTTCTTCTGAAATCTCCTTGAACACGACGTTCATTTGTCAGTCTGGGTGAATTGAAAGTTCTTCTGAAATCTTGCACATCATGCCTTTATCATGCATGCCATGCATTCTGCTATTTTGGAGAATTAAACTCTGTAATTCAGTCTTTTTGGAATGAATTTTCAATACATGTTATGTGATAAGTAAATAGCAAAAAGATGGCAAGAGTAATATGAAAATAGGCTAAGTGATATCAAAATGAACCAAATTTGTGTGTGATAACATGTATAAAGATGATGTGGAAAATACACAACAACGACCCCCGAAACGACCGTGCCGAGGAAAAGGATCATCTGTACATGTCTTTCCTGCGACAACAACCTCAACCACAACTGTTACACCTGCATCCCACGATTACCACTAATCATGAGATTATGGCATAAGTTTGATGATTATACTTAATACAAAGTTCACTCCCTTACCTTTCTTTTTTTTCTTCCTTGATTTCATTTCAAACTCTTTGTTTTCTCACATTCAATCACATAAACAAACTTTACAAGAGAATTTAACTTTTATTACTCTAATATGATCTCAACATTAATGATACACATCCATACATTCATTCTATTTCTCACACTTCCATGTACATACGACATGACAATCAGATACATTCTCTCTTATCAAGGAAACAAAGATACAAAACATCATTTACAACTCTCTCACATATATACAAGGACCTAGAGTGATAGGGACCGACTGAACTTAACTGATCTCATACTTAACTCATGTGGTAGATCTACTCTGATGCATTGACCTTCTTCAAGTCCACGTGGTTTCCCTAAAAATTGTGAGTAGAGGGGTGAGCCTACTCTCTCAGTGAATGAGTACTTCAAAGAAACAGTCTAAAGCACTGATATAATTACAAATATACTTTTGAGAAACTGATATCAATTATAATAGTAGTAAGCTTTAAAGAGATTAATCATTCACAATAATAAATATGGCAGGATATTCTAGATATCTACAAGAGTGAATCAATATATAAACATGCTTGATTGATCATAAAGTGGACTAATAATTCAAAAACATACAATGAATAATTGAATAACTGTACACACTTGTTTAACCTCTCATTCATCTTATTATGCCATGAACCCACATGAGGTGTACCACAACATGCGAAAGAATCACAGTAAGCTACGATCTCACTGTACAAGCGTTAGAAGCATGCCCGGGTTCCTAAGCCTATCTCTTGAGTAAGACCCCGTCTGCAGCGAGCCTCAGCACGTCTGCCTCTCAGCAACTAATGGGAGCAGTCAGATATCTCAGACTCCACCTCTCAACCTGGGTACTCAGGTGGTGAGTCAAAGCCCTCAAGCTTATTGTGCATTAGTGGACCTACTAACCACTGATCACTCAAAATGTAACATAGGTACCACCAGAATCCCTAGTTGGTGTTGTGTACCACACACCTATAAGGAGTCTGCCCTACTGGTCAAGACCCCCGCACCCTACTAGTGCGCTCCAGCTTACCTCGATCTGGACTACCTCCAATCAGGAAGTCATTTCCTCCTCACAGCACAGGCCTCATCCTGTAAGGATTCTATAGTGTTCACGGCATCTACATGTCTAATTCACTCTTTAAATTCACAATTCAATCATCACATCAACATACATTAGTTTAGCTTTGTAAACCGTTCATTTCATAAACTATCTGATAACATTTACCACAAATGAACTATTAAGCATAGCCACATCTCATACTGCAAAACATTGATATCACAATACTTGATTCACTGAACACCCTATCATTAGGGTTTTATTTACCTCATTCACTTATCACATAACTCGCATAAGGATTGAATACATCATAACATCATTAAATAAGAATTGCTCTCAGTAGTTCACATATAATTGAATATATATATATATATATATATATATATATATATATATATATATATATATATATATGAAACCCTATAATGAAGTGAACTAGGGTTTCCATGCCATTTACTAAAACGTCATACATCAAGAATAACATTGAATCAAGATGTCTATTTGCAAACCTCCAACTTTTCATTCATTTAGGGTTTCACCCTCCTTACTGATATATTAAGAAAACATTGATATCAATGAATGAAATCTAAGATCTTATCTGACATATATGTAATACACATATAAATAAAACAATCATTCGTAACCAAGGAGATTCAACTAGGCAAACTTCTTTATTCAATTATACAACAATTTCAGTCATAGTTGAAAATCTTAGATTTCAGTATATGCATGTAACCTTTACAATTACTTTAAGAATTCTCATTTAGATGGATTGCAATCATTTCTAATGTGATTTCATAATCTGAATTTCATCACGATAGAGAAATAATTCCATTTTGTATCATCTAACAAAAAGCTAGATCAAAAAGATCATTTACGATTTGTACTTGCATACTAAGTAATTGAAAATTATTGATGATTTAACTCATTTTTGTGCAATCTACTATTTAAAGTAAGTGCCCACTCACCCTAAGGTGTGAAAATACCTTTAAAACGTAGCACATTTCTGAAACTCTCGAATCCATATCAGATCTCTAGCAAAATTAGCAGTTTCTTCTTCCTTTCAACCTCGAACGAGGTATGTTGTAGGTATAAGATGAAGGTCAGAGGTCAACCCAAACTTCAAAATCACTGGATCAAAGGTTTCAAGCAAGGGGAAATGAGGAGGAGGAAGAATCAATGGTTAAAACTACTTACCAAGTCAAATCTATAGAAACTCTTTTAGAATTTTGTCGTTCTTCACATTCTTTCCCAAAAATTACCCCATAAATCACCTTTCAAGTCACCCACTTATATAGGAAGTTGTCTGGGATGATATATGATCATATTTCAGTTCCAACACACTTTGTTTCATTGAAAATGGATAAGTATAGCTCGAGATATGATCGTTTTACGATTAGTTGTCCTAGGCAGCGTCGGTCGCGGTCGCGGTGTCGACGCAGTGTCGGTCATGGTCGTGGTCGTGGTGTCGACACAACATCAGTTGTGGTCGTGGTGTCGACATAGAATCAGTTGCGGTCGCGGTTGCAGTGTCGATGCAACATCGGTTGTGGTCGCGGTGTCGATGCAGTGTCGATGCAGTGTTCGTCGCGGTACTCAGTACATGTTTACTAAAAAGGGCATAACTCTCTCATTTTGACTCCGATTTAGTTCATTCTTTTTTTTTTTGGATTCATAATTAAATTCTCTACACTCCTACAATATTATTTTTATAATATTATCAAATAAAAAATTATTTATTAATTATTTCCTCCAATATCATTAACTATCTTCTTGCATACATGTATGGGTTAATGCCATATTAACTCCAACCCGGATCTTTATAGTATGCTTAAGTCATGATCATGAGTTGTCCAAATAAGTATATAAAGTTATCAAAGTTAAGACAAAGCACAACATAGAATATTACTAACAAAAGTATGCCAAGCATTAAGATTATCTTAAAACTCTAGGATTACCAGCAAAGCTAGGAATGGGTTGTAACAACAACGTCTGCCTCAACCACAATGTCTGCCTCGACCATGACATCCACCTCGACTGTGACATTCGTTTGGCCACAACCCCTGGCATGGATGTGTTGAGGAAAAGGGTCAGTTGTACCTGTCTCTCATGTGACACCTGCCTCGACCGCTATATCTACCTTGATCGTGATGTATGCCTCGACCGTGACGTCTGCCACGACCGTGACGTCCCCTTCGACTGCAACATTCGTTCAGCTGCGACCCTAGGCATGACCGTGCTGAGCCCGACACGGACGTGCCAAAACAAATGTTGTGACTGGGATAGGTGCCACGACCACTCATTACATACACTCTACCTTCACCTATAAATACCCACCCCTCGCGACCTAGAGAGGGGTTCTCAATTTTTGGAGGTTCCATATTTTGGTTCTGACCTATTTTGGTTCCCAGAGCCCCATGGGAGATTTCTAATGTCTGAAAGGGTTGAAGTGCTCATCCTACGTCTGTTCTTCCTGTTCGCTTCCATCCACCATCATTTTCCACCAACAATCACCCATATCCTACCATTCCCAACCATCTTCCACCTCCATACACCCTCCAACCTACTGTTTGGGGGCAAAATCAATGAGAAAGGAGGACAAAGAGTCCACAAGACCAATTAGGATGACCCAAAGATGAGATTTGGCCTATACGGAGGCTAAGGAGAGAGAGCCACCTCTCCTCTACGGGCTAAATTTCTTCTTCTCCTTTCTTCTACTATTCTCCTTTATTTCTATAAAATGATTTTCTTCCATCTTTGTTCGGTGCCAACTATGCTTGTCCATAGCTAGTAGATCTCCTTCTTGGCTATGTAACCCATTTTGGGCATGTTTATGTATTTTACCTTAAGCAAGTAGTTTTATTTCACATCCAGTATGTCTTCTATTCTATCTTCTCTTTCTGATTATGATTGCTAGTTTGGTTGATCTCTTTCTTGCTTGAATTTCTATTTCTGCCTATATCAAGAGATTCATTGTAAAAATATATAAGAGAAGGTAGTTTGGATCAGAATCTGAAAAGAGGACGGTTCAAGGTGATCTGTGCAGAATCGTAGACCTGGGAATGGTCGGGCCCAGCCCGACACAATCAGACCCACTACCTGGTTCTGCCCATATCACACTTGTTCCTCGCACCTCAGAACATTCTAGACCCAAGAGGGTAACTAGTATATTCTAGGGTGCTCATTTGTCATCCTTGAGAGAGGTTTTACATCATTGATGGGTTTTAGTCATGCTGCGTGAAAGTGAGTGGGATGACCCTACAAGAACAGTCGCCACAGTATGTACTATGTTTGGATGTAGGTTTCTTGCTGAGGTGTTCGTGGGTTGTCTGCGACCTAGAATAGGTGCATATACTGCCCAACTTGTGGTTACATAGCCAGGAACTCCTTCTCTCTGATTAGTAGAATCCTACAGACTCTGTTTTGTTTTGTTTTCTTTTTATTTTGTTTTACTTTGTGACAACCTGCTAGATTAGTTCTAGCTCCATACTTTATCGACTTTCAGATTGTCTTATCTGACTTAAGAGCAAGATCTTAAACATACTAAACGTCCCCACACCCTGTGTTCAACCCCATATATCTACTTCAACCCCGTAATAAAGTTGCAGGGGTATTTGAAGGTTTTGGGTTATAAATTTAAAGTCTGATCACCCTCTCGAGGCCGATCAACTATGTAAAAGGATATGTAAAATTTGGAACTCCTATCTAATGATTTTTCTAATAAGAGCTACCTATCCTAGACACTTGGTTCTGACATATGAATAGGTTTGGTATAGGTGGGGTTGGTTCATAGCTTGATTTTACGTGAGCTCTAAGTACTTGTACATTATATCCTTGTACAAGTGTATTACAAATGAGTACATATGAAAAACTCAAGCTTTTGATACAACTTTCTTGTTCGTCCTTTGCCAAGATAGTTCTTGTCACCTGAAACACTTAGATAGCACCTTAAATCCACAAGTAGGAAATGTTTGTCATCATCAAAAAAGAGAACAAACTAATATCCATTTTAGCCAACAATTTCCCACTTTTTGAAGATGGAAAACATTTCTAGTTATAAGAAAAAACATAAAATGAAATTTTGATAACTAAATGAGATTTTTCTTGAGTGGTTTTAGAATGTGTGCAAATTTACATTAGAGAGATATGGAACATATCATCCAGCTCTCAAAATAAAGTGCAACAATGAATTTATGCTAAAGTAACTCTTTGTCTAAGAGAGGGTATGAAATATGAAATCATAAAAGGAATTTACATTTTGTTATTTAATTGATTCTCCCCCCTTTTATCATCTCAAAAACTTAAAAAGTTATAAGTATAAGATGGTTTCCCCTAAATTAGAAACCCATTCTTATACACGGTAGGAAAGATATCAGAATGTCAACTTTTGCAATTAAAAAATGATGCAAAAATTGATTTCTCAATCATTTTCTAGGGAAGTTAAGCCCAAAATGATTAGAGAATCCATTAAGCACAAAAATGAGATCAAAAAAAGAATCTGTAGACAAAATGTAAGGGATGTTAAGCCCATATTGGTATAAATAAGCCATTAAGCACTATAAAACAACTTTACAGAATCTTTAAACCAAATGTCAAAGTATGTTAAGCCTTTATCGATGTAGAGACTCAATTAAGACCAAAATGATATGAAAATTATATTAAAATGGACTTTGAGCTCCCCCTAATCTCATACCAAGTAGAAAGATCTCAAACTCAAGTAAAAAATCATTCAATAAGATGGTAAGTTAAGATCCCAAACTACACGATAAATCATTTATTTCAAATGTAGAAACAAAGAAATCAAGTAAAAATTCAAATCTAAAAATCAAGTTTTATAAGATCCAAATAAATTGTGCTACCGGTAAGGTTTCACTCGAGAATAGTGTCGACTAAGAAGGATCTAGGTTGAAGTTTAGTCGACCAAAAAACATTTTGTGAAAGCACAAATCAAGAAATTAACTCCATGTTAGGTATAATACCATTTTTAAAAGACAACAAAGTACACATCCTCAAGAGGAACAATGCTTAATTTGTCTATTAATTGTTCAAAAGCAAGAGGTTATGTGAAAATATCAGCTAATTGATGTTAAATATCAATGTGATGAAGACTAATGTCATTTTTAGCAATATGATCATGAAGAAAATTATGTCGAACTTTAGTGTGTTTAACATGAGTGTGTAAAATAGGATTAAGTATTAAATTGATGGCACTAGTGTTATCCCAGAAAATTGGGATTAATGATAAAGAATATCCATAGTCATTTAACACTTTTTGCATGCATAAAACTTGTGCACAGCAGGAGCCGACTGTCATATATTCAACCTTGGTGGTAGACAAAGCAACGATGTTTTATTTCTTACTAAACCAAGATACAAGCAATTTTCTGAGCAAGAAACAACCAACACTAGTACTTTTCCAGTCAAGGAGGCCACCGGTGTAATCAGCGTTAGTATAGGCCTTAAGGTTAAATTGTTGATCTTTTGGATATCAGATATCATAATCAATTGTTCCAGCTAGATATCATAATATTGTTTTGACAGGGGCCAAATGAGAATTCATAGGATTCAATTTAAACTAGCACATAGACCAGCGACAAACATAATATCTGGTCCAATCATGCCTCTATATAAAGAGTTATCAATGGGTTCACTATCCTCATCTTTGCCAATTTTCACAAAAGTGTCCATTCGAGTAGAGGCATGCTTATAGGTTTCCATGTTGAAGTTTTTCAAGAGTTCTTTTGTATATTCATCTTGAGTAAGGAAAATACCATGAGGCATGTGTTTTATTTGAAAACCTAAGAAGAAAGTAAATTCACCCATGAGACTCGTTTTAAATTATGTTTGCATAATGTCACTGAATAGTATGCAAAGTGATTCATTTGTAGCACAAAGAAATTCGGATTCATAAGTTTTGATAAATGGTGTAAAATCATATTTGCCCATAGAGAAATTATTTTCAAAAAGAAAGTTTTTAAGATGTTCATACCAGCTTTTGGGGCTTGTTTTAAACCATATAGAGCTTTCTTTAATTTATATACATGATCACTATGTTTTGGATCTTCAAAACCAGGGGTTGAGCGACATAAACTTCTTCTTCTATTGTTCCTTTTAAAAATGCACTTTTGACATCCATCTAAAAAGGTTTGATGTTTTTATGCGCAACTAGTGCCAACAACATGTGAATTGATTTAAGTCTAGCCACTGATGCATATATTTCATGAAAGCCAATTCCTTCTTATTGATTATACCTTGAGCAACCAATCGAGCTTTATTTCTAACAACTTCCCCAACTTCATTTAACTTGTTACGAAATACCCATTTAGTTCCAATATGATTTTATCTTTAGGTCTTGGAACCAAATCCCATACATAATTTTTTATTTAGTTCTTCTTGCACATTAACTATCCAATAGCCATATTTAAGAGATGCATTAACCTTTTTAGGTTCTATCATGGATACAAAGGTGATGTTTGCTACATCTCTAAAAGAAGATATAGTTTTTACTTTGTCAAAAGGATCACTGATTATCTAATTGTGTGGATGGTCGTACACTATTCTAGGAATAGGTTGGTTTTGATTTTGTCCAGATTCAGCATTGGTATCATCTATAGGTGATATAGTTAAATCTTCAATTAATGATGGAAGTTTAGTTTTGATAGCATTGTTTGTTGAATTTTCATGAAATGTTACATGAATTGATTTTTCTACTTTCTTAGATATAGTATTAAAGATTCTATAGGCCTTGCATGAGGTTTAGTAGTCTAAGAAGATCCATTTTTGTTATTTAGGATCAAATTTATCTCTATCATCATTGATGCTTATAATATAGCATGGAGTAATAAAGGTATGAAAGTAACCAACTCTTGGCTTCTTAGATAAGAGTATTTCGTAAGGTGTCTTTTTAAGTCGTGGATGAGTTGAGATTCTATTTTGAACATAATAAGTAACATCAATGGATTTGGTCCAAAATATTTTAGGTATGTCATGTTATGATGGCTTGGTTCAAGACATTTCTAACGAAGAGAGATTTTTCCTTTCTACAATACCGTTTGATGTGGAGTGCAAGGAGCAAAAAAGTTATGAGTATAACCATTAGATGAGCAAAATTATTCACAAACATGATTTTCAAATTCTTCCCCATGGTCACTCCTAATGGTGTAAATTTTACTTGAAGTCTGTTTTCTATTTTTGAACAAAACCAAATAAATATTCTAATAGTATCATCTTTGCCAAATAGAAAATTCACCCAAATATATCTACTATAATTGTCAACAATTACAAACTAATATTTCTTTCCACCTATAGATTGTGTTCTCATAGGTCCAAACAAATCCATATGTACCCGTTCAAGAGGTCTAGATGTATTAAGCATATTTTTTTAAAGAGGTTTTAATTTGTTTGCCTAATGTGCAAAGTTCACAATTTTCTAGATTATCAAAAGAAATTTAGGCAAACCCTGAACCTGATCATGCTTAATTATTTATCTAATAACATGAGTGCTTGCATGTCCTAATATTCTATGCATATATTTTGAGCATCATCATTTGCAATAAGGCATTTATCGATGATTGATTTCATAGAGTTAGGCCTAAGGACATAAAGATTTCCTACTCTTTTTCCTTCATATACCATAGTGTTTGTGTCTTCTTCAAGTAATTTGCAACAAGTTAAGAGCCCATCATAACCACTATCACATAATTGACTAATAGCAAATTGTGGTGCAAGCCATCTACCAATAGCACATTTTTAATCATGAGATCAGTTCCAATATTACCAATTACATGATGATGCATGTACCATTATCTCCAAATGTGATTGATCCACCCTTTTTCTTTTTCAAGTGTCTTGAAGGAATTTTATCTCTAGTCATACGCTTAGAACACCCATTATCATCCATCCAATCTTACAAAATTGAGAAGATTTTGGTACTCAAGTATAGTCCATGATGGTTACTATAAATATCATAGATGGAACTTATATTATCCAAGCCAAAAGGGTTTTTTTTAAATAAAAATATTTTCTTGCAATAATTAAATGTACAAATTTTATTTCGGACAGTTCTATATTCTCGATCAAAGTTTTTGTCGACCGAGATCCACTCCGTCAAAGTTTTGACGATCGAGGTGCTGTTTTGGAGAATCCAAAATTTTAGATTTAACAAATTAAACAAGATCTATAAATGAATTTTTAAATAAATAAAAGATATGCATATAAACATCATATCAAGTTGAGATAAGAAAAATATATTTATCTAGATTACGAATAGGTCAAATCTCAATATGTTCTCCTTTTTATTTTAAGTTGGGGATTTTAGAACCCAGATCATGTCAATGGCTCCTTTTTTCAATAATCACATGAAAAGGAATAATGTCCAAGACGTTAACAGTAGTTGCATGAGACAATATATATATACTTTATTTCTTTTTCAACAATTTGAAGTCCACAACTTTATTTTTAGGCACATATATAGTTCTAGTCTTGTGAACATATGGCTTTTTGGTGTTAGGCATATGAGAAAATATGTTTTTTGGCACATATACTAAACCTCATCTTCCTAATTTTTTAGAAGCATTATCTAGAATATTATTCACACTTTTGTTTCCTTTCATAAACCTAGAAATTTGTTTTTGTAATTCAACATTTTCAACAAGTTTTATAGTTAAGTCTAGGTTTACTTGAGCAATATTCAAAAGCAAAGTATCTCTTTCTTTTACTAATGCATCATTATCTGACTGAGTGCACCAATTAGGTTGAGTTTCATAATCATTTAGCTTAGTAAGCATATCAACCTTTTCATAGAGAGAAAATTATTGTTATTTTCAAGAATAAATATTTTATCTTTACAAATCTCGATAGATTCTTTTATTTTAGTTAGGTAATTTTAAAGTATCATTTTAATAACTAAGATTATTTAAATTAACATGATGTTCATTATGGTTTTGGCAAGTTTCTTCTTTTGTTTTCTGCAATCAACGTACTTGGCATGAATTTCTTTAAGGCTACTAATTAATTCTTTATTATATAATTAAAAAATATCAACATCATTGGTTTCTTCTTCATCTTCTCTCACCATGAAACATTCCACCTCCTCCTCTTCATTGCTTTCACTATCATCCTTGATTGATTGCATGCAGCTTTGTAGGCTTTGTCTTCTTGGTCTTTCTTTTTGGATGAGGACTTCTTACCTTTCTTGAGCTTTGGGAAGTCATTCTTCAAGTGGCCTTTCTTTCCACATTCAAAGACCCTATAATAGTAAAAAGAATTAGAAGTTTTTTTATAGTAAAATCTTGTATATTTCTAACCATTTACAATCAAGGCATTCTAATCATCATTGTTGATTGTGTCACAATATTCTTGAGTGATGTTCTTTGCTAATGCTCTGGTGGAAACTTTGAGAGCAATATCCTTCCTTCTTTCCTTTTTTGTTCAACTTCCACTATTTCTTCTTCATTAACAGTGACTCGTGTGTTTTATGAGTTGTTCCATCTTCATTGTAGTAAGATCATTTGCCTCTTCTATTGCAGTACGACCTTTGATTTGTCTTTGGGAGGCAATGACCTAACTATCTTGGAAACTTGGTATTCTTATCTTATATCTTTTCCCAAAGCACTCAATATGTTTATAATGTTAGAAAATCCAGCATACATCTCTGCAATAGATTCGTCAGGCTACATATAAAATAACTCAAATTTATATTTTAGCATGTTAATTTTTTTAATTTTTACATGGGTAGTACCCTCATGAGTTACTGAAAGTTTATGCCAAATTTTATATGTTTTTTGCAAGAGTATATGTGATTAAATTCACTAGAAGATAAAGCGAAACAAATAATGCTTACATCCTTTTCATTTATTGTGGATTTTTTTACCATCTCGGCATCCCATTGTTCTAACTTAGTGATTGTAAGTGCATAGGAATGAGCAATCATCTTCCACGGTTTGAAGCTAATCCCTTGGTAGTAAAATTACATCCTCCTCTCCCAGTATGTGTAGTTAAATCTGTCAAACACTGGTAGCTGGCTCACATGTGATCCTTCTAAGTTAAGGTGGCTAAGCATGTTCTCCCCCATTCTTCAAGACATATTAAAGCTCCTTGAAGACCTACTCTGATATCAGTTGAAATACTCTAGAGGGGATTAATAGAGTTTTAAATAATTTGATCAAAATAACTTAGCCCATAAAAGAAGAGAGGAACAAACAAACCACAATAGACAAGATTTAGAGTGGTTCCGTCAAATGACGTCAAGCCCTACCTAGTTGTTTCCAACCAGGATTTCAAAATCATGTATGTTATTGCTTTTATATACTAATACACAATACACAAATTTATCACTATCTTATCTTTTGTGCCTCAAGACTAACCATCCTTTTCAACTCAAGGAGAACTACCACCTTCTTTGATGGGCCATCGAAAGGTCACCCTCTTCACCTCTTCTTTGATGAATGCATAAGAGCACCAAGTGGAGAAGACTCCTTCTCACAAGTTCCTAGACAACCTTCACTCCAAGAAGTAGTCCAAGACAAAAAAATCTATTGACAATGTTTGAAAATCTAGCATACATCTCCACATTAGATTAGTCATGTTGCATTCAAAATAGCTCAAATTTGTGTTTTAGTATGTTAATCTTTGTAATTTTTACTTGGGTAGTACCCTCATGAGTTACTGAAAGTTTATGCCAAATTTCATAAGCTATTTTGCAAGAAGATATGCAATTTAATTCACTACAAGATAAAGATAAATAAAGAATTCTTATAGCCTTTGCATTTAGTGTGAATTGCTATACTGTCTCGGCGTCCTGTTGTTCTAATTCTATTATTGGAAGTGCATAGGAATGAAAAATAATCTTCCACGGTTTGATGCTAATCCCTTGGAAGTAAAACTGCATCCTCCTCTTCCAATATGTATAGTTTGGATCCATCGATGACTGGTTGCTGGCTCACATATGATCCTTCCAAGTTAAGGTGGCTAAGCACATTCTCCCCCATTTTCTAAGACATGTTAAAGCTCCTTGAAGACATGCTCTCATACCAATTGAAATACTCTAGATAGGGGGTGAATAGAGTTTTAAATAATTTAAATTAAAAATAACTTAGCCCATAAAATAAGAAAGTAACAAACAAACCACAAGAGACATTAGAGTGGTTTCATCAAATGACGTCAGTCCACTACCTAGTTGTTTTTAAGAAGGATTTCCAAATCATATATTGTATTCCTTTTATATGCAGATACACAATACAAAAAATTTATCAGTGTCTTTTGTATATTAAGACTAACCCTTCTTTTCTTCTCAAGGATAACTACCACCTTCTTTGATGGGTCATCGAAAGGTCACACTCTTCACCTCTTCTTTGATGGGTTCAGAAGAGCATCAACTGAAGAAGACTCCTTCTTCTCACAAGTTTTTGGACAACCTTCACTCCAAGAAGTAGTCCAAGAGTAAAACAACACTAGATAAAGAGATTGGAGAAAAGGAAACAACCAATTAAAATCACAAGTGTCCTATATTAAGCATATGGACCAAAACCATAGTAGATAGGGCAAGGTAGAGGGTGGTGTTGGGTTGCTTCGAGTAGGATGCAAAATCACAACTGATTTAAGTATTGCAAATAGATGCTTTAGCTCAATTCTCTCAAGTATATGATGCTCAAGTGTGCAAGTTGTGCTTTGGGTGTCTTAAGACCACTAATATTTATTGGAGTGGTTTAAAAGTGGTTAGGGTTGCTCTAGGAGTGTCTAGAGTGTTCTTAGTTGTTAATTAGTTGTTTGGATGAAGTGAATAGAACTATAATGGCTAATTTGACCATTTACATAATTGTTTCCAGAACTTTCTCGGTCGAGGAAGATTTTGATAGAGACTTGTCTCATTCGAATAATTGGTAGACCGAGTGTACAGAGAGCGCAATTGGGTCCAACGACTATGTGTTAATTGAAATTCATGATAAAATGTGCACAATGCCTCTTTATCAATCAACGAAGTCTTCGACCAAGTCTCGGTCAAAAAGGACTTCCACCAAGGATAACTCAAAACTCAACTGACTCTAGCGGGTATATGTATGCCAAAAATTTTGGTCAAATGTGCACATTGACTCTTTGTCGATCGGCAAAGTCTTTGGCCGAGTACATCTTGAGACTTCAACTAAAAAAAGACTCTGTAAAAGGATATATTAAAAATTTGGAAATCCTATCTAATAATTTTTCTAATGAGGCCTACCTATCCTAGACACTTGGTTTTGACATATGAATAGGTTTGGGATAGGTTGGGTTGGTCCATAGATTGATTTTTCATGAGTTATAAGTATTTGTACATTATATCCTTATACAAGTGTATTACAAATGAGTACATATGAAAAACTCAAGCTTTTGATACAACTTTCTTAACCATCCTTTTCCAAGATAGTTCTTGTGACCTGAAATACTTAGATAGAGTGTTAAATCCATAGATAGGAAATGTTTGTTGTCATCAAAAGAAAGAATAAGCTAATGTCCATTTTAGCCTATGATTTACATATCATATTCTATCACATTTGGTGATTGTTATAGTATATGATACAAATAATCATGCACATGTAATGGTGATTGGATATATATATATATATATATACATACATATACAGACATACATATATATATATATATATGTGTGTGTGTATATATATATGTGTGTGTCTGTGTGTGTGTGTGTGTATATATATATATATATATGTATGTATGTATGTATGTATGTATATCCCTCAATATAAATGTTGAAGATGCCTTCCAAGTGCAATACACTTGGAAACCTTGTTTGACTAAGTGTGAGCATGCCAAGCGGTGTGCATCATCTACCTTGGAGAAGTGTGGTAATAAATATGTGTATCTGATCAACATGGTGCATAGTGCATATCTTATTGTTTAGGACTTGGCTTGTACTTGACTAGGTGATCTTAATAGGATTAAGCACCTAGAGGTATAAGATGGCATATAATCCATAAGATGATTCATTGACACAGAGTAGTGCAACCATCTATCCAAGAAATTCATATGATACAATTGGTAACTATTACCTACCTTATATCTAAGTTGTGAGTGGTCATCCATAGTTGACTCATGATTTAATATATTTTAGATCTTGTCTCACCATAAGATTTCTCATAATAATTTTCTAAATTATTAGTGAGGTTTAATAATTTGATAAAATAGTGCGAGCATAATTAATTAAAGTCTAAATTAATTCCATTAAATTACATTTTTTAATCAAAAAAAGTTTTCAAATTAGTTTTGTGGAGTCATGCAAATATCTTCTATGTAGGTCAATGATAAATACAAACAACAATCCTTTTTACTACAACCATCCCTTGAGAAAGAGAAACTTAATGAGAATAACTTGAATGATTGGTTCACAATGTTGAGAATTGTTCTCACACATGAGCATAAGTGATATGTCCTGAACTCACTAGTACCTAATGAACCAACTCCAAATGCATCTAGAGAAGAAAGTGAGACTCAAAATTATTCCAATGACACTATGGACATCAAATTCCTCATGATATGCTCCATAAATCCTGAGATTCAAAAGAAACATGAGAATATGAATGTTACTGAGATGATAATACATGTTAAGAAAATGTATCAAGAACAAGCAAGGAAAGAGATGTATGATGTCTCTAAGGTGTTGTTTAAGTGCAATATGGTGAAAGGTGATCCCCTTAGACCCCATGTACTCAAGTTAATTCGGTATGTAAAGAGTCTTGCAAGAAAATATTTTCTTTAGGCCAAGAGTTGGCCATAAATGTAATCATGTAATCATTGTCAGATTCATATAAAGAACTTTCCATGAATTACAACATGAACAATTTTTTTAAGATATTGACAGAGCTACTTGGCATGTTGAGAGCAACTAAGGGGTAAATGAAAGACAAGCCTGAATCCGTGTTGAGGTCAACAAAGTAGAAGGAAAGTCCAAGAAAAAAGGTAAAGCTAAGAAAGGTTCTCAGGTTGGAAAAAAGTCCTCTGCACTTAAAGAAAAAGGAGTGGGTAAGGGAGGCAATTGTCACCATTGTCACTAGGTTAGACATTAAAAAAGAAATTTTCCTCTCTACCTTGAGGAACTGAAGAACAAGAAGCAAAATATAGAGATCTCCACTTCAAGTATATCTATTATAGAATTAACTTAACTATTTATTCGTCTGAGGTATACAGATGTGGATCTCACATATGCTCGTATAGGAAGGATCTATAATGAAGTTGACCTTTGAAGAAAGCGGAGGTGGAACTACATGATGCAAATGGAGAAAGAGTTGTTGTCACTATTATAGGCACCTATTTTTCATCTCTATCTAGTGGGCTTGGAATAGAGTTAGATAATTATTATGTACCTTCCATAAATAGAAATATTATTTCTGTATATTATTTGGAAAAGAATGATTTTGAAATTCTAATAAAGAATTACCAAATTTTCATTCTAAAGATGAGATCTTTTATGCCATTGCCCCTATATCTTATGGTATTTATTTATTAGATCTTGAGATGCATATACATTAAAAAATAACAAGAAGTTCAAACTCAGTGATTCAAATAAAAACTATCTTTGGCATTTTAGTCTATCAAACATAAAGGAGATGTGCATTTATAGACTCCACAAATATGGTTATCTGGACTCTTTTGATTTGAATCGCAGAGACATGTGAATTTTTTTATTGGGCAAGATGACAAAAGCACCTTTCACTAGAAACATTGAGAGAGTGAGTGACTTATTAGGACTCATACGTATTGATGTGTGTGGACCTTTTAACACAATTTCTAGAGGTGGATATTAGTGCTTCATCACTTTTACTAATGGCTTCAATATATGTGGCTATGTGTATCTAATAAACACAAGTCAAAATACTTAGAGAAGTTCAAGGAATTCATGAATGAAGTACAAAACTAACTTGGAAAAATATTAAAACACTTTGATCAGATCGAGGTTGTAAATACTTAAGCCAATAGTTTGAGGCCCTTTTGAGGGATTGTGGTATTGTATCATAGTGAACTCTACCCCAAACACTACAACATACAGGTGTGTCAAAAAGAAGGAATCACAACTTGTTGGACATGGTACGATCAATTATGAGTTTACCTAATCTTCTGATATACTTTTGGGGACATGCTCTTAAAACTACCGCATTTACACTTAACCGAGTACCTTCCCAATCTGTTGAAAAGATACCATATGAGAGATGGAATGAGAAACATCTCAATATGTCTGTCATGAAAGTTTGAGGATGTGAATCTTAATTCAAGAATAAGTTCTATGAAAAGCATGATCCCAATCAGAAAAATGTATCTTTTACTACTAATATTTTTCATTTGACAACAAAGTATTTGTTTCCAGAACTATTGTATTACTTGAAAGGGGGTTTATTTCCATAGGAATCAGTGGAAAGAATATAGAACTTGAAGAAGTTCAAAACCAAAAAGACAACATTGAACCTATAGAGGTAGATAAGGAACAAGAGGGATCACAAAATAGTTTAGAACCTCATATTCCTATTATAACATAGGAACCTTGAAGTCCTATTAGGGAACATCTTGATCCATAAAAATATGTATTTCTTGTGACTCAACAATATGATGGGTTGGTCATTGAGGATGATGAGCCAACAACCTACAATGAGGGTATTGAGGGACCAGATTCTGAGATATGGCTTGAAGCCATGAGGTCTGAGATGGACTCCATGTACACCAACAAGGTATGGATCTTGGTGGATCCACTTGAAGGGGTAAAACCCAAACAGCTTGTTAGGGTTCGTGGAGGTGAAAACTACAGTGAAAAAAAATAAAAGAAGTACACATTATCTACAAGCAGATCACGTCCACACTAAACATTTAGATAGAAGGGTGTACAAGGTATACCTTATCACATAATAGGTCCAATGGCATCCTCCTTGCATGGTGGTAAGCATTTCTCCTTGTACGCACATACGGTCCATGTTGACGTCCTCCAAACGTAGTTGCTTAATGCATGTGTCTCTACATAGCCCATGTGGATGCACTAGAACTCCTCGTTGTGTAGTTTGAGCTGGAGGGGAAGGAACAACCCTCGCTTGGTGACATTCTAGCATCATTGTTTGTATCACTCTCTCTTCTAGGAGCAATGACAGCTAGTGTTCACATACCAGAGGGTGTCTTATGATCTGACAATCGTGTCCCTTTAAATAAGAGAGGAAAGGAGGCAGTGTTTCTACAACCTTGGGAAGCGAAATGTTACAGTCGCATTTAACATGAGCCGCTCATAGACTGCCAAATAGGAAATTAAAATATTTAAAATCACGTCATTAATTAATTAATCAATTAATCATATTAATCTATTATTAATTTCATGTCATGCAACTGTAAACTCCAATTGAATGCTAGGGGGTAGCCGATCGACTTAACATATAAGTCAACAATATAAAGTCAATTAATTGGCTTAAATATTTCAACAAGTTATCTTGGATTATGTTCCAATGTTATTCTATTTGGTTACCTAAACATTTTAGTAATCAATTTGACTTGGAACATTTCCAATTATGTCCACAATTATACTCCTATTTCAATGCATCATATGTCTATAACCTTATAGGCTCCAAATTACATTGGTACTATGTTCGTAACCAAATTATGACTTCACAAGAAATGATTAGTATCCAGAAAGATTTCATTGCCACTCAAGTAATTGGAAAGTTGGAGAACAACTTTAACCTGGTGTTGTGACCAGTGCTATAGTGATTGTATAATCCCTTTGTCTATGATATCTAGATTGAATCATAGGCATGGAAACGTCATCCTCTTAGTATTCAAATTTTTTTCTTTGGTCTAGAGTAGAGTATTTGAGATACACATGAGCTTAATATCATATATTGACTCACATGAGTATCGCATACATTTCATAGTCTCACTCATCAAGTGGTCGGGATATAAATCCAATGGAAAGGACAAAATCCATCTACGTCACTCACAATAATCAACATGTGTCACAATTCACCTAAGCACTACTTGTATATAAACTTGCTTTAAGGTCATAAAAATATTGTTAAAGCATATTGAACAACATGCAATCATTGTACTGACTTCAGGTCTAAGGACCACAATCACCACTATCACATTGATATGTGATTCTGACTACTATTATTGGCTTCCATGTATCACACTCAAAGTGGGTATGTCCAGTACACTTGTTCACAACAAGTACATGTGTTTGATTTGATACCCAGTAGCATGAATAATGAGAGTAGTTATAAATCAACACACATAATGGTCTTAACATATTATTGGTGTCCTCGTTTCCACAATAATATCTAGACAGGGACTCAGATAAGAATGAATACTCTTGACATATAGATGATCTCATATTTAGGCCCTCAACCTGAAATCACATATTATATCTATTCATTATGCCATGTTAAATCAAACGTAATAACCACAATTGCATTTATTTATAATCAAATCAACTGTAAGATGTATAATTTCAATGATCATATGATTGGCTCTCAGGATATATCAACAATTCAAATAGGTTTTTAAGAAGAAGACCGACATGGATGGTAATGTACAAACCTAAAAAGGTAGATTGGTTGCATAAGGTTTCAAACAATTTCAAGGGTTGACTATGATGAAACTTTTCACCACTTGCAATGGTTAAATCAGGATCATGTTTGCCATTATAGTTTATCATGACTAAGGGACTTGCCAAATGGATGTTAAAATTGTTTTCCTTGATGGGAATATCATACAGGATGTGTACATGACACAACCTTGGAGGTTTTATCACTCCAAATGAATCCAATAAAATTGGTGAGCTACAAAGGTCAATCTATGGATTGAAGTAAGCATCTTAGAGATGGAATCTATATTTTGATGAGACAGTCAAATAGTTTGGCTTTATCCAAAATGAAGATAAACCTTGTGTTTACAAGAAGGTTAGTGGGAGCATGATTTTATTTCTCATATTGTATATAGATGACATAGTATGGATAGGAACTGACATACCTAATCTAGATTTGGTTAAGAATTGGTTAGGAAATACCTTCTACATGAAGCACTTAGGTGATGCATCCTATATATTAAGAAACAAGATATATAGAGATAGATCTATAAGACTTCATGGTCTAAGTAAAATCACATACATTGACAAAGTGCTAAAGAGATTTAGCACGTAAGCGTCTAAGAGAGGAAACTTACCCATGTCTCGTGGAATAAATCTTTCTACATATCAATGTCCCAGTTCATTTTGTAAGAGAGGACACACATGAGTAAGATTCAATATGCCTCGACAATTGGATCTATCATGTATGCAATGATATGTAAATTCCTAGATGTTTTGTATGCATTGAGCATGATGAGCAGGTTCCATGTGGACCCCAATGATGGTCATTGGATAGAAGTAAGGAACATCCTCAAGCACTTGAGAAGAAAATGATCAACTACTAATCTGTGGTGAGTGAGGATAATTTGGTTGTTCAAGGATTCATTGACATGAGCTTATAAACTGACAAGGATGATTACCAATCATAATCAGGATTCTTTTATCAAAATGGTAGAGTTGTAAGCTACAATAGAGGCCAAGGACAATGTTGCTTCCAGTGCAGCAAAGGAATAAATATGGATCAAGAAGCACATTAGTGAACTTGGGGTGGTTCCAGCCACTGAAGACGCACTAGAGCTTTATTGTGACACAATGGAGTTATTGCATAAGCTAAGGAGACCAGATTGCATTGGAGTTCTAAGATCATACTCAGGTGTTACCATCTCATACATGATATTGTACAATGAGGAGATATTAGGATTTGTGGAGTACCAACTGAAAGCAACATTGTTGATCCTTTAATGAAATAACTTCCATAGCAGAGCATGATGGTCATGTTAGATCACTTGAAATTAGATTCATGAGTGATTGTCTCTACTGCAAGTGGCATATTGTTGTTTGTATGTCTTGAGAGCCACCATGTAATAGGGATATTTGGTAAATGATTTTATTATTAATAAAATATAATACCACTTATTATGTTTATTTAAATATTGAGATAATGAATAAACTAATAATTTCCTTAAAATGTTATGACTCGGTGACATATGGCTTGTGTTGAGGACCAAAACATGAGTCATATGTTTATGTAGAGTACCGGTTCTTAAGATGCCCCTAATTAGTTATAATTGTGGATATCATAGGTCAACAATTATACACAAGACTAGCATGTATTGTGAGTGATGACTATGTTCTCTTTAGTCATGATATTGGATATAAATGCATAAACATGGGTACTTGTTAGAGAACAAGTTGTATTAGATAGACCCACCTTGAGATTGACACATCATAAGTCATGTAATGACATGTTAGAGTCATATCTCAATGTGTTAATGGTGATTGTGATCCTTAGACCTGAAGCCACTATAGTAACACATGCTATTTAGTGTACTTTGACCACTAGTCTAACATGCTCAAATAAGAGTTTCCACAAGGTAGTGATTGAGTGCACTATGACACATGGGGAATCTTGTGGAGTGATGTCTCAACCACTTGATAAGTGAGACTGTGAAATGCATGGACATGATCACGTGAGTCAATATATGATAGTGAGCTCACAATATCTCAAGTCTGCTCTAGTTCAAGGACTTTGGATTGAATGTTATGAGGATGACATTGCATGCCTCAATTAAAATTTTGATATCTATGACAAATGGATAATATGGTCATGGTAACATTGATCACTTTAAATGTTGTAGTTGTTCTCAAACACATTCCTATAACTTTATGGAAATTTTGTATGACTAGACACAATCATTTGCTTGTGTTGTACTAACTATCACTAGTAAATTAATTAGAAACGTACAGGGGTCACATGCATAAGGACGCATAAGAGATTTGAAGTTCACAATCAAACAAATGATTAGAATGGTTTCCCATTCATAAACATGTTGATTTTCTACCTAATCCGACTATCAGAATGTGTAGTCGAATGACTGATTGGATCAATGGATCAATTCATTCTCAATTGGTTGGTTGGATCTTACATTGGAGTGGCCCAATTGATTGATTGGGTATCTAGATTGGCCGATCAAAATTTGAGAAGGAAGGTCTCAAATTGGAAAGTAATTCAAATTTGGATATGAAAATAACCCAATCAACTGATCAGGCAACCTGATCAGCCTTGAGTCCCAATAGGATCCTAATTAGACGATCGGGTAACCTGATATGCTAATCAGAATTCCAAACTAGTTTTTCATTATTGGACTATTTTTGGGATTGCTATTACCAAAGATATTGAAATTAGGGTTTTCCAAGCCCATGACACTCCTATATAAAGGAAACACGTCTCAAATGGTTTGACACATATGTGAAATATATTTTGAGACAACTTACAAGACAAGTTGGCCATCATATCTCTCTTGAAGAGAGAAAGAAATCCAAAGGATGGTTTTCTGAGATAGGATAAGAAAGGGATTTTTGGATGGATAGTACGTCGACAACTCATATTCCACTTTGACTTGGTGGTCAAGATGGTGCACCACGTTCTCCCTCGTCTATGTTGATGAAGTAAAGGCTGAGGCACGCGTGTGAAGGCTTGGCGAACACGTTTTACAAGACAACAACAAGCTACTATGAAGAAGACAATTGTGCATCTACTTGGTGGATGGTCTGGATCTCTTGTTGATCTATCTAGATTTCTTGGTGGCCAAATTGAGTCTAGATATAATATATTGAGTTCTTCACTAGCAAAAGACGCTTCTAGTTGTTGGACAACTAGTGTGTGTAACAGTATAACCATTATCCTTTCCTATGTCTTTTGTTCACCGATGTTTTATGGCTACAATAAATTATAGAAAATGATATTTGTATCAATGTACTTATCTTAAACATGTGTGAATACCTCAAATAGGAAAAATCTACTCATGTACAACACTATAAGTAGTTGAATCTAGATCCTTACAAAAAATCTTCAAACTTTGCCAGAGTTGAGATTCACTTCCAAAACTACTTGAATTCACCACATTCTCAAAAAGAGGGAAATAAATCATGGAGTATGATCACAATATAAAGGAAGAATTTCATCCCAAAAGAGGCCACTTATAGAAATTCAGGGATACTCTTATAGTTAGAAGGGTTACTTCTCAAGATTTATCCTTGACTCTATTAGGAAATTGACATACGAGGTTGATAATGGTTAAATCCTTCTTTGAAATACTAAATTGCCCTCCATTTCCTTGAGCATGGCTCTCCCACGTGGTTATGGTGTTTCACATGTGCTAGGGTTTTCACTTGTCTTATGTAAGTCATTATAGGTGCTTAAGAAATCAAAACATGAGTCTTTTATTAACTAATATGTAGGGAAATCCTCTAACTTAATGCTTAATCAGTCCGACTAAGACAAGGTTGGTCAAATAACATAAGGTGTCTTGACCGATTCCTCCCTTTTAAAAAGATATCAAAAACTTGAGCGTCGTTGTTGGGCGAGGTCACTACTAGGTAAGTCTGTCTAACTAATTACTTAGTCTCTCGACGAATAGGGCCAGACTTCACAAAAGTAGGACCATGCGCGGAAAATGAATGAGTGCAGTGCTCTACTCATTCTCAATCCATACTTATATTTTGTATCATGTCGTGTCACACGTGATTGGTTAGTTTTGAGAATAGTCTCCTGCTAATTCTGAGTGGTAAGAAACATGGAAGGAGCACCCTCATCCAGACTACAAATGGTGTCATACATGCATGAGTGGTTAGGTTTCTATAGAAGAATTATAGGTGTTAGAAATTTATATCGGTCTCTGAGGTCCTACTAACCAATTCGTTCTACAAGACTAAAATGGTTTTTTTCAGTCATCCTAGGGTTAATGTCCTTAGTGAGAGTTGTTGTTATGATCTTGTTTATTTGAATAAGGTCTCCTACTACTTACACATCAATCTTGAAATATGAAAAATGCTAGTAGTGACAATCTAATTTTCCATATGTTGTTTAATCTTTTTTGTGGCATTTTAATGTACATCATGAAATGTGTAAATAATTGAACGATACGATTATGTTGTTGGCTTCTTGCTACTACAGTTTTCATATACCATCCTTGGGTAGTTTTCTAACCTATGTATTTGTCCACACTCTAGGTTTTCTTCCACGTTCACGTTGCATTCCTACATTTTTGTAGGACTCTTTCCTTGTGGCGGCTCATCTTGAATAGATTATTTTTTTTAGGAAAGGTAATGTTATATATTAAAAGCACATCAAGCAAGCGAAACCTGCTTATGTGAAACACCTACATAAAGTTTGAAATAGCAACAGAAAGAAAACTTAAAGGGAAAGAAAGCTGATGAAGTAGTGTTTTGCTAACGAGGGGGAGGCACCCCTTAACAAGCCCCTTGGTGTTTAAAAATTAAGAATCCTAGAAAGTTTGTTGTTGAAGCTTCCCTTTATCCAGAAAGACAAGTCACAATTGTTGCTGGACTAAGATGACACCAGTCTCGTCATCAACCATTGCTTTGAGGTCACAAAGAAATGCAGCTTCTGATTCTCCTTCCTCTGAGTCATCATGCCTCCCATCTGCTAGTTTTCCTACAGTTTTGTAAGGATGTGAAGATCGGCATCTATTTGAGTTATAATATGTTTTGCCAAATTTTTCTTGTTGTTGAAAATTCTATTGTTTCTTTCTTTCCAAAGATTCCAGCAGATTTTGGTGAAAAGATCGCTGCTCTTGAAATTCTTGTAAAGTCTTAATGGTGTTGTTTGGATGGGGAAAGTGGCTTCCTGGAGATCAGGAAGGCAGTTTCTCATGAAGTGAGAAAAGATAGTTTGGGAAAAAGAGCATTTAAAGAAGATGTGGCTGACCGAGTCACTATTTTTTTCACAAAGAGCACATCTAAACGGGCCTATGAAACCTTTTTTTGTGATGTTATCACCTGAAAGAAGTTTGTTGTGTAAAATAAGCCAAAGTAAAGTTTTGTATTTTTGTGGCCATTTCTGTTTCGAAATCTTTGATGATGAAGGGGTGATACCTTTGTAGGAGAGGAAATTGTAAGGAAGTTTAACCGAATAATCTTTCCCCCATTTCCAAGTGATGGTATTTGAGGTGTTGTTTTCCATAGAACATGATAGATGTCTGAATTCATTTTGACTTACCTGGGATAGGATACATCTTTTAAAAGAATTTGATCTATTACTGGTGATTAGCGAGAGAGCTTTATCAATCCTTAGGTTGAGGAGATTATTTGGAATAGACCAGGATGGTCTGAGATATAAGACAGAGTTGTTTTCATACCATGGATCAAACCAGAAGGAGATAATTTTGTGTGAATGAGGAGGAGTGTTTAAGATTTGTGAAATCATTTGGATGTTTTTATTGATGAACTTCCAAAGCGGGGAGGTTGTTTTCAGATGGATTTGGTGCCATGGTGGTGAGTTTTGATAATATTTGTGTTTGATGAGATTTGTCCAGATTTTCTTTTTGTTTTGAATAAGACTGTCAATGATTTTGGCAATAAGGCAGAGCGAGTGCGTTTCGATGTTGATGATGCCCCAACCTCCTTGTTCTAAAGGAGCGGAAATGGTTTTCCAATTTACTAGATGGTAATGTTTCCCTGGTTTGTCCAGTTTGTGGAAGTTGTTCCAAAGA
This sequence comes from Alisma plantago-aquatica, assembly GCA_963693085.1. NCBI lineage: Eukaryota > Viridiplantae > Streptophyta > Magnoliopsida > Alismatales > Alismataceae > Alisma > Alisma plantago-aquatica. Next base: position 1,251,888,372 of record OY856412.1, read on the forward strand.
AAATTTCTCCGAATTTTATCTAGAATGGACTTTGTTTTTTAGGGTAAGGGAATGCAGCTCAAGTAGTGGGTAGTTATTGGTGTGATGACATTGTTTAGAAGCGTGAGCCTACCCGAGAGGTTGAGGAAGTTGTTTGTCCAGTTTGTGAGTTTGGAGTTTATTTTTGAAATTATGGGATTCCAAATAGCATTTGTGATGTTATAAGGGGTGATGGGGAGACCCAGATATTTGATTGGGAATTCTTCAGTCTTGCATTTTAGGAAGTCTTTGAGGTGCTCCAAAGAAGATTGATTAATGTTTACCCCAAAGATGGAAGATTTTTGTATATTTACTTTTAGCCCAGAGATATATGAGAAGATACCTGTGATCCTAAATATATTTTGAACTGAGGATTCTTCTGGGGAGGAGAAGATGATGGTGTCATCTGCGAATTGAATGATGTTTTCCTTGCAGACATCGGGAGCAGAGATAAGACCATTTTGTTTTCCCATTTGAATCATGCGAGAAAGAATAGTGGTTAGGATGATGAAGAGGTAAGGAGAGAGAGGGTCCCCTTGTCTAAGTCCATTAGAATTATGGAAATAACCAAAAGGAACACCATTGATGATAGTGGAGAAGTGATTTTTTGATATACAAGCATGGATCCAAGAAATCCATCGGTCAGGAAAATCAAAGCCCTTAAGAGTATTTAACAGGCATTGCCAGTTTACAAAGTCAAAGGCTTTTTCAAAGTCTAGTTTGATGGCTAGGAGAGGGGATTTATTTTTGTGGCAAAGATGAATCGTTTCATTAACCATTAAAAAGGCATCTTGTATGCTTCTATTTTTTAGGAAGGCAGATTGGTTAAGAGGGATGATGTCTTCCATGAGAGGTTTGATCCTGTTAGCTAATGTTTTTGCGATGATTTTGTATGAGGTATTTATGAGGCTGATAGGTCAAAAGTGAGAGATGATTTCAGGCTGACTTTTTTTTTATCAGGGTGATGAAAGTTTTGTTAATGTATTTGATGATGTTTTGTGGGTTTGAACTGGCGTGGAAGGCAGATAAAAAGGCAAGAAAATCGTATTTATAATGGTTCTAGTTAGCCAAATAGAATTCCACATTAAGACCGTCAGGTCCAGCGGATTTATTTTTACCAAGGTCAGAGATAGCAGATTGTAATTCTTCAAGGGTGAAGGGTTTGATGAGATCTTGAGGGTTTTTTATTTTCTTTTGACAAAAGGTGTTCCATTGAAGGTTGTTGAGACAAATAGGATTGTGGTTGTTATTGAAGATATTTTTGAAATGGTTTTTTATATGTGTTATAATGGATTGTTTATGAGATGTGAGTCTGCCATTTATCATTAGATGGATTATGGCATTATTTCTCAAGTTTTGGTTGCAAATTTTATGAAAAAAATTTGTATTTTTATCTCCTTCTATAGCCCAAGAGATCTTAGACCTTTGTCTTCATCTTGTGTCAATGCAGTTGTTTATGTGGTCAAGATCAGCTTTTATAGAAAGGACAAGAGCAGGATCAGCAGATGGGTCTTTGTCTACAAAGAGAAACTGGTCTTCAAGATTTTTTTGAAGTTCAGATAAGGTCGAAGGGTTTTGAAGTTTCCATTGTTTTATGTGAGTTTTGATATGTTTTGTGTTGTTTAGGATATGAAGACCAATGTTTGTTGTTTGTGGGTTGGCAAGCGTCCAAGCTTCAAGACAGGATCTGGAGAAATTATCCATGGAGAGCCAGCTGTTTTCAAATTTGAAGGGTCGAGAACCCCAAGAGCAAGAAGCTGTTTCAAGAATTAAAGGGAAGTGGTCTGAAATGGTTCTATGGGAGATATATACAGATGAGAGAGGGTGTTTGTCTTCCCAAAGATTTGTACAAATGAAATGATCAAGTCTAGCAAAAGATTGGTTTCTAGACCATGTATATAAGGCATTAGAGGGTAAAAAGTTGATCAGAGAGTGGTTTGTTAGCATCTGACAGAATTTTTTATCAGCCGCTGTCATCGATAAGGAAGAGGGATTTGAATTGTGCCTATCTGAGATCTGGGTGATAAGATTAAAGTCACCACCAAGAACCCAGGGAGACATGTGATAATTTGTAATGAGGTAGTTTAGTTCCTCAAGGAAAAGGGATTTATTATACCCTGGTTCCCCATAGCTACCAGAGAAAGACCAAAGATAACCGTCAGAGAGACTATTGAAATCAATTGTTATGGAGAAGTTTAGGATGGAAGAGTTTTGCGAGATTAGAGTCTGGTTGTTGAAGCCAACAATGATACCACCTTTGAAGCCCTTAGGGGGTAGTTGAATCCATTTTGTGATTCTATTACCACCGATAGTTTTGAGGGCAAAAGGGGTAAGAAAGGTTTTAGTTTCTTGGATGGTAATGAGATTGATATTGTTTTTATAGATGTGGGAGCATATTTTTTTTCCTCCTTTGAAGATTAGCAGCTCCACAAATATTCCAAGATGAAATTTTCATGATGGAGGGAAAAGATCAAAAAGGCTAAACAGATAAACACAGAAAATGTGCTAGCCGGTTAACACCTTTTCTTCGTCCATCCCATGAACGATTCAAGATTGTTAAGAACATTGTGTGCGTCATCGTCATCTTCAAGATGAAAGCCTATCTTATTTGCAAAAGAAGTGAAACTTTTTAAGTTTGACCAAGAGGCTAGATCTTCTATTGTATCAAAATTTTTGTTAATTTTTTTTTTGAAAAGAAGGAGTTATTGATAATGAAGTCGCAGAGGAAACATTACTGAAAGAGCAAGGAGGAGGGTTACCTTTCTTTGATCTGTTGATGATGTTGGAGCCTTTGGAGTCGATTTGGTTTGGCTGCAAGATCTTTTGTAGGTAGCTGGAGTTGGGCTTCTTCTGAGGGCTCTCCTGTTCTGAACTCTGCAAAGAGTCATCATTCTTGTGCTGAGATGAGTCTTGAAACAAGGTTGTTTGATGGTTTTTGTTTGGTGAATGGCAGCTTTCCTTCGTAGAGGAAGGAGATGGAAAAGTGTTGCTTCTAGGTTTGAAATTGTTAGCAGGGAGAGAGGGTTCAAGAGATCTGGTTCTTTTCTTATTTGGAAGGTGATAGGAGTTTTCTGAGTAGTTTGAGGTTTTCCTAATCCAAACATGGTTTCTGTCAAGTGAAGCCCTGGAATGCGAGATAGGGATTTTATCTCTTTATTTGGGCTAAACCAAGATGGTGGATGAGAAGAAAGGTCAGAGAAGGCAGAGTTGTTTATAGTAGGGTGTTTAGCTGCAAGTTTTAGATGATAGATGGACTCGCCAATTCTAATGTTGATGGATGGCGGTAGGGAAATGGCGGCTTTGACTGAAAAGAGGCAGTAAGCTTTGATGTATTGAGTAGGGTGTAGTGTTTCTGGGCTGATGTATTGGAGAGTGGCCCCGATAGAATGAGCGATGCCTCTAAAAATCTCAATCTCTCACAGATGGGGAGGGAGATTTGAAATGGCTACCCAGTCTGAGCTGCCAGCTGGGGCAGGGAAAGAACCAGAGTCAGCAGACCATTTTGATAGACTAGCCATGATAAAGCTCGAGCCACATGGAATGGTGAGCACTTGGTTGAAAAGATGATTAATCTCCGTTCCTTCAGGGACTGTGTAAATAAGCTGGGTGGGCGAGAAGATTTTTGGTTTGAGGATAGTGTGACCAGGAAGAAGAAGAGCTAAGGCCCGTGTGATGTCTAAGACGTTGATAGGGTTGTTGTCCAGGTTATTTTATCTTGAATAGATTATGAAGGGCATCATGTAGCTCATTTAAATCTTCATGTAGCTTTGTCATTGTGTAGTAGGGTTGATATATGTCTTTCTAATTGTGTAATGTTTTGAATAAGCTAGCCTTTATCTTGTTGTGCTTTGATTCTTAATGCTATATTAACAACAGGGGTCAGGTCTAATCCTATGTAGATTTGACACATATCCTTTCTCTATTTTTCTTTTTTGTTTTCCTTAATTTGGAATTTTGAATGCAAATTAATGCACGCTTAGACCCCCATTTACCATTCTTTACAAATGCATGTAATTGATCTCCAGATTAAGTGTATATATATACTCTTGTTAAGGTGATGGTCATGATCTAGTAGCTGGATGTTTGCATTCAATTGATGTAGCTAGCGCAAAAGAAAAGAAAATAGTGAAGGTGTATTCATGCCTTGCCGGAATCGATTTTGTAATGTTGATTCTATGCTTTGTCGCACCAACTTTAAAAGAATGTAAACAACGTTTGCTTTTTCCCTAGTGCTTTTCGTTGAATACCCATTGCACCTCTCTCTCTCTCTCTCTCTCTCTCTCTCCACATCTGCTCAGCAAGCCAAAAGCACAATCTCAATGCCATCTTCATTTTGTGATCCACACATTAGCTTTTGGCATTGCCGTTTGAAGAATACAATGATGACAAATTTTTTGGGGACCAAACAATGGAAGAAGAAAAAAATTGCATACTATGGCAAAAATATTTACTCAAATAACATTTTTTCAAACTTATTTTCCATAGTAGCACACTTTTGTGGAAAAACGTCACATTAATTGGCGTATTACTAGTGGTCGGTCTGAAAGGATGAAGCTTACATAGAGATGCCAGTTACAATGGCCTGACTCGGCCAATAAAAGAGCCATAAAAGCTAGTGTATACAATGGACAACTCTTCCTAATATCACTATAGTTGGCGATATTTATAATAGACGACACTTCCTAATTAAAAACCATCACTTTTCTTGGCGTTAAATGTATTAGAAACACCAATTTACATGTCGTACATGCAAATGTTTTAAATTCCAATTTTTTTTTTAAATCTTTTGAATTCCAAGAAGCATTGGTATGGTTTATTCCACTAAAAATTGAATTTTCACTTTCAATTATGAAAAACTTTCATTTATATACATAATATATATTTGTAAAATCTTTTTATTATTAAGAACAAAGTATATTTAAGGATGTATAGTGAGCAATTAGAAAGGTTATACTAATTCATTTTAAGGATGGCGGCTAGGGTTGACCCTCGGAAGAGCGGCGACGGCGATGGCCGCCAAAGAGACCATGGTGATCCAAACGACGAAGGGGACGGGGACCCTGCACGACGACAGAGTACTATCCTTTTGGGAGCAACCGGAATCAGCCTCAACTTCGGACCGAGCAATCAAAACAAGAACCATCTGCAAGGAACAAACACCTCCGTAATAGCGGGGTGCTCCATGGAGGTGGACGCTGCACCGCAATTCCCACCTTTGCCGAACAACGGAAACTTTCAACATACAACCTCCATCATCCCCGACTTTCTTATAAGGATTCTATGGGGAAAAGAACCGAAGACAATCCTCACAACTTCATCCATATTGACGCCGACACCTGCGGTGTCTCATTGAAAGCTTCTGATATCGAAGTATCCACAGACCAGGGCTTCCCAGCCTTCCGCCTCCGGAAAGAAGCCCTAGACGAACTGTTAAAACCCTGGAAATATAATGTAGTGGTTAAGCTCTTGTCCCGTGAGATTGGATACCTCACCCTGCGTGACAGACTCAAAGCCCTATGGAAACCTTTAGGGGGCTTTAACCTAATTGGCATCGCCAACGACTACTTCATCGTGCAACTTCAGGCTGAAGAGGACTATGTAAATGCCTTGGCAGGAGGGTGGTGGCCCATCTCCGGTTCGTATCTCACGGTTCAACGGTGGCTCCCTGGTTTCTCTTCAGAAATCGCTTCACCCCCGCACGTAGTGGCTTGGATCCGCATCCCAAACCTACCAATCCATCTCTACCAAGAGACTCTCTTGAAAGAGATTGGTGACCGGATAGGGAAAACCATCAAAGTCGACATGAATACAAAATTACAGAGAAGAGGTCACTTTGCACGAGTTGCCATCGAAATAAACATGGCGCATCCTCTTTTCCCAGCTATTATAATAGATGGATGGAAGTATACCGTGGAGTACGAGAATATCCCATATATATGCCTCCACTGCGGGAAAGCTGGACACACTGAGAAAGAGTGTAGAATCAAGCTAGATGCTAAGAACAAGACTAGAAAAGTGAATGTGGAAATGGGTAATCTTATCCCAGAGGTTCCCCAGAGGCGGGAGGGCTTCTCCGAATCCATTCATGCAAAGCCAATATTGAGAAAACCAAGGAAGGGGAATGCTACAACTCTAGTTTAGAAAAAGAACAATCAGAATTCTAACAGATTTCAAGGTCTTGAAGATATGGAGGAGGAGGACGAAGTCCATGAAATATTTGACGCAGACATGGTAGCAGCCAGAATTACAGAGAGTATCGACTGGAACCATAGAAAGAAAAGTGGGAACACTGCCAAGAAGGGGGGAGACACGAATACCTCCTCGGTTCCCCAGCAGTTGGCCAATACGCCACTAAACACCACCACCACTCAGGAAAAGCCGCGGCAGACTGTTCTAGGCCCCAAATCCACACAGGACCATATAGTGGTCACCCCAGCAGGAGATGAAGTGCTTCAAGGCAGAAGCAATCAACCCCACCCCTTCATCACATCTTCTTTCCATATGGGCACCTAAGGGATGGAGGGAGGCAACTATGTCAAATACAGGAGCCACATGAGGAATCTGCGGGGGTTCATCTTCGCAATAGGAAGGTAACCAGTGCAGGGGACCCTGGTCGAGCTTCTACATGGAAGAGAGGGAAACCTTCCCTACTCCAGGATCTGGAAAAGGAGGCGCAGGAGATGGGTCTATCCACCATTGACGAGGTTACCCAATGAAACTCATGTGCTGGAATGTACAAGGTGTTTGTGAAAAAGACACCCAAAACACTGTGAAGGAATTAGTTAATAGATACCAAGTTTCTGTGCTGGTGTTATTCAAAACTCAATGCAGCGGATACAGGGCCAACACGATTGTCAAAAAGCTGGGCTTCACTCAATCACATAGAGTGGAAGTTGTAAGCTTCGCTGGGGGAATTTGGGTGCTATGGAAAGCAGCAGTAGATCTTGAAATTATTTTCTCTCATAAACAGTTCATTCACTGCCGCATCGACAACAGTTTCTTCTTCACCTTTGTGTACGGGGGTACCACAAGGGGCTCCAGAACGTTCCTATGACACCACCTCTCTACTCTTGCCACATCCATTTCTGACCCATGGGTCGTGGCTGGAGATTTCAATGTAGTGATGTTCCAATCAGAAAAGTTTGGTAGCACCACCTTTGACTAAGCAAACAGCAAGGATTTTGTTGACGCCATGACTTTTTGTGAACTGTATGATCTTGGAGCAGATGGTGCACGCACTACTTTCAAGAGGGGACTCTTACATGAACGCCTAGACTGGGCGTTAGGCAACTCTCTCTGGCTAGACTCTCACCTCGCAGAGCCGGTCATGGTCCTTGAAAAGAACCATTCCGACCACGCCCCTCTCCTAATCTCTTATTCTACCAGATCGACAACAAGACATTACAAAGTTCCCAGAACTATGGCTAGCTGGACAGCCACTGAAGGTTTCAAAGGTTTTTTAAATCAACATATGGACACCAAAAGCTCTCTAATCAAAGCGGGGAAATCCTTTCTTAAACATGCTTCCAGTTGGGCTTTACGCAAGAAATCTGATGAAAGAAGGAAAAAAGATCAGCTTGGCAATAAAATTTGATGGAACCAGCTCCAGCTTTCCCTCAAATTCAATCTGTCCACTACAAAGGAGACTGTGGATCTCCAATCTGAGCTAGATTCAATTCTTTAACGTGAGGAGATGGACTGGCAACAACGAGCGTGCTGCGATTGGGTAGCACTCAGCGATAATAACACTAAATTTTTTCACTCTACAGTCAAAGAAAGACGAAGGCGCAATAGAATCACAAGGTTGAAAGACAACCACGGCGAATGGGTGGAAGAAGGTGCAAATCTGAATAACCTTGTTATTAATTTCTTTACTAATGTGTATCAGGAACCCCCCTCCGACGATCGACACCAAGCGAGTGCGTCCTTCATCGGAACTCCCCCCCCCTTCTGCCTCAAGAAATCACAGCTATGGCCTGCGTACCATCCAGTGAAGAGATATGGCAATTCATACGTGTTATGGCGCCCCTCAAGGCTCCTGGGCCAGATGGTATTGACGCTTTTTTTCTCCAGGAAAATTGGCAGCTCCTTCACCATCAAATTAGCCTTTTTCGTCCAAGCACCCTTCTCTGGGAATCCTATTGAAGCCGGTTGTGCAGACTCGACCCTTGTTCTTATTCCTAAGGTCCCTCAGCCGGAAACCTGCAACCAGCTTAGATTGATCTCCTTGAATAACATATGCACCAAGCTCCTGTCCAAAGTTATTGCATCACGAATCAAGCATCATCTTCCCTCATGGATATCCCCCTTTCAGTCGAGTTTTGTACCAGGAAGAAAAATTGGAGACAATGTATCGCTGGTTCAAGAGATTGTCAGCTCTATGGAATCCACACAATGTAGGAAACAATACCTTGCTATCAAACTCGATTTAGTCAAGGCCTTTGACAAGATGAGTTGGACTTTTGTCAAAGACACTCTTCAGCAAACCTCAATACCACAAAATGTAATTGATATCATTATGCAATTACTCAGTATTGGAGAAACGTCGGTCCTCTGGAATGGGGAGATTATTGGTTCTTTTAAACCCTCATGTGGGGTAAAACAAGGGGATCCTCTATCCCCATACCTCTTTGTGTTGTGCCTAGATCGGCTCAGTCAGCTAATTAATGAGGAAGTCATCAAAGGTTCCTAGAAACCCACTCGCCTCACTTGACAGTTGTTTCCCTTTTTGCATGTCAGATTTACAGATGATATTATCCTCTTCGGAGATGCCTCTATACAACAAGCATGCATCATCAAAAATTGGCTCAAGCTCTTTAGCAAGGCGTCGGGACAGTCCCTCTCAAATGAAAAGTTGGCTATTTTCTTCTCCACAAATACAACCAGGAGTACCAGATCTCAGATCTGTCGAATATTAGATATAAAGGAGACGTCCAACCTCGGACGCCACCTAGGCATTCCCATAATTCACAAAAGAAAGAATAAAGAACATTTCCAACATCTCCTAGAGAAGATACAAAACAAAGTCACCTGCTGGCAGCACAAACTTTTATCCCTTGCTGGTAGAGTGACCTTGGTCAATTCTGTTCTTCTTTTGCAACCTTGCTACACTATGCAGTCAACTCTTCTTCCAGCGTCCACCACTATGAAAATTGACCAGCTTACCAGAAACTTTATATGGAGCAGCTCGCACACAGCCACCAAAATTAACCTTGTCGCATGGGGCAATGTTATCAAACCCCAACACATGGGTGGTCTCGATATCAAATCAGTTAGAGAATTTAATAAAGCTCTTTTTGCAAAACTATCTTGTGACTACATTCAATACAGATAGGTCCCTGGGTGACCCTCATCCATGCAAAATACGGGAAACAGAAAGAAAGAAGCTCAGCTGGTTCGCATATATGGAGGGGTATCAAATCCATGAGTCCCTTTTCTTCTGTCTAATTCCAGAATGATTCCCATATCCGGTCTCTCAACTAACGTATGGACAGAACGCTGGGTGGGGGACGGATACTCACCTATCATTCTTCCTGGCCGTTCGGTACCTGACGACATTCAAGACATGAAATTAGCATGCCTTGTTTCCGATGAGGGGCAGTGGGATGAAGGGTTTCTAAATGAATGGTTTACGGAGGAGACCTGTTCTGATATACTGCGCATGCCTCCTCCGAGACCACTATACGGCCCTGACGGAAGGGTGTGGCTGCACTCTGCAGATGGTCTCTTTACCTCGAGCTCGGCATGCAAGATTCTGATGAACTTCAACTCATAAGTGAATGTGGATTGTTATGCAGATATATGGGCCTTGTCTGTCCAACAGAAGGTTAAAACTAATCTCTGGATAATGCATAGAAATAGATTGCTTACCAACAAACTCCGCCTCAACAGACATCTAAGTGAAGATGCTAAATGTCCCAGATGCCCGTATCATCTCGAATCTATCCTGTATTGCTATCAGAGACTGTCCTGCATCGGCTGCTTTGTGGGCTAAAATGATCCCAGGGGAGGCGACCTTTTTCTTCACCATACAACACCTCAATGAATGGGTACATTACAACCTAAAAGCAGTTAACAAAGTGAATAACTGGCCCCCGACATTTTCCATTGTCTGCTGGTGGCTATGGAAGAACAGAAATTTTCATATCTTTGAAAATAAGCAGCTCCCACCTGCTGTTATCGAGACCCAATGTCTAGCTGATCTTCGCACAGCCTGTACGACCTTCCAAAAGAAGCTTTGCTCAGGCCCATTTGTCCAAAATCCTCATGGCAATCATGTGCCACTCCCCTTGGCAGACTTCTATCTGCATGTTGACACTTGATGGAGCTTCCACTCATGTGGAATTGCGTGCACCACTAAAAATCCTAAAGATGGTAAGTCTTTAAGTTTAGCCTTGCTTATACTAGATCGAGAACTCCACCCACGTATGGTAAGACACGTGGAAGTCTTATCATAGTATAGTTAAGGGTCTAATCCACGGGACAATGGTCTTGTTGGGAGCAACAAGATGGAAAATGTTAGAATTTCACTTTCTCTTAATAGTTGGTATTTAAATCAAAAGGTTGGTTTGGTTGTTTTTAAACAAAGAGCAAGTAAAGTAAAGCAAGTAAGTAAATTTAAGGATTTTAAACAATGATAAGGAGCCACTAGGATGTGATCGGCTTTCACCACCATTACACATGGATCAAACCATGCAACATAAAACATAACCTGCAATAAGAGTCTAAACAGGTAGTATCTTTGTAGATTTAGTTTCCTTTCAGAGAACTAACTACGAGAAGTGTGGGAATGTTGCAATGCCAGCCATCCCCGAACGAATGGTCACCTACTTTACATTATTCCCTTCGCAAAGTGTGTTCCTCGACTTACCAAGGTTTTACTTTCATACATCAACTAATTCCATTTCATAGTATGGAAGTACAACAATGAAGTGAGTTTACTCCACTTCTTGAAAACACTCCTAGATACCGAAACAGATGCATGGTGGATACATGCATCAAGAACCAACATTCAATCGAGATTCGAATCTAACAGTACAAACATAGACAATTCATACTATAAGATAAAAGATAACACAAGTTGGTGATCAAACAACAAGCATTCATTAAATGATTGATGTTGAACTAAAAAGAAAGCATCTCTATATTGCAAACTATGGATTACATTACATGAAATGAAAACATGGGTAGCAGGGCTACTCCCCGCACCCTAGTGAAAGAGACTACTCTCTCATAGCTAGGACAAAGAAGGAGGTGAGAAGAGAGAGAGAGAGAACGTCATCCCCACAAAGGAGAGAGGAAAGTCAACCCCTTGGAAAGAGAAAGAATGACAATCTTCAAACTTCACAGGTTGCTCGATGATGAGGTCTCCTCTTCCCACCTTCTTTGGTGAAGAAGGAGAAAGCAGCTTCGGGATGGAGCGTGAATCTCAGACCGGCAGCCTTTGGGCGGAGGATGGAGGTTGGAATAGCTCTGGAGTAGTAGAGGCAGTCTCTGGGCGTCTGAAAAGTTCATGTCCTTGGGAGGACCCCTTGGGTCTTATTTATAGGCCTTAAGTGAAGTCCAAATGGTTTGGTTAGTTTTGGGTCCAAACGGTCTTGAAGACCGTTTGGACTCTGAGACAGTTTGGACCCCGAGACCGTTTGGACTCTGAGACCGTTTGGACCTCGAGACCGTTTGGACCCCGAGGCCGTTTGGACTCTGAGACCGTTTGGACCCCGAGACCGTTTGGACCCCGAGACTGTTTGGACTCTAAGACCGTTTGGACTCATGCTGTCTTGAGATCGTTTGACTCCATGCAGTCTTGAGATCGTTTGACTCCATGCGGTCTTGGGACCGGTTGGCTTCATGCGGTCTTGGGACCGTGTGACTCCATGCGGTCTTGGGACCGGTTGGCTTCATGCGGTCTTGGGACCGTGTGAGACCATGCGGTCTTGGGACCGGTTGGCTTCATGCGATCTTGGGACCGTGTGAGACCATGCGGTCTTGGGACTGGTTGGCTTCATGCGGTCTTGGGACCGTGTGAGTCCATGCGGTCTTGGGACCTGTTGGCTTCATGCAGTCTTAGGACCGTGTGAGTCTTTGTGATTTGTTTTGTGTCTTTTTTCTGTAAGTAAAAAGGAGAAAAGTTAATCTAACAGTATATTTGCAATAAGAGAGGATAGTTAGGGATTCTGTCTAATTTATCTGAGAAAGAGTGTGGAAAACTGAAGAAAATTACTAAGATAACATCACAAAATTGGAGGTTATCACCCCCCCCAACTTAGATTCTAGCTTGTCCTCAAGTTAGATAGAGCGGAGGCATGTAATGGCGAGGTGATTTTATTTAGTTAATATTTCCATACTCTTGCTTCAATTATAAACTCGAGCTCTCCTAAGGTCGTATCGGGTCTTATTACTTGCCTTAACTCTTTTAGGTATTGAGAGTTGTTTGGGTCTCAAGTTTCTTCCTTATCTCGTATCCTGCATTGGGACCACTTTTTAATCTGTTCATGTTGTTGACTCTAATCAGCTTTATACCTCTCTGAAAAACCTACTGGAAGTTAGAGTGGGTATGAGGGTTGGCTAAAGGCTTGATGTGTAACTCCCCCATCAAGTGGGGGAGGGGTTGTATATGCTTTTAGGATCTCACTACCAGGCACGACACATCTGCCTTCGTGAGGGCAGCTGAATATACCGGTCGGGCGAGTCCTTTATAAGCCTTTCATATATTTAGATACCTTAGGGTTCCACTACCGGGCACGACACATCTGCCTTCGTGAGGGCAGCTGAATGTACCGGTCGGGTGAGACCTTCATTAGTTCTTTATATAGATCCTTATTTATGGCACAACTCTCATAGTTTTATTCAACTCTCTGGCTTTTATTCGTAGACTCACAAGCTTAGGATTTGGGGTTTTAAGGGAATTCATTTTGGGCGGCCAAGCCTCTTTTATTTGAAGAGAGGAAAGTTGTTCTTTGAGTTTTTCAACATGCACTTATTTGGTTTCTTTTTTATGGTCCACTTGCGAGACTTCTTGATTTGGATGTCGCCTGATGCCCCTCTCATCCTTGAGAGCTTGGCTTATTTCAGCCTTGATATTAACATGTGGAGAGTCAGATGTAGAAGTGAAACAAAAGCATGAAAATCAATAGTGGAGATACATTATTAAGTCGTCATTATATGTCTAAGTGCTATTCTTGTTATTACTTTTGAGGACTAACATGATTCTAAAGTTAGCTGAGGGTGACTTTGTTCCAAAAGGGATGTTCTTCTTTATGTGTGAAGTTTATTTTAACAGGGAAAATGCTTTTAAAACAAAAATTAAATGCGCAAAGAAAACTGTAAAATTTTATACAGAATTGAAAGAAAATGTAGAGAGGGAAGGGTTTTAAAAATGATACCTCGCCCTTGTCAGTGAACTCCCCCCCCCCCTAACTTATCACTCACTCTGTCCATAGAGTGTCAAAGTGATAGTTTGAGAAGTACAAGGACAAGGGCATCAAGCTTCTGTTAGTCCTTTATTGGTGCCATGTGTGCAGAGGAGGTTAGTGGCAAACTTCCCTCGTAATGTGTGATAATCCACTTCTGTCATGTCTTCTACTGGTCTTCCAAGTGCTATGATGGTGTATATCCAGTAAAGGACGTGGAAACCACAATCGTTTGACTCACGTATCTGCTGAGGGCACTTGTGGCTGAAGGCGGGGCGATGAAAGTGTTCTTTGCTGTATGCCCGTGTATGCGTGCTGAGAAGGACATGAAGTTGGTCAGCACACTCCTTCGCCACCTCCTCTATAGGCGTTCTTGGTGTCGTAGTGTAATGTTGTTGATCTGGATTGTACTGGCTGTCAGAACTATTGTATATGATTGTTGTTCCTTCATGAAGATTTGTTGCCAACAACATCCAGTGTTTAGAATGAAGGAAAGGGAGCATGATGAACTTCGGGGTCGTATGTGGTAAGAAGGAGATGAGTGCCTTAGTTGTTCTGAAGTTCTTTAGCTTTAATAGATCGTCCTTCATGTAGGGGGATTCCATATAGGTTGTAGGGTGATTCTGTCCGAGAAGAAATTGATAAGCGACCATTAAGCTTACGGAGAGAGACCCTTTTAGCTGTATAGTTTTCTCGTAGCGCGTCTGCCATGACCAGAATGTCACCGGACATGAAAACAAGGTCATCTTTCTCGGCATAAAGCCTTGACATGAGGAGACGAAGTTCATTGTTGGAGAGACATTTGTAAGCACTGAGGTCAAAATTTGGGAATGTAGGTGAAATGGCAGACAGGGGGTCCATTTGTGAAGATGATTTGTTGATGGGCGCCCCGATTAGCAACTCGGTAACCCCTTCATCATCCGCCAGATCAAAAGAGTAAGGGTCCCATTTATTCTTCTCGGGAGCCTTGGCGGGCTGTTGTTTCTCCAACTCCTTTATTGTTTGCCTTAATGGCTATTTTAGAGGACGTTGGATTGCCGAAAAGAGATAGTGAGGAACGTCGTTAGGTGCCATAGTTGGGTCCTTGAAGAACTGTCTATCACAGATTAACTCCATGGCATAACAACCTCGCAGAGAATGGAAATCTTCTGTGGCCAGATCAGTAAAAGGGATTTGCTGATTGAGCGCTTGTATATGATGTATTATGTAGAAAGCGCAATCCCTAGAACCTTCTTGAGTTTGAGCTTGGGGGTTGATGATTTGGAACCAATGTTGGTTCCAATTATTGCGGAGGGATGGGAAAGCAGCCCAGATCAACTTCAGGAGCCGGAATGGTATGCATCTGGCCTCCCCGGTCTCTGCTCCAGCGAAGTTGATTATTCCGACTCTTAGTTCAGTGGCGCAAAAGTTGTACACCTTAGCGTCTTGGGCCGCGGTGTCCACGATCATAAGCAGCCAGTGACCAGAGACTTGGAAGGGCACGGTAATGTAGTGTGCCTTCCTTGCAATTCCCCTCTGCAACCGTTCGATTGATTTGCTTTGTAATTTTTTGTAAATAAGGCTCATTGCTAGAGCTGGTGATGCATTTAGAATGGGTTGTTGTCGTCGAGAGCTTCTGTAGGTTTCAATAGAATTGGCGAGGAGGACGCGAAAGACTGCCATCTTCACCGTTGATCGTGGTCGAAGGATGGAGCAGAAGTCCTCGCGCGTCAACTTTCACTGAGTCTTTATATTTTGGTAGATAATGTCGCCCCCGTCTTTGGCATCATCTACTATAGTGTTAAGGATGAAGATGTCTTGAGCATCGAGAGTAGAGATGGTCGTCATATCAGGATCATGCATTTTGTGCGGTAGTGGTGGCAGCGGGGGTAGCTCTTGTGGAGGGAGGGGGGAAGTCTGCTCTAGATTGTCGATATATTGTTGTAGATCTTTGTCTTTGTCTGAGTCAGAAACTGATTCCAGATCTATGTATGTATCCAATCTGATTCTTTCTAGATCTTCTTGTTCTGGGGGAAAGAGCACTGATTGGTCTGGTGTGGAAAGATGTTGCGCTGATGTTTCTTGTTGTTGACTTGTGCTAGTTCCGAGTAGACATTGTTGGAACTCAGCAAAGGCTGCTTCTTTAGCAGATTCCCCCAGAGATCCCATTGCGGAGTAATCAAAGAATTGATCCCTATAAGACATATTAACATTGTCAATGTGAGTCGGGGATTTGGGATCTTTATCACCGTCATGGTGATCTTTTTGTTTTGATGCAGCTCCTCGGCTTGTGCCCTCCCCAGCATTGCCCGGGTCGTCAGGTTGGTCGCCTGAGGAGGTGCTATTATTGGAGTTAGCCGAGGAGTCAGAGTCCTCATCATTGTTGTCATTTGCATCATCGTCGTCATCTGCCTTGTTGTCTGCTGGCTTCGGTTGTGGAGGCTTCTTGCACTGCCGATGGGTTGCTTGTAGCTCATCAAATGCCACTTGCACATGCTCGTGGGATTCGAGTAGTACGTCGTGTGTTTCCTTTAGATCTGAGTATCGTCCCTCGGCATAGAGGAGGCGTGTTGTAAGATCTGTTACTTGAGTGTGTAGTTGGTTAAGCTCGGTGTTTGCTGACTCCTCTTAGCGGCTGTGGAGCTGTGTGAGGGTGTTGGTGATGTCATCCAAATGCGCGCTTAAAGCAGTTTGTTGCTGCTTAAGCTCGTGCAGGGTCTCAGGTAGAGGTTGAGTCTGCGTAGAGATCCTATCAACTTGCTTAGCCATCGCTTAATGCTGGCTTTTTACTCCAAGGACCAGCTCGGGCAAGTGTTTGTAGTGGTCATCGATATGATCGACTTGCTTGGCCACTACGTCCTGTCGTTGCTGAATGCTTTGGAGAATGCTTAGCAAGGCACTGTGCTGCTCGTTTATCTTGGCGACCTATTGAGAAATTCCCTGCACACATGAAAAAATAGATTGCATTATATTAGAGGGGTCGGTGAGGAGGTTTCAGATGGCATCAAATTGACGTCTGAATTCCTCAGCGACATTTGAAAAAGGGACCCCAGATGCGGAAGGGTGGTATGGCTGGGGTCGGGGTGGAAGGGTGGTAGTTTCTTGCGAAGGAGACACTAGTGATGGTCCCGCGAACTGCGTGGTGACCGTAGATGGAGTCACTAGTGGTGTCGGGGTGGTGGCGGATGAAGGGAATGGTAAATGGCTGGGGGAGATATGAGGGAGTGAAAAAGTTGAGGAAAAGGGGGTGGAGACAGGAGCGGAGAATGTGAAGTCGGGTGTTGGAGCGGAAAAGGGGGTGCTCGGGGAGAAAGATGGGGAAGTGGAGGATGTGGGTGGAGGGATTGTTGTGGAGGGAGGTGGGGTGGTGGTAGATGGTGGGAGGGTGGTGGATGGGAGTGTGGTGGGGGGGGGGTGGTGGTGAGCTCATTATGTAGGATCATGATGAATGAGTCTATGGACGAGGTAGTGATTGGTTCCTCCGGAGGGGGGCGTTCTGTCTCCGGTTGTAGCTTTGATATTGGTGTCCCCGATAGCTGTGGTGGTTGTAAACGTACCTTAGATGGTCATTTTATTGGTATTTTTGTTATCCTAGATGTCGGGGCAGTTATGCTAAGCTCTGTCTGCCCCGCTCTGGTTGTCTTTTCTTGTACTTTGAAAGAAGCTAGGAGTTTGGTTATCTCTTCGTCAGTGAAGAGAAGTTTGTCCTTGTCGTAATCCGCTAGCTCCGGGAGCCGCAACAGAGTCCTGGTAGATCGGACTATTGGGCAGAAAATGTAGTGTAATTTCGCATCCTTTTCCTTGATAATATAGGAATTTTTCAGAGTTTGCTCGTTGGTAAGGATGTCGCCCTTGATCTTCGTGCATTGAGGGAGCAATCTGTCCATCTTGAGATATTTGATGATGGAGGTTATGTGCCCGCCCATGCAGATTTCTTTTCCTATGGCGTAGGCTGAGAATTTTTGTATCATATGTCGTCCGATGTTGACCGGCTTTCCTTGCAAGATGGACCATAGGAGAAAAAGGTCGGCAGTGATAACATTGCCTCCCTCTGTTCTGGGGAACAGCGCACTGGTAAGGATTTTATGAAGCGTGTGCACGAACCCGGACTGAATGTTGGAGGCTTTGCATGTCTTTGCCTCATAAGCGGGGATCCCTGTTAGGGTCTTCCAGAAGCTGTGTCTATTGAATTGGGAGTTGTTTGTGCCAACAGCTTGGGCCTTTTCGAGCTGGTCTGGGTTGTCTATGAAAATTTGGTTCAGAAGATTTTCTGTTATAACGACGTCCCAAAGAGTTTGGTGACCAGCCTGCGGTCACCTCCATCCCTTGCTCGGTGCGTAATGTCCACCGCTTCTTTGGTGAGATGTGTGAAGAATTCAGTAGTTGGCTCGGCATATGAAACTTCGGGGATGAAGCATAGTCTGGCGAGATTGGCGTTGTCTAGCATGGTGAGGATTCTATCGTAGATCCCCATCTTGAGTAGTACGCGTGAGCATACGTACTTTGTTGTCTTTAGTATTTTGTCAAAGGAGGGGAGGGTGTGGATGTAGAGGTTTTCTGGTGGTGGTGCGGTGGTGGTGAGCACTGAGAAGACGGGGGTGGTAGGGGTGGTAGTGGCGGGTGTTGGGACAGACTCTGCAAGGGTTTGTTCCCTAGCAGTAACGGGGCGGACTTGCTTCCTTGCCCATTTTTTTGGGGGTTGTTTGGTCACAGCCTCGTGGACCTTTCGTTTCCCCTTAGACTTTTCAGCAGAGGATTTGTCCTTGGAGAGTGGCTTGTATTCAGAGCCTTCATCATCACGGGAAGAAATGGTTTCCACTTCTTCTTCAGGCTCCTCAGTTAGACATTTGTTGATGCGGTCAATTTCACACAAGACCGCTATGATGTTGACCTTTGGTGGGGCCTTTCCAGTCTCATTGTAGTTACCAATGATCGTTTGGAGCTTGGCACGGCTTTCTATTAGTTGCTCCCTTGTCCAGAAGGGAGCGTCTTTGGTTCCAGTGAGTTGCTTTGTTGGTGAAGCCATTTCTGAAAATGGAAAGGCATGTGTTAGAATAACAAGTTTATTAAAGGGAAAAATTTTGATTTTGTATGTCTTTATATATTTTCATGTTTTAACAAAAAGTAGGCGGTTTTGAAAAGCCAAACAGTTTGAAGACTGTTTGGTCCCAAATGGTTTAAAGACCGTTTGGTCCCAATCGGTTTGAAGACCGTTTGGTCCCCAAACGGTTTGAAGACTGTTTGGTCACAATCCGTTTGAAGACCGTTTGGTTCCAAACGATTTTAAGACCGTTTGGATGGAAGGTGAAGCATCAGGGAGCGGCCGACGATAGCGAAGGTGGCGGCGATAAGGACGACGACGACTATGAACAGGGTGCTGCGGCGGCGCCGAAGATGTCGGCAATGGTAAAGACGATGGAGGAGGTGAAAAGGACGATGGTGCGATAGAACAGGGAGCCGCGGCGGTGTTGGAGTCGTCGGCGATGGTGGTGCGTCTACCTTGTAGTTGCGGGTAAGGAAGACGACAACGAAAGGAAATGCAGTAGTGGTCGAGTCGTGATCGTCGTGAAGACGCACGGAAGATGGAGCGATGGCGACGGAGAAGACTTGCGTCAAAGGTTGTGTGGGAGCAGGGAGCGTGAGCGAGGGTTTAAGGAAATTCGGAAATCGAAAGAAAGAAAAAGGAGAGGGGATAGGGTTGTATTTATAAGATTCGAGGGTTGACCTTACAAAATCCCTAGGTCAAACGGTTTAGCGACCGTTTGGACTCCAAACGGTTTCGAGACCGTTTGGCTCCAAACGGTTTCAAGACCGTTTGGATCCAAATGGTTTAGCGACCGTTTGGCTCCAAACGGTTTCAGGACCGTTTGGGAGGGCTAAGGTTATTTTGATTTTTATATTTTTATATTTGTTTTGGTTATATAAATTTTTATATTTTCAGAAGATAAACCTATGGTAACTAAAGGAACAGAAGATAAAAGAAGATGCTCAGATCTTGGGTTGCCTCCCAAGTAGCTCCTGGGTTTTACGTCGTTGGCTCGACGAGGTTTTGATGTTGTTATGATGATGTTGTGGCGTCTCTGATCTCAATAGTTTGTCTCGGCATTTTATCTGCTGGAGTGTCGTATTTTTTCAATCGATGGCCATTGACTGTCCTTTCTCCTCCATTGTCGTCAACAATTATGACAGCTCCAGTCGGGTATATATGTTTGATGGTGAAAGGCCCGGACCACTTTGTGCGGAGTTTTCTGGGGAACAATTTGAGCTTGGAGTTTAAAAGGAGGACTTTGTCACCCATGGCAATTTCTTTCCTTTTTAGATGACCGTCGTGTCACATCTTGGTTTGTTCTTTATAAATCCTGGCACTTTGATAAGTGGTCATTCAGAGCTCCTCTAGCTCTTGTAGTTGGAGTTGTCTGTTTTCGCCGGCACTTTTGAAATCAGAATTCAGTTGTTTAATGGCCCACCAAGCCTTATGTTCCAGTTCCACTGGAAGATGACATGACTTCCCGTATACCAAATGAAATGTGGTTGTCCCGATTGGTGTTTTATAAGCTGTTCGGTAAGCCCAAAGGGCATCGGAAAGCTTGGTAGACCAGTCAGTGCAGTGTCTATTGACTGTTTTTTCTAAGATTGCCTTCATTTGTCTATTTGAAACTTCAACCTGACCACTGGTCTGTGGATGGTAAGGCGTGGAAACTTTATGGTTAACTCTGTATTTCTTTAAGAGGGATTCAAAACTCCGTTCCATAAAATGGGTCCCTCCGTCGAATATGACAGTTCGGGGGACTCCAAATCTGGGACAAATGATATCTTTGAACATCTTAATGACTGGTTTGGAATCGTTGGACACTATGGGTATAGCTTCGACCCATTTCGAGCATAATCTACTGCAACCAGAATGTAGGAGAAACCATATGAAGAAGGAAAGGGGGCCATGTAGTCTATCCCCCACACGTCGAAAAGTTCGATCTCTTGCCACATGGTGAGGGGCATTTCATTCCTTTTAGATATGCCGCCAGAAAGTTGACATTTGTTGCAAGATTTTACAAAATCATGGGAATCTTTTGCTATGGTTGGCCAAAAGAAACCTGATTGCAGAACTTTCATAGCAGTTTTCTTCGCACTCATGTGTCCCCCAGTGGGGCCGGAATGGCAATGCTCTAAGACAAGGGTAATCTCTTCTTCAGGTAAGCAGCGACGGAAAAGTCCGTCTGCGCAAAGGCAAAAAAGGTAAGGTTCATCCCAATAGTATTGCTTTACATCGTGGAGGAATTTCCTTTTGTCGTGATGAGAGGCGGAAGGGTGAATGATTCCTGTAGCCAGATAATTAACAATGTTGGCATACCAGGGGAATCCATTGGTAACTTTCATTAGTTGATCTTCTGGAAGGGAGTCTCAGATAGGTACTTTATCTTCATCCTCGACTTCAATACGGCTGAGATGATCGGCGACGACGTTTCCACTCCACTTTTGTCTTTGATTTCCAAATCAAATTCCTGAAGCATCAACACCCAGCAGATAAGTCTGGGTTTTGCATCTTGCTTCTGAATTAGATATCGTATGACAGAGTGGTCAGTGTAGACGATGACCTTGGCTCCAATCAGGTAGGAGCAGAATTTCTCAAACGCATAGATGACAGCTAAGAACTCCTTCTCTGTAGTGGTGTACTTCTTCTGTGCTTCATCGAGCGTTTTAGACGTGTAGTAGATTACATAAGGTTTCTTGTCGATTCTCTGTCCTAATACAGCCCCTATGGCATAATCGTTGGTGTCACACGTGATTTCAAAAGGTTGTGACCAATCTGGGGCTCTTAGTATGGGTGCAGAGATTAAAGCATTTTTCAGAGTTGAGAAACTTTGTAAGCATTCTTGATTAAAATTGAACTCGGTGTCTTTGGTCAGAAGTTGGGTCATGGGTTTAGCTATTTTTGAGAAATCTTTCATAAATCTTCTGTAAAACCCAGCATGACCCAAGAATGCTCGTACTCCTTTTATATCTTTTGGTGGCGACAACTTCAAGATAACATCAATTTTTGCCTTGTCTACCTCAATCCCCGTCACTCACTGATAACCTCCTATTTTGGACGATTATCTTAGTCTTTTTCTTTAGTTTTCCATACTCTTTCTAAATTAAAACTATACATAATCCCAAATTTACCTTCTTTTGTAAATATAACATCAAACTAACTTTTCCCTTTTATATATGCAGAAAAACACAAAAAAATCATAAAAGATTAACTCAGCCTCAAGACCGCATGGATTCAAACGGTCCCAAGACCGCATGAAGCCAATCGGTCTCGAGACCGCATGGAGTCAAACGGTCCCAAGACCGCATGAAGCCAACCGGTCCTGAGACCGCATGGAGTCAAATGGTCCCAAGACCGCATGAAGCCAACCGGTCTCGAGACCGCATGAAGCCAACCGGTCTCGAGACCGCATGGAGTCAAACGGTCCCGAAACCGCATGAACCCAACCGGTCCCGAGACCGCATGGAGTCAAACGGTCTCAAGACCGCATGAAGCCAACCGGTCCCGAGACCGCATGGAGTTCAAACGGTCTCAAGACCGCATGAAGCCAAACGGTCTTGAGGTCCAAACGGTCTCAAGGTTCAAACGGTCTCAAGGTCCAAACGGTCTTGAGGTCCAAACGGTCTCAAGGTCCAAACGGTCTCCAAACCGTTTGGACTTCACTTAAGGCCTATAAATAAGACCTCAAGGGTCCTCCACCGGACATCAAGTTTTCAGACGTCCAAAGGCTGCCCCAATCATTCCAGAGCTCTTGCTACTTCCATCCTCCGCCCTGGGGCTGCCGGTCTGAGACCCATACTCCATCTTGAAGACTGCTTTCTCCTTCTTCACCAAAGAAGGTGGGAAGGGGAGATCTCATCGTCGTGCAACCTACGAAGATTGGTGGATCGTTGCTCTCTCTCCAAGGGGTTGACCTTCCTCCATCCTTTATGGGGATGATGCTCTCTCTCTCTCTCTTCTTGCCTCCTTCTTTGTCCTAGTCATGAGCGAGTAGTCTCCTTCACTAGGGTGTGGGGAGTAGCCCCGCTACCCATGTTTTCATATCATGTAAATGTAATCCTTAGGTTGTAATATAGAGTTCTTATCTTTGTCAGTTCGACATCAAACGATTAATGAATGCATGTTGCTTGATCTCCAACTTGTGTTATCTTTTATCTTTTAGTATGAATTGTCTACGTTTGTACTATTAGATTCAAAACTCGTTTGTATGTTGGTTCTTGGTGCATGTATCCACCATGCATCTGTTTTAGTATCTAGAGGTGTATCTCAAGAAGTGGAGTAAACTCACTATCATCCGTTGCACTTTCATACTATGAAATGGAATCAGTTGACGTATGGAAGTGCAACCTTGGTAAGTCGAGGAACACACTTTGCGAGGGGAATGATGCAAAGTAATGTGACCATTTGATCGGGAATGGCTGGCGTTGCAACATTCCTGCACTTCTCGTAGTTAGATTCTCCGAAAGGAAGCTAAGTCTACAAGGATACTAACTGACTAGACTCTTTTGCAGGTTAAGTTTTGCTTTGCATGTGTTGATCGATGTGTAGTGGTGGTGAAAAACCGATCACACCCTAGTGATCTTTCATCATAGTTTAACTCATTAGATTTACTTTCTTTCTTTACTTTATATGTTCTTAGCTTAAACAACAAAATCCAACTTTCGATATAAGTGCCTACTAGTGAGCGATTAAGTGAAATTCCATACGTTTTCTATCTTGTTGCTTGCAACAAGACCGTTGTATTTTGGGTTCGATCCTAAATCTGTACTACGATAAGGCTTCCATACTCTTACGGGGTTGGAGCATTTATCCAAGCACCAGTTATAGGTAAACCTAGGGAAGACATCAACTCTCTAGGGTTTTTGGTGCATATTAGGACTCCCATCGGAAGAGTAATATTTTGGTGTAAGTTCTAGCTCCATCAAAAAATGGCGCTGTTGTCGGGGACAACGGAACGTTGTAATTTCACTTAGTACCTTTCTAGTTGGTTAGGATTTTACACTTTCTTTTTTAACCATAACTCTATATCTTCCTAAAACTTTCATATTTTCACTATTATCTAATGGTGTTTTCTTTTCTCTACTCAGGTAGAAAACATGCATGCGATCATCGCATAATCACGGATTCTCCCCTGATCTGAAGTTCGACTCTGAGGTAGAGAGAAGTTTCCACCGCCGAATCCGTCTTAATCACCAACGAGCCAGACAAATGGCTGACGAACAGCACCAGACTGCTTTGGTGATGGAGAGGGTAAATGCTGCCATCGCCGCTCAATGAGCATAACTCATCGCAGACACTCGTGCCCAAATCCAAGTGGAGATACATGCAGAAGAGCAAGCCCGCATAAGAGCTGAGGTTGAGGCAGCAACCCAAGCTTCTCAGCTGGAGTTAAGGAACAAACAACTGAGGGACTATGCTATCCCGAAGAACTATGAGGATAACCACCCGGTCCGACCTCCGATAATCAATATTCCAAACTTTGAGATTCGGACCCAGTGGATCCAGATTATGCAAGGCATCTCCTTCTCCGGAGGTTCAGGAGATGATTGCATGGATCATTTGAAAAGGTTTAAGGCGCTGTGCCGCCTAGTTCCGCAAGCTGGTGTCGCTTTTGATGCGATAATGCTTCATCTGTTCCATTTCACCTTGTCTGGGAGAGCCATGAGTTGGTACAACTCATTGGATAGAGAACCCATCATAACCACCTGGCCCCCCCTAGAGGAAAAATTCTTAGAGAAGTTCTTTCCTCCCTCGCTGACCTATGAAATCAGAGGGCAAATCAATCACTTCTCTCAGCTACCTGGAGAGACCCTTGCTGAAGCATGGGAAAGATTTAAAGAACTTCTGCGCAAATGCCCCCATCATGGAATCTCCCAGAATCAAATGATGGAAACTTTCTACCGGAGAGTGAGCGATGATATTTAACAGTTTTTAGATTCCTCATCTGGAGGAAACTTCATGAGGAAGAATTATGAGAATGCATGGAAGATTGTTACACTGGGAGCTGAAAACCAGTCCAACTGGGGACGGTCAGCCGGTAAAGGAGTCCTCAAAGTTTTCAAAGCTGAAGAATCTATAGAAATGAAGGCAATAGCTGAGGCCTTGAAAACAATTGTCCATAAACAACAAGCTCTCGAAACTTCTCTCGGAGAGATTGATAAAAAGAAAACTCCGCTAGTTCAACAAGTCAAAGCCGTCACAGGATCTTGTGAGGCTTGTCATGCTTCGGACCATCCGACTCTTTCCTGCGGTATGTTGTATAATGTGATGATGGATCTGCATCCACCACCACAACCATATGAACCCATTACTAATCAAGCTGAAGATCAGATTCCAGAGCAAGTCAACTCCATCCACACTATTCCTGGACAAGTCTACTACAATCCCAATCAACTGAGGAATCATCCTGGATTCCAATATGGGAACCCTTCTGGAACTACGAATCCACAGCATCAGACACAGGGAGGATCTGATAGTAGGATACCACCTGGGTTCTCTAACAATTTCAATCAAAATCAAGGGAATTTCAGGAACAACTTCTCTAGGGCTAATTACCCTAGGAACCAATCAGCCTACTACCAGTACCCTCATCTCCATCCGCAGCTGCATACTCAGCAACCCCAGATGGCGCTACCACAGCAACAATCTCAACAACAAGTTCCTCTAAAAAACACTCTTGCCCAACCGGAAGATGAAATATCTTTGATAAAGCAGCTGTTACAATCGCAGCAAACTATGCTTGCTAACCAACAGGCTCAGCAAAAAGCAGTTGAAGCCCAGCTGGCCCAGATTGCTGCATAATTGAAGCCTCCAGCAGGCACATTTGCCGGGCAGCCAGAATCAAACCCTAAGCATGGGCAAAACAGACATGAACAGTCGAATACTATGCCAACAACATGACAATGTTACAGCTTCATCGAGCCAGCGACGTAAAACCAAGGCGCTACTTGGGAGGCAACCCAAGATTTCAACTTTTTTCTTTATGTCTTGTCCCTTTATTTTTCCTAGTTTTATCTTATGATAATACAAAAAAAATTCACATAACCAAAACCAACAAAAAATAAACAAAAACAAACAACATAAAAATATATAAATAAAAAACAAACATAAAAATATCAAATCTTTTCTGCCGTTGCCCTTCCAAACGGTCTTGAAACCGTTTGGAGCCAAACGGTCTTGAAACTGTTTGGAATGCAAACGGTCGCTAACCGTTCCCTATAAATATAAACCCTACCCCTTCGTCTTTCTCTCTTCGAACTCTCGAACTCTTGTGTTTCTGTTCTATTGCTCTCGCTTCCCCTGCTCATGCGCGATCGCACCTCCATCGACCTCATCTCCGTCACTCTCCCCGCAGCAAGGTAAGAGTGTCGCCCTCGCTGACGCAACTTTGCTGTCGGACTCCTTCTCTAACACCAGCACCACCATCGTCTTCACCGTTTTCGCCAACGGCCCTGTCCACCATCGCCGTATTCACCACTGTTTTCACCAACGGCTCTGTCCATCCTCGCCGTCTTCACTGCCATCTTCACCACCGTTTTCATCACCAGAGTCATCGCCATTTTCATCACCAGATTCACCGTCGTTTCCCTCGCCGTCTTCACCGTCATTTTCACCACCGGATTCACCGTCGTCTTTATCATCGTTTTCACCATCGCCGTCGTCGCCAACGCATCCGCCGCCTCTGTGCCGTTTCGCCTTCATCTTCGCCTTTGCCGGTGGCTACACGACGCTTCGTTTTCCAAACGGTCTTGAAACCGTTTGGGATTCCACATTCATTTAATTTCCAAAAAAATACAAAAACACATAAATATAAAATAAAATCCAATTTCTTCCAAACATGTTATTCTAACTCTCGTTTCTCATTCTACAACTATGGCATCACCAGCAACAAAGGCCATCAGATCTGGAGCTGCTCCTTCTCAGACAAGGGAGCAGATGATGGAAGAGCTGGACAGGCTCCAGCAGATCAAAGACACCTTCAACAAAACTAGAAAGGTCCCACCACAGACCAAGATGATAGAAGTCCTATGCGAAATTGCCCACCTCACCAAATGCCTAGCAGAGGCAACTGACAAAGAAGTAGAAGAAATCTCCTCCGATGACGATGAAGGCTCGGAGTACACACCAAATGCCGAGGAGGAATCCCCTACCGAAGAGCAAAAGGGGGAAATGCAAGGTCCTGGAGACTGCAACTGGGCAGCCCTCCACGAAAAGGGCAAGAAAACAAGTTCGCCCTACCTCTGCCATGGATCAACCCTTTGCAAAACCTACCACCACCATCCCTGTTACTACCACCACCATCCATGTTACCACCCCCACCTTCACTCCAGTCACCACCACATCACCACCACCAGAAAACCTCTTCATCCATCCCCACCCCTCCTCTGATAAAACTCTCAAACCAACCAAGTACGTTTGCTCCAGCGTACTATCCAAGATGGGGATCCAGGACCGAATCTTCAAAGCACTAGACAAAGCCAACCTTGCAAGGCTATGTTTCATACCTGAGATCTCATACTCTGAACCCAGTACAGAGTTTTTCACCTTTCTAACCAAAGAGCCCGTCGACATCATGGATAGGTCACGGGACGGAGGTGACAGAAGGCTCGTCACCCAAATCTTCGGCAGCAAGGTTGTCATAACGAAAAATATGCTGAACACAGTCTTCATTGACAACCAGGACCAGCTGCGTAAAGCCATGGAGGTGGGGACCGAACATTCAGAGTTCAACATACACAAATTCTGGAAATCTCTAACCGGGATCCCCACCTATGACGCGAAGACGTGCAAAGTGTCAAATATACACTCTGGCTTTGTGCGCACCCTGCACAAAATTCTCGTTGGCACACTCTTCCCCAGGACAGAGGGGGGAAACATTATAATTTCAGATCTTTTCATTCTCTGGTCTATTCTTAACGAAAGGGCAGTCAATATCGGATGACAACTGATCTAGAAACTATCA
Organism: Alisma plantago-aquatica; assembly: GCA_963693085.1. Taxonomy (NCBI): domain Eukaryota; kingdom Viridiplantae; phylum Streptophyta; class Magnoliopsida; order Alismatales; family Alismataceae; genus Alisma; species Alisma plantago-aquatica. The sequence continues at coordinate 1,251,915,769 of OY856412.1, forward strand.
ACCTCCAGCCTGGGGAAGGAGATTTGCATGGGGAGGCATGTCACATCTATTATCAAATATCTCAAGATGGACAAACTCCTACCTCACTACACGCAACTAAAGGGCGACATCCTTACCAATGAAAAAACTCTGAAGAACTCCTTCATCATCAAGGAAAAGGATGGGAAATTACACTACGTCTTCTGCCCTATGGTTAAGTCGTCCAGAACACTCCTCCCGCTTCTGGAGCTAGCAATTTATGACACCAAACAGCTCCTCTTCTCTGACGAGGAGCTTTCACAACTACTAGTTTCGGTTAAAACAACCAAAAAGAAAGCTACAGCAGGACAGACGGAGCTGAGCATCACATCCCCGGCAGCTCGATCTACAAAAAGACCTGTCAAACGGCCTTCCAGAAGGCAGTTGCAGGCCCAATAGCTGTCGGGGACACCAACATCTCGGCCAAATCCAGAGGCCGAGGTCCTCCATGAAGAAATCTTAACCACCTCCTCAATTGACTCTTTCATTTAGAGTCTGCATGAGCAGCTAACCGCTGCCACCACTCTACCTTCCACCATTCCAACATCTACCACTCCTCTCTTCCCCATCACATCCACGTAACCATTCACATCCTCTTCATCACCCCTATTCCCTTCGGGCTCTCCTTTCTCCGCACCTATGCCCGACTTTACCACCTTCCCTTTCACCTCCGCAGTCTCCACCCCATCACTATCACTTCCACCGCTTTCACCACAAATTCCACCACTTTTCACATCCGCCACCACCCCGACACCGCTGGTGACTACATCCACAGTCACTACGTAGCTCGGGGCATCATCAGTGTCTATTCCGCAAGACACTAACACCATCCCATGCAGACCCCAGTCATCCCACCCTTCCGCTCCTGGGGTCCCTTTTACCAATATCGGTGAGGAATTCAGTCGTCAATTTGACGCTGTCCGAAACCTCCTCACTGATCCTTCTAATATATTAAATTCTATTTTTCTTGTGTGCAGGGTTTATCACGATAGGTGGCCACGATCGACGAACAACACCGAGCCTTGCCCACCATCCTCCAAGGCTTCCAGCAACGACAAGATGAGGTGGCTAAGCAAGTTGAGCACATCAACAGCCACTTCAACACCTTGTCGGACCTGGTCCTTGGAGCGAAGCGTCAGCAGGAAGCAACGGCGAAGCAAGTCGATGAGATCTCCACGCAGACTCAGCCTCTTCCAGAGACTCTCCGCGAGCTCTAGCAACAACAAGAAGCTCTGAGCACGCGCTTGGACACCATCAACAACACACTCACACAGCTACAACATTGCCAAGAAGAGTCCAATAATGATGAAATCCAGCAGCTACGTGCTCAAGTTACAAATCTTACAACACGTCTCCTCTCCGCCGAGGGCAGATATACTGACCTCAAAGAATCCCATGATGCACTGCTTGAAACACACGAGCATCTGCAAGTGGCTTTCGATGAGTTACAAGCCACCCATCGGCGATGCAAAACGTCCGCAAGTAAAAAAGCAAGCAGACAAGGCTGCGGACGACAAGGATGGCGACGATGACGAAGAAGACGAGTCCGACTCATCTGCTGATTCAAACAAAGATAACACCTCCTCTGGTGATAAGCATGATGACGGAGAAGACCCAGGCAATGCGGCAGGACCCTCTCCCAGAGGTTCCGACAAAGGTCACCACGACAGTGACAATCACCCCAAGTCCCCACACAACGATAATGTCAACATGTCATACGGGGACCAATTCTTTGATTATTCCACGCTGGGATCCATCGGGGAAGCGGCCAAAGACACGGCCTACGCTGATTTCCAACAATGCATATTAGGAACCAGCGCAAGCCCGCCCACAAAAACCACCCCACCTCTCTCTGCACCTGGCACATCCATGCCCGCCCCCCATGACCAGGACGAGGCAGAGCGAGTGAGTTTAGACACTGATGAAGAACTCGACTCTGCCTCCGATTCAGATGATGATCCGCAGACCTATACTGAAGTCCTGGATCACCCTTCTCCCCCTCCACAAGAGCTTCCCCCACCACCACCTCGCGCAAATGATGATTCATAAGAGTTTAGTCAATTGAACACTATAGTGGACGATGCAAAGGTGGGGGAGGACATAATTTATCATAATACAAAAACTAGGCATAAGATGACACGTGAAGATTTCCGCAGCATCCTCCGACCTCGGTCCACGATGCATATGGCAATCTTTCATGTCCTCCTCGCCAATTGTATAGAAATGTATAGAAGTTCTAAGAGGCAGCAACCCATTTTCAACGCCTCGCCTGCTCTGTCTATTGGCCTTTTATACAAAGACATAAGAGCAAAGTCGATCGAGCGGCTGCGTGCTGGTTTAGCATGTCGGGCACGTTATCTTACCGTGCCCTTCCAAGTTTCGGACCACTGGCTTTTTATGATCGTGGATACCGAGGCTCGGGATGCCAAGGTGTATAATTTCTGCAGCGCCGAGCTACCAGCCGGCACAATAAACTTCGTTGGTGAAGCAGCAGGAGAAGCTAGGTGTATACCCTTCCGACTGCTTAACTTAATTTGGGCCGCACGCCCATCTCTCCGCCAAGATTGGAGCCAGCCGTGGTTCAAAATCATAAACCCTCAAGTTCAAGCCGCCGAGGGATATGGGGATTGTGCTTTCTACACCATACGTCACATCCAAGCGCTGAACCAGGAAATCCCATTTACTGATCTGGTTGCTGATGATTTTGATTCCCTGCGCGGGCGTTATGCCATGGAGCTTATCTGTGATAGACGGTTCTTTAAGGACCCAACTATGGCACCAGATGACGTTCCTCGCTACTCTTTTCAGCTATCCAGTGACCACAACGGCGACCCTTCCGGCAAACTCTGAAGGAGTCAGAAAAGACCAAAGTGCCAGTCGCCGATACCGAGCAAGCTAAAAGCAATATCGATCCTCTGTATGCCATTGAACCAACATTTCCTGATTTTGATCGCGATGCTTGCAAAGGTCTCAACGACCTCGAATTGCGTCTCATTATGGCACGGCTCTCAGCCGACAAAGATGGACCGGTATTCATGTATCGGGACATTCTTGTAATGGCAGACACACTACGAGAGACTTTATAGGTTAAAGGATCCCTCTCTATAAGCCTTATGGCCGCCTATCAATTTCTACTCGGCCAGCATAACCCAACAACATACATGGCGTCCCCATATATGAAAGATGATCTTCTAAAGCTCAAGAACTTCGGCACAACTGACGCACTGATCTCCTATCTACAGTACACAATGCCGACGCTCATCATGTTACCCTTCCTCTATCATGAGCACTGGATGCTCCTGGCCACAAATCTACCAGAAGGAACAACTACAATATATAACAGTTCCGATAGCCTGTACAATGCACGATAGAAGATTTATGTCGTGACACCGAAGACGCCAATAGAAGTAGCGGCAAAGGAGTGCGCCGACAAGTTAATCGATTTTCTGAGTCAGCATACAAGGGCGTACGACAAAGAGCATTTTCACCGCCCCTCCTTCTGCCACAAATGCCCCCAGCAAATTCGACAATCAAATGACTGCGACTTCCACATCCTCTACTGGATGTACACCGTCATCGTTCTCCAAAGACCAGTAGAAGAGATGACTGACGTGGATTACCATGCTCTACGAGGACAGTTCGCATCCAGTCTACTTCATTCCCCGGGGGCAAATGCAGATTTACCTTATCCTGCAGCCCTTGTCCTAATTATTTCTCAACCTATCACTTTGACACTCTGAGGACAGAGTGAGTGATAAGTTAGGGGGGGTACATTAGACAAGGACGAGGTATCATTTTTTTACATCCCTCTTCCTTCTTTTCTTTTCTCTGTTTATACATTTTTTTAAAACTTTCTTTTTAATTAAACCTTTTTGAGTAGAATCACCCTCATTTAACTCTAGAATCATGTTAGTCCCCAAAAAGTAAATAGCACTTAGACATTTAATGGCGATTTAATAATGTCACTCCACTATTGATTTTCATGCTTTTGCTTCAATTCTTTATCTGACTCTCCACAGGTCAAAATCAAGGCAGAAATAAGCCAAGCTCTCAAGGATGAGAGGGGAATCAGGCAACTTCCAAATCAAGAAGTTCTGCAAGTGGACCACAAACCAAATAAGTGCATGTTGAAAAACTCTAAGAACAGCTTTCCTCTCTTCAAAATGAAAGAGGCTTGGCCGCCCAAAATAATTTCCCAAAACCCCAAAACCCAAGCCTGCGAGTCATTGAATAAAAGCCAGAGAGATGAATAAAATTACGAGAGTTGTGCCATGAATAAGGATCTATATAAAGAACCAATGAAGGTTTCACCCGGCCGGCACATTCCGCTGCCCTCACAAAGGCAGATGTGTCGTGCCCGGTAATGAAACCCTAAGGTATCTAAATATATGAAAGGCTCATAAAGGACTCACCCGGCCGGTACATTCAACTGCCCTCACAAAGGCAGATGTGTCGTGCCCGGTAGTGAGATCCTAAAAGCATAGACAGCCCCTCCCCCACTTGAAGGGGGAGTTACACTTCAAGCCTTTAGCCAACCCTCATACCCTCTCTAGCTCCCAGTAGGTCTTTTAGAGAGGTATAAATCTGATTAGAGTCAACAACATGCACAGAATAAAGGTGGTCTCGATGCGAGCTACGAGATACGGAAAGTACCTGAGACCCAAGCAACTCTCGAAACCTGAAAGAGTCAAGGCAATCAATAAGACTTGATATGACCTTAGGAGAACTCAGGTTAAGAATTGAAGCAAGAATATGGAAATCCTAACTAAATAAAATCGCCTCGCCATTACATGTCTCAGCTCTATCTAACTTGAGGACAAGCTAGACTCTAAGTTAGGGGGGGTGATAACCTCCTATTTTGGACGATTATCTTAGTCTTTTTCTTTAGTTTTCCATACTCTTTCTAAACTAAAACTATACATAATCCCAAATTTACCTTCTTTTGTAAATATAACATCAGACTAACTTTTCCCTTTTATATATGCAGAAAAACACAAAAAAATCATAAAAGATTAACTCAGCCTCAAGACCGCATGGATTCAAACGGTCCCAAGACCGCATGAAGCCAATCGGTCTCGAGACCGCATGGAGTCAAACGGTCCCAAGACCGCATGAAGCCAACCGGTCCCGAGACCGCATGGAGTCAAACGGTCCCAAGACCGCATGAAGCCAACCGGTCTCGAGACCACATGGAGTCAACCGGTCCTGAGACCGCATGAACCCAACCGGTCCCAAGACCGCATGAAGTCAAACGGTCTCGAGACCGCATGAAGCCAACCGGTCCCGAGACCGCATGGAGTTCAAACGGTCTCAAGACCGCATGAAGCCAAACGGTCTTGAGGTCCAAACGGTCTTGAGGTCCAAATGGTCTCAAGGTCCAAACAGTCTTGAGGTCCAAACGGTCTTGAGGTCCAAACGGTCTCAAGGTCCAAACGGTCTCCAAACCATTTTGACTTCACTTAAGGCCTATAAATAAGACATCAAGGGTCCTCCACCGGACATCAAGTTTTCAGACGTCCAAAGGCTGCCTCAATCATTCCAGAGCTCTTGCTACTTCCATCCTCTGCCCTGGGGCTGCCGGTCTGAGACCCATACTCCATCTTGAAGACTGCTTTCTCCTTCTTCACCAAAGAAGGTGGGAAGGGGAGATCTCATCGTCGTTCAACCTACGAAGACTGGTGGATCGTTGCTCTCTCTCCAAGGGGTTGACCTTCCTCCATCCTTTATGGGGATGATGCTCTCTCTCTTCTTGCCTCCTTCTTTGTCCTAGTCATGAGCGAGTAGTCTCCTTCACTAGGGTGCGGGGAGTAGCCCCGCTACCCATGTTTTCATATCATGTAAATGTAATCCTTAGGTTGTAATATAGAGTTCTTATCTTTGTCAGTTCGACATCAAACGATTAATGAATGCATGTTGCTTGATCTCCAACTTGTGTTATCTTTTATCTTTTAGTATGAATTGTCTACGTTTGTATTATTAGATTCGAAACTCGTTTGTATGTTGGTTCTTGGTGCATGTATCCACCATGCATCTGTTTCGGTATCTAGAGGTGTATCTCAAGAAGCGGAGTAAACTCACTATCATCCGTTGCACTTTCATACTATGAAATGGAATCAATTGACGTATGGAAGTGCAACCTTGGTAAGTTGAGGAACACACTTTGCGAGGGGAATGATGCAAAGTAATGTGACCATTTGATCGGGAATGGCTGGCGTTGCAACATTCCCACACTTCTCGCAGTTAGATTCTCCGAAAGGAAGCTAAGTCTACAAGGATACTAACTGACTAGACTCTTTTGCAAGTTAAGTTTTGCTTTGCATGTGTTGATCGATGTGTAGTGGCGGTGAAAAACCGATCACACCCTAGTGATCTTTCATCATAGTTTAACTCATTAGATTTACTTGCTTTCTTTACTTTATATGTTCTTAGCTTAAACAACAAAATCCAACTTTCGATATAAGTGCCTACTAGTGAGCGATTAAGTGAAATTCCATACGTTTTCTATCTTGTTGCTTGCAACAAGACCGGTGTCTTTTGGGTTCGATCCTAAATCTGTACTAGATAAGGCTTCCATACTCTTATGGGGTTGGAGCATTTATCCAAGCACCAGTTATAGGTAAACCTAGGGAAGACATCAACTCTCTAGGGTTTTTGGTGCATATTAGGACTCCCATCGGAAGAGTAATCTTTTGGTGTAAGTTCTAGCTCCATCACTCACTCTATGTATGAGGACGACACCTTCAGTTACCATAAAATGGCATTTTTCCCAATTCAGGATGAGGTTCGTCTCCTTGCATCGTTGTAAGACTTGTCCAAGGTTGAATAGACAGTTATCGAAGGAATCTCCGTAAACAAAAAAACCATCCATGAATACTTCCATTATAGATTTTGTTAATCCTGCAAAAATAGCAGTCATGCACCTTTGGAAAGTAGTCGGTGCATTGCACAGCCCGAATGGCATTCTTCTGAAAGCATAGGTCCCAAAGGGGCAGGTAAAAGTAGTTTTCTCTTGGTCTTCTGGGTGTATAGGGATTTGGTAGAACCCAGAATAACCATCTAGATAACAGAAGAATTTTTGATGGGCTAAGCGTTCTAGGACTTCGTCAAGAAAGGGCAGAGGGTAGTGATCTTTTCGCGTTGATTTGTTTAGTTTCCAATAGTCGATACACATCCTCCACCCCATCACAGTCCTTGTCGGTACTAACTCATTCTTGTCATTTAGCACGACAGTGGTTCCTCCCTTTTTGGGGACCACTTGGACAGGGCTGACCCATTGGGAATCTAAAATTGGGTAAATTATGCCGGCTTTCAGCAGTTTTAGGACTTCAAGGCGAACCACTTCTTTAAGATTGGGGTTCAGCTTCCTCTGGTATTCTCTTGATGGCTTGAATTCTTCGACCAAGGCAGTCTACGCATGCATAAGGCTGGGTTTATACCTGTCAGGTCAGTTATTTTGTACACAATGGCTTTCTTGTGTTATCTTCAGCTCAACAAGAAGCCTTTCTTCTAGGTTTTCTGTCAGGGTGGAACTGATGATGATTGGACATAATTTTTCTTTGTCCAAGAAGACGTGTTTAAGTCCCATTGGTAAAGTCTTCATCTTGGGGGCCTTAGGTTCTTCTGTTTCCTCTAAAATGGTGACAGATTTGAGCTCCTCAAAGGTGGCTGTCGACGCTTCTTCAGCTTTCTCTAAGTGTTGCAAACATTGTTGGACCAATTCATTTGCTGAAAATTCAACTTCTGGATTTGTCAGAACATTCTCCAACTCATTAGATGGCTCAGATATTTCCAATTGGGACATTTGGTGTATTGCATCTAAGAGAAAAACCTCCTCTTGAATGTTGGGACCTTTCATGCTGTTGAGAACCCGGAATTGAATTGCTTCTTTTCCCAGTCTTAGAATGATCGTGCCAGATTCAACATCAATAAGTGCCCTGGCTGTGGCAAGGAAAGGTCTACCAAATATTATTGGGTATCTCAGATCCTCCTTGATATCCATAATGACAAAATCGCATGTGACATAGGCACCTTTGCCTATCCTGACCGGAATATCTTCAATAATTCCTAGAGGTGCAGTGATAGTGGAATCAGCTAACTGAATTGTCATCGTGGTGGGTAGCAAGTCAGTGAAGCCTAATCTTTTACACATGGAATAGGGCATAATTGATATTCTAGCCCCTAAGTCAGCTAATCCCTTTTTGCTCGAAGCATTTCCAATATAGCACTAAATACCGAAAGAACCAGGGTCCTTCTTTTTTTTGGGCATCTTGTTGAGAATGATATCGGAGGTGGTCTGAGCCAGTTTGACTGTCTCTTGTTCTTCGGTAATGTATTTCCTTGATAGCAGAGTTTTTAGATACTTAGCCCAAGATGGTACTTCAGAGAGAGCATCGAGGAGCGGGATGTCGATATAGAGTTTCTTCATCGCCTCCTTAAATCTTTGGAACCTAGTGTCCATTTTAGTCTCTCTCAATCTTCTCGGGTATGGTATCCTTGGTTTATACTGCGGAATTTCTGGCTCTTTAGAAGCTTGTTCTTTTTCTTCGCCTCTCGCGTTCTCTGCGGTCTTCTTAGTTCCTAGGTTCGGGCTTGCATTTGGCATAAGGACAGGTGTATCATCATCATCATGAGAGATTCTCGTAGTTTAGTGAAGGGTGCGTCCAGATCTTGTAGTAACGGCATTCAACTGCTCTGGTCTATTCTGGTCGTGTCTAGGGTTCGACTCAGGTTGTCCTGCAAAAGTGCCTGCTGGTGGTTTTAGTTGGGCAGCGATTTGTGCCAGTTGGGCCTCCACCGCCTTCTGCTAAGCTTGCTATTAGCGAGCATGGTTTGTTGGGACTGTAGCATCTGCCTTATCAAAGTCATCTCATCTGTTGACTGGGAGGGGGCATTTTTCTGAGTAAATTGTTGTTGACCTTGATGCGGTTGTTGCGGAGGTGGTGCTAACTGAGGTTGTTGTGGTTGATGTAACTGAGGGTGCAATTGCGGGTGCAGAGGAGGATGGTTATACTGATAGTAGTTGGAGGGATTTCTAGGATAGTTGGATCTTGGGAAGTTGTTTCTGAGGTTCCCTTGATTTTGATTAAAGTTGCTTTGGAATCCAGGTGGCAACGTATTGGAGGATCCGCCTTGTGTCTGGTGTTGCGGATTGGCAGTCCCTGTAGGGTTCCCGTATTGAAAACCTGGGTGGTTTCTTGGTTGATTTGGATTATAGTAAACTTGTCCCGATATGGAATGAATGGAATTAACTTGTTCGGGCATCTGCTCTTCAGGGTGTTCGATGATTGGTTCGTACTGCTGTTGTGGTGGGTGCATATCCATCATCACATTGTAAAGCAGACCGCATGACAGAGTTGGGTGATCGGATGCGTGACAGGCTTCACAGGTTCCTGTGGCAGCTTTAACCTGTTGGACTTGTGGGTTTTTCTTCTTATCATATTCTCCAAGTGAAGTTTCAAGAGCCTGCTGTTTATGAGCTATGGTCTTTAAGGCTTCAACAATAGCCTTCATTTCCATTGATTCCTCAGCTTTATAAACTTTGAGGACTCCCTTGCCGGATGATCGTCCCCAATTGGATTGATTCTCAGCTCCAAGTGTGACGATTTTCCAAGCATCCTCATAGTTCTTTCTCATAAAATTTCCTCCAGATGAGGAATCCAGAAATTGCTTGATTTCATCACTCACTCCCCTATAGAATGTTTCTATTAATTGATTTTGGGAGATGTCGTGATGAGGACACTTTCTTAGAAGCTCCTTGAACCTTTCCCATGCTTCTGCGAGTGATTCTCCAGGAAGTTGGGCAAAGTGGTTGATCTTCCCCCTAATTTTGTAAGTTAATGAAGGGGGGGGGGGGCTTCTCTAGGAATTTTTCTTCCAAGGGCGCCCAGGTGGTGATGATTGGCTCCCTATCAAGCAAATTGTACCAACTCAGAGCCCTTCCGGACAAAGTGAAGTGGAAAAGATGTAACATTATTGCGTCAAAGGCAACTCCAGCCTGTGGGACAAGTCGGCAGAGTGCCTTGAATCTCTTCAAGTGATCCATGTCGTCATCTCCAGATCCACTAGAGAATGAGATGCCTTGCATGATTTGAATCCATTGTGTCTAGATTTCGAAGTTGGGTATGTTAATGATCGGTGGCCAAACTGGATGATTGTCTTCATAATTCTTAGGTACGGCATAGTCCCTCAATTGCTTATTTCTGAGCTCTAGTTGGGCAGCTTGGTTAGCTGCTTCGTTTTCAGCTCGGATGCGGGCCTGTTCTTCAGCTCGGATCTCTGCTTGAATCTGAGCACGGGTGTCAGCAATGAGTTGTGCTCTCTGAGCGGCTATGGCGGCATTGACCCTTTCTAAAACTAATGCAGCTTGGCGTTGATCTTCAGCCATGTGCCTGGCTCTTTGGCGGTTAAGTCTGATGCGGCGGTGGAAGCTTCTCTCTACCTTAGAGTCGTACTCTGGATCAGGGGAGAATCTGAGGTTATGTGATGGTTGCATACACGTCTTCTACCTGAGTAGAGAAAGAAACACACCTTTTAGATGAAGCAGGAGATATGATGAATTCAAGAAGATATGGGCTAATGGTTAAAAGAAAATGTAACACCCTAACCAACTAGCAAGATAGTTAATTGAAATTAAAACGTTCCGTTGTCCCCAGCAACGGTGCCAATTTTTGATGGAGCTTCCACTCACGTAGAATTGCGTGCACCACTAAAAATCCTAAAGATGGTAAGTCTTTAAGTTTAGCCTTGCTTATACTAGATCGAGAACTCCACCCACGTATGCTAAGACACGTGGAAGTCTTATCGTAGTATAGTTAAGGGTCGAATCCACGGGACAACGGTCTTGTTGGGAGCAACAAGATTGAAAACGTTAGAATTTCACTTAATCTCTTAATAGTTGGTATTTAAATCAAAAGGTTGGTTTGGTTGTTTTTAAACTAAGAGCAAGTAAAGTAAAGCAAGTAAGTAAATTTAAGGATTTTAAACAATGATAAGGAGCCACTAGGATGTGATCGACTTTCACCGCCACTACACATGGATCAAAACATGCAACATAAAACATAACCTGCAATAAGAGTCTAAACAACTAGTATCTTTGTAGATTTAGTTTCCTTTCGGAGAACTAACTACGAGAAGTGTGGGAATGTTGCAATGCCAGCCATCCCCGAACAAATAGTCACCTACTTTACATCATTCCCTTCGCAAAGTGTGTTCCTCGACTTACCAAGGTTGTACTTTCATACGTCAACTGATTCCATTTCATAGTATGGAAGTACAACGATGAAGTGAGTTTACTCCACTTCTTGAAAACACTCCTACATACCGAAACAGATGCATGGTGGATACATGCATCAAGAACCAACATTCAATCGAGATTCGAATCTAACAGTACAAACACAGACAATTCATACTATAAGATAAAAGATAACACAAGTTGGTGATCAAGCAACAAGTATTCATTAAACGATTGATGTTGAACTGAAAAGAAAGCATCTCTATATTGCAAACTATGGATTACATTACATGAAATGAAAACATGGGTAGCGGGGCTACTCCCCGCACCCTAGTGAAAGAGACTACTCGCTCATAGCTAGGACAAAGAAGGAGGCGAGAAGAGAGAGAGAGAGAACGTCATCCCCACAAAGGAGAGAGGAAAGTCAACCCCTTGGAAAGAGAGAGAATGACAATCTTCAAACTTTACAGGTTGCTTGATGATGAGGTCTCCTCTTCCCACCTTCTTTGGCGAAGAGAGAGAAAGCAGCTTTGGGATGGAGCGTGAATCTCAGACCGGCAGCCTTTAGGCGGAGGATGGAGGTTGGAATAGCTCTGGAGTAGCAGAGGCAGCCTCTGGGCGTCTGAAAACTTCATGTCCTTGAGAGGACCCCTTGGGTCTTATTTATAGGCCTTAAGTGAAGTCCAAACGGTTTGGTCAGTTTTGGGTCCAAACGGTCTTGAAAACCGTTTGGACTCTGAGACCGTTTGGACCCCGAGACCGTTTGGACTCTGAGACCGTTTGGACCTCGAGACCGTTTGGACTCTGAGACCGTTTGGACCCCGAGGCCGTTTGGACTCTGCAACCGTTTGGACCCCGAGACCGTTTGGACTCTGAGACCGTTTGGACTCATGCGGTCTTGAGATCGTTTGACTCCATGCGGTCTTGAGATCGTTTGACTCCATGCAGTCTTGGGACCGGTTGGCTTCATGCGGTCTTGGGACTGTGTGACTCCATGCGGTCTTGGGACCGGTTGGCTTCATATGGTCTTGGGACCGTGTGAGACCATGCGGCCTTGGGACCGGTTGGCTTAATGCGGTCTTGGGACTGTGTGACTCAATGCAGTCTTGGGACCGGTTGGCTTCATGCGGTCTTGGGACCGTGTGAGACCATGCGGTCTTGGGACCAGTTGGCTTCATGCGGTCTTGGGATCGTGTGAGACCATGCGGTCTTGGGACCGGTTGGCTTCATACGGTCTTGGGACCGTGTGAGTCAATGCGGTCTTGGGACCTGTTGGCTTCATGCAGTCTTGGGACCGTGTGAGTCTTTGTGATTTTTTTTGTGTCTTTTTCTGTAAGTAAAAAGGAGAAAAGTTAATCTAACAGTATATTTGCAATAAGAGAGGATAGTTAGGGATTCTATCTAATTTATCTGAGAAAGAGTGTGGAAAACTGAAGAAAATTACTAAGATAACATCATAAAATTGGAGGTTATCAACATTGCAGTCAACATTAATGATAACACAATGGCAACGAGCTGGATTGGAAGAACAAACATAGGCATATGGATCTCCGGTAATGCATGGAGAGGTCGGGGGACTGATTCTATGCGAGGAGAGCTAATGGCTATCAAGGATGGGCTGGAACACGCCACTCAAAACAATATGCACAATGCTGTAATCGTCACCGACTCGCTGAAAGTCGTGCAATGGATTCACCAGAAAGACAAAACCCCAATGAAATAGCGGCTTCTAAGCCAAGCTATTCAACACCTCTACCAGCAATTCACCTACATCAAGATAGTATACAAGAAAAGGAACCAAAACAAACTAGCTGACTGGCTAGCGAAACAATGTCTCAAGCAGCCTGAATGCAGAGTCGTGTGGACATCGTGTCCCCCGCAGATCATGTCTGAATATCAGGACGATATTATAGCTCTTACTTCTTCTCAAATATCTCCCATGTAACCCAGACAGTTTTGTAACCGGTTAGACCGGTATATACAAAAAAAAACAAAGTATATTTGTACAAAATTGATAATACAATTTTTGTTATATAACAAAAATCAATTTATAAATATTATTATTAATCTTAAATTTAACTCTTAAATATTATATAGATAAGTCTTAAAAAGGTTTTATACTGAGATAGAAATCTTGTAATATAATAGCAATCTTGATACAAGTCAGATGTTATCCTATCTATATTTGACACATATCCTCTCTCCGTGTATCTTTTCTTTCTTCTTTCCCTTATTCGAAAAATTTTGAATGCATATGCAAACCTAATTGTCAGACTCTCAAATTCCATTTACCTTCTTATCATGGATACATGTAACCGATCTGAAGATTTAAGTGTATATACTCTCTTGTTAAGGTGATGATGATCATGATCAAAATAGCTGGGATGTTTGCATTCAACCGTTGCACAAAAGAGAACGGTGGAGTTGTATGCAAAATTCTGCCAGAACCGATCTTTTGTAATCTCTTGATGCGTATTGTCCTGTCATCTTTTGCAACAACGAAAACATGTGAATGATGTTTCTTTCTCCCCAGTTCACTTGATGCGTATATTGTCCTCTTCACATCTGCTCCGTAGTTGAGAAAAACAAAACAAAACAAAACCTCAAACGCCATCTTCATTTTTGCACATGAGCAGCTTTTGGGCATTGCCGTTTGGAGAATACAATGCTGGTTAAAAATTGGGGACCAGATCATATTGGGTTGCAATTTGTCTGTTAGAATTTAGCTGAGGTCCAAACTCCAAATTGTTGCTGCTGCAGTAGCAGGGAGGGCGGTCCGTCCCGGTCCCAACAAAGCATAGCAAGCGTCTCTAGTGCGAAAACAAACGTTGTGGGTGTTGCATACAAGAAAACGTTGATGTGGTGAACAAGCACCTTATTCCAGTAGAAAGAAGACATTGGCATGCACACATATGCACGCATTCCTGCGCTTTTGGACCGTCGTCATTGGCCCCATTCCAAACACCTCTATCTCTCTCTTAGCTTCTCTCTCTCTCTCTCTTTCTCTCACACGGTATCAGATGCCCACCCGATGCTCTCTCTATCTCTCTCTACTCCAGAGCAGCAAGTCAAAAGGCCGTTCGATATCTCTCTACTACTACACCCTAGTAGCTATCTGTCTACCGGGGCGGGCAGTCTAGGGTGGGAAGAAGCTATGGCCCGTGGTCTGCCTCGGTTACAGCATCCTCTCTTCGATGTCAAGTAACGGGTCGCAGCTTGCTCACACGACACCACCACTCACCCTCCGTCTCTTATTAGGCTTCCTCCTTATTCCTCCTACACACCGTCACACCCACCACCTCCACCACGCAGTCGGCAGCCAGCTGCGGGATGATGGTTCCCCTGATGCTCGACCACCACCACGTTGACGAATCGGACGAGGCACCAGCGGATGGCGTGAAAGAGATAGACAAGGAGGATGAGGGAAACCGCAACGATGACCCGCATCCACACAGTGAAGCAGCAGCAACAGCACACCGCCATGGCGGCCGTGGCGGTGAGGGGCTGATGGGGTTAAACGACAATGTGGACGTCCTCGGTGAAATCCTATGCCGCCTGGACGGCCGGTCCCTCGGGGTGGCGGCGTGCGTGTGCCGGCTCTGGAACGGTTTGTGCCGCCGCGACGCGGTATGGGAGCGGGCGTGGCGGCTCCAGGTATGTGGTGGTGGCGGCAGCGTAGCAATAGCAGCAGCAGGGGACCCAAGAGAGAGGTCGGTGGTAGTCGCCCTGGGAGGGTACCGCCGTCTCTACCAGGTTTGTGTGGGTCCTGTCCTCGGCCGGATGCAGCGGCGGCGGCATCGGGTTGAGCTGGTCCGGCTCGGCGGTCGGTCTTTATCCAGAGGCAGCGCCGGTGCTTTGCGGGTAAGGAAACCACACCAGCACCACCACCAACAGCAGCATCAACACCAGAGATCGTGGCGGTGGAGCCGAGACGAGGCGCAGCTGTCGCTGTCGCTCTTCTCCGTCGACTGCTACGAGCGGCTGACGTGCAAGAGCTCGTCGTCGCTCATGTTCCTCTGCAAGGCCAGGTAGGGAAGGGTACTACACGACAGAGAGTCGCGCCGCATTCATCATCATCACCGTTCTGCATTTGGTCTATGACGACGACAAATGTGAATGTGGATGCGGAATAATAGGTATTAGCTAGCTAGAACAGATACCGATTAAACCAGGGTATCATTACTATTTACCTATACAATTGTATTAATTATTTTTTTCTTCTTCCTCTTCCTCTTAAGTATCAAAATCTTCTCTGTATCCGGTTCTGACAACCAGAAATCAAATAATCATCCGATTTTTAATTAGGCTAGTAATTGAATCACAGGTGACATCCTCAGACTTTTCATTACTACTATTTCTATACGATTGTATATTTGTATTAATTTATTTTTTTTCCTCTCTTGTGTATCAGTATCAAAATCTTGTCTGTATCAGATTCTTACAACCAGAAATCGAATAATCATCACATTTATTATGAGGGGTAGCAGTTATTCACAGGTGGCTTTCCAGCGGGTGGTTGCTTCTCTACGTTGGCGTCTGTTGTTTGCTTCCTCCATTTGCCCCCCTTAGTTCGGCAACTGGGTTAATAATGAAAGAAACGCAGCCATATTCGTTCTACTCTCCCTAGGTTAGGGTTAGGTTTTATACAGCAGGGCAGAATCACGAGTGGACCTGCATTCGTTCTTTCCTTCCTGATTTCTCTCTCTCTCTCTCTTTTTTCCTATTACTACTCTGCTCAACCAGATTACAACACTCCAAAAGCGATTAAACGGAGTTTTACATTTATAAAACTCACAAGTGCCTCGCTGTATAGGCGTCGTCCTAGGCACTGTTCAGCAAAGCGGCAGTGCCAAAGCCGACGCTGGTATTTTCTCTCGGTGGAAATTTCTGCTAACCGATCGCTCTCGACATTAATTTAATGAGAAAAGTACGGCGGCAACTCATCTGGTGTTTCAATAGGACCGTTTGATATGTGACCGTGCTGACCGACCATGAATTACCGCTGCCCGGCAATTGTCAAACGCTTTGCCGAGCGGTACCTTAAAACCCTCAAAATTCAGTCCTTGAAAAAGAAAGTTAATGAAGAGAAAAACGCCTAATGTGCATTTTAAAAACTTCCTACTGAGCTCCTATCAAACACTACAAGAGGCCTCCTATAGTAAAATTGTCCGTTTAAGGCTGTGTTTGACATTCAGCCATTATAGGTATGTTAACCATGTGTAAGATTACTATTGTTTAGAGTCACGACAAATAAACTTATAGCCAAGGTGTTCGCCGTTTGGTACATGTGCACTTAGGCTGCGTTTATTTGAACTAAGTATATTATACTCTAAACATAAGTAAAATTGTATGTATTGAGCAGGCGGTTAGAGGAGGAGTCGCGGCAAATTAATCTGTTTCTTGCCACAAGGATTTGATGCAGCAGATTATCCGGTGATTTCTCTATTAACTTATCCGTGTGACAACTTATTATTATCTTTTAGTCCACATAACAAACACTATTACAATACCCTGTTAAGTTTGGTTGTCGTGCCACAACTAGGAAGGCACAATAAACACAGTCTAAATAGGCCGCCTAGTTTGTCACTTCTTCACCACTGGATAAAACACACCTGGATTTTTAAACCGAAAAAGATAAACCATCTCGCCGTGTAACTCGGTAGTCATTCTGATTTAGGTGTAGCTGAGTGAATTTGCAATGTAAAAACGCACATCAGACTGCACCCTACCAAACATGCCATGGTTTTAACACCTTTGTTTGGTTTGTGGTTACTACTCATTATTGTCAGCTGATAATTTTTCAGTCTAAAACCCCAAGTAAAAACTGGGTTCGCCACTAAATCTCAGACCCGTAAGGCGGAGCCAAACAGCGACAGATCCGATCCTATCGCATGGGTGCGCGGCACTAGTGACAATATTGTAAGGGTGTGTTATCAGTTGTATATATTGTCTTGGGTCTTATCAGCTCCCAACACAGGCCATACATATGTCACTGTTCCCTATTTACCTGGCCTATGTTACCGTTTGCCGGGGCATATACCCGTGCCATCGCGAAAGGGTAGGATTGGTTTCTAACTTTAACTTTAGCTCCGTCATTTCCAGCACTAAAACTAGGTGGCCTAGCAGGAGATCGAGATGGAATAAAAGCATATAACAGTTATACAAGTTTTTCCATAATAATCTTGTTTTCTTTTGTCAGCAATAAACGGAAGTGTGTACATTAAGCCTTCCTTAAAGCATATTGGTCGTGTTGTAAGAGGTGAGTTTTTTAAGCTAAGGGCTGGCTAGCATTTTGTTAGTTTCCGTTGAGGAGACACAAGGGTAGTAGGTTTTAATTGAGAGATTAGAGGCCATACTTTTAGGTATAAGATCAACCAGATCTTCTAATTCCGTCACCAAGTCTATATGAGCTTGTATAGGATACTAGATCATGAAGATATATTACTATATATTACTTCATTTACAATGTCTTTTTTGAGTTAGAAGGAGACTTAGTCTCTCCCCCTCCCTCAAACAGGTATCAGAGCCCGGATGACCCAAGGGATTGTAAATACAATGCGCAACAGGAGGTTTTGAACCCGGATCTCCCGAGGAGGACAGGTCGGACCGAACCATCTGCACTACATTGGCTGGGTACTTCATTTACAGTTTCGTATAAGCGATGACTAACGTGAAATTCATAGGGTCCCACCAACTTCATTTCATCAAGGTACAAGATAAACTCCCTTTCGTCTCCATGCTCTTCATCCATTCCAAGGGTACTTGAGTTCTACTAAGGTTTTCTTGGAAAATTCCTTTCTACAACACAATGATGTGTACTGCATTCTTCGTAGAATAATGCTAGGTAGAGTCAAAACTGCACCCAATATGAGACCAATTTTGACATTTAGCCCGCTAGATAACAAAAGAGAGGAGGGAAGCAACTCCTCTCTTTTGTCCTCTCTTTTGTTATCTAGCGGGTTAAATGTCAAAATTGGTCTCATATTGGGTGCAGTTTTGACTCTGCATAGCAGATCTCTTTTTCTTATCTAGTATAAAGGCTTCCCTCCCTTTTTTTGTTATCTAGTCGGCTAAATGTCAAAATTGGTCTCATATTGGGTGCAGTTTTGACTCTGCATAGAAGACCTCTTTTTCTTATCTAGTATAAAGGTTGCAATCATTATGTTTTTCACATCATTAGTGTTACTTTTCTCTCTTACGGTACGTTATGCTGTTATGAAAGTATCTATTTGTTCCTTTCACCTGATCAATACATTTGGGGTTCATATCCATTGTCCATTGCATATCTTCTCCGTGGAACATTCCCTCATTTGAGGTTTTAAGGTTTATCATGCAAGATGATCTCTCAATAGTTCGTCTAAATGCTTGTTATGTTGCATTTAGGGTGGGGATTCGTCGGTTACAACTAAATGTCCTTCATTGTCAATATTGTCTTGTATCCCAGGCATGTAATAAGTGATTTTATTAACTCAAGTTTGACGACGAGACCCAAATTCGGTTTTAGATTAGTAGTAGATTTGTAGAGGATCCAATATCTGATTAACACATTGAATGAGGGAATGAAAACATGGACTATCTCATATATGCAAGGCTTGGTATTCCGATGCACTATGTTAGTTTATTAAAAAAACGAAATCATCCAAGTTGTCCCCTAACTCTTAGGCAATAGATGATCAATATACATCTATCATTTGGATGTGGTGAAGGCTCTAATCACCTTTTGACCAAGTAGGGTTTTTTTTCAAGTGTAAAGAAAAGACATAACAATGAGGATTTTGATAAAATCTAACTCATTAATAAATTTGTTCAAATGGGAGCAAATATATGTCACTCTATCAGTGTGAGGGAGAATGAGGAAATAGTCCTAGTGAGTTCATATTTCTTCAACCATGAGGTACCAAAGAAAACTTCAAAGAGAAAGTCATGTTTATTTTTCGGTGAGAAGTCATCAGACCATATGCATAATACTCTCTCGATGTTATTTTCTTCATCCAGGATGAGCACGCGGTGGAATTTGCATAGAAAGATTGTAGGTGCCAAATGAAGTTATAGCACATACAAATATTACATGCATCATATACAAGAGAAAAAAAAAGTCCATTCGCTAATTTTTCTACCACAATCATCATTCACTTTAAAGGATTTTTTGGTGACTTTTACTATACAACGATTGATGGTATTTATCTTGGGAAATCAAGCCACACTATTGATTGACAAGAGTACAAGTCAAGAGACATAAGACTCTTCAGAGATAGGATAGATATTTAAAACATTTACCAATTGTCATGATAAGGGCAAGACTAGTTGACAGTGATTTGGAAATCAATGAGATAGTCAAGGACATCGAGGGGGTCATTTGAGAAGGGTTCTAATGGAAATAGTGTCCCATTGAAATTACAAGAAATCTAGAGGCTCATGAAAGTGAGACTAGATTAATTGATTCTTGGTTAGGCATGCACATCGGAAGAGTCTCTCACATTGTTTGTCCTTCACATTTGACACACCCTATTTATCATAAAGTTTATTTCTCGACCACTCTTTGCTTAACCTAGCAAAAGGCACTCTTTGCCCAGTTAAATCTAGTCCAACTTAGCTCATTTGTGCTCATAGAAGTCATATTAATAATAAACAATTACAACCAAGAGAGAGCCAAGAAAGGTGACAAATGCATCAATTACAACCAACTATCATCACATAACTCATCAAGCAACCTCCCAGACAATGAGAAGCACATTGCGATGGACTTCACAAAGGCATATGTTGCAAACAAAGACATAAGATGATAAATGCTTTAAGCGTTTGTGTGGAGGGGGGAGTTCAAGATATTGTCATAAAACTATATGAAGTTTGAAGGGAGATACATATTGCCTTAGGAAAGCTACCAAAAAGATCCTTGATTATTTTCAATCTTAATGAAGGCGATAACCCAAAGTAGGTCTAAATGGAAGAAAAGAGAATCTATGTGGTTGTTGCAGCTAAACCTTTGATGATGATTCATTCCGAAGCTGGGCTATTAGGCTATTGTAGTGCACACATGCCTTCACTCAAAGTGGTTTCTATAAACTCCTGCTAAGATGGATTGATGTCACGCATGTACTGTTTTGCTTGTGTTGACAGCTACATTTCTACGATTCGTTTTGTTCTGCCCACAAAATTTGGTTTGTTCTGCCCACAAAAGACGCTCAGCGGTCCCTACAGCTTCTGCAGAACACACACGAGTCTTTCACCCTGCTACATATAGCAGATGCTTTCAGTTGCATGATATGAGCCAAGTTGGCGCCCTGCAAGGAGCACATGATGCATCTCATCGCAATCCTGCTGCAGGAAGCTAGGGTCTTAAGGGAAAGGAATCGAACAGGTATGACCGGCAGCAGCCTAATGGAAGGTAGCACAGAGGGTGTATTCGTTAGCCCTATATTCTCTGGAATAAGTTTAACCGTTTCTAGCCAAAACAACAGAAGTCAAATTACCACTTGGTGGTAAAACAAAAGGCACATACGCAGAAACCACATGCATCATCAAGTAACCAACAAAGAACAATCCATTTATTCAATTAGCATCCAGTCTATTAAGTGACAACATTAATCATCTCTGATACTCCACACCCTCCCACCCCCTCCACCCTCGTATCTATTTTTCACTTCCTACAAGCATTACACGTTAGAACGGCAGAGAAGTTAGCTCAAAGAGATCGATGACCGTTCCATGAAAGGCTCTCTAGCTTCTGCATAGGGCGTCTAAGCCATCCCACCGCTTGTAGCAGTCCTAATTATCTGGAATAGAGCTGTAACCAAAAGGGTAGATATTCAAATTATCAGAAATTTGTAAGACAATATTCATTTATCAGTATACATAGGAGGTAAACTAAAGGAGACTTACATGATCCAATGACTACAAAGACGAAAAATCCAAGTACAATTGGTCCAACGGGGTAGTCATTTCCCTTCTTCACCGTCGTCTCAGGGACAAGGCCTCGCTTTGTGATGTTCTTTTGGAACTTCTCTGATTTCCTGTCAGCAAGGCGCCTGGAGGTTGTCTGTTGAAAACATGATGAGTGGGAATTTAATCAACATACAGTCCAAATGCAAAATTGCAAGGGATAATCACCAAATCAGAAATAAGTGTGAAACGGGATATGCACTAAGAAATAATCAATAAACAGGCAATGTTTCCCATAATCACGTGAATTAATATTGCAGAAACATGGCTCCCTTAATATTTGAAAGGCAAAAGGTAGTTGAGTTTTCATAAAAAGGAGGCATTTCTTGGGCAAATGCTTCATTGGAAACAAGCATAGGTATCGTTCTTATTAAGCAAGCACCGATGGAAGACCACATGCCCCCTATTTTTTAAAATGCATATTGGACAGGTTTTGGAGACAAATTACCATGTCTCATTAAAAACAACATCTTGAAGCACCTCTCTAGCCTACATAAAACCGTCAGCATAAAAGGCATGTGGATTTAAACATTAGGTTGAAACACGACAATAAGTCTTCAAAAACACTCAAAGTCTAGTGTCTCATTTAACCTCAATAGTACTTTGCTTTTCCTGTTGGGTACATTCTTAAGATTTCAACTGCTGCTCTGATCAGATGGACAGATGACCCTCCTCCCAGAGGGAGCCTCACCAGGCTCCATAGTGGACAGAGGAGCAACACCTGTCCTCACACTCCTGTGTAGTTCCTCTATGTAGATCCGTGCTTGCCTAACGCTTCATTCCAAGATTAGATGCCTCACCAGGCTCCATGGCGACCAGTCCTCACACTCCTCCATGTAGGTCCCTGCTTGCCTGCTTCCACCTTCCCAAGACTAGATGTTTTCTACACTACTCATATGCCCTTGTGTTGTTGATCTGACACTACTGTCTAACTGCCCCAACCTAGCACCCAGTTAACATAATTTGGCTTTTGTCTGATTAGCCCCCATTCAGTAATACCGTTAGGGCATGTCACTACATTTATAGACAGAGTAATGAGTAAATCAGCTAGATAACTACATTCAGTAATACCGTTAGGGCAGGTCACTACATTTATAGACTAGAGTAATGAGTATATCGGCTAGATAACTACAATATGAAGTCGTTGTTCTATACTGACTACCGAATTCTGGTTTCCAGCTCATCGTAATTGCTCAAAAGAACCTCAGAAATAAAGCATAAATTGGGAAAATGGTGTTGTGAACATATTAAACTATTAAACCAATACTTCATCCACATAGACAGCTATATTACCATGATTCTAGATAATTAAACTTTTAGTAAACCGCTGTAAATATCAGTAATCCAGATTTTCTAACCATCACATAAATTTAGAAACAGGTTGACCTTTTACATGTCTGCATAGTTACAGGGATAAGCGAATTACCATAGAGGGAGTAACATAGAGTGGTATACTGGTATGGGGAAAGTACATTCTTTTGACATGCAGTTCTACTGCACATGCCATAATGATTTTCGTTGTGGTGACACTTCACACAACACTTCTTGTTTATAAACTAAGAAGTGCAACTGCGGATAAAAAAGCAACTATTCATCTGAGGTCTAATCAGATTACGCCCGATGACGTGGTGTACTAAAAGCCATGGTTTCTGCAGATTATATTTATCATTATTAAAATTCGACATGTAAAAATTCTAAGCCCAACTGCTCGCTAGATGAAAAGGTTCTAAAATGCAAATGTGACATCGACCAATGAACTAGTATGTGTATCTTCATATCAACTAAAATAGGCCTGCTTCACACTTCATACTGATTTTAAATGCTACAAATCTATTAGGAAAAGAAAATACAATTCCTCCTGTCCGACCCGATGAAATGCATCATATTATAGTAGGAACCGATTTCGTTACTTAAAATCCCAAATACATGGTGCTAGATGGCCTGCAGCGTATCATGTTTGCATGTTGGGTAAATGGAAATTGACGACGGTAGGACGGGTCAAATCCAAATAGACGAAATCGTAATCACCAATCTGTCATACTCCCTCACCCCCAGACTCCGGGGCAACTACAGGAGCGTGTGTTCTGCCAGATTGGCCTCTTTAAATGGCAGAATTGACACGCATGGAAGTGACCACCCTCTATAAGAAAATGGCCGTGCATTCATTATATGAAGGCGAATTCCGCCAACAAAGTCCGCAAAAATCGGTAACCCAGTTTTATAGAAGCGGGACAGCTGACTGGGATCTCCTTTATCAATAGATCTGAAATTTCTGCCCTGCAAATCCTCTAGGATCGCACCACGAGATACAACCGGCGTACAATCTTGTGAGATTCGATATGACCAAAAAGTGTGTAGTCGAAAGGGAAGTCTAGAAATCGGGCACAGACTTAGGGCACCGACGACAATCAGATCCATACTAAGGTCAGACCTGCGCCTTTTCCCAAAAATTAAAAGAATTTATAGGAAAAATAAATTAGAATTGAAACGATAATACGGCTAATACCCTTCAGATCTACCATCTACCACCCCCTCAATTACAAACCCGCGACCCCTAAAGCAGGCACAGAAGCGTTCCTTCGCATAACAAAGCGTCTTCTTACCATTATGGTTGCAGGTAATCGAGCAAGGCGCGACGCCGGCGAGAAGATCTGGCTGACGGAGACGACAACGACGACCTCCGGGGTTTGCCCGAACGGTGAGATGGAAACAGGGAAGAGAAGGGACGGCGACCTTATTCTGGTGGGTGTCAACAGCCCCGATGTCCCGGCGATATATAATGACCACTCCCGGCTGTTCCGCGACTCGGAGCCGGGGAGATCAAACTAACACGTTGTCGGTCTGGCAAACAACCGGACGCGCACACCGCTTGGGAGTCCCGCGGCTGCGACCTACTACGTGGTGTCGACCAATGGAGAATCAGTGAGCTGGCAGGCCGCGTTACTACTCGGTCAGTTGCCACCTTGTACTCGGCCGCCCGCCGTGGAGGCGCTGACTGTTGCAATAATGTTGGACTTTGGATTGGGCTATAACTTGGAATTGGTCTCCTTTGGTATTAGATTTTGAAATGGATTGGGTCAGAGTAAGATTGGTGTGCATGAACCTAACTAAACTCAGGTTTGTCATTAAATGTGTAAAAGTAGTTTTGTATGGTTAGGGTTGTTCAAAATTTGGTTATGGTATGGGTCAAGATAAGACTTTTAGTATCTGATAAGAATATGGTTATAATTTAGTAGAAGGCAAAACTATAGAATGCTAGGTTTTACTCCATATGGCTCAATGCTGGATGAAGGATAAATATTCAAACCAGAACTATAAAAGGGATTTTATTTAAATTTTATTTTAATAGAATGATCTAATTTACATGTGAAACTCGGTTGGTTGCAGCTCGATAAGTCTCAATGAAGACTCGGGTTCGAATCACGTCGAAAGCGCTCTGCGAAAAATAACTAAATTTAATTGGGCACGGGAGGAAGTGACCGGACCACTCACTGCTCATGTCCCTTGAATTTACATTGCTGGGTGGGGTCACCGAAGTGGCTCCTCCTCGGGGGTAGTCTTAATTAAATCAAAAAAAATTACATGTGAAACCTCATGGAAATAATTAAATGATATGGGTCAAGATCATGTTAGCTCAAAAAACTAGAGATGTTTTTGTTTTCATATCCGAAGTGTATGAGAGATGTTGTTAGATAAGACAATAAATTAGATGTGATCTTGAATTTACACATACCGAAAACAACTTGGTTTTCAAGGTTAAGAATCTGGTCTAGGCGGAGGAGCGGATCCGCAAGTTTGTGTTTAGCATTTACAAAAGAAAAAGAAAGAGCAACTCGTTTTCAGACAGCCAATCTAAACCCCAACTTTTTATATGCGAACCTATTTCATATCAACTCAGTGACTCTGCACTCTTTTTAACGAAACAAAAGAAAGATGGAGCTTCTAAGTCATTTCTGGTTGAAAATAGCACATAAACCTTTTTTTCTCCGAAAACTCAACATGAGAGTTATATATAAATATATATATATATATATATATATATATATATATATATATATATATATATATATATAATTTTTCATCCTACTGGTTAAGTATTATATCGTATACTATTGTACTGTTTGAAACGGTACCAAACTCATATAAAAACTAGATTTGGACATGTTTCTTATTAATAATTGCAGCAATCTGATTGTGACGTGACTGCAATTGGGTTTGGCTACAGAAAGGAAGAAAATTGACTAACATAGCTTGTTAGTCCAAGTCTAATCTCCTGTAAAGAATTCAATCTAATTTTTCTAGTTATGTTTTTTCTAGAATTAGAAAGTTCAATCAGGATTTATATTCATACGACTCAATATTCTAATCAGAATCGAACTGATAACAACTTTGTTGTCTAATAGAAACTTATCCATATCTGTATTACGCATATCCCATCGACCAAATCAACTTGACTCTAGAACTGTGATCCGTTGCCAAATCGAACCTGCAGCTCCCAAAAAAATAAATATTTTAGGAAATAGGCTGGTCGAAGATGAGATTTGGTCAACAGATCAGCCTAAGTTAATACGACACAAGAAAAAATAAGTCAGAAGCTTAGATCGAGATTTTAGTCTACGGGGTGGAAAAGTTGATTTAATCTCATGGTTGATTTAATCTCATGATAGGGATTGTAATGGGATAATAATCCTATCAGCCCTCTTTCAACCCTCTATCGTTAAGTTGCATGGCAGCTAGAATAACGATTTATATTTAGTCACGTCCTGACAAGGACAAGTCTAAGTCTACATGACCAACAAAAAGAATCAATATCGCATTACAATCTGGTGCCGCAAGCAGCATGACAGTTCAAATTCTCGGTAGCATAGGAATTTGAATTTGACAACAACTGCTTTTCGCCTCATAGCAGGACAAGTTGGCCTATAGAGAGAGCCCCACTTTTATTTTTGAAACATATAAGTTACACATGAGAGATTGAATAGTTCCAAGGCCAAGTAAGATCAGAGGTAGGACTGTTAATGGGGAGGATATTACTCGTCTATCTTTCATCGAGGCCTTGTAGGGTAAAGTTATAAGAATAAAGATTTTGTTATTCATTCCCCGTTTATCTTTTTTTTTATTTTCTTGCCACATTAAAAGTGGAAAATAAAGAATGGACATTATCCATTTTTTATTATTTTATTCGTATTTATTTAATAAAGATATATAATTATGTAGAAGCTTCTAGTTCAATTTCTACTATATTTTTTCAATAGGAAAGCTTGTGGGTTGTGGTTTGTTTCCCACACTTATTCATACTCAAATATATATGTTATTATTATATGTTGAACTAGCTAATAGGGAAGCGGAATAATGGATAAAGGATGATCATGTCACTTTAAAATAAGTTATTCTTAGACCAGTGTCTAAATATATAGCACAAGTATAACATTGTCATGCTTATATTCACATTTGTGAAAATACAAGTTAAGAAAGATGTGGTTTAATCTTTATCACTCTACGCACCATTTTAAGATAAGTTAACTTTTTATAGAATTTTTTTATATCAAAATTATTCGTTTATCATTTATCCTCCATGTTTATCATGTGGGGAAGAAGATAAGGATAAAGAGAGGATAAGGAAATTGATAAAAAAGGATACTTATCTTTATCCTTACCTACTACCCTATGGAGGAAAAACATAAGATAGAACTCCCATCCTCTCCGTTGAGCTCTAACTAGTCGCATTCATCTCATTTCTCCTTTGCGTACCTCGAAAATTTAAAAATCATCTAGACACGTGGGAAGATAATAAAGTGGGCTTCAATCGTCAAATATGGGGCAAATGCAAACCACTTGGGAGAAGTTATATTTGTGTCTATAGAAACGGGTCTTAAGTGGACTTTATATTTCATTGCCGTATTATGTAAGATAACGAATACGGGTACATCCTCTTGCAAAGACGATTAATGGTTCTTAAGTGGACTTTATATTTCACTCTATTATGAATTGTCAAAGAGCCACATGGCTGGTACCACAAAACAACATTGCACGAGTTAGTGGGGAACTATCGAAGAAGGTGGGCATTGTTATTATTATATAATAATTAAAGTAATAAAATAATGTTGTGAGGACACGAATTCATGTCCCTTTATAAATTTGAAATCTAATTAAACAAATAACAAACAAACACACTTCTCTAGTTATCATAAAGTCTCATCAAATTGGAGCGGATAACAAAACATAAGAAAACTAATAAGAAGTAGATTGAGAGCCACATTCATACAATTTATACCGGAGTTACTTGATAATTGAAGGAATCGTGAAACCCTAATACAAGCTAGTGAAATCTACTTGGATATGTGGTGGCATGCAAGGATCACTCGTGATTGGTGGGTTGCAATTGATAGGTTGATCAACATGGGGCCCACCGTTGGGATCAAGTGAATCACTAGCAATCAATTATTGCGTGCCAGGAGCCAAATGTCAAATTGATACTAAGTATGTCTGTTAATCTTTTAAAGTCAGCAATTCCAAAAAAAAATTGAATTTCACATAATATATTTGACGCCTACAGTCATTAGCGACTATTATCACTCTCAAACTTTGCCACAGCTTAGAGAACCAAACATGACAAGAGATGGAAGAGATTTGAAAGAATCAAAGTGTGGGCTCTGATCTCCAAACCATAACATAAACACGATTAAAACTTAGCAGAAGCGAATCGGTAATCAACGGAAGAAAAAAATCACGGGAAATTAAAACTTTTCGTGACAAGAGCTTGAATCCATAAAAGCTTCTTTCATAAAGAGAGATAACTGTTTACATCTCAGGATAATTACTTCTCGAGTAATTATATACATCAAGATACAAAATCTCAAGATCACTATACAAAAGACTCCAAGACCTGAGAGTACAGAGGACACATAGGACTGACTCTAACTACACCACATGGCAGGACAAATCTCCACCTGAGATTACTGCTGCCCCTGGTGCTGCTGCTGCTGAGACTGGTCACCTGTAGGCTGGTTTCTTCGTCTCCGACGTCCACCTAAAAAGTTGAAGCCTACGGGGTGAGACAATTATACATAATTGTCCCAGCGAGAGTTATAACTCTTCGCCAGAAGCTTTATTATAACATCAAAGATTATTTTAAACAGTAAAGCCTTCAAAGCATTCTATAACAGTTGCAGGTATAACAAGATCTCTACAATTTAGGAGATATGGAGAATATCAACATTATTGCAATGTAACATCAATCAACTAACTTGGAGTCATCTCTAACAAGTTATACTACATGGTTGATTATGTTTTACAAACAACATTATGCCCTGTGGAGATGAGGCTTACCACTCATACTCCAACTGATTGCTGAGAAGCCGCATCAGTATCATACATAGGTCATTAAGAGAGTCGGATTCTCATGACCTTCACCTTCCTCAGTCAGTAAGAGGATCACTTGTAGGACATCTCGTGTCTCTACTACTATAGCTCACCAGGGTAAACTGGTCCTTCGCTATTCTAGAGTCATAGTGGCATTCTGTACTCTCTTCGTCATCAGGAGGTTTCATATTTACCTACCACTGATACGGATATATGTGCTTTCTTCGTCATCAGGAGGTTTCATGTTTACCTACCACTGATACGGTATGGAACTATAGTGAAGGATGGATGGATTCCACATCTACATCACTTTCCTACACTAGGATGTAAGGTTCTACACATCCATGTACCCCACATACTCAAAAGTATGTGCTCGAGGAGTTCCCTGAGGAAAACCTGTTTCACCATCACTTAATTTCTGACAATGATGGATCTATGATCAGGGCTCTACATTATACTTGATTAGTTAGGTACATTCAGTATTCTTTAACAGCATACATTGTTCTTCAAACAATAACAGTAGCATAGCATCTATAAAAGAAGAATACTAAATGTAACAGGCCTAACTCATATCAATAATTATTTCTCATTATCCTCATCACAAGTCATCTCTAAGGCATGACCTTGATGGTATTCATGGCTCTCATAGCCCATTATCAGCATAGGATGCCACTGGCAAGGCATCAGATTACTTTACTTATTCATAAGGCTAACAGCATGCCTTTAATGAATATAACATCAACATCCATACCTGGATATGGTTACCTTCATATCAGAACCTGCATGGTTAATACATCTGATAAAGGTAATACAACAATAAGGAATGTACTTTCTACTCTTGTGATGAGAGTTAAATCTTTACTTCAAATCAAATAGAGTTTAATACTCAAAAGCATGCCATTACCCTTGAATTAGGGTTTACTATTCACATTACATGTCATCACCCTTGAATTAGGGTTTACTATTCACATCCAGGTGAATTAAACTCATAACATCATCATGTATGAGTAACATCTTCATTGATGCTCTTGGATTAGTTAAAGGTTCATCATTTATCATAATTAGGGTTTCTATGACCTCACCCAGGTGGACCATACCCTAATTATGCTCACTTATGTGCATTGGAGATGCTTTACTTGAGTTTCCACTTAAAAAGGGTACTTTCTCTCTCTAGAAGTACTTTCTCTCTCTCTAGAAGTACTTTCTCTCTCATCATAATGTTAGGTGATGTCAACATCACTCTAAAACAGGTTAGATTGAGTCATCATAGGCTAACATAGCCAAAAGCATCACCATTATGTGATTAGAGTTACTTTCTCTCTCTAGGGTACTTTCTCTCTCTAGAGTACTCTCTCTTTCATCATACTAATGGTTGATGGTAACATTAGACTAGATCAAGTTGGATAGAGTCATTATGACTAAAAACATCATTCTCATGTAATTAGGGTTTGAATTGAGCAAGGTATAACTCAATTGACCCTTTAGGGGTATTTTGGTAATTCACCCCATTGATCATCATTATGGTCAAAAACCTTAGTCAAATAACCCCTTACTATCCTAGATTATCATTAGGGTTTGATTTGGGCAACATTGAACCATTTACATCATCAAATGATTGAATGAGGTCAACCTTGAATCACATTGATTGATTTCAATCATTAATCATCAATTGAGTTGAGATCGGTTGAAAGTGTTGACCGTTTGCCCACTTTGACTTTCCAAGACTGCGAGCCTCCTTCTAACTCCAAGACCGCGAGCCATCATGCATTCAAGACCGTGAGCCATCATGCATCCAAGACCGCGAGCCATCATGCATCCAAGACCGCGAGCCATCATGCATCCAAGACCGCGAAGACTCCAATTGAGGTTAAGACCGCGAGGGTCATGAAGACCGTTTAGCTAGTTTGACCTCAGGACTGCGAGGCCCTTCGTGGTTTTGAGACCGCGAGCCTCGTCTCGGTCTTGAGACCGTGAGCCCCCTCACGGTCTTGAGACCGCGAGCCCTCTCACGGTCTTGAGACCGCGAGGCTCTCATGGTCTCAGCCGCTTGGTCCTTCAATCAAGACTCAAAGATGCAACCGATAATGTCAATCGAGGTTGAAGCCTTCAAAAGGTCCCATCTATGTTGACCACCTATGGATTGAGTTAATTAAGGTTATTCTTAACCAATTGGTCATTCAATTGACCCTCAATTGTTGACCAATTATGATTGAAATCGATTCAATTGGGATCTATCAATGTTCACCCATCAACACTCAACAATGTGCATCAACACAAGGTTGAACCCTTCAATTGAGCTCCAATTGGGCCCAAACTTGGCCCAAACGGTCTTGAGGTCATGTGGGTGGACCCCACATGGTCTTGAGACCGTTTGCCCAAGATTTCATTAAAATCTAAGGTGATTTGATAGAGATTGAACCATGATTGGGTCACTAAATCAATATTTTAATCAATTGATAACTTATTTGCAATTGGGTCCTCAATTGGTCAAAATACTTAACCCTAGACCTTCAAACGGTCTTGGGTGATTGTCCTCTCGGTCTTGAGACCGTTTGGATGAGTTACAAATGGTCTTGAGACCGTTTGCCCATCCAATTTTGGATTCTAGTGCAAATTCATCAAGGTCTGACCTATTGAGTTGATGATCATGTCAATATTTAATTGCAATGTAATTCGGTGTAATTGTACCTTCAATTGGTCAACTATCCTTGACCCCAGACCTCCAAACGGTCTTGGTTGATTGCCCTCACGGTCTTGAGACCGTTTGGTGACCCCCAAACGGTCTTGAGACCGTTTAGGTCAATCAACCCTAAAAACCCTAATTAGGTCACCATAATTTCAGTACTGATTTTATCTAGGGTTAGCCCTAGTATTCACCCTTAAACTCTTAGCCCGTTTGGAATTAGACCATCAAACTTGGTGAGTTGTTAACTAACATAATTTTGAACAGTAATCTCATACGGTCAACGCTTAGTCAACGACCTTACACGGTCTTGAGACCGTTTGCCCAAAAAGGCAATTTCAGACCATTTGAAAATCAGGAATAAATTCAAATAATGTTGTTACTTAAAAAGGTCATATCTCCCGATTCCTTTAGAGTTAGACTCCCAAATTTTGAGGGTAATTAGCCTATATAATTAGAAACAGATTTCTTATACGGTTTACGCCCGGTCAACGGGGCCAAATGGTCTTGGAGACCGTTTTCCCTGTCGCGGTCTCGAGACCGTTTGCTCACCTCGCGGTCTTGATACCGAGAGAGCAAACTTTTGAGACCGTTTAAGGAAGTGCAAAGCGGTGGGTTTTTCTTGGAAATCACGCCTTCATCTCCTAGCTCAAGAACAATACGAATATCCCATGGATTTGCTTGCAAAATAGCAGGGAAAAGTAGGGAAACACTAAGAGCTATCATCAAAACGCATATAAAGATGCACATAGTAAAGCATGGGTTTAGAGTTATAAAACCCACCTAAAGCTTGCTTCTTGAACTCCAAGATTTCAATCTCCAATCTCTAATGGCGTCCTTGAATTCTTACAGGTTGTCCAAGGTGAAATCTCCAAGGAAGGATGAAAAGAGACGGCTAGAAAGGTAGGGTTTCAAGAGTTAGCCATGAAGATGACCTTAAATTCGAGTTCTAACCATGGAATTAGGCAAGAAGAGGGGTTTAAACCTACCTTGCACCCCTTGGTCGTCCTCCTTAGCTCCAAGGCAGTCCTTGGTCGTCTTTGGTGAAATGAAACAGTAAGGGAACGAAGGGTGAGTTCCCTTGCAACTAAGGGAAGGAGAGCTTATATACATGGGGTAGGATTTTCAACATTAGTTCATAAGTTGTCCATAATTCCAACTAGGTCCCTCCTTCTTTACTTGATCGTCCCTGACTCTTTATTCTAAGTACAAACCTTCTCTTAAGGTCTTAGGAAAAGAAGGTAAAAGGAGAGAAAGCTAATAATGAGGTACATACATAAAGAAATATTGCACATATACCCTGATTATTCAATCACAAGGCATATCTCATAACTTGATAATTCAATTGAGGTGACTTCCTCATCATTTCTTCTCTTAATGATGGCAAGAGTCTAAAAAGATACATTAGATGACATATTTCACAATTTGTATCCCTTAATTTGGGTAAATTGCAGTTTACCCCAAACTAGGGTTTCAAGCACCGGGATTGCTTCCACAGCTGCACCTTGGTGCCCTAGCTTGGGAAATCCCTCAAACTTACCAAAAAGATTCTCATGATGTCTCAACATCAGAGGAACATCTAAACATGTGCAAATTGCAAGCTAACCCCTTTTAGCTGGGTAAATTGCACATAGGTCCATGCATATCAAAACAATGCTACAACTTTAAATAAAAAGGAGCAAATACTGAAATATACGTTTCTGAGAAACTTAATTACATGCTCAGAGTTAATCACAAAGATTTAATTACATATTTAGGCAAAACACCTAGGGTTAACTCATAACCCAGGTCAGGGATGTTACAAATTATCCACCCCTTACAAGGATTTCGTCCCCGAAATCGATAAAACATACTACGAGAAAAGGGCAGGATACTTCCTTCTCATCTCATTCTCTAACTCCCAAGTGGCTTCTTCAATACCACGATGGTTCCAGCGGACTTTCACAAGACTTATATCTTTCTTCTTTAGCTTTTTAATTCGTTTATCAAGGATTGACACTGGTCCCTCCTCATAGGATATGTCATCATTCAATTCTACCTCCATAGGTTGTAGAACTGACTCGGTGTCTGGGTGACATTTCTTCAACATAGAAATGTGAAACACAGGATGTAACCTCTATAATTCTGGGGGAAGCTCTAGTTTATATGCTACCTTTCCAATCCGTTCAATGATTGGATAAGGCCCCATATATCTAGGAGCTAACTTCTCTTTCCTTCCAAAACGAAGGACCCCTTTCCAAGGTGAGACCTTAAGATACACTCTGTCTCCAACCTGGAACTCTAAGGGTCTACGACGTTTGTTAGCATAAGATTTCTGCCTATCCTGAGCAGTCTTAATCTTATGTTGTATAACTTTAATCTTTTCCGTGGTTTGCTGCACCAGGTCAGGACCTAACAACTGGTGCTCACCAGTCTCAACCCAACACAAGGGTGATCTAC
Source organism: Alisma plantago-aquatica (assembly GCA_963693085.1). Classification (NCBI taxonomy): domain Eukaryota; kingdom Viridiplantae; phylum Streptophyta; class Magnoliopsida; order Alismatales; family Alismataceae; genus Alisma; species Alisma plantago-aquatica. The sequence continues at coordinate 1,251,949,440 of OY856412.1, forward strand.
AACGTCTACAATATAAGGCTTCATAAGGTGCCATATCAATACTATGCTGATAGCTATTGTTATAGGCAAACTCTATCAAGCTTAAGTGTAGATCCCAACTTCCGGTGAACTGGAGAACACATGCTCGCAACAGGTCTTCTAAGGTTTGTATGGTCCTTTTCGACTGTCCATCAGTCTGTGGATGAAAGGCCGTACTAAACCTCAGCTTAGTGCCTAAGGCTTTGTGCAACTGTTCCCAAAAACGACTGGTAAACTGAGGACCTCTGTCAGAAACTATTGTGACAGGAACTCCGTGCAAACACACTATCTCTTGAACATACAACTCAGATAACCTTTCAGCAGAATTAGGTTGTTTTGACAGGTAAGAAATGTGCTGCCTTAGTCAACCTATCAACAATTACCCAAATGGAATCATGTCCTTTGCTTGTCCTGGGTAGGCCAACAACAAAGTCCATGGTCACATGGTCCCATTTCCACTGAGATATGGGTAAAGGTTGCATTGTTCCTGCAGGCTTCTGGTGTTCAGCTTTAACTTGCTGACACACAGGGCACCTCAGAACAAACTCTGCAACGTCCTTCTTCATCCCAGGCCACCAATACAGGTCTTTCAAATTTCGATACATCTTGGTGCTCCCTGGATGCATAGCATACATGGAAGAATGGGCTTCTTCCAGGACTAACTTTCTCAAGTTGTCCACATCTGGCACTATCATTCTTCCATTATAACAAGCTACTTGATCTTCTGAGTCATGAAAACCATCTTGCTTCTCATTTCCATACTCAGATCTTATATGTTGAACTGCAGCATCATCTAGCTGTGCCTCTTTAATCTGCTCCCTTAGAGTAGGTTTAATATGCATCTCAACTAACAAACCGGTTAACAATGACACCTTCAACTGTACATTGTTTTGCCTTAAAGAGATAAGCATATCTCTTCTAGAGCATACTAAAGAGTTTAGTTGTGCTCTATTCATGGTTGATGTTGCTGATTTCCTACTCAAGGCATCTGCAACAACATTAGCCTTGCCTGGGTGGTAATCAATTGTACAGTCGTAGTCCTTGATTAACTCCATCCAGCGACGTTGCCTCATGTTGAGCTCATGCTGAGAGAAGATATACTTAAGGTTTTTGTGGTCTGTGAAAATCTGGAATGTTTCTCCGTAGAGATAATGCCTCCAGATCTTCAAGGCATGAACCACAGCAGCTAACTCCAAATCGTGTGTTGGATAATTCTCCTCGTGTTTCTTAAGCTGTCGGGAAGCAAAAGAAATCACTTGTTTATCCTGCATCAACACACACCCTATTCCATTCTTGGAAGCATCACAGAAAACTATATACCCTTTTCCTTGTTCAGGTAGCACTAGTACAGGTGCACTTTTCCACCTCTCTTTCAGTAGCTGGAAAGATTGTTGACACTTATCACTCCAAGAAAAAGGAACCTCTTTCCGGGTTAACTTGGTCAAAGGTAAAGCTATAGAACTAAAGTTCTTAATGAACCTTCGATAATAGCCAGCTAACCCCAAGAAACTTCGAATTTCCATCGGTGTCTTCGGTTGTTCCCATTGTAGAACAGATTCTACCTTTGTAGGGTCAACACGAATTCCCGAGGCGGATATCACATGTCCAAGAAAAGATACCTCCGGCAGCCAGAACTCACACTTGCTAAACTTAGCGTACAGCTTATGTTCTCTTAGCAAGGTCAAAGCTTGGCGAAGATGCTGCTCATGCTGCTGAGCATCCTTACTATAAATCAATATGTCATCTATGAAGACGACAACACACTGATCAAGGAAAGGTCAAAAAACTCTATTCATGAGTTCCATAAATGCAGCTGGTGCATTGGTTAGTCCAAACGACATAACCGTGAACTCATAGTGACCATATCTTGTCCTAAAGGCAGACTTGGATATGTCACTATCCTTAATACGGAGTTGATGATATCCAGACCTCAAGTCTATTTTTGAAAAGACTGTTGCACCACGCAACTGGTCAAAGAGACCATCAATCCTCGGCAGAGGATACTTATTCTTTATTGTTACTTTATTGAGTTGTCTGTAGTCAATGCACAACCGCATTGACCCATCTTTCTTTTTAACAAACAAGACCGGAGCACCCCAAGGTGAAGTACTCGGTCGGATAAAACCTCTCTCAAGTAGCTCTTGAAGCTGTTTCTTGAGTTCTGCCATCTCGGCAGGCGCCATCCTATATGGAGTTTGAGCTATGGGTTTTGTATCTGGAATCAGATTGATTTCAAAGTCAATCTCCCGAGGTGGTGGTATACCAGGAAGTTCTTCAGGAAACACATCTTCGAATTCCCTGACTATAGGAACTTCGGCAGGATTGGAACTTTCCTTGGTAACATCTACCACATGGGCTAAGAATGCATAACATCCTTGCCTCAACAGCTTATCAGCAACCATAGCTGACACAAGATAGGTGGGCAGAATCTTTCTTTCACCTTGGAAGATCCATGTGTTGCTTTCATCAGCAAACACAGCCAACTTGGACTCACAATCCAAGACAACTCTATACCTTTCTAAGGTATCCATCCCAAGGATTATATCAAATCCCTGCATATCAAGTGGTATAAGATCCACTTGAATGCGATGGTCAGAAAAGAAAAGGATGCAGGAAGAACATACCTCCTGCAAAACGGCAGACCCACTCAACGGAGTCTCTAACAACAAAGTATCTGCTCTATGGCTAACAGTCACATTGCAGTTACGAATCACTTCACGAGTGATGAAAGAGTGCGTAGCACCCGGATCAATCAGAACAGATACATCACAGGATATAGACATATCAGAATATAAAAGTTTCATCTGACCTGCCACTACCCGTGGATTGACCACTGCCTCAGGTGGGTTCATAGCATAGAACCTCGCAGTCGCCTGGTGTTGAGGTGGTGCTGATGATCCAGCTTGAGACGCTTGTCCACGTCCTCGAGCTGCTCCTTGATGTTGTCTATTCTGAGATCCCTGTTGATTCTGTCTCGGGGTTTGTTGTGTCACACCGACAGCCCTAGAACGGCAATCCTTCATCAAGTGTCCCACCTTACCATAGTTGTAGCAACTCTTCTCCTGTTGCTCTGGTCTGGGTGGTCCAGAAACTGACACTGATGCAGAACTGTGCATCCCTTGAAGCGGTTGACTCCGCCCTCTACCTCTTCTTGGTGTCCATTGAGTTTGAAAACTCGATCTGGGTGGTGGAGGGTTAGGTGCAGAGAATCTAGGTTTCTTGGAATCCCTAGATGAAGAACCCTAGAACCGTGGATATCTTTTATGGGTTTGTCTTTTCTCAACCACAGATCTCTCTATCCTTCGGACTGACTCAATGAAGATAGAGAATCTCTCTCTATTTTCTAAGGCAGACACAGGGGTTGACATATCAGAATTCAAACCCTTCTCGAATCTTCTGATTCTTTCCTCATCCGTAGCATCCATGTGCGGACAGAACCGCAATAACTCCATGAACTTAGCTTCATACTCACTAATGTTCATCATACCCTGCCTTAGTTTCTCAAACTGAGAGATCTTCTCATCTAGGAAGGTCTTTGGAAAATATCTATTGATAAATTCCCGACGAAACTCTTCCCATGAGAACTCTACTCCAGGTCTCTTCTGCTCTTCCATGTTCCACCAGTGACCAGCACTGCCTTTGAGAAGATAGACATCATGTCTAACCTTCTCAGCTTCCGGAATCATAAGAATCCTGAAAGCCTTCTCCAACTCTGTCAACCATAAGTCAGCATCTGCAGGGTCGGCAGTTCCGAAGTACTCGGTAGCTCCGACACGACGAAGTCGTTCGAATGTCTTACTGATACCTTGTGCTTCAGGTTGGGCAGGTGCCCTAGGTGCAGGAATGGGCATCCTATCGGTTATATGTGTCATGGCAGTCATGAACTTCCCGAACATCGTCTGTACAGCTGGATCACTCATGTCAGCTGGGTCGAACTGGGGTGGCTCTCTTGGCGACTCAGGTGCAGGTTGTTCTATTCTCGGAACTCTTGCACCGCCTCGAGGTGCACTAGCACTACTCTCTGCCACGTGCTCATCACGATGTTCTGACATTCTTATGTATCTTCTTCTCCTGAGGAGCAGAAGATTCTATTAGATGAGGAAGGAGTACTAAAGGTAGACTCGACATCCTAAGTCCTATGCCTCTGTAGACTCAACTGAACCTGGAGCTATGATACCACTAGTTGTGGGCTCTGATCTCCAAACCATAACATAAACACGATTAAAACTTAGCGGAAGCAAATCGGTAATCAACGGAAGACAAAAATCACGGGAAATTAAAACTTTTCGTGACAAGAGCTTGAATCCATAAAAGCTTCTTTCATAAAGAGAGATAACTGTTTACATCTCAGGATAATTACTTCTCGAGTAATTATATACATCAAGATACAAAATCTCAAGATCACTATACAAAAGACTCCAAGACCTGAGAGTACAGAGGGCACATAGGACTGACTCTAACTACACTACATGGCAGGACAAATCTCCACCTGAGATTACTACTGCCCCTGGTGCTGCTGCTGCTGAGACTGGTCACCTGTAGGCTGGTTCCTTCGTCTCCGACATCCACCTAAAAAGTTGAAGCCTACGGGGTGAGACAATTATACATAATTGTCCCAGCGAGAGTTATAACTCTTCGCCAGAAGCTTTATTATAACATCAAAGATTATTTTAAACAGTAAAGCCTTCAAAGCATTCTATAACAGTTGCAGGTATAACAAGATCTCTACAATTTAGGAGATATGGAGAATATCAACATTATTGCAATGTAACATCAATCAACTAACTTGGAGTCATCTCTAACAAGTTATACTACATGGTTGATTATGTTTTACAAACAACATTATGCCCTGTGGAGATGAGGCTTACCACTCATACTCCAACTGATCGCTGAGAAGCCGCATCAGTATCATACATAGGTCATTAAGAGAGACGGATTCTCATGACCTTCACTGTTACGACCCGCGTCGAGCTTATCCCGTAAGTGAGTTGTTCAGCACGTGTTTAGCTGATGTGTTAAGATTTAAGCATGTTTTTGTTAATAATGCTTAAAATGGACATGATATGTGCTTAGTGTGTTTTCTAGCTTCTAAAGCATGTAAAATCTTACGCTTGAAACGTTGCCAGAGAAATCGTTCGAATCCGACCTTCGAGTCAAAAGTTGCATGTTTTTGGGCTTCTAGGGACCCGATTGCAATTTGCGAAAAGTTCGAAATTTGCGATGTGGCCCCTAAGTTTTTCTTCCTTATCTCCCTTTCTCCCTTTTCTCGTTTCATTTCACAGAAACGCAGAACGCAGGAAACGTTCTGTCCCTGGCGTGAGAGAAAGAGAGAAAGAGAGGGAAAGAGAGAGGGAGCTGAGGAGAGAAGCTCTGGAGCGTCGTTCTGCTCCAATTAGTTGCTGTAGATCGTCCCTTTCCTCCGTAGATCATCTTCTCCGTCGAATCGAATCAAGTTCGCAGCTGGAGCTGCATTTGTGAAGAAAACGGCCGAAGAATTGGGGTGCACAGTGCAGCCCCTGTTCGTTTTCTTGCTCCTTTCAGGTACGGTTTAGTCGTGGGGATCGTTTGTGATCGTTTGGTGTTGTTTGCGCGAAGTTTGCCCGTCGATTCGTGAGAAATCGACTTCTGCAGGTCGTTTTTCTGTTCTGACTGTGCGCGGTTCGGCCGAGTTTCCAAATCGGTCGGCCGAGTTCTTATTTAGGGCTTTTGTACAGCGTTTTCCGGATCGGCCGAGTTTCGTCTTGATCGGCCGAGTTTCCTGAATTAGATATGCGAACAGGGATTTGGTCGGCCGAGTTTGGTTCTGATCGGCCGAGTTTCCTTTGTAGGTTTTCAAGCGGTGAGTTTGTCGGCCGAGTTTGGTCGGCCGAGTTCCAGGATCTGGGAAGTGATCGGCCGAGTTTCACAGTGTTCGGCCGAGTTTCAAGTGTGAGTGGCAGTTCACCTAGAAATCATTATTTAACTCATTTTAAATGTCTGAATGCTTCAGTGATAGTTTAATAAGATCATTGGGACTTGAATTGTGCTATAGGAATGATGAGAAAGAGAAATTCTGTGTTTTACAGTAATAATGTGTTATTTAGTTATTTGTTAATCAAGTATAGACTTAGATGCCCTAACACCGTAGAACCCCAAAAGTGGTATCTGCAGCTTTGGGGTGAAACTCGTGTTGCAACATCATCCGTGCGTGTGTCGCGGACAAACGAGGAAAGAGAAAAAGGGCAGTGTCTAACAATAATTGTGCTTGTGTCACAATGGCACTGCGGTTTCACCAGAAAACACGGTTATCTAACACCATTCGTGCGGAGTCGCGAAGGTAACCCTGTGACCCTCCGCCTGTGTGCTCAGGTTAGTAGGAGGAGTCGAGAGAGAGCACTCGGAGTAGTGCATTGAGGCCGGAGAGCCTGTAGGCCGGAGAGCCTGTGGTCCTGTGGCAGAACGGGGCTGGCGTCAGACTTAGCATTCCCGGGTGTGTCGCTAAGTCTTGTACGGTGGGGCCGTAGCATGGACTTGTTGCGGACCTTTATATGCAGAGTACACTGCATATATTTAGGGCATAATAATAAATGAATAAATAACCACATAGGATCACAGTAAATTTATATAACTGTCTACTTACTTGAAATACCTGATGATGCTTAGGAATGTGAGTGGTAATTTAATATCTGCTATATTAGTAGAATTGCTCTGCTTAAACTGTATATCTGTTTACTTCCAGTTAATGAACCTGACGAGTTGTTTAATGATAGCTAAGTGAAATGTTATTCACTGAGCGAGTAGGCTCATCCCTCTACTCAAAAATTTTCAGGTCAGCACCAGCTCCAGGAATCAGAAGGATCGTTCCATCCCAACGCTTAATAAGTAGAAGGTTTGTAGTTAGTCTAGTTAGAAGGTCTCTTAGTCCATTCCCCTCGATCTACGGGACAAGGTGTGAGTGAGAGAGAGAATATGTATATTGATGTAAATTAACTGTTGTGTTTTAGTTATGTTGGACAATGTTTATGTTGTAGACTTGTTTAATTTCCTATCAGTTAATAGAAATGCTTCCGCAGTTCGTTTAGTCTTCATTTGCAGTAATATCTTTAATTGTTTTAAAAAGTAATGAATGGTTGGTTATGCGTTGATCCCACCTGCCGTGCCCTAATCCGGTGGTTTGTGCTTAATGTGGGGTTGGGGCGCGACAATTTTTGGTATCAGAGCTTAGGTTTGAGTACTTAGTTACTCAAGGTCAGGGGACGATAAGAGACCAATAGGACTAAGGTTTAAGTGTCTTTCTTCTATCTGTAATTTTCTAATAGGAAATATTCTATTATATCATTGCAGATGGCAGGAAGAGGTTTTGATCGTGATGATCAAGCTGAGAGCCATGTTGGCCCTGATCCTCTGTACTTGGGTCCAGGTGGTGGTGACCACGTGGACGAAGCATCCCGGATGTACAGGATGTTCTTGGAGACCAAGAAGAGGTACAAGGCTGATAGGCGAGAATCTTCTTCTACCAGCAGTAAAGATATGATGCGATCTTATGAGCTTGTGAAGAAGCTAGGTGGCACAGAATTCAGTGGCACCACAGATCCCGCCGAAGCTGATGAGTGGTTTAGACAGATAGAAAAGGTTTTCCGTTTGATGGAGCTTCCAGAAGATAAGAAGATTAGTCGTGCAGTCTACCTTTTGACAGGCGATGCAGAGTTGTGGTGGCGTGGTGTGGAAGAAAAGAGGAGAGGAACAGAGCTTTCCTGGCAGGATTTCTTTGAGGAATTTCATCTCAAATTCTACCCACCCACTTTCCTTAATGAGAAAATCAGGCAGTTGCAGAATATCAAGCAGGGGAACATGACAGTTACAGAATATGAAGCGCTTTTCACACACTTGGCTAATTTCTGTCCACAGCTTGTTCCTGACAACATAGAAAGGTGCAGAAGATTTCGGGAAGGGTTAAGGCCAGAGATTCGGCATACAGTCTCTGCTACTAGTAGGAGGAACAGAGAGAACTTTGGTGAGTTTGTTGAGGCTGCCAGACAAGTTGAAGAATCTGTGAATGCTGACAGAGTGCCGGAGTCTAAGAAGAGATCTGCAGAGTTCAGTGGAGGACAGCCCAGTGGTGGATATAGAGGTGGAGGTAGAGGTTTCTTTTCTAAACTTGGGCGTGGCTTTGGTTGTTTTGGCAGACAGAGATCTGAGAATGTCACTACTTCTAGAGGTAGAGGAGGATATAACCCAGGAAGATGGAGCAGTGCCACTAGTGGACAGTCTTCAGGGTCATCAATGTCAGTATCAGGTCCTCAGAGACAAGAGATACCGCTATGTAATAAATGTGGTAGACCACACACTGGTCAGTGTTGGGGTCCAAGTTGTTTTGCCTGTGGACAAATAGGACACCTTAGAAGGGATTGTCCTCAACTTCATCAAGCAGCATCACAAGCTTTTCAGCCTCAATACCATGATGTTCCGAGTTCCTCTGTGGCTTCTGGTTCTAGAGGTGGTGAAGCATCTAGTGGCAGGAGTGGTCAGAGAGGACAACGTGGCAGAGGGAGAACTTCAGCACGTTTCTTCTCTTTGACACCTCAGGAAGGTATAATTTCTTCACAAGTTGTTACAGGAGAGATGTTTTTGTTTAATAGTATACCAGTTTCAGTTTTGATAGATCCGGGAGCTACTCATTCTTTTATACGACGTTCTTTAGTTGTTGAACTTAATCTGTTAACTCAAGAGTTGGTAGATGAGTTAGTGTTGAGAGTTCCACTAGGTGGACCGACAGTTTTATCTGAGTCTTGTCCCGGATGTTTGTTATCTTTTGGAGGTTTTACCTTTGCTGCTAATCTTATACCCTTGGATGTAAATACTTTTCAAGTCATCTTGGGTATGGATTGTCTTGAGACATATCGAGTGCAACTCGATTGCTGGAAAAAGGAAGCTACCTTTCAATTAGGAGAATTTTCTTGTTTCTTTACTGGAGACAGGAAAGTTCTGCCTACGTGCATAATATCAGCTGCTGTAGCTGATAAGATGCTACAAAAGGGATGTGAAGCGTTCCTTGCTCATGTAGTTGACACCAGAGCAGAAAAGAGCACCACCAGTGTTTATGACGTGCCCGTGGTTTGTGAGTTTACCGGTGTCTTTCCAGAAGATTTACCAGGCTTACCTCCTGTCAGAGACTTGGATTTTGAAATTCAGATATATCCAGGTAGTCATCCAGTAGCATTGCCAGCCTATAGAATGGCACCTGCGGAGTTGAAAGAACTCAAGGTACAGTTGCAGGAGTTGCTAGATAAGGGTTTCATTAGACCCAGTTCTTCACCATGGGGTGCTCCAGTCCTGTTTGTTAAGAAAAAGGATGGTACCATGCGTCTCTGTATAGATTACCGGCAACTGAATAAGATTACAATAAAGAACAAGTATCCTTTGCCGAGGATAGATGATCTGTTTGACCAGTTGCGTGGAGCAACGATCTTTTCTAAAATTGATTTGAGATCCGGATATCATCAGCTTAGGATAAAGGCTTCTGACATTCCTAAGACAGCTTTTAGAACCAGGTATGGGCATTATGAGTTTTTGGTCATGTCGTTTGGGCTGACCAATGCCCCAGCAGCCTTTATGGATATGATGAATCGGATTTTCAAACCTTTTCTAGATCAGTTTATTGTAGTTTTTATAGATGATATTCTGATCTATTCCAGAGACGAGGAACAACATGAGCAACACTTGAGAGTAGTGTTGCAGTTGTTGAGACAACACCAGTTGTTTGCTAAGTTTAGCAAATGCGAGTTCTGGTTGGCCGAGGTAGCATTTCTTGGACATGTTATCTCGAGAGATGGAGTCAGCGTGAATCCCAAGAAAGTTGAATCTGTGCTTCAATGGGAACAGCCTACGACTCCTACTGAAATCAGAAGTTTCTTGGGTTTGGCAGGTTATTATAGAAGGTTCATAAAGAATTTCAGTGAGATAGCATCACCCTTGACACGCTTAACAAGGAAGGATGTGTCGTTTGTTTGGTCTGACAACTGCGAGAGAAGTTTTCATATTTTGAAGAAAAGGTTGACCTCAGCACCAGTGTTGGTTCTGCCAGAAGCAGAAAAAGGCTATACGGTGTTTTGTGATGCTTCTAGAAGAGGTTTAGGCTGTGTACTGATGCAAGAAGGTAAAGTTGTTGCTTATGCATCTAGACAGCTTAAGAAGAATGAAGAGAATTACCCTGTTCATGATCTGGAATTGGCTGCTATAGTTCATGCCCTTAAGACATGGCGTCATTACTTGTATGGTGAGACATGTCAGGTGTTCACTGATCATAAGAGCCTAAAATATATCTTCACTCAGAAAGAGTTGAATTTAAGACAGCGCAGATGGCTGGAGTTGATTAAAGACTATGATGTGACAATTGACTACCATCCCGGTAAGGCAAATGTTGTAGCTGACGCTTTGAGTAGAAAGTCTAGTTCTTCAGCCAACGCATTTTCTATGGCATGTTTCAAGAGAGACTTGCTTGTAGACATGCGAAGGTTGAACTTGGACTTGGAGGTGACAAGACAGAGTGGACTGATTGCACAGATGCAAGTTAGACCTACTTTTTATAATCAGATAAAGGAATTGCAGCAAAGTGATGATGAGTTATGGCAAATTATGCAAGAGATGTCAGAGGGTAAGAGAACAGAGTTCAGGTTTTCTGATGAAGGCGTGTTGTATCTTCATGATAGGTTATGTGTACCTGGAAACAGTGAGTTGAAAGAGCAGATTCTTGAAGAAGCGCATACTTCTATGTATGCCATGCATCCAGGTAACACAAAGATGTACAGGAACCTCAAAGAGCTGTACTGGTGGTCTGGCATGAAAAAGAATGTAGCTGAATATGTGGCTAGGTGCGGGGTGTGTCAGCAGGTTAAGGCTGAACATCAGAAACCTGCTGGTATTTTGCAGTCGCTTCCTATACCAGAATGGAAATGGGAACACGTCACGATGGACTTTGTGGTAGGATTACCCAGAACGCCTAAGGGTTCGGACTCAATATGGGTGATTGTGGATAGACTAACTAAGTCTGCTCACTTTCTTCCTGTCAAGTCAACCTTTGACGTTTCTAAGCTGGCTAAAGTTTATGTGGATGAGGTAATCAGGTTGCATGGAATTCCAGTCTCTATTATTTCTGACAGAGATCCAAAGTTTACGTCTAGATTCTGGAATCAGTTACATCGTGCATTGGGCACAAAGTTAAAGTTCAGTACGGCGTTTCACCCTCAGACAGATGGTCAATCTGAGAGGACCATTCAGACCCTTGAAGACATGCTGAGAGCATGCGTGCTACAGTTTAGAGGCAACTGGGAAGAACACTTAAGCCTAATAGAGTTTGCTTATAATAACAGTTACCATTCTAGTCTTGGAATGGCTCCATTTGAAGCTCTTTATGGCAGGAAGTGTAGATCGCCAGTTTGTTGGTACGAGGTGGGTGAAAAGGAAATTCTTGGACCCGAGCTAGTTGATGTGACTACTGAAAAGATATCAGTGATCAGAGATCAGTTGAAAGCTGCACAAGATAGACAGAAGAGTTATGCTGATAGACGACGTCGACCTCTTGAGTTTGAGGTTGGCGACGAGGTTTTCTTGAAAGTTTCACCGTGGAAGGGAGTTCTGCGGTTTGGCAAGAGGGGTAAGTTGACCCCTAGATATATGGGTCAATATCCTATTGTTGAGAGGATTGGACCTGTAGCCTACAGGTTGGATTTGCCGTCTGAATTGGCAAATCTACATGATGTTTTCCACGTATCTATGCTGAAGAAGTGTCACCCGGGTACAGATAAGATTCTAGACTCAGAACCGGTGCAACTTAGGACAGATGTGTCCTATGTTGAAGGACCTGTGCGGATAATCGATCACCGGATCAAAAAGCTTAAGAACCGCGAGATTCCTTTAGTGAAAGTTTTGTGGAGAAACCACAATCTTAAAGAAGCTACGTGGGAGCTAGAGTCTGAGATGCGTAGCAAGTTTCCTTTTCTCTTCTAGGAATTTCAAGGACGAAATTTTTATAAGGGTAAGAGGAATTGTTACGACCCGCGTCGAGCTTATCCCGTAAGTGAGTTGTTCAGCACGTGTTTAGCTGATGTGTTAAGATTTAAGCATGTTTTTGTTAATAATGCTTAAAATGGACATGATATGTGCTTAGTGTGTTTTCTAGCTTCTAAAGCATGTAAAATCTTACGCTTGAAACGTTGCCAGAGAAATCGTTCGAATCCGACCTTCGAGTCAAAAGTTGCATGTTTTTGGGCTTCTAGGGACCCGATTGCAATTTGCGAAAAGTTCGAAATTTGCGATGTGGCCCCTAAGTTTTTCTTCCTTATCTCCCTTTCTCCCTTTTCTCGTTTCATTTCACAGAAACACAGAACGCAGGAAACGTTCTGTCCCTGGCGTGAGAGAAAGAGAGAAAGAGAGGGAAAGAGAGAGGGAGCTGAGGAGAGAAGCTCTGGAGCGTCGTTCTGCTCCAATTAGTTGTTGTAGATCGTCCCTTTCCTCCGTAGATCATCTTCTCCGTCGAATCGAATCAAGTTCGCAGCTGGAGCTGCATTTGTGAAGAAAACGGCCGAAGAATTGGGGTGCACAGTGCAGCCCCTGTTCGTTTTCTTGCTCCTTTCAGGTACGGTTTAGTCGTGGGGATCGTTTGTGATCGTTTGGTGTTGTTTGCGCGAAGTTTGCCCGTCGATTCGTGAGAAATCGACTTCTGCAGGTCGTTTTTCTGTTCTGACTGTGCGCGGTTCGGCCGAGTTTCCAAATCGGTCGGCCGAGTTCTTATTTAGGGCTTTTGTACAGCGTTTTCCGGATCGGCCGAGTTTCGTCTTGATCGGCCGAGTTTCCTGAATTAGATATGCGAACAGGGATTTGGTCGGCCGAGTTTGGTTCTGATCGGCCGAGTTTCCTTTGTAGGTTTTCAAGCGGTGAGTTTGTCGGCCGAGTTTGGTCGGCCGAGTTCCAGGATCTGGGAAGTGATCGGCCGAGTTTCACAGTGTTCGGCCGAGTTTCAAGTGTGAGTGGCAGTTCACCTAGAAATCATTATTTAACTCATTTTAAATGTCTGAATGCTTCAGTGATAGTTTAATAAGATCATTGGGACTTGAATTGTGCTATAGGAATGATGAGAAAGAGAAATTCTGTGTTTTACAGTAATAATGTGTTATTTTAGTTATTTGTTAATCAAGTATAGACTTAGATGCCCTAACACCGTAGAACCCCAAAAGTGGTATCTGCAGCTTTGGGGTGAAACTCATGTTGCAACATCATCCGTGCGTGTGTCGCGGACAAACGAGGAAAGAGAAAAAGGGCAGTGTCTAACAATAATTGTGCTTGTGTCACAATGGCACTGCGGTTTCACCAGAAAACACGGTTATCTAACACCATTCGTGCGGAGTCGCGAAGGTAACCCTGTGACCCTCCGCCTGTGTGCTCAGGTTAGTAGGAGGAGTCGAGAGAGAGCACTCGGAGTAGTGCATTGAGGCCGGAGAGCCTGTGGTCCTGTGGCAGAACGGGGCTGGCGTCAGACTTAGCATTCCCGGGTGTGTCGCTAAGTCTTGTACGGTGGGGCCGTAGCATGGACTTGTTGCGGACCTTTATATGCAGAGTACACTGCATATATTTAGGGCATAATAATAAATGAATAAATAACCACATAGGATCACAGTAAATTTATATAACTGTCTACTTACTTGAAATACCTGATGATGCTTAGGAATGTGAGTGGTAATTTAATATCTGCTATATTAGTAGAATTGCTCTGCTTAAACTGTATATCTGTTTACTTCCAGTTAATGAACCTGACGAGTTGTTTAATGATAGCTAAGTGAAATGTTATTCACTGAGCGAGTAGGCTCATCCCTCTACTCAAAAATTTTCAGGTCAGCACCAGCTCCAGGAATCAGAAGGATCGTTCCATCCCAACGCTTAATAAGTAGAAGGTTTGTAGTTAGTCTAGTTAGAAGGTCTCTTAGTCCATTCCCCTCGATCTACGGGACAAGGTGTGAGTGAGAGAGAGAATATGTATATTGATGTAAATTAACTGTTGTGTTTTAGTTATGTTGGACAATGTTTATGTTGTAGACTTGTTTAATTTCCTATCAGTTAATAGAAATGCTTCCGCAGTTCGTTTAGTCTTCATTTGCAGTAATATCTTTAATTGTTTTAAAAAGTAATGAATGGTTGGTTATGCGTTGATCCCACCTGCCGTGCCCTAATCCGGTGGTTTGTGCTTAATGTGGGGTTGGGGCGCGACATTCACCTTCCTCAGTCAGTAAGAGGATCACTTGTAGGACATCTCGTGTCTCTACTACTATAGCTCACCAGGGTAAACTGGTCCTTCGCTATTCTAGAGTCACAGTGGCGTTCCGTACTCTCTTCGTCATCAGGAGGTTTCATATTTACCTACCACTGATACGGATATATGTGCTTTCTTCGTCATCGGGAGGTTTCATGTTTACCTACCACTGATACGGTATGGAACTATAGTGAAGGATGGATGGATTCCACATCTACATCACTTTCCTACACTAGGATGTAAGGTTCTACACATCCATGTACCCCACATACTCAAAAGTATGTGCTCCAGGAGTTCCCTGAGGAAAACTTGTTTCACCATCACTTAATTTCTGACAATGATGGATATATGATCAGGGCTCTACATTATACTTGATTAGTTAGGTACATTCAGTATTCTTTAACAGCATACATTGTTCTTCAAACAATAACAGTAGCATAGCAGCTATAAAAGAAGAATACTAAATGTAACAAGCCTAACTCATATCAATCATTATTTCTCATTATCCTCATCACAAGTCATCTCTAAGGCATGACCTTGATGGTATTCATGGCTCTCATAGCCCATTATCAGCATAGGATGCCACTGGCAAGGCATCAGATTACTTTACTTATTCATAAGGCTAACAACATGCCTTTAATGAATATAACATCAACATCCATACCTGGATATGGTTACCTTCATATCAGAACCTGCATGGTTAATACATCTGATAAAGGTAATACAACAATAAGGAATGTACTTCCTACTCTTGTGATGAGAGTTAAATCTTTAATTCAAATCAAATAGAGTTTAATACTCAAAAGCATGCCATTACCCTTGAATTAGGGTTTACTATTCACATTACATGTCATCACCCTTGAATTAGGGTTTACTATTCACATCCAGGTGAATTAAACTCATAACATCATCATGTATGAGTAACATCTTATTTGATGCTCTTGGATTAGTTAAAGGTTCATCATTTATCATAATTAGGGTTTCTATGACCTCACCCAGGTGGACCATACCCTAATTATGCTCACTTATGTGCATTGGAGATGCTTTACTTGAGTTTCCACTTAAAAGGGTACTTTCTCTCTCTAGAAGTATTTTCTCTCTCTAGAAGTACTTTCTCTCTCATCATAATGTTAGGTGATGTCAACATCACTCTAAAACAGGTTAGATTGAGTCATCATAGGCTAACATAGCCAAAAGCATCACCATTATGTGATTAGAGTTACTTTCTCTCTCTAGGGTACTTTCTCTCTCTAGAGTACTCTTTCTTTCATCATACTAATGGTTGATGGTAACATTAGACTAGATCAAGTTGGATAGAGTCATTATGACTAAAAACATCATTCTCATGTAATTAGGGTTTGAATTGAGCAAGGTATAACTCAATTGACCCTTTAGGGGTATTTTGGTAATTCACCTCATTGATCATCATTATGGTCAAAAACCTTAGTCAAATAACCCCTTACTATCCTAGATTATCATTAGGGTTTGATTTGGGCAACATTGAACCATATACATCATCAAATGATTGAATGAGGTCAACCTTGAATCACATTGATTGATTTCAATCATTAATCATCAATTGAGTTGAGATCGGTTTAAAGTGTTGACCGTTTGCCCACTTTGACTTTCCAAGACTGTGAGCCTCCTTCTAACTCCAAGACCGCGAGCCATCATGCATTCAAGACCGTGAGCCATCATGCATCCAAGACCGCGAGCCATCATGCATCCAAGACCGCGAGCCATCATGCATCCAAGACCGCGAAGACTCCAATTGAGGTTAAGACCGCGAGGGTCATGAAGACCGTTTAGCTAGTTTGACCTCAGGACCGCGAGGCCCTTCACGGTTTTGAGACCGCAAGCCTCCTCTCGGTCTTGAGACCGTGAGCCCCCTCACGGTCTTGAGACCGCGAGCCCTCTCACAGTCTTGAGACCGCGAGGCTCTCATGGTCTCAGCCGCTTGGTCCTTCAATCAAGACTCAAAGATGCAACCGATAATGTCAATCGAGGTTGAAGCCTTCAAAAGGTCCCATCTATGTTGACCACCTATGGATTGGGTTAATTAAGGTTATGCTTAACCAATTGGTCATTCAATTGACCCTCAATTGTTGACCAATTATGATTGAAATCGATTCAATTGGGATCTATCAATGTTCACCCATCAACACTCAACAATGTGCATCAACACAAGGTTGAACCCTTCAATTGAGCTCCAATTGGGCCCAAACTTGGCCCAAACGGTCTTGAGGTCATGTGGGTGGACCCCACATGGTCTTGAGACTGTTTGCCCAAGATTTCATTAAAATCTAAGGTGATTTGATAGAGATTGAACCATGATTGGGTCACTAAATCAGTATTTTAATCAATTGATAACTTATTTGCAATTGGGTCCTCAATTGGTCAAAATACTTAACCCTAGACCTTCAAACGGTCTTGGGTGATTGTCCTCTCGGTCTTGAGACCGTTTGGATGAGTTCCAAACGGTCTTGAGACCATTTGCCCATCCAATTTTGGATTCTAGTGCAAATTCATCAAGGTCTGACCTATTGAGTTGATGATCATGTCAATATTTAATTGCAATGTAATTCAGTGTAATTGTACCTTCAATTGGTCAACTATCCTTGACCCCAGACCTCCAAACGGTCTTGGTTGATTGCCCTCACGGTCTTGAGACCGTTTGGTGACCCCCAAACGGTCTTGAGACCGTTTAGGTCAATCAACCCTAAAAACCCTAATTAGGTCACCATAATTTCAGTACTGATTTTATCTAGGGTTAGCCCTAGTATTCACCCTTCAACTCTTAGCCCGTTTGGAATTAGACCATCAAACTTGGTGAGTTGTTAATTAACATAATTTTTAACAGTAATCTCATACGGTCAACGCTTAGTCAACGACCTTACACGGTCTTGAGACCGTTTGCCCAAAAAGGCAATTTCAGACCATTTGAAAATCAGGAATAAATTCAAATAAAGTTGTTACTTAAAAAGGTCATATCTCCCGATTACTTTGGAGTTAGCCTCCCAAAAGTTTGACGGTAATTAGCCTATATAATTAGGAACAGATTTCTTATACGGTCCACGCCCGGTCAACGGGGCCAAACGGTATTGGAGACCGTTTTCCCTGTCGCGGTCTCGAGACCGTTTTCTCACCTCGCGGTCTTGAGACCGAGAGAGCAAACTTTTGAGACCGTTTAAGGAAGTGAAAAGCGGTGGGTTTTTCTTGGAAATAACGCCTTCATCTCCTAGATCAAGAACAATACGAATATCCCATGGATTTGCTTGCAAAATAGCCGGGAAAAGTAGGGAAACACTAAGAGCTATCATCAAAACGCATATAAAGATGCACATAGTAAAGCATGGGTTTAGAGTTATAAAACCCGCCTAAAGCTTGCTTCTTGAGCTCCAAGCTTTCAAGCTCCAAGCTTTAATGGCGTCCTTGAGTTCTTACAGGTTGGCCAAGGTGAAAGCTCCAAGGAAGGATGAAAAGAGACGGCTAGAAAGGTAGGGTTTCAAGAGTTAGCCATGAAGATGACCTTAAATTCGAGTTCTAACCATGGAATTAGGCAAGAAGAGGGGTTTAAACCTACCTTGCACCCCTTGGTCGTCCTCCTTAGCTCCAAGGAAGTCCTTGGTCGTCTTTGGTGAAATGAAATAGTAAGGAAACGAAGGGTGAGTTCCCTTGCAACTAAGGGAAGGAGAGCTTATATACATGGGGTAGGATTTTCAACATTAGTTCATAAGTTGTCCATAATTCCAACTAGGTCCCTCCTTCTTTACTTGATCGTCCCTTCCTCTTTATTCTAAGGACAAACCTTCTCTTAAGGTATTAGGAAAAGAAGGTAAAAGGAGAGCAAGCTAATAATGAGGTACATACATAAAGAAATATTGCACATATACCCTGATTATTCAATCACAAGGCATATCTCATAACTTGATAATTCAATTGAGGTGACTTCCTCATCATTTCTTCTCTTAATGATGGAAAGAGTCTAAAAAGATACATTAGATGACATATTTCACAATTTGTATCCCTTAATTTGGGTAAATTGCATTTTACCCCAAACTAGGGTTTCAAGCACCGGGATTGCTTCCACAGCTGCACCTTGGTGCCCTAGCTTGGGAAATCCCTCAAACTTACCAAAAAGATTCTCATGATGTCTCAACATCAGAGGAACATCTCAACATGTGCAAATTGCAATCTAACCCCTTTTAGCTGGGTAAATTGCACATAGGTCCCTGCATATCAAAACAATGCTACAACTTTAAATAAAAAGGAGCAAATACTGAAATATACGTTTCTGAGAAACTTAATTACATGCTCAGAGTTAATCACAAAGATTTAATTACATATTTAGGCAAAACACCTAGGGTTAACTCATAACCCAGGTCAGGGATGTTACACAAAGGATGGAAAAATTTTGATCTAGTGTTTTCTTACCTAGTCTAAACCATAATTGGTAAAAACATGATCTTGTTTTCACCATCTTATGGCCTAATTATCTCTAATACTTGTGGATGGTGTTTTCCTCATCTTGGTTCAAACTACAGAAATTTTGTGTACCCTTAATTTTAAATATAAGTATGTTATATGATGTCTTCATAAATTGAATGAAATAAGTAGAAGAGTGAGCATCTTTACCTAATCATTTAAGTGTGAAAGTGAAAGATAAATAAATAATCAAAGAAAGAAAGTTAGTTTGGATTGTGTTTTACCCATGCAGACTGTAGAATAAGTTACTTTCCATTAGTCAAATAAGAGTGTTGTGTCTCTTATATATAGGTTTTAGTGAGTACAAGGGCAAAACAGAATAAAGAAAAGGATAATGGGCCTAAGACCAACTAATCAAATATATCAACACGACCCGCTAAAGTTAGAGAGTCAACATTTTGAAGTCCCAACTTGACGTCCATATACTTGAATAAAGCAGAAGGAAGATGTTTGGTAAGGATGTAAGCAACTTGATCAGCCATCCTAATTTGAGGAGTGATGATCCGTTTGGCTTTGACCAGGTCCTGCACAAAGTGGTTGTTAACATACCGAAATTTAGTCTTTTGACACTAGAAACTCTAATCCTATGACTAGGAGGCTAGTATGCTTGGATGAAGTTATAGCTTGATGTATATATTTAACGCATATAACATGCGTAACCCAATTGTAATACATAGGCTTGAAAACAAATATAACACCTTAAGTGACATTAACCATATTGTAATATATAGGCTTGAAAACAAGTATAACATGTTAAGTGACATTAAGTCTATAATCAACATTACATATCATAATACATTCATATTAACATAATTACTTAATTATGTGCTAAAATGTAAGTCAATCCATTATATATATCACATACATTTCCTATGCTAACTAAAATATGAAAATATGTTTAATAAGAAGTATAATGTGCTTAATACACAAAATATAATAATAGTTGGTGTTTCCATATCCATAAATAAATAATCTTTGATTATTTAAATAAATAGTTAATAAAGAACTTAATATGATAAATAAATAAAGTATAGAAATTTGTACATAATAATATAAGGAAACTCATTTGATAACAATAGGACTCTAAATAATAAATATCGATGGTAGTGTTATAATGTTATAATAAATTTAATGGTAAAGAGCCTAAACAATATTTTTATTATAACTCATAAAAGGAAATTTCAAAATACAAATATAATGTCAAAATCGTGACCCTTGATCCCCAAGAAGCATGAACGCCAAGTTTCACATTATTTACAGAATCCTAACTATCCTAATTTCATTAAGAAAAGAAACTATAATGTAAGCCCAAAAATAGTAATTAAATTGTTTACTAACTTCAAAAGTAGAGACTAATGCCAAAATTAGAATTTGTATACCTTTATCATCCTAGGCAAGTTTCACTTAATTTGACCCTTATTTAAGCCCTTAAATAGATTAGGAAAGAAAATTGAAAATTAAATGCCTGAAACTCTAGGTAATTAATCAATGTGTTTGCCTTTCCTAAGTTCTTAGCATGTGATGTCATACACTTTTAATTTTTGGGATTTCTTATTATTTCTCTATCATGTGTGCCTTCCTTATTTGGCCATCCATTTGAGGACTGTTATTATTTTGTGGTTTTTCTTGTTGCACATCCCCAATTTGAAGACAATGTTGTTTACTTCAGCCTCCGATGCTTTTGGCAAGACAGGTTATTTCTACATGATGGAGCATTGACTTTCCCTTTGTGATTCTCCCTCCTCTCTCACCATTTTTCCTCAATTTCTTCTCATATATCTTCCTCTCCTAATTCCACAACGCTTGGTACCATATTTGTTAGGGTTTGATCTCTTATAAATCACTAACCATTTGGGTCGCCTTCTTTCCCATGTTCATCCCCTACTTCCCTCCTTTGTCCTTCTCCTTGCACCATGGGGACTTTTAATCCCCACCTCAACCTCCGTATAACCCCCTATAACAATTATCCAGTCATCATTGAACTCCAGCATGATTGCCTATCTTATCCAAACCCACCTTGTCCCGGACAAGTCCCAAAGTTCAGAGCATGGTTCCCGATCGTTGTGACAAGCATAGAACCTTTAGAACAATTTGTAAGGATTGAGAAATGGATTCCTACTCCTCAAACCTACCTTATTAGGTAATCCAATTTTCCATGATATTTCGTTTTTCCTTTGGTTTCAAATCAGAGATGCATTAACAGTGTTTATGTAATGACCACATTTGTGCTTAATTGGTAAACTAGGGTTTACCTGAATGATTACATGCTTGATTATATTGAACATCATTTAGACTTGATTAATGATATTAGATCAATGGTGATGCTTCAAACCTAAGAATAAACTCTAACTATGATTTTAGTTTGAAGAATTAGGGTTTGAGAAATGTAAACCCTAATCGGCAAACATTAGGGTTTTGATAGTACATGAATATGAAATTTGATCAGGATAGCAGTGTGGTAAATGATTTTTCATATTTTCTACAAATTTTTATTTAATTGAATTTTGTATATGATGTGGATAACTCAATCATGCATATTGGAGAAAAAATTAAGAATATTTGAGTGCTCTTTGAATGTGGTTCTCGGTCAAACTATACTTCGACCAAAATGTTGACAGAGTGCTTTTCAGCAGTGTACTGTTTTATTTTAATTGTTTATCGGTAACTCCAAATGATCCGAAATTTTAACTGGAGATCTAAAACTTAATCATAAACAACATGTAAAATTTTCATAATTTTTGGATGCATTTAGACCTTATCAGTAGACAAATTACAGTAATATTTTTATGACCGAAAATTCAGCTGAAATAAGAGAAAGTATAGTGAGGGGTCAATGTGTGATTGACCCAAGCAGCTCAATTGCTCTATATGGTCAACCTAACACACTATCAGATCTCATAATTCGTGATTCAAACCAGAGAAATGAAATCCTAGAGAGAGAGGGAGAGCTAGGGTTTGAGAGGAGAAATTGATGGAGATGCTGACCTAGGGTTTTGCGGTCCGAGGAATGATGAAATCATGTAAGTTTAGCTTCTTTAGATATAGTTTCATGGTGAATCTTCTCTCACATGTAAAAATTCCGTCCCTCCTCTGATTTGATCTGAAATGGTATCAAAACTTCCCCTTTTCTCACTCTTTCTTCATAATCCCTCATTTCTAGGGTTTCCGAGTTGAAAGGAAGAAGAATCGGGTGAAGTGCTAGGGATTTGATATGAGATCAAGATTTTCATGAATGAGCTGCATTTTTAAGGTGTTTTCACACCTTAGGGTGAGTGGGAACTTCCTTTAAACAATATATTGCACAAAAATTGGTTATACCATCCATAATCTTTAATTGCTTAGTATGCAACTACAAACCCTGAATTGTCTATTTGATCTAAGTTGTTGCAATATGATATGAAATGGAATTTTCCTCTATTTGAATGAATTTAAGATGATAAAATCATGTTAGAATTGTATACAATGCATCCTAATGAGAATTCCCTAAGTATTTGCAGAGGTTATAAGAGTAAACTAAAGTATAAGGAATTTGTCTATGGCTGAAATTGTTGTATAATTAAATAGAGAAATTTGTTTATCTGGATCCCCTTGGTTATGAATGATTGTTTATCTGAATGCGTAATACATATATGTAAGATACTATCTTGGATTTTATTTAATGTGAATAGTATTTGTTTGATATCTCAGTAAATAGGGTGAAACCCTAGATGCAAGGAAAGTTGGATATTTACGAATAGATATCATGAAATCCATTTGAAGGGATTTTCTTGACATGATAGACTTTATTTATTCAATTTTATTATTGATGCATGTTATCTCAGTGAATGGCATGGAAACCTAAATTCAGCTCAGTTCCAAGGTTTCATACATATATTGATTGTATATGATTTAAGCAGTCTTTATTCAGTGAATGTTTATGTTGTATGACATCCTTATGAGAGCCATGTGATAAGTGAATGAGGTAAATGAAACCCTAAGGATAGGGTGTTCAATGAATCAAGTATTGTGATATCAATGTTCTCAGTATGAGATGCGGTGATGATTAACAGTTCAATTGCATGATTCTAGTGTATAAAGTGCCAAGTTGACATGTATTCTGTTTATTTATGAATTTTAGTATGCATGTATGTACAGTATGATGATTACTCAGAATATTATAGTGTTTTGAATATATTGATCTGTCAAGTTTAGAATGATATACATGTTGTATTATAAACTTCAAATAAATAGAGGTGGTACCATAGATATACCAGAGTCAGGTATAAGTAAGGAAAAGATACAACATAGTAAGAGTTTTCCAAGGATAATAAAACAATAGACTTAGGAGCCCTGAACACCATAGATTCCCTACAGATGTCTACACTATAGGGAGGAAACAATCCACCATGGAAGTGACAAGTATATGGGGATCGGATCGTACCCACAGAGCGTGCGGGGAGACAAAGCCCTTGAGGAAGTCTCCTAAGAGAAGATAGGTTACCCAACATGAACCGGAGATCTCGGTGGTAACCCAGAGGTACCCATAGAGCGTACCAAGATGAGGCCCACAGAGTGTCTCAGACCCTCGACCTATATACTCAGCCTAGAAGGAAAGGTCCAATTAAAGGCCAGTTGTTTAGCCGCCTTAATCAGACGTGACGGTTCGAGTCAAGCAGGCCCAGATTAAGTTCTAGGCTTAGCTTCCCAGATTTAAGCTAAGTCTTGTACGGTGAGATCGTAGTTCGTTATGAGTCTTCATATGTAGAGTATACTGCATATGATCAGGGCATAAGATAAAATATGATAATATAAGTTTTAAAGAGTTTCTTATAAGTAAGAAAGGCTAATAAAGATTCGAGTATAGTTTCCCAGCAATTATTCTTTGTATATTTTTGAATTATTAATTCTCTTTGAAATTAATCAAGCATGCTCATATATTGATTTACTCTTGTAGATACCTAGAGTATCCTGCCATATTTATGATTTTCAATTATTAGACTCTTTAAAGCTTATTGTTGTTATAATTGATATCAGTTGCTCAAAAGTATATCTGTAATTATATCAGTGTTTTAGACTATTTCTTTGAAGTACTCATTCACTGAGCGACTAGGCTCACCCCTCTACTCACAATTTTTTTAGGGAAACCACATGGACTTGAAGAAGGTCAAAGCATCATAGTAGATCTACCACATCAGTTAAGTATGAGATTAGTTAAGTTCAGTTGGTCCTTGTCACTCTAGGTCCCAGTATAGATGTGAGAGTGTTGTAAGTGATGTTTTGTATCTTTGTTTTCTTAATAAGAGAGAATGTATCTGATTATCATGTAATATGTACCTGAAAATGAGTGTATGGATGTGTATCATAAATGTTGAGATCATATTAGATTAATCAAAGTTTGATTCTCTTATAAAGTTTTATATGTGATTGGATGCAAGAAAACAAAGAGTTTGAAATAAAAGGAAATAAAAAGAAAAATAATCAAGAGTGAACTTTGTATTAAGTATAATCCTCAACTCATGCCCTAATCTCATGATTAGTGGAAATCGTAAGATGCGGGCGTGACAATTTAGTAAGCTCTACCATGGTTTCACCTTCTTTGGTTATGTATTGTTGTGATTGGAAGAGTCTAGGAAAGATCCTTGGCATGATTCCCTCAATGATATTTTTTGGTTTTAATTTTGGTTTCACTCTCCTCTTTGTCGATTTTCCTAATGAGCTCTTGTAACGTACGGGTGGGTTTAGGAATTGGGGCACCACTAAACCATGGTGTGGCTCTTTGTGATCGGGTTTAGGCAGGGAATCACTCTGTGATCTCCTTTGTAATTGACTCGTCATTTAACCCAAATTGGACTCATAGATGTGTATGCCAAGAAGTTTTTCTTCTCATGTTTTGGTTGATCAATAGGGGATGAAGCTTGTCAAGGATTCCATGGTTTCTTTCTGGCTTCGATTTTAGTGAAAAGGTCAATTTTGGTCTTTTTCCCCTATTGGTTTTTTGCTTTATCACTTTGCGTTTTCTCTTGGATGGATGTGCGTTGGGATAGATGGCCAATTTTTATTGGGACATGCCATTTTGATTTTAAAAATGGATAATAAGATATATGTGGCTTTATGGAATTTTCTTATTGGCCAATCTTTTGAAACTTACAGTAAAGTATATATAGCTCATAAAATACAATAAAATATATTTTTAACTAAAAATTTGTAATCTATCCAATGACATCGATTTCATAGTCTAACTCTAATATGATAAAATTGTGATTTTAATGGATTTTCCTAATTGGATATAGTTTCTAAAATTCATGACTAACAATGTATTAATCAGAAAAATAAAGTTAGATGTGCTATGAACTCAAGAAAATATAATCTATAGCATTCGATGGTTTTGATTAACTAATTTGATAATTAGAAAGGCAACTTTTACGGTTTATGTAATTTATATGAAATGAATCTTGATTCAATATAATATGTTTAATAGGTGTTTTGAAGACCTTGGCTTGGACCTAGGGTTAGCATTGGACTGATGTATACTTGATCTGAGGTATTTTACATCCCCTCAAATCCATATTAAGAAAGTATTATCATTTATCTCTCTCTCTCTCTGTTGATGTATGTTGCATATCTTATTATTCATATTGAGAAATCACCTATATTCACTTTCTATTTTGGTCCTTTAGAACACAATACCCTATACGCTTTCATCTCTCTCCTCTGTGAGGTTGATTTACATGAATTAGATGATATGAATATTTTGTTGGATGTTCTTAACGACTCTAAATTATCTTTACTTAATTATGAAACCCTAATTGTGGATATGAACTATTTTTCCCACTTATGTCTGTATGTTTCATGTTGTCTATTTAAGTGATGGAAAACTCATTAATTGTATTCATATGAATGAACTTTCACTTGCCTCTACATCATGCATTGTAATGCCCGGGCCCACTGCCCAAGGCTCTAGTAGAGTTTCAGGAATGAAGACTGGCCCCACAAACCACCACTAGCCTTAACTGCGCGCTTTATTCTCACACACGCACAAGCCAGGATCACCTTCCCGACTGGTCACCCATCCTAGTACTACTCCAAGCTGAGCATGCTTAACTATGGAGTTCTTTAGTGATGGGCTCCCTGAAAAGGAGGTGCACCTTGGTGATATGGGTAGTCCAATCATTCCTTTTAAGGTCCTGTTATCTGAGGCCTCAAATCCTAGGATGTTACAATCTCCCCCACTTAGACTCTTGACATCCTCGTCAAGGCTCAACTATAAGGCCTCATAATCTCTTCCCCATTTCAGTGCAGACCCACAATGGCCCATGGACATCCAGCTCCCGATCACGGAATACCAGCACAAGGGTGGCTACATCAACCATGGACAACCCTTTCCTACATGCATGGACTGCACGGCTCAAGATTGGCATGCCATGCCCATGTGAGACCCACCTACTGGAGGGGAATTGGCTCTGATACCATTTTTAATGCCCGGGCCCACTACCCAAGGCTCTAGTAGAGTTTTAGGAATGAAGACTGGCCCCACAAACCACCACTAGCCTTAACTGTGCGCTTTAATCTCACTCACACACAAGCCAGGATCACCTTCCCGACTGGTCACCCATCCTAGTACTACTCCAAGCTGAGCACGCTTAACTATAGAGTTCTTTAGTGATGGACTCCCTGAAAAGGAGGTGCACCTTGGTGATATGGGTAGTCCAATCATTCCTTTTAAGGTCATGTTATCTGAGGCCTCAAATCCTGGGATGTTACATGCATGCTTTGTGATTTAGTAACCCTAGATTTATGTAATGCTTTGGTTTTGTTGGGTTCTATTCCATGTCCAATGCGCCTTTTTACACGTATTATATATATATATATATATATATATATATATATATATATATATATATATATATATATATATATATATATATATATGGGAGCGCCTTCCTACACATGATGTGCCTTTCCACCCGATATTGTATTTTTTGGAGTTTGATAGTATGTTGTTCTCTATCAAGTTTTGGGTTATGTGCCATGAATTCCACTAACTTTATATTTTCACTAGTGCTATTTTTATCTTACTTACATGTACGCTGATAATTATTATTGATGAATTATATGCCCTAAATTCTTTATGTGTGCTTGTGTGGCACATATTATTTTTTATTAATTGCAATTGTAATTGTTGATTATAATCTTTTTCAAATTCATATCTTTTTGATATCAACTTGGATGGTACTTTTCCTCTTGGATGGGAAGCATTGTTATATTTGATGTCTTTTTTCCTAAAGTTTCTCAATTCATATTTACATGAACATACCAGCTATTATGTTGGCGACATCTACTTTATCTTCTCTTGTATGGTATGCTACCAACCCCTAAGTAAAAGATATAGAAGAATTGACATGATGATGTGGACCTAGTTGGTGAAGCTAACTCTGGGAGATAGACTTGGAATAGCTTGGATTCCCTCTACTTAGATCTTGAAATTGTTCTTTCATGTAAGCCCTTTGATGGGAGATTATTTTTTAATCTTGATAACTTGAATATAGTCATGATTTATTATTTTTATTCTATATTTATTCATTTTTATAACATTATTTGAGAAATGACAATTTACACCTATTACATCATGTTTTTTAGTGTGTTTCCATTATATGGGTTTATTCCTTGAATTATGTAGGGAGTGGACCCCCTCTCGGGTCCCGCTCCTTTCAAGATGGTACCAGAGCCATAGTAGGCGGATCCTGACTATTTCAATTTTATCTCCCTAATTAGAACCCTTGCCTTACATAGTCACACTCTAAGTGAAATGTTTACCATGTAACAAAACTAATGTGGTTCATGAGATTATGAAAGAAATATGTTATATATTATGAGGTACATATAGGAATCCTGATTAGTAACCCTAACGTGATGAGTATTTAGTTGTTATTACCTTACAATATAGGTTGATCGTGACGTGTCTCTTTGTACGTAAGACTAACTTTAGGGTGGTTTTTAGCATGAGAATGAAAAAGTAATTGATAAGGAGATCGATCATATACAGAAAATTGTGACATAGTTCTCGCATTAATTTTAAGCCTAATACTAATTTTTATATCGCAAAGTTTTGTCATCAAATTGTTTTTCTATATAAAACTATATGTACAAAAAATGGATTTATTGAATTTTCTTAAAGTAAGTCACAGTGAAAATATTCCTAGAGTTTGGAAGTGAAACCCTAGAATTAGTTAGAATAGAAATCTCAACCCTACTTTTGACTATGAAGAGGTGACTAGGAATATGTGGCGTGATATAAATGTGTAATCCATGTACCCTCTTTACCCCTCTAAGGTGTGGTAAATTATATTGTGTGAATCTTTAGTTTTAAGGTTTGAACCTTAGGGTTTGTAGGTTAGTGTTACGACCCCACCTCCCGATAACCCCAATTAAGGGAGACCGAGAGGTCGAGGCCACACTCATAACTTCCAGATCAAAGGTTTGGCAACTAACCAAGAATAATTATCAAATTTTAACAGACTATACTGAAAAGCTATAAGAAAATAAATTTTTGCATACCTTTTTGAAAACTTGGATCTCTAAGCTTCTATCCACTTAAGGATTCTACTCTAACTAATCCTCCTTGTATTTTACTTCATGTATTACACAGTATGACGATTTACTATTTGTCCTTTTGGCTTGTACCTAAAACGCTGACAAACAAAACGTCGGTCAGCCAAAGCTGGTATGTGGGGGAAACAATAATCATGTAATTACGTTAACAATGTAATCATTCAATTAATCATTTAACAACTAAGATTACATTTTAGATATAACTCCACGATCCAAGAGTACCCTATCCTCTATGTTGTCCCCATTAAACCCCTCATGATCCACCTATAAGTGAACCAATTTCTAGGGTTGAGTCACATGGCACTACTCATAAGTAGCCCACTCCTTAACTCATGGCAGGCTAATGAGTCTCATGGCACTACACATAGGTAGCCCAGTTTATAACTCTCGGTAACCTAGACCTTGCTCTAGGATTACCCATTTTTTTCTTAGCCTTTTCAAAGCAATAGAGGTGGACCCGGATCTAGTCAGTTATATACATACATTTATAGTGATAATCATAGTCACTTTATAGTTGCATGGAATAAATAAACATCCAATAGTTATTTTCAAGCAACTAATTAAAACTACGGGAATCTCCATGAAACTAGAACGATTATTCATAAGCGTAACCACATACCTAATTTGATGATTCATGCAGATTATTTCAACATATACTTCATGTATATATAATCAAGCCAATCAACAGATCCAAGCAAGTAATTCAATCATCACATAATTCCCAAAAAGAATATGTACTCTATTTATTACACACTTTATCAAGAATCAACATTATTGACTTGGATTCTCTTTCTAGGGTTTCTAATCCGCATTAAGGTTTCATTAATATTCATTAGGGTTTCTTATATCAATTTCTCAAACTTTATCCCTTTTAGGTTAACAAACCCTAAAATACTCTTTTTCATTTATATGAACCTTAATTGCTTAACTATCCACATTAATAGTCTTTTATACCCAAATTGACTTAGGATCATCACAACCCTATTTATTCATGGATTTGGACACTTAAACCAATTAAAAGACATATTCATCTAAATTAGGGTTTTCAAGCTCATTAATGCGTAATCATGCACGAAACCCTAAATTATGTCAATTATATAAAAAGATCATGTTTTTAGATCCTATTTTCACTTTTATTAACAATAGGTTAATATCAGCTTGAATTATCCAAATAACGCCATTAAGACCATCTACCATCAAATCTAAGGGTTTTCCCTTAATTAAAACACTAAAGATGATAACTTTATGTACTTTTCCAATTTCAAGCATATAAACTCTAAATTAGACTAATCATGTGCAAAGTTCTTCCTTTTTGAACATAATGTACCTTTTTACATTTAACAGGTTAACATCAATTCTAATGATCCATTAAACACATTAATCATATCAAAATAGAGTTTCTTAATCTTTAATTCATTAAAGATGATGATTTACACCACTTTTCGCATAGCAAGAGGAATTAGCTTCTAAACATATTTTTATTAAATTCCCCTCGTTCTGAGGATCAATTTTCATAAGATTTGTCTCAATCCGAGCTACGAATATTTAACTACGATTTTTGCAATAAAATCTTACTTGGACCAATCGGAGCGCGCCAAGTGTCCTCTTCATGCAACGTTGACGCGGCTGGTTTAAAGATATAACTGAATTACGAAACTACCCCCGCGTGAAGTCCCAGCTCTTCATGCCTTGGAAGGGCATTTTTGCCCACTCGTCTAGGTCATATTCTTCCCCGCGAGTTGCTCCTGTTACCGCCGATTTGCAGGGGTTCGCGGTCACCTCCTTCGACCTCCAGGCCTGGAGCCTCACCGGAAACCATCTCCCTAACTCTGCCACTCCCAGTCGTAGCCAACACGGTCTCCAGCCATGTGTGAGGCGGCTGAGGTCAGGAGCACTAGGTCAGCGAAACCTGGTTCTTTGTAGATGAGCTGCAGGTGTTCTGGACGACGGTTCCTCCAGAACTGGTAACGTAGTCGCGCAGATTTAAAGGGAGGGATGTCTATACTTCCTTCAATCTCCCTCGGTGGCTCCATAGATGCGCTATAACCCGTGTTTAGGGTTTCAAATGTGAAGAAGCAATGGGGAAGAGAGTGGGAGATGTAAGATCCCTTTATAACTCGATCTTGGGGGTCTACCCTTTTATATAGAGGGGTACCCATGCCCACGAACATTTGCCCACAAAGAAAACAATGCTTTTCCTAAAAGGAAAAGGATTCCTTCATCAAGAAGCTAGTTCTCTCTCTTCCTCTTCATATTCCTTTTTCTTTTGATATTCCTTATCTCATGGACACTTAGAAAAGCAAGAATTATTTCTTTCTCTCTTCTTTACTGGCCTTTTAATCAAAGGTCGTGAAATCATGTTTCCTTTTAATAGAAAATACCACCTTTTGAAAAACAACACAAAATTCATTAATAATGTATCACATTATCCTTTTATTTTGAAATTTTGGCATTCTCTCTTTTTTTCCTCTTTATTGGGACTCCTTGGATCCCAAGACACTCTATTATTTCGAATTTCTTTTTATTGGATACTTATTATCCTTCTAGATGCATCTTTATTCATTATTTCACATTATCTTGTTTATTAAAATATCTCTTTTTGAGGATTTCTCTTTATTTAATTTTTATTTTCCTCATTGGCATCCCTTTTAATATTAGCAACCTCATGGATACGAAATTTCACCAAGAAATTTCATTTATGCCTCTTTCCACTCATTTTCCACATTTTATCATTATTTTCAATTTATTTCTTAATAAAGAAATACTTAACTAATCCTTTCTTTTCTTATTGCTTTCTTTTTGCAACTTTGGACTCCTTAGAACCCAAGGAACCCAAGAGGCATGAAATCCATCCTTGGATTACATCTCTTTGCCTTCTAGAGGTTTCTACCTCTTCCTTTTCTCAAATATTCAATTATTCAATTGCTAATTGAATTTTCTTTGTTATTTCCTTGTTATTGGGCCTAATAGCCAATAAAGCCCACAACACAAACATCAAGGCTATTGTAAACGAAATCCATGTATTCAAAACAAATTATACCATTCTTTGTTCAATTATCTTTAATATGAGAAATTACATTTCTCACCAGATGATCCCAAAAATTGGGGTTGTAACATCCTTTCCCTCTTATAGGAATTTTGTCCTCAAAATTCTATGAATCAAACAAACAAACAAACAATTCAGGATAAGACTTTTCCATGTCCATAATTGGCCCCTATATGGCTTTACCGTACTCATGACGCTTCCACAAAACCTTTATCATCACATATTCTTTTCTCTGAGTCCTTTCATCCCGGCGTGTATAAACTACATAGGTAACTCAGGCCATGTCAGCCTCCCTTGGGGCTCACTTGGTTCATTGCTGAGTACATGGTTGGGTACCTCACATAGTGCTCTAAATTTGACACATGGAACTCATCACACATTACTTTACCTTGAGGGGTAAGGTCAAACTTAACCTTCTCCACCAAACCATGTCAAAAGAACTCATGCATCGGGGACTCAGCTCTCTTAGTTATAACTTAGAGGGGTCAGATTCTCATGTCACATATTCTCCTACAGCGAACTGCATGTCAGTCTACTTTGCATCATCTTACAACTCATGTCGTCCTTAGGCTCCTTCCAGCCATTACATGATCAAGCGGCTTCATTTGCACACACTATGGTCCTTTCTTGACCTTCACGAGGTCCCTTCACCATCATCATCTTAATGAAGTGGTGACCGTCACAACCTCCCTTACAGAGCTCCTTTACATCCCAATATTAGCTATGGTGGTTATCTTCACATCTTTCATAGGAAAAAAATTGTCTCTAACTATCACCCCAAATCGAGCACATATGCCCTCATCAGACCCTTTAGTCTGGATCATAATAACTATAGTTAGGGGTGATAAACTACACTAACATTGAATTCTTCATGTACCTACTTCCACTTTTATGGAAGTGAACCTCTAGGTCAAACTCAAGATCCTTTGAACTCACATCATGGTGTAGTTGGACCATCTCTCTCATGGATAGTTCAACCAGATCTGTCCCTTAACAGAACTCTTTCTTTCTCATGTCATCTAGGTAAGGCAACCTACCATAACCCATATTGCATTTCGACCGTCCTTGGCCCAGGGGAGACCTATCACAACATCCATAGTGTTGAGCTCCCATTCCCTCTCAGGGACTCTTTTGTCCTCTATATCGATACACTGGGTTACTGGGGTTCGTCCTTTACCTCCTGGCTTGCATGCAACTTCATCTTAAGCATCCAAAGTGCTATTGCCATTTTCCACGATGTATGGTGATATGCAATCATGATTTCTTGTATGTCATGATTCTTCAAGATCGATTCCTCCAAAACCCTAAACCACTCTAGTTGGGGTTTCATCACCTTCTTTTCCAAAGAAGTGCATCTGAGGTTCTACCACCATCCTTTCATTGCATCAAGGACTAGACTGGCTAACCAAACAACCCTTAACTTTTCAACGCATCCTGTTACATCTGAGTGTTATCCAAACACCTCTCCTTTAGGGTTAGCCAAACAACCTCTTCTAGCGTCTAGTCAAATAAGTCAGATGTATCTCAACCAGAGCATCCATTACCACTTCACATCCTTAGGTATTAGATAACATTGAAGACATACACTTCCATGTATTCCACTTATCATCTCGTCTCAAACTCTAAGTCTAAATTCATTGAGAACATTTTTGACCTCATTTTCCCGGTAATCAAACTCAACCTTGTATAAATTGTAAGTTCTACATAGCTCATGATGAAAACATCCTCGTAAGGTGACTACCTCATTCCTATTAGTGTTTGCCAACCATCCATGTATCATTCACTTTACCAAGGTAGGTTATCTTCTCTGTCCCCATTTCTCGTGGCAACGTTCCAACCTACATCATCTCTTATCCTTGGTGTATGGCATGCGTAATGTCCTATCTCTCACCCCCATAACAAGAGGAAATAAGCATTTGGCTGCAGTCCAAATACAGAGTTCTTCCTGTTCCAAGAGTAGAGATGGTACATCCCACCTTGCCAATACACCTTAACATCTAAGTTGCAACGTGCCACATATGTCTCTACATCACCGACATCATGATATCAAAGTTACCTCCATGGAAAACTACTCTTGAACCTACTGAGGTTTATATCCTTGGTCATCTCCTCTAGGTCTATAGGGTGCCGACACTTTTGGGGTCATCCCTCTTCCCTCATGCATCAAGAGAGTGCCCTACTCATCTGCGCTTTGGGTCCCATGAGTTCATGAAGGTGATCAATCTCCTGACCCATGGCCCTCAGACAATGATAGTTGTTACCTCCCGACCCTATGGTCATGTGCAACTGGGGAATTAGGCAACTTTCATCGGTCTTATCCCTACCTGACCCTAGGATAGACTTAGGATTCATCATTATAGTACATGTTCACTTAGAACCTTACCCAAGTCTTCATCATCTCTCTTTCTGCATTCATGGGCTGGCTCCCATCCTTTCATAGGGATCATGGCAACCTGCCTACCTTGGTCAAGCCCCGTACCGGTTACCTCCATGGTAACACATTCATATGCAATTAGAGATGGATATCTATGGGTCTACAGGTTCATTCTCATACCATGTACTTTTCACTTAGCTTCTCAATATCCTGTGAGACCTCTTCAGGTTACCTTAAACCAACAAAACTGATATACACCCTACCAAAGGGTCCCTTCTCCCAGGATGGGAGGAAAACTTCAGCTCGATAACACAGGTCTCAAACGTCCTTATGCCTAGGGTTTACATCCACCTGAGCATGCTTAACCCTAGTAAGCTACTAAGGAACAAGCCGACCACCTACTGAACCATGCTAGGTCATACTTGTCCTCTTTCCTCAATGCTAGATCAAGATCTTACTTTCCTTTATCATCAGCCTAGTTGTGAGGGGTTCATCCAACATACCTTAAACTTAAGGGGCTTCCCTTTTCCTCTATACATGAGGAGTACCATGCTCGAAACTATAGCAACTTAATTCTCATCATGAGCATTAGGTATACCACTTCCCCTCTTAGGCCTAGGAACCCTAGGTTCACTTGTAGGTGTCCAACTGCATGCTCTATCTCTTAACTACGAACCAAGCATGAAAAAGGCATGACATGCACTTCTTGTCATCCTTCAACTCGAGCAACACTTAGGGTTGGGTCCTCCTTAATGACAACCAACAAGGTACAAGGCCTCATAACCTGCTACCAAACCTTTCTAGGTCTAAGGAACTCTTCTTCCTGCCTCAGAAGGTAAACACCCATACCATAGGCACATAGGCACCAGATGCTTCATCTTCACTCTCTACGGTTTGGTCCCTCTAAAGGCAACTAAGATATCAACATCCTTAACAGATCATGCATGAGGCAACCTCTATCATCCACTTAGGTCGCATCATCCTCAACTCCTCACTGTTCCTCATATGTCGGGGTCTAGGTTTATGACCTTCTTGGAGGGGTTTCCTACTCTCTCTCTAGAGCTAACCCTACAACCAACCTCACCATTAGAGGTCCTCTCTTCATGAAGGATCCACCTCAAAAGCATCCTCTACATGGGTGAAGCCTAGGTTCGAACTTATGTTTGCTCAAGATCATCCATAACCCTTTATGCTCCATCATAATTCCTTATCCAGGGTTTCATCCTACTATCAGCACTATGACGTGCCCTAGGTGCCAGCTATACCCTACTTGCACAAGCCCATAGGGTTTCCAAGGTCCTTCACTAACATCATCATCTAAGGAGCTATCCTTTACCCTAACATGCACAACCCTTCCCAGGGTTGGGTTGCCAAAGGTGCTAGGTCACCCATGGATCATATGGCATCCCAAAGGCATGTCCTTTCAAACACCTGGTCCAACTCATCTCTCTCTAACCTTCACTTAGGGTTAGGGTTAGCATCATCCTCAGAGGATGTGCCAGGTCTCTACTTGCAATGGAGATCTCTATCTCCAAGACTAACTTATCCTCCTGACAAGAAGGTCTAGCCTCAGGTCTCTTCTGAGGACATGACAACTTATGTCATACGACCTAAGCATGTATCTATTCTTTAGTTTGCGCTTAATCTATTAAGCTTATGTCCATGACATCTTATTTACATGCTTTTATTAATTTGATGGAGGATTCCTTAGACCTTATTAATCTTACCCATACCTTAAGAGGGTGAGGAGAAGAGGGAAAACCCTAATCCTTAAGGTTCTTAACAGAATTTGTGATGAGAAGGGATGAATAAGATGAGAAAGTCCTAATGGTATCTTATTTTGATTCATACCCTAAGACTTTGGCCAGGCAGTCACGTGGATCCGGGAGTCCTCGTATTCTGACTAGCGGTGCGGAGGAAAATATTACCAGCCCCCGGTCGCGATCCTTTTCTAGACACCTCTGTCTTTCGGATAATCCTCTAATAACTCCCTTGGGTTCTATGGAGTTTGTAAAATTTAATAATTATTAATGGTTAACTGAGGAACCCAAGCTCTGATACCAAATGTTACGACCCCACCTCCCAATAACCCCCAATTAAGGGAGACTGAGAGGTCGAAGCCGCACTCATAACTTCCGGATCAAAGGTTCGGCAACTAACCAAGAATAATTATCAAATTTTAACAGACTATACTAAAAAGCTGTAAGAAAATAAATTTTTGCATACCTTTTTGAAAACTTGGATCTCTAAGCTTCTATCCACTTAAGGATTCTACTCTAACTAATCCTCCTTGTATTTTACTTCATGTATTACACAGTATGACGATTTACTATTTGTCCTTTTGGCTTGTACCTAAAACGCCGACAAACAAAACGTCGGTCAACCAAAGCTGGTATGTGGGGGAAACAATAATCATGTAATTACGTTAACAATGTAATCATTCAATTAATCATTTAACAACCAAGATTACATTTTAGATATAACTCCGCGATCCAAGAGTACCCTATCCTCTATGTTGTCCCCATTAAACCCCTCATGATCCACCTATAAGTGAACCAATTTCTAGGGTTGAGTCACATGGCACTACTCGTAAGTAGCCCACTCCTTAACTCATGGCAGGCTAATGAGTCTCATGGCACTACACGTAGGTAACCCAGTTTCTAACTCTCGGTAACCTAGACCTTGCTCCAGGATTACCCATTTTTTTCTTAGCCTTTTCAAAGCAATAGAGGTTGACCCAGATCTAGTCAGTTATATACACACATTTATAGTGATAATCATAGTCACTTTATAGTTGCATGGAATAAATAAACATCCAACAGTTATTTTCAAGCAACCAATTAAAACTCCGGGAGTCGCCGTGAAACTAGAACGATTATTCATAAGCATAACCACATACCTGATTTGATGATTCATGCAGATTATTTCAACATATACTTCATGTATATACAATCAAGCCAATCAACAGATCCAAGCAAGTAATTCAATCATCACATAATTCTTGAAAAGAATATGTACTCTATTTATTACACATTTTATCAAGAATCTACATTATTAGCTTGGATTCTCTTTCTAGGGTTTCTAATCCGCATTAAGGTTTCATAAATATTCATTAGGGTTTCTTAGATCAATTTCTCAAACTTTATCCCTTTTAGGTTAACAAACCCTAAAATACTCTTTTCCATTGATAT
The DNA here is from genome assembly GCA_963693085.1 of Alisma plantago-aquatica. NCBI lineage: Eukaryota > Viridiplantae > Streptophyta > Magnoliopsida > Alismatales > Alismataceae > Alisma > Alisma plantago-aquatica. Next base: position 1,251,986,423 of record OY856412.1, read on the forward strand.
GAACCTTAATTGCTTAACTATCCATTTTAATAGTCTTTTATACCCAAATTGGCTTAGGATCATCACAACCCTATTTATTCATGGATTTGGACACTTAAACCAATTAAAAGACATATTCATCAAAATTAGGGTTTTCAAGCTCATTAATGTGTAATCATGCATGAAACCCTAAATTATGTCAATTATATAAAAAGATCATCTTTTTAGATCCTATTTTCACTTTTATTAACAATAGGTTAATATCAGCTTGAATTATCCAAATAACGTCATTAAGACCATCTACCATCAAATCTAAGGGTTTTCCCTTAATTAAAACACTAAAGATGATAACTTTATGTACTTTTCCAATTTCAAGCATATAAACTCTAAATTAGACTAATCATGTGCAAAGTTCTTCCTTTTTTAACATAATGTACCTTTTTACATTTAACATGTTAACATCAATTTTAATGATCCATTAAACCCTATTAAACACATTAATCATATCAAAATAGAGTTTCTTAATCTTTAATTCATTAAAGATGATGATTTACACCACTTTTCGCATAGTAAGAGGAATTAACTTCTAAACATATTTTTATTAAATTCCCCTCATTCTGAGGATAAATTTTCATATAAGATTTGTCTCAGTCTGAGCTACAAATATTTAACTACGATTTTTGCAATAAAATATTACTTGGACCAATCGGAGCGCGCCAAGTGTCCTCTTCATGCAACGTTGGCGCAGCTGGTTTAAAGATATAACTGAATTATGAAACTACCCCCGCGTGAAGTCCCAGTTCTTCATGCCTTGGAAGGGCATTTTTTCCCACTCGTCTAGGTCATCTTCTTCCCCGCGAGTTGCTCCTGTTACCTGTGACTTGCAGGGGTTCATGGTCACCTCCTTCCACCTCCAGGCCCGGAGCCTCACCGAAAACCATCTCCCTAACTCCGCCACTCCCAGTCGTAGCCAACACGGTCTCCAGCCATGTGTGAGGCGGCTGAGGTCAGGAGCACTAGGTCAGCAAAACCTGGTTCTTTGTAGATGACATGTAGGTGTTCTGGACGACAGTTCCTCCAGAACTGGTAATGTAGTGGTGCGGATTTAAAGGGTGGGATGTCTATACTTCCTTCAATCTCCCTCGGTGGCTCGATAGATGCGCTATAACCCATGGTTAGGGTTTCAAACGTGAAGAAGCAAAGGGGAAGAGAGGGGGAGATGTAAGATCCCTTTATAACTCGATCCTGGGGGTCTACCCCTTTATATAGAGGGGTACACATGCCAACAAATGTTTGCCCACAAAGAAAACAATGCTTTTCCTAAAAGGAAAATGATTCCTTCATCAAGAAGCTAGTTCTCTCTCTTCCTCTTCATATTCCTTTTTCTTTTGATATTCCTTATCTCATGGACACTTAGAAAAGCAAGAATTATTTCTTTCTCTCTTCTTTACTTTCCTTTTAATCAAAGGTCACGAAATCATGTTTCCTTTTAATAGAAAATACCACCTTTTGAAAAACAACACAAAATTCATTAATAATGTATCACATTATCCTTTTATTTTGAAATTTTGGCATTCTCTCTTTCTTTCCTCTTTATTGGGACTCCTTGGATCCCAAGACACTCCATTATTTCGAATTTCTTTTTATTGAATACTTATTATCCTTCTAGATGCATCTTTATTCATTATTTCACATTATCTTGTTTATTAAAATATCTCTTTTTAAGGATTTCTCTTTATTTCTCTTTTATTTTCCTCATTGGCATCCCTTTTAATATTAGAAACCTCATGGATACGAAATTTCACCAAGAAATCTCATTTATGCCTCTTTCCACTCATTTTCCACATTTTGTCATTATTTTCAATTTATTTCTTAATAAATAAATACTTAATTAATCCTTCTTTTCTTATTGCTTTCTTTTTGCAACTTTGGACTCCTTGGAACCCAAAGAACTCAAGAGGCATGAAATCCATCCTTGGATTACATCTCTTTGCCTTCTAGAGGTTTCTACCTCTTCCTTTTCTCAAATATTCAATTATTCAATTGCTAATTGAATTTTCTTTGTTATTTCCTTGTTATTGGGCCCAATAGCCAATAAAGCCCACAACACAAACATCAAGGCTATTGTAAACGAAATCCATGTATTCAAAACAAATTATATCATTCTTTGTTCAATTATCTTTAATATGAGAAATTACATTTCTCACCAGATGATCCCAAAAATTGGGGTTGTAACAGTTAGAAACACAAGGACCTAAAATCCAACCCTAGGTGGGTATGAACTTTTAAATGGGAGGTTGACCTATGAACATCATGAACACACAAAGTAAATAGAAATAAAATATGTATATGTAACCTTAATATCTTTAAGAGTTGTTTAGTTTGACTCATTAGGTTAAACCTTTTAAGCGGTGGAGATTAGTTGTTTGTTAATATATGGATGATGTGACTTCAACAAATAAATTCTTTTTAAGAGTGGAGTGTTGTAACATATCAAAACTTATCTTTTTGATGCTAAAAATTCTAATCATGTGACTAGGAGGTTAGTATTTTTGGATTAAGTTATACATTAATGCATATAGCATGAATAACCAAATTGTAATATATAGGTTTGAAAAAATATATATAACACATTAGGTGACATTAAGTTCTAGAATCAACATTTCATATCATAATACATTCATATTAACATAACAACTTAACTATATGCTAACATTTAAGTAATTGTGTATGTTCTCTTTGCTAACTAAAATGCACATAATAGCTAAAACATGTTTAAAAATAAGTACAATATGCTTAATACATGAATTAGAATAATAATTGGTATTTCCATGTCCATAATGTACCACTATTTAAATAAGCATTTAATTATTACACTTGATAGGATAAATAAGTAACATATGGAAATTTGTGTTTGATAATATAAGGAAACTCTTTTGGTAATAATTGGACTCTTAATAATAAATATTGATGGTAATGATGTAGCGTTATAATAAATATAATGGTGAAGAGCCTAGAGCATAGTTGTATTAGAACTCATAAGGAAACTTCAAAACCCAAATTTAACAGCAAAATCACAATCATTGGGACCCAATTAGCTTGGATACCAAGTTTTACATTATTTGAAAAATCCTAGCTATCCTAATTTTATTAAGAAAAGAAAAAATAAGGTAAGGCCAAAAATATTAAATCATTATTCAATGACTTCAATAGTAGAAACCATTGAAAAAAACTGATTATTTATGCCTTTATGATTATAGGTGTCAAGATTCACTTTGTGTTGTTTGAACTCTCAGTAAAAAAAAGTGAAATTTTAAATGCCTAAAACTCTAATTAATAAATCAATATGTTTGCCTTTCCTAAAGGTCTTAGCATGTGATGTCACACTCTTTTAATTAATGGGTTTCCCTATTGTTTCATTGTCACACACGCCCTCCTTCTTTGGCACATCCATCCGATAGTTGTTATTATTTTGCATAATTTCACACAGCACCTCCCGCATCCAACGACAACATTGTATCCTTCAACCTCTGATGCTTTTGGAAAGACATGCTATTTTTGTAGGATGGAGCGTCAACTTTCCCTTTGTGATTCTACATCCTCTCTTGCCCTTTCTACACACTTTCTTCTCCTATGTCTTCCTCTCCTAATTTTGCATCGCTCGGTACCTGGTTTTGTTAGGGTTTTATCTCTTAAAAAACCCTAACCATTTTCGCCTCCTTTACCATGTTTGCCCCCTACTTCCCTCCTTTTTCCATATCATTGCACCATGGGGAATTCAGACCCCCTATAAAATTTACTCCAACCTCTGTATAACTCCCTATAGCAATTCTCCAAGTGTCATTGAACTCCAGCATGACTGCCTATCTTCTCCCAACCCAACTTGTCCCTATGGAGTCCTGAGGTTTAGTACAAGGTTTTCGATCGTCGTGATGAGCATAGAAGTTCCAAAATTATTCACAAGGATCAAGTGATGGACTCCTATTCCTCAAACTACTTTCTTTAGGTAATTCAAGCTTTCCCCTTATTCCATTTTTCTTCAGCTTTCTAAACTAGAGATGTGTTGGTAGTGTTTAGTCAGCTTTTGTGAGTGGTTTCACCTTCCTTGGTCTTGTCTTGTTCTAATTGGAAGAGTTTGGGGAAGCTCTTCGATATTATATCTGTGATGAGATGTTTTGGTTCCTGTTTTTGGTTCTCTCTCCAATTTTCCAAGTTTCCTGATGATCTCTCATGGTGGACATGTGGGTTTAAGCATTGGGGCATGACTGAAACATGGTGTGGCTCTTTGTGACCTAGTATGGGTAGGGAATCACTTTGTGATATCCTTTGTAATTGATTCTTCATTTTACCCCAAATTGGATTGACGGATGTGTATGCCAAGGAAGCTATTATTCCTATGTTTTGGTTGATGAATCAGGGATGAAGCTTGTCGAGGATGCCCTGGTTTCTTTTTTACTTTGGTTTTAGTGAAAAGGGCAATTTTTTCTATCGCTCTAGATCTGTGCCTGGCTGTTTGGAGGCTGTGATAGGTGGTTAATCTTTATTGGATCATGTCATTTTGGTTTCAAAAATGGATAATAACATATACAAGGCTTTATGGGATTTTGTTATTGGTCAATTTTCTAAAATTCACAATAATTATATATGGCTCATAAAAAATATGTTTCGGAATCATAAAATTATAAACTATCCAATGGTACCAATTTCATCATATAATTTGAATATGAAAAACATGTGATTTTTATAGATTTTCTTAATTGGATATAATTTATAATATTCATGTAAGTCAAAAGATAAAGTAATGTTTTTAATAACCTAATTCAACAATAATAAAAAGTCAACTATTAGGGTTTACGTAATTAATATGAAACTAACCCTAACTCTACATAATATGCTTAATAAATGTTTTGAATAACTTGGCTTGGACGTAGGGTTAGATTTGGACTCATGTAGACTTGATATGTGGTATGTTGCATCCCCTCAAATCCATATTGAGTCATGAATATGATCTCTCTCTCCCTCTCTCTCTTATTGTATGTTGCATTCCTTATTATTCATATTGAGAAAACACATATACTCACTCTCTCTTTTGGTCCTTTGGGACACAATACCCTAAATTTTTTCTATCTATCCTCTAAGAGGTTGGTTTTTGTGATTTAGATGATATAAATCTTTTGTTGGATGTTCTTATTGACTCTAAATTGTATTTTACTTAAATATGAAACCCTTATTGTGGATATGAACTATTTTCCCATTTATGTGATGTATGTTTCATATTGTATATTTATTTGAATGAAATATCATTAATTCTATTCAAATGAATGAACTTTCACTTGCCTATACATTATTCATGCTATGTGATTCAGTTCCCAAGAGTTATATACTGCTTTGGTTTTGTTGGGTTTTGTAACATACCCAAACTTAGGTATATATTACTTTCCCCTCCTTATCATAAAATATTTTATTTTAGATCCCTTATTAATTTTCATTGAATTAGGATGTTAATAATCATCAAATGTAGGTTTTAGCCAATAAAATATTTATTTGAGGTTGTAATATAAGAAATAGGAATAATACACTATTATGGGCTTAATTGTGCAGATTTAATACATTGAAGCATTTATGTTCAAATAAATATTTTGGATTATTCTATGTATAAGTATGGGTAAGAAAGGGTCATGCACATAAATTGAATATTAAAAGATAAAGGAGTAAATAAATATGTTAAATACTTAGGAATCCATTTAAGCTTTGATGGGTTTAGTTTGTCATAAACCAAAAATAATAGCAAAATCAATTTCTTCACCCCTTAGTCAGTTATCACACCAAGTTTCACTATATTTGGACATCAATTACTCATCTAGTTTGATTGGGAAAGAAAAAGGAGTTATTATGTATCACTTTAGTCAGATTCTGATTTGGAAAATATTTGTGGTCACATTGTCGTGCGGACCAGATACCTTACCTGATGTGTGCATTTTTCCCTGCCATTGATCATAGATCAGAAGGTCACCACATCATCTTCAACCATCTGCTAAAAAAGGAAACTCACTGGTTTGAATGTGGTCACCACATCATCTTCAACCTCACACTAAAAAGGGAGAAATTTAGATATCTCCATCCACACTTGACCTTTTCCTGAGATTTCTTCACCAACAAACTTTCTTGTTCAAATCCAAAACCATTAATGCCCTACTCAAATCATATCGCCGCATGTTCAAGAAATTCCCAATTCTTGTGGCTCAAGTCTCTACAGTCTCACACCCTTAGGCCAAGGGACTAATCCCTATATATATCTAACCCTCTCTAGGGTTTTTTCCCACCACAAATGATCATCCTTTGGTGACAATTTCTCCATGAGTCATGTGATCTTCCGCCATTGAGTTCCTCTTATGGACATCCTTTTGGAGCTACCCAAATGCTAGAACATACCGTCATCAGGCGATCATCTTGGGGGTAAGAACTAATGGACCTTTCCCTTCATTTTTGTATTGTTTCTCTCACAAATTTTTTGCTCGAAAACATTTCCCCTTTTCTAGACTCGATCTACAATGCTCCTTTCCATGTCCATGGTGATGGTTGCAAGCAAGGAGATGAAAGGAGGATTTACAATTTCCCCCTCGCTCCTCCTGATGTCAACTTTTGCACAGGGGTTTTCCTGTCAAATTGTGTGAATTTGATTTTATATGTCACATTAACATGTGAATGTGAGCAAGACATTTATACCCCGTCATAACCTAAAGTTCAGATTATGAGTCCAAGGATAATTTGAAATTTTGCAAATATCATTTTTATAATAAATTAGTAAAATATATGGATCGTATAAAAATCATAACTTTTTTACTGGAAGCTACATAAGATATTGAAAAAATATGTTCTAAAATAGAGATATTTTTCTCTATCTCTTGGCATGGTTTTATTGCTTGATTTCAAAGTTTAGAAGATGTGATTTTTAGGATTTTACCCTTTATTATTCTCTTATTAATAATTAAGGAAATATTATAAGTAACAAAGTTAAGAAATATACACCCTAAACCCTATGTTATATTAATGTCAAGAGCCAAACTAGGGCTTTAGTGAAGGTTTGGATTTCTAGGGTTTCACCCTATGTAATATATATTGAACCCTAATTGATGTAAAACATATTATATGTAGGTTTAAGGTGACTTTAGACTTAAGGTGTATATTTTGATCTCTAAATTAATGCTCAAATGAAGGTATGTGCATCTTTCCTGATTATCTAGGCAACACTAATATGGCCAACAAACTATTTACATATGAGGCATTCCTTGGTTAAATATTGATCATCATTGAATATATGTTCCTATTTCCTTGTTATTTCTTGATTTGTTGTTGATCTCATGAGATTCTATGATTGAATGCCAGGTGGCCTATTTAAATAAATTATTGGGATGATCTCATCCTTTTCACTTTCAAATTTACAACTAAACTTGTATATTGCCTTTACATTTTGTGTGTGTACATATAGAATAAGTTTATTTATTGTAGTAGCATATTTCTACTTCTATAATATTGGGACGTGTGTATTTTGTCCCGAGTGTGTGTTCCACTCGTACATATATAAATAGTTTGTGTGTTCCACCCAGAGTGTGCATCTTCCACCAAAATACTTAGGCTTGAGATTTTATGGGTTTCCACCCTAATAAATAAAAGTAGTCTAACTGTTGACATGCACTGGCTATGATTTGTTAATGTCGTTATATGGCAAGAATTCATTTTGTAAATTATATCTTTAATTTATAATGCTTCATCTCTTAATTTGATAACTCTGTTGAAATTTGTTCTTTGTAATATTCGTATATCAAAATATACAACATTAATCTAATTTTGCCCTAACTATTACTTATTTGTTGTTAAATTGCACATACACAACTTTGTTGGTGTCATTCATTTTGTTTGTTTGTTTTTATCCTTCTTATAGGTGTTTTTGTCGACCCACCCAAAAGTTGCACATCCCAAAGTTCAGAAAGTAGGAGGTTTTGTAGAAGACTAGCTTCAAGGATGTCTTCTGGGATGGGTAGCTTGCTCACCACAATCCAACCCTACAAGTTTATATCTTTTCAGTTGCCATGAGTGGCCCCTATGTTATGTTTGGATATTGAATCTTGTAATAGTTATATTTACTTTGTGTTGCCACAAAAACTATGTTTGTTTTATCAATATATATGATAAAACATTGTGCACCCTTTTGATTTGAAAGTATTTGTTTTATATTTATGAATGAAAGAGGTTTTATGTGGTTATTTTCTTAAATTAATTAATGAGGGGATACCCTCTCAGTTCCCACTCCTAATAGTTTTATTCCCTGCCAAGTGCACCTTTCCACTCATATTATATATATGGGTGCACCTTTCCACCTGATATTACATTTTTGGGAGTTTGGAAGAACTTCATTCTCTATTACATTTTGGGTTATGTGGCCTAACCGCCACTGACTTTATATTTTCACTAATGCTATGTGTATCTCACTTGCATGCAGGTTGATTATTATTGTTGAGAGGTTATGTGTCCTAAATTTCTTAAGTGTGCTTTTGTGGCACATCTTATTTTTTATTAATGGCAAGTGTAATTGTTGATTATCATCTTCTTTAAATTAATATTCTTTGATATGCACTTGGATTGTACTTTTCCTCTTAGATGAGAAGCTATATTTGATGTTCTTTTCACTGAAGTTGCTCAATTCATATTTATATGCACATATTGGATTTTATGTTGACAACGTATACTTTATCTTTTCTTGTAGGGTATGCTTCCAACCCATAGGTGAAAGATATAGTAGAATTGACATTATGGCGTGGACCTAGTTGGTGAAGATAACTCTGGGAGATAGATTTCAAATAGCTTGGATTCCCTCTACTTAGATCCTAAAGTTGTTCTTTCAGGTAAGCCCCTTAACGGGGGATTCTTTTAAAATATTGATAAGCTGAATATAGTCATGATTTATTATCTTTGTTGCTATAATTATGTCATTTTGCATACCATTTGGTAAATAAAAATCTACACCTATTCAAGCATGATTTTTAGTGCGTTTGGATTACATGGGTTTATTCCTCAAATTAAGTAGGGAGTTGAGCCCCTCTCAGGCCCCACTCCTTACAATGGCGGTCAACTTCAATGTGTTCTATGTGCTCATGGAATAATGAATTATTAGATATGTGTATAGCTTCCTAGTTGTCACAGTAAAAAGTAGATGGAATTTGAAAAGGAATTTCAAATTTTGGATCCAAACTTAGTCCAGATGGATCGAACTCACTGTAGATCAGATCATGCATGAGCCTTAGCATGATATTCTTCCTTGATGTTGGAGTGAGCTACCTCCACCTATTTTTTACTCCTCTAGGAAATTGGGTGAGTTCCAATCATGATACAATAGGCGGAAGTGGACCGTCGATCTTTAGAATCATCATAATCTACTTCTGCATATCTAGATATAGATATTAACTAAGACATAGGATATTTGTAGATGATATCCTCATCCTAGAGAACTCTTAAGATAATAAAGAATGAATTGAAAGATGTACCTATGGTCATGGAGTGGTGAACTCATGTGCTATCTGACTACCCCAATAGCATAGGTAATATTTTTTCAAGTAATAGTCAAGTAAATTAGCTTCTTGACTATATGATGATACTTATTTATATCAGCAAAGAGTTCTCCTTCATTCATATGTGTCATATGATAGTCCATCAGGGAAGAGACTTGTTTGTGTTATGTCATACTGGCCTCTTAAAGTAGGTCCAAGACATAGTGTCATTGTGACAGGTTGATATTCGAGGATGAGTAGAGGACTTTGATCATGAGGAAAAATTGTAGGATGTTGAAGCCTTTTGTATGGAAATGTGCATGCAGAGACAACATGAGTTGGGATATCCCCATCATACCATCACCAAGAATGAAGATGTCATCAACATAGACAACAACAAGAACGTGGCGTTTAGAGGACTTGAAGAAGAAAAATGGTAGTGTGATTGATATGTCTAAATCACACGACCAAAAAGAAGCATATTTAGAGTAGTCAAACTCTTAACTTTGAAACCCAACACTCAGGCCCGCAACTATAGTATGGGTTCTGATGCAGTAACTCAAGAGTGATCCACAGAGATAAGGGCGGTATGTGTTAAGAACGGATAGTCTTGACTTAGTTACACCAACCAAAGAGTGAGATAAAGTTTTGTGTTCCTTATGGAATGATGGTACTCCAACAAACAACCAATAAAGTAATTAAGGAAAACAAAAGAGAACGTTAAAATAAAAAAAGGAAGAAAGCCAAAAGGTAATATATAAAGTATCAATGGGGAATTTGGATTTGATTTCACCACATAAGGCCTCTCACCAACATGTAGTATGCACACCCATTGTATGCCCTTAGTGAGATTACAAGAAATCATCATAAGTGTTTATTTTGTCCTTTCTTGATCTTATGATAGATCTAGATTATAAGGTTGTCTCTCTCTTGAGATGGAAAACAAATAATCACAATAAAACCATATGATCATTATGTTAATCATTCCAACATTCTCATGCATTCATGAAACTCCATAACACTTAGATACGGTTAATACTACTCTTTCGAGGTACTAACAATCAAACAATATAAGATGGTAGCTAAGCATGTAAGTGAGGCATTAAGACCAAGAGTATGGCGATAAAATTGCTAAGATCATATATCCAATGGATACAAGTATTTACATGTTGAGAGAGCGTTACTGGCTACTCTCAACCCAAGTTATATGTCTATCTAATCATGTAGTGAGTTGCATTATGAATTTACAAATATAATTAGACATGGAGGTGAATGACGAATGGATGAAAGAGATTGAAGGAGGATGAATAGATTTAGAGAAGAAGGGGGATACACCAATAGTGACCATGGATGGTCAAGTTTAATGGACGTATTCTTCCAAACTAAATCTGGTGTTGATGTCAAGATGATTGCTCCTTCTCTTAAACAATAATCATGGTGGTGCTTGGCGATGGTGGAGGTGTGTTATCCCCTTCAGACTCTTGTCTTTGGGTATCTCAAACTGATGGCAGAATGGCTATCTGGTGTGGCAGCACTTTGTCCTCCCTCACATGTCGCTACCCTTCTTCAGACTGAGGTGGTCGACTATTTATAGGTGTGGGCTATGTAGCATTAGTTCCAATCGGGCATTGAGGTTGCAATCCCAACAGTCACCAGGGTGTAGGCTCATTGGTCATTGAGGATGGGCTCATCAATCACCAAGGATGTGGAGTCTCAAAGGTCACTGATGGTTGTGGATCCTTCGATCGAATATCGTTGGGGGTGTTGAGTCTCAGCACTCACTAATGGTTGTGGATCCATCTTCCAGTGGTTGTTGAGGATGTGGAGCCTCAATGGTCACTGGTGGTTGTGGATCCATTATTCGTCGAGACTGTGGACTAGTCAGGATCCAATGATGTAAGGCCAATTATCAATGAATATGCTAGCTCAACGGTCGTCAATGGTGTAGGCCCATCAATCATCGAACCTTCTAGACTTCACTCTTATGATGTTTTGTTCAAATAGGATAAGGAAAGGAAACTAGGGTATTTGCTCCATAAATGCCAAAATAATTAAATTTATTGGAATATAACATTGTTGAGTTGATAGTGTGAGGGTAAAATAGGAACTCAAAAATCCACAAAATTGGATATTGTCAACCCCCCAAACATAGGATCTAGCTTGTAGTCAATCTAACAGATAGAATTAAAGCATGCAATGACTTCAAAGAGCTCTATTAGATTAACTTTTTTTAGAGTGTAAAAAATATCTCTACATCAGCCCTAAGTCAAGACATATATATCATGGTCTGGTTGTTGTTGACCCTTAGATTCACCCTCTCATATCAAGATATATGTTACTTATTTTTTCCATTATGACCTTTTAAGGAAGGATTTCTCTATCGTGATGCACCCAAAGTCCCTTTCCAGGCCATACTTGTGCAAGTTTTAGGGTAGAGGCAGCTTTCACACCCAACTTTTATTTGATGGATATCCCATATATTGTGATAGGGTAGGCTAAGGTTGAAGTGCTTCCTACCTTTATCAGGGTTTCTCAACCATGTGTGTCATTGTAACAAAAGTGTTACCCAATTTTTGGTCCTGATGTAGTCTCAAGAGGTTATCTGAGGTCTCCTTCAAAAGTCACATGGGAAGTTTGGCTTCCAAGCTTGTACCCCTCAGCATCTTTTGAATTTTGGGCACATCTCTCTTGATTTCATTCCCACACGGCTTTTTTCTTACTCGATAATAAGTATTTCAAGGATATTTTTCGGCATCCTAGCCACTTTTGATCCCAAAGCGGAGATTTAAGCACTAGAAGGGGTAGTTGTTTCCTTTTTGTCAGGGTTATATGTTTCCCAACCTATACTTGAGATTTAGGGTGAACATTCAGGAGAGTATCAAACAGAGTCATCCTTATGTTGAGGGTTCATCTAGGGGTAACAAGCATCTTTCTACATTATACAATATCTTGGAATAAGGTTGGCATAGAAACATTATCACAGTGAGTTTTAGGTGAATTAGATATCCTAGAATTTTCATTCTTGAAATAATTACACTAAGAGATAGCCTGAAGACAAGAAAGTATAATGGTGTAATTTATGAAAACATTCAAGAAAATTAGATTCAAAACTATCATATGGCACACGTTCTTTTGAAATTAGCAAAAAAAATTAGCTTTGTTCAAAAATTTCAAAAATTTCCCCAAATTGGGCTTATGTCCAGAAGTAAAATTTTAAAGTTTTAGGTAGTCAAAAGGTTGATGCACATGAATTTGAAGGAGTAGAGGGTATGAGAGTAGTACCTCTGTTTCCCATTTATACGCCCCCCAAACTTATCATACACTCTGTCCTAGAGTATCAAAGATAGAGGTTGGGTATAAATAGGTAGGTTTTACTTGTCGTTTTTTGTTCCCTTGATTGCTCAACGAGAGCGCAGTAACATATTGGCATAGACTCCTCAAAGTGTGAGGTAACACTCGTGTTGCAGACTTTCAACCTTAACTTCTCTCAAAGCTTTGGTCATCATATAGTATAAGTGATGAAATCCATAGTCTTTGGATTGTTGAAGTTGTTGAGGTCTCGGGTGGCAGAACTATGGCTTTCGAAAGTTGTTGTTAGGGACTAACTGATAACCCTTACCATGCTCTTATATCATCTTTATGATCTCTTTTGCACAATTCTTTTCCTTTTCTTGTATGATAATCTTTGGTTATTTGTATATTTGTTCAATATGAAGGTTGCATCTGAGCTGTTGTACAAAACTATAATTTTTTCCTTGATGTTGATCGTCAACAATGTCCAATGGTTATTGTGCAGGATCGATAAGAAAATAAAATCTGAGAAGGAGCATTATAGACATTGTACCAATTGCTCCTTTTCTCTAAAATTCTTCTTGTGTATGATGTCCTCTTGTTGAAGGTAGTATGCCATGTGTGTATTGGGCATACCATCCTTGATTAGGGATTGGTAAGATAATATCACACTCACGGTCATGCATCCATTAGTACTCAAAGCATCATAGAGTTTGTCTTTAAGACACATATTTTTTCCCTCTCAAAGACCATTTCCCCAAGTTCGTCATTTTCCTTCAGCTTGTTCATTATAATCTATAATGAATCTAAAGAGAGATCTTCACATGACCATTTCTCAAACTCTAGGAAGTTATTCTTCCTCAACACATTTATGTGTTTCCTCTTCTATTTCCCCCTACTTTGATAGATCTATTATTTCTTGTGGAGTTGCTTCTGGCATGGCGACTGTTGGAGACTTGGTTCCACTTGTTGGAGTAGGTATTTCTCCTTTGTTCTTCTCAGAATGAGATCCTTATTCTTCAACTATTATCTTCATTGGGGATTGATTCTTTCTATCGTGTTGTTAATAGACGGACAACCTTCTTTCCATATTGATGCTCATTCTGGATCCAATGGATCTAACGATAAGGTATTCCCCTGCTCACGCCATGGCAATTTCTGAGGAAGTGGTACTCCCATATAGAGTCGGTGTGGGACTGTGTCTGGAGGCAATGTCGAGTCATTAAAGAAGCAACGATTGTAGATTACTTCCATAGTGTAGACACCTCACAGTCCCTGTAGGTATTCAAGGAAGAGGTCTTCAAATGGGATACCCTTGTTCACTGCTTCCATCATATGTAAGATGATAAATGCATAGTCCTCAGATCTGGGTTCTTCTTGGGGGACTTTGGTGTTTATTATAAAGTTTTTCTAGTTTTTGATGTGGCAGTTTCTTTCTTTCTGAATGGCATGTTGGAGTTTGATAGCCACCCTATGGATGTCGCACGCTTCTTTATCTCATAAGAGCATGGAATTGCAAGGTAGCTTTGCACTACAATAGCTAAAGATGGCCATTTGTGGTTCATATAGATCGACTATCGTCAGCACCCAATGTTTGGTTGTTCAAATGGGCAAGGTGATAAATCTTGTTTATTGACTTGACACAACAACTTGAAGTTCTGTTATTGCAGTCGATTCAAGCTTGTCCTCGTACAACCTCTTTGCTAAGATATATGTGCTATTAAAAACTTGTTGGACCTTGTCAGTATGCAAGAACTCCTCCAAAATGGTTGCACAAAGGACTATGAATGGTCGTTGATGGACTTTTACCTTCTTCATGAAGATTCCCTAGAAGTTTTTTCTAGTTAGAGTTCTCCCTTAGTTGTTATATATGATATCATTTCTAGGTAGACTATCGTCAAGGATGTCTGCCAGGATGTGTACATCTCTGCACAATATTTGAGACACCTATGTCATATCCATCCCAGTCAATTTGCAAGGGAGGGAAGGATGCATTGGGCCTCATGGCATCTCATCCAACATTGAAGATATAGTTTTCTTGGGTGGTGCATCCAAAAATAATGAAGCTATCCCATTTCATCTTCATCTAAAATTCCATGTCTACTAGTGGTTTATTATAGAGTGGTGTGGGTTTTGATATGTTTACTTTAGGAGTTTCAGACGGGTGCGTCTCAAGTGCACTATATGTAGGATCTTTTTGTGGTGTTGGTTCTAGAATTTTTAGCTCAACCAACTTGGTAGTTATCTTTCCATCATATCTTTCATTGTTGTTCTGAGCATCTTTGTTTTGATTGTTAAACTGTTAGTAGATATCACAAATATACATGTCTATGCCCATGTCGTCAAGATACCGTGAGGCTAATACTGCATCTATGGAGTCTAATATTTGGTCATGGTTCTCCTCCCTTTGTCTTGATTTGTCTACTTCACTAGGTCGAACTCTACCAGGGGGTCGTGTCTGTTGGTAAAGAGTTTAAATCAAAAACCATTGTTGGAGCATTTAGCTTGACTTTGGATCCATCTTCATCTCTCTGGTGTTCCTCATGGGGGATTTCCCCCCTTTTCTGTTGATGGAGCATTCCATGCTTCTTCTTCTTTATGGTGAACAAGGTTGGATGGTCTAGAGGATGCCTCTGAGGGTGAAGGACTAACGATATGTTTGGACCTTTTTCTTGATTTCCTTTCCTCTGCATGCCTCTATTATTCTTCCATTACTTGTAGAAACTCCTCGTGCTCTTTGCACATTTTGTCTCGATCTTTGTGCATTTCATCCCTCTTCTTTCTAAGTTGTGACATTTCTTCTGCCATTGCATTCATTGCTTGCATAATTGTTTGTTGGCTGGTGAGGATGACCTTCATGAATTGTGGCAGATTTTTTGTTATTTTATCTAACCTTTGTGCCTACATGGTTAGTGCTTGCAGTCTAGATGTAATTGTTAATGAATTAGAAGATGAATGTTGGATTATCTCACACATGACATCAAATTATTGTCCTAGTTCTTCTCCCATGCTCGTTGTTTTTCATTGTTCTTGTGATTCTATTGTTATGGGTGCATCTGTTGCATGCATTGTTTGTGAGTGTGGTGATTTCTCTTCCTAGGGTGGAGATGGTGCAGGTTGCTCGGGGTTCGTTGGCTAGGTCATGTCTACATTGGTTTTAGGTGTTTGCACCTTCAATTTCTCATCATCTGGTATCTCCTTTACCATGCCTTCATGTGTAGCTTCAGGGTGTATTGTTGACTCATTCATGTGTGCTTCTACCTAGTTTGCATCCATGGAAGGATCAGTGGTGAAGGTCGTGTCCTCTTTGGCATTCTGCTCCACATCTTTAGCAAGCCATTCTTGTACTTTTGGCCTTGTTATCTCAACCTCTTATTCTTGTGGAGGAATCGGTTTCAACATTGACTGTGGTGTTTTTCAAACCATCTTGCGAACCTTGAGTGTCGATTTCATTCTTATTTCCGGTTTCACAACTTTTTCTTGTTCCTGTTATGGGTCCTTCAGCTGGTCGTGTAATTGTACTTGACATCATTTTGTCTAAATCATCTTTGGAGATTATTGTGTTGTGATCATCTTAATGGCTCATCTCTGGTAGGGGGAGTAGAATGTTAATATTTTCTACTTTGTAGAAGTACTTTTCCCCTTTCTAGGTGATCACCCATCTGGGGATGAGGTATTTAATGTCGATGAAGTAGCTTCCTTTACTTTCCTTGAACTTCTTGAGTACTTCTAGATAGAGATAATAAAATCTGATCAAGGTGAGTAGGCCTCCCATGAAGAATTATTTGGGGACTTCGGGACCGACAACAGTAGAGAGTTTGTCGATCAGCAATTGTCCAACGTTAATTGGATTTTTCTCCAACATGGACTAGATGAGGAAAAGATCTCCATTGGTCATCTTTCCACTTTCAGGCCTTACAAAAAGGGTGTTGGAAATGATCTTTTAGATTACCCTATGATAAAACTGGAGGGCACTTGTGCTGCCTTTGAAGATCCTAACCTATGCTTTGACTCCCCGATTAGCTTCTCACAGGGCTTGTTGCTGCTGAATCTGATGGCTTCTTTGTCATATCTTGTTGTTGTGCTAGCTTTGTCTTGTTTCTCTGTTGCATAGAATATGACATTTAGCATCCTCTCAGTCAGACAGTAGTCCTTTTCAAAGATACAAATGCTCAATTTGAATTCTCCCCATGTAGTCTCCTTTTCCATGTCTTCTAGTGGCACCTTTGTCAAGATAGACATGAGTTTGGTGGTGAGGTTGGTGTAGGAGCTTTAAGCATCTATGCAGATAATGTGAAGGTTGTCTCCCTTCACAAATTATATGACTCATTTGGTGATTCCTAGTTGTTGAAGGGTCTCCTTGTCTTTTTATCAAGTTTCTTTGTAAGCCCTTATCTTTAAGAAAATTTCATACTTGCTACAGTGTTCCTCGTCCCTAGATTGAAAGATATCTTCTTGTTGCTTGTGTTTGTCTTCATATCACACCTCTATCTTAGTAGCTCGGATTTTGCTTGTTGTGGATTCTGTATGTGTAGTTGAAGACGTGGGTCCTCCAACTTCCAGTTTATCTTTCTTCATTGTCCTTATCTTTCTATGCATTACGATTCCCAAGGTTGTTCTTGTTTCTTTCCGCTTCCATTTAGTTTTATCTTCTTTCTCTAAAGGCGGGTATTTTTAGGTATTTGTGACAGAGTACTGTTCTCCTTCCTCAGACTTGGTCGTTTCGTGCCCCAACAAGAGGATTAGTTGCTTCCTTTTTAACTCTACATCCTGACATTTATTTGGGCATGTTAGGGTTTGTGTCTAGAACTTTTGTTATCAACTTGATTGTTTCTTCAATTCCCTTTAGAGATATGGCTTGCATATTCAATGGGTCAGAGATCGATGATGACATCATGTTGATTGAGAGATAGTTTTATCAGTAGTGGGAGATTGGTTGCAATCAATCGATCAAAATAGAGTTTTTAGGAAGTTTGTAGCCAATACTCAATGGGATTGGGTAGGAGAGAAGTGATTGATGCGAGCTTCATTAAGGTAAATGAAATAGTTAAATTGAAGGTTGATGGAAATTTGTTGAGACGGTCACCAAAAAATCAACTTAGGTTATCCGATCCTGGCGGTCCCCAAGATTGCTAAAAACTTGACAGTCATCAAAATTTATGGGTTTCTAAAAAAAGGTCGGTGGTCGCCTAGAATTCTATATTTTGGAAAATAGTCAGCGATCCAAGCAAGAAAAAATTCGTGGGTCATCAAAAATGTTGGATTGCTGAAGGAATTTGGTGGTCACTGAAAACAACAGGTTCAGAGGTCATTGAGAATGATAAGATTGCATAAAACAAAAATTTGTCTCAATCCAGGAGGTGAAGGTGTTCGTCGAAGAAACCAAAGGTCGGAGAGGCAAATAAAACTAGGTTTCGAAGCCTTAATCTCTTAGACTAAGACGTCTTAAAATACAAGAAAGATGATGGAAAGAAGGAGAAAATATTAGGGATATCGTCTGTTTGGTGAATGCCTTGTTGGTGAAGTAGCAGCGCTCCCTCGTTCCTTTGCTTGTGTTTGCCTACCTAAGTCAGTGTAGATTATCTCCTTTGACCCTACAACATTTGCAGCTGGGTGATTCTAACATTGATTTGGTGCCTATGGAGGTGAACTAATGCCTTGGCAGAGCGAATGGGTTGGAGGAGTCTTTGTTAGCAGAGTAAATACATTGCAGGAGTTTGTCGCTAATCCTCAATGAAATCTCCAGTAGGGTCGCAAGGATTTCAGGCTAGATTGTAGGTTTTTTGGTTGAAGAATGGGTTTATATACCTTGGGGGTCTCAGCGGTCACCGAGGTTGAGTGAAACTCAATAGGTCATTGAGGCTTTAGAGGACCCGGTGGCCGCTAACAATTTCAGAAGCCCAACGATTGATGGTAATTTTAGAAATCCATCGGTTGCCAAGGATTTTGATTCTCTTACTGGAAGGGAAATCTAGTGGTCAATGGAAGTGTGGATTCTCGATGGCCACCGAGTTTTGTTTAGACTCTTGCTTGAAGCATTGGTTCCTGAAATCAAGGTGCATATTTAAAATTCGTCTCCAAACTTATTATGTATATAATGGAAATTAAGAAATAAGGGCAGGCTAAATAGCTACTAAATTGAACCAGGATAGATATTAGCAAAACCTAGATAAAAAACAATATGGAATTCATGAAAACATGCCAAGAAATACTTAGGTTGCCTCCCAAGGAGTGCTAATAAATAGTCTTTAGTTTGACTATCTTTTAGTCAATTTTCTCATTCTTCCTTTGGTGGTGCAGGTGGTGGTTCCTCTAATTGAACTTCGACTCTCCTAGTAAATGCTTCATCTTCATAATATCTCTGGAGTCTATGCCCATTCACCTAGAAAGTCCTAGTTTTGTCACTGCAAATCCCCATCATCCCTGATGGGTATATCTTTGATATGGTAAAGGAGCCTAGCCATCTTGACTTTAGTTTTCCAAGAAAGAGTCAGACTCTTGAGTTGAAAAGAAGAACAACTTTTATACACATACTTTGTCTTTAAGTGGGCATCATGCCACATGTTTGTCCTTTATTTATAGATTCTTGCATTTTCATAAGCATGGAGAATAATCTCCTCTACATTTTGCAACTGTGAAATCTTTTCTTTCCCACCAATTCTGAGTCCATAATTAGGAACTTGATAGCCTAGAAATCCTTATAATCTAATTCAACCGGCAAGTGGCAGGGCTTGCCATATATCACACTATAGGGTGATCCTGATAGGAGTATTTTAAGTAGTGTGGTATGCCCACATGGCATCATCCTTCATGGACCAATCCTTCTTTGTCCTCCCTATTGTATTTTCTAAGATTTTCTTGATCTGGAAATTAGAAACCTCTACTTGGCCAGAGGTTTGCAAATGCTAAGGTGTGACAACCTTGTGCCTGATGCCATATTTCTTCAGCAACGATGCAAACTGCCTTTTAGCAAAATGGTAACCCCCGACACTAATGATGGTGTGTGGGACTCCAAATCTGAGGAAGATGGTCTTTTCAAACAAACTTATCATAGATTTTGCATCACATCATGGGGTAGCTATTGCTTTTGCTCATTTTGACACATAGTTTGTAGCGAATAAATTGTATTGATTTTCTTTAGAGGATGAAAAAGATCCCATATAATCAATTCCTTGACATCAAAAATCTCCATCTTTATCCAGTCATACATGTGCATTTCATTCCTTCAGGATATGTTTATGATGTCTTGACATCCCTTACATGTCTTAAAAAATGTGTATGCATCATTAAATAGAGATGGCTAATAGAAACCATACTACAGAACTTTGGTGTTGTTCTTGTCTCTACCTAAGTGACCATTGAAAGGTGAAGAGTGGCATTCCCATAGGATATAAGGAACTTCTTCTTCTGGGATACATAGGCTATATAGACCATTGGCATAGTTGTCATTGATAGGCAGTGGGTATTTTTTAGTAAACATGATTCTTAACAAACGGTCGGCAACAACATTCTTTGTCTCTTTTTGTCAATAATTTCATGATCAAAAACTTATAGTAGTAGAGCCCACTACAGGAGCTTAGACTTGGTATCCTTCTTATGCATTTGGTACTTGATAGCACCATGGTCTATGTAAACTTTCACTTTAATCCTATTAGATAGGACCTAAAATCTTTGAAAGTGCATATTGTTGCTAGCATCTCCTTCTTTGTGGTATATAGTTAACTTGAGCATCGTCTGAAGTTTTTCTAGCATAATAGATTGTGTGGTGTTTCTTATCCTTTCTTTGTCTGAATATTGTTCCAATAGCATAATCCACTAGTATAGAAATGTCCTTTAGTGTCGGTTATATAAGCCATTTGGTGTCGGTTTCCAAGCAAAACCCAAGTCGGTGTCACTAAAAGTATATACGTTTTGCGTCGGTTTCATATCTGATGTCATAACCCTACCCTCCACCAATAAAACGTGTCAGCAAGGGCACCATAGGTGTCGGTTTATATTGACAACTGACACTATATCCCTGTTAAAAGATGTCGACTTTATACTAATAATCGATGCCATACCCCATCTCGAATATAAAAAATCAGCCCCTAGAAAGGGATAAAGACGTCGGTGTTATACTAATAACCGGTGTAGTAAAGTTTTGTTGTCGGTTTTATACTAATAACCGACGTCTATGTTCTGATTTTTTTTTTCTTATCAGTTTGCATGCCTACTGTCTGGCTGGTCAGCAGGATGCAGAACCTGCAGTTCAGTTCTGAACTGTAGGATTACAACACCCTTTGATTTCAGCCAACAACAAGCCACAAACCTATAAAATTAACAAGGATAGACAACAATTTATGATCATGTGATTCACACTCATGTATAAGCACATTTAATTCATATTATTTTTCATCACACACATGTAGAAATCAGTAGTTTCATTTCAAATTTCCTCCATTTTCACACACATTTAGCAACCTACAGTTCCATTCATTTCATCTCTTTTCACATTCAGACGCATGTAGAAACATTCATGTATTCATCTTCACATTCACACTTATGATAATCCAAAAAAATTCATTCATACATGTATATATAAAAGTTTCACATGTCATCAAATACAAAAATAATTATGAGAACAAAGTTTAGAAATATCATTCTTTATTATTATCATCATCATCATTATCGTCATCAGTATTCTAATCATAATCAAAAATCCCCACTACTTGTAAGGTTTTTTCCCATTGTACTCTTACATCATCTAATTCTTCCATCGTATAGGGAGTATGTACATCTAATAACTTTTCACCTATAGTGAAGTCACTAGTTTCAAATACCTACAAAGAGAATGATGTATATATATAATTAATAATATATAATAAGATTAATATATTTCATATTATCTAATGAGACTATATATAATACCTATAGTATGGTATCGATTTCCATTACAGCATGTTTGATAATTAGGTCCATATATTGCATCACATAGTATGAACATGCCCAGCAGTTGTCTTGTTTAGCACACTATAAATTGAAACATACAAAATGTTCAAAAATACAAACAAGCACAGTTCACATAAATGTCGGGAAATTACTTTCACATTCTCCCAAATTAGTAATTGTTTCTTTTTCTTGGAGATGTTTCCTCCAGCTTTTTTGAACTCTCTTAAATCCCTACATGTTAATGTAACACATTAAATTATATAATTAAATAGTAATGTAATAACATATATTAACGGATATAAAAATATGAAATATTTCTCACGTGAATAATGGCCTTTTCATTGGGTGTCCATATAATGTGTCCAATTCCTTCCCCGCAGGATCTAGATAATAAACAGTGAATGTCTTGGGGACAATAACCAGTAACTCTCAATGTCTACCACTAGAGGTAAGAAATTTAAAAATTAATAACTCAAAATCCACAATAAAAATGTAATTTTCTTAGTCCAAATTATAAGCAAAGTAAACTTACTCAACATTGAATGGAGTTATTATCACTGACTTCTTTTTTGTACCAAAATATTTAAAAGCAACAGAGCAGTGTGAGGTAACTGATGAAGGATCTTTATCTATGAGACTGATCAAAGATAGAACTAAAAATCCCACATGGGAAAATAAAAAATCTTTACAGATCGTGTGTAAGTGGTTGCAAAACATGTATTATGTATGCATTAATATATAAGAAACCAGATCATTGTATATAAAATAAGGTATATGGATGTATAAGCAAGATCTCACTATATCCATAGCTCTATCATAGATGTATTTAGCCAATCATAACAAAACAACTCCAAAATATCTTGTATAAATAGATTGTTATCGTATGATTCACCTACAGCATCCACTAGAATAGAAACTTTTATAGGACAATTTGAGTTACGTTTGCCTATCCATACTACCATACTCTTACAATTAGGACCTAACGAGGTGTATAGGTCCCTTGGAAGCCAACTAGATACTTCAGGAGGTTGAGGTGGAGGTGGAGGTGGAGGCTGAGATGTAGCAGGTTTCTTCCTTTTGACATGTATATATAATTTCAGATCAATTGACTCATATATACACACTAATAAATTAACTTAATGTAAATTTACCATACAATATCAGTATAGACGACATCTGTATTGGGCCATAATATCACTCCTCCTTCTGCTTCACCAAGTGTTTCATAATCTGGGTGGGCATATGGCAATGGATGATCCCTCTAATTGGGGAGTACATGTATCGGGCTTACACGAACCGCACCATCTGGTACTGGAGTCCCATGAAACATGTCCCCTGGAAGGGGTGGGTAAGCCTCGGCCTCTGCAATGATAAATTCTTTATTTTTTAGACGGTATGGCTTCAACTCCTACAAATTTACGTAAAGAATGTTATATACATATATACATAAACATATCATCTTCAAAAGACTAGCTACTATGTCATAAAAATACTTACAGCGGACGTGTTAGGTGGTGGGTCTATAGGATTACTCCCAACCTCTACAGTAGGAGAAGAGCGGCACGCCACAGGTACTGTCTGAGTGACAGTCAGAGACGCCTGCCACTTGCTAATTGCTTCATGGAGTCTCTTATCAAGTGTTTCCTCGAATCTCCTATTAATTAAATCATCTACCTATACATGGATAAAAGAAACACTAGCTTCTAATTATTAAATTCCCTTTTGCAATAACATTCTAAAAAAAGAATATGTTACCTCATCTTGTGAAAATCCCGCTTTTGGGACAGGTTTACGCTGTGATGGCCCAAAGAACGCTTTTATGCCCACACCAGTGCCTGCACCCCAAACACGTCCAGGATGCTCTGGGTTACTAAGAGCAATTGTTAATTCATCTCTTGTGCCCTCAGGGATGAACTTGCCTTGCTTTCTCTACTCGTGAAGCTCCTGCTAATCGCCATCAATAGAAATTGGTAAGTAAACATAACAATAATCAATATTGATTGCTCTAAGAGTTGAATTTTACCATTTTTGCAGCTGCCTCAGTAGTTGCAAGCTTGGTTATATCTCCTTTATTGTTTTGCCTCCCAGCTATCCACATAGAATGGTGAGGTAGAGGTGCGGGAGAAATAGTAGAGGACTCCACAGTCTCCTGAGTAGCAGCAGACTGAGCAGTAGACTCAGGATGTAGTCTTTGGCGAATGCCTGCATAGCCTTTTGGACTCATTGTGTGGTCATGCACATTCAGTGCACACCTTGTTCTTTGAGCATCATTGATAGCCTTGTTAGTAAGCACATTGATTTGGTTAGTAACACTAAAGGTTAATCTTGAATAGGTGAATACATAAGAACGTATATTAACTAAATTGGGAGTGGCACTTAATACCTTGAATTCATTAGTTTTTCTTTTGGTAACAAACTCCTCCTAGTCATTGGGGTCCAGGTAGTTCCATTACTCAGTGGTTGACTTCTTCCTCTTCTTAGCATCTCGTATGTAATCTCGGGTGAGATTTGTCCTATAGTTCCTTAGGACCCTCCCACAGCATTGCATCACGCATTTACGATGCAGCTTTTCATCTAGTTCAAATATACTCTACAAAATAGAATTGTTATTAACTAGTATCCTAAAAATTAGTAATCTACAAAATAGAATTGCAAATAATAATAACTCATGCATAGTTCCTTCCATACTAAGTCTTTCTTCCCCTTGGGAACTTTATGCCAAGATTCTACATTAGGACTACAATGGCTACGAGTAAAAAGCCCAAGATATGAAATAAACGAGTTGCGGTTCACTCCAACTGGATTTCCTGCATGATAAAAATCCACAGCCAGTTTGGGTCCATTGCCCCTTTGTTGTAGTAACTTGTTCATCATAGTGATGCCGCCTCACTTTTTCAATTTTTTTGCTGCTCATCAAGTTCCCCAAGTTCTTTAGGGGGTACATCATCAACCTAAAATTTGACAAAATAAGCACACTTACAGGATATAACTATAAATGGACATATAGATAGAAATATAGGATATAGTTTTAAAACTTACATTGTGAGGCGGTGTATTGATATCCTCACCCTTACGGTAATCATCATCACAGTCATCATGCTCAGCCATCTAAAATCAAACATTTAGTATTTGACATAACTAGAAGATGATAAAACACATAAAAAATAAGCATGCATGCCTCTAATATTGCGATATTTTATCAATTAACATTCCTTCATTGTGATCTCCGCGCACATACAAGTCATCATTAGCTTCAATATTTGGTGGTGTTGGAAAACTAGATGAGAATGGAATGGAGTCATCATACTTATCATAGTACTCTTCTTCATCTATAGGATCTTCAATAAACTGTCTTTTACCATGAAGAACAACCGACCATTTATCATTTGCAGGATCATCGATATAAAATACTTGTTTTGCTTGTGATGTCAATATGAATGGTTCACCCTTCTTGCCAATCTTCTCAAAGTTCACTAATGTGAAACCCAATTCATCCACTATAACTCCTTTGGTGTTATCAACCCAGTTACATTTAAAGAGTAGAATTCTAAAATCTACATAGTCAAACTCCCATATGTCTTCAATGACACCATAATATGATATTTTAGTTTCACGTAGACTCTTATCCTTTGCACTTGCAAAAAACAATGAAGACGCTTGAAGGGTGACCCCATTGTTTTGGACGACACTCTTATCATCTTGACGCTTTGTGTAATATGAGAATCCATTTATTTCAAACCCTTCATAAGACATAACATTCAATTTTAGTTTAAAGGCGAGGCATTTGATAGTTTCAATAAGATTATTTTGGCGTTTGAGATAGTTGATGTAAGACTTTATCTTCAAACCACTTAATAAATGTCTTGTTATGCTCTCTAGCAAGCCACATTGAATTGGCTTGAGGATATTGTCTCTTGATGAAATTGGTATGTTCCTCGATATAAACACTCACTTCGTCGATGTTGTGTAAAATATACAAGTGACCTTGTTCCAACTACTCACGACTGATTACTTTCATCTGTGATCCCAAAATTCCTTTGCCAAAATACTCCTCAATATTCTTGTCATTAACATGAGTGTCATTACCACTTAGAAAGTCATTGCAAAAATCCATAACCTCTATCGCCACGTAACCCTCAATAATACTCCCTTCAGAATGACTACGGTTTCGAACATCACCTTTAAAAATGCTCATGTATCGTTCAAAGGGATACATCCAATGCAAGAAAACTGGTCCCAACATTTTCACTTCCCTAGTCAAGTGGACAACAAGATGTACCATGATATCAAAGAACGAAGGAGGAAAATACATCTCAAGTTGACATAGGATAACAACCACTTCTCTTTGCAATTTATCGAG
This sequence comes from Alisma plantago-aquatica, assembly GCA_963693085.1. Lineage (NCBI taxonomy): Eukaryota > Viridiplantae > Streptophyta > Magnoliopsida > Alismatales > Alismataceae > Alisma > Alisma plantago-aquatica. The sequence continues at coordinate 1,252,012,526 of OY856412.1, forward strand.
AGTGTCAGGGTCAATAACTTTGCTGCACATACTGTTGAAAAAGAAATAAAGTCTGGTGATTGCAAACCTTACATGCTTCGGCAATATAGATCGAATTGCCACGGACAATATTTGTTGCATTAGAGTGTGACAATCATGAGATTTAAGACCTATCAACTTTAGATCTTTCATTGATACCAATCTACGGATGTTGGATGAGTAACCCTGTGGCACCTTAACATTTACCAAGCATTCACAAAAGGCTTTCTTCTCTTTTCTAGACAATGTGTAACAAGCGGGAGGTAAGTATGATCTTCGATCACTACTAACTACTTCTGTTAATTTTGTCCTTATTCCCATTTCACGTAGGTCCATTCTAGATTTTATCCCATCTTTAGTCTTACCTGGTATATTCAACAGAGTACCAATGACGCTATCACATACATTTTTCTCAACGTGCATGACATCGATACAATGACTGACTGCCAAATAAATCCAATAAGAAAGATCCCAAAATATTGACTTCTTCTTGAATAAAGATTTGTCACTTTGTGTGGCCATAGTACTTTGTGATCTCTTACCAAATTCATTGGCAAAGTCTTTTACTCTTTCATAAACAACCTCCCCTGGTATAGGTTTAGGTGCACTCCGTTCCTCATTCCATCCATTGAATGCTTTGCGCAACTTATGATACAGATGGAATTTTGGAAGAAACCTTCGATGACCAAGATATACAGTCTTGCCGCCATGTTTTATTCATATTGAATCAGTGTTCTCTTCACATATAGGACACACTTTAGATCCTTTGACACTATATCCAGACAAATTCCCATATGCTAGAAAGTCATTAACAGTGCAAAACAACATAGCGTGCAAATAAAATGTCTCTTATCGTGAAGCATCATAGGTCATCACACCTTCACCCCAGAGTTTCTTTAAGTCATCAATCAGAGGTTCAAGATAAATGTTGATATCATTTCCAGGTTGTTTAGGGCCCGATATCAATAACGACAGCATAACGTACTTACTTTTCATACACAACCAGGGAGGAAGATTGTATATAACAAGCATACACTACTACAGATATGTCCTTTGGCATCGGTTATTTAATCCCTTTTAGCGACGGTTTCCAAGCGACGCCTATGTGGGCGCTGCTAAAAGTCGAACCCTTTCGGCGTCAGTTTTCCAACCGACGCCAAAACGCTTTGCATCACTGAAAATGCGCCAGCAGGGCCCCCATCGGTGTCGGTTATATGTAACTAAATTGACGCTATAATCATTTGCACCACAAAAAGGATGCCATCTAGGACACTATCAGCGTCGGTTTTCTACTAATAACTGACGCCATATCACCTGCCGCCATGGCTGTGTTGTATGGCAATATTAGGCGGCAGTTTTTTGCTATTAACCGACGTTGTAAGCCTTTTTTGTCAGTTTTAGACAAATAACCGACGCCTATGGTTTGATTTTTTTTTCGTATCAATTTGCAGGCCTATTATGGCTGGTCAGCAGGATGTAGAAACCTACAGTTCAGTTCTGAACTGCAGGTTTACCACATCCATTGATATCAGCCAACAAACAGGCCACAAACCTACAAAATTAACAAATATTCTTTTCACACATTCACACATAGGTAGATATATTCAGACATCAATTCAATTTTCACATTCACACATGTACAAATATTCAAATACATGTAGAAACATTCAGACATGTAGAAACACATGTATAAACATTCATTTACAAAATATCATTCATCATCGCTATCAGCATCCCAATTATATCTTACAGTCCCCACTGCTTGTATGGCTCTTGCCCATTCTTCTTTTACGTCAATTAATACTTCCATCATATATAGAGCATGTACATCTTTTAAGGCTTTACCTGTAGTGGGGTCAGTTTTAAACACTTGCAAAGAGAATGATGTATATATAAGTAATAATATATAAATAAGATTGATATATTTCATACTATCTAATGAGACTATATATAATACCTTAGGTATGGCATTGATTTCATCTGCATGTTTGATAATCATGTCCATAAACCACATCACATAGTATGCACATTCCCAGCCATTGTCTTGTGTAGCACACTATAAAATGGATACAAAATATTAAAAAACACAAATAAGCACAGTTCACATAAATAACATATACATTGGAGTCGGAAACTTACTTTTACGTTCTCCCAAATTATTGGCTGGTTCTTTTTACTGGGGACCTTTCCTCCAGCCTTTTTGAATGCATCTAAACCCCTACATGTTAATATAACACAGTAAATTGCATAATTAAATAGTAATGTAATAACATATGTTAATGTATATAAAAATGAAATATTTCTCACCAGAATAACGCCATTCTCATTACGTGTCCAATTTTTGGATTCAATGTACTCCCCACAGGATCTAGATAATAGACAGTGAACATCTCGGGGAGAATAACTAGTAACTCCCAATGCTTAGCGCTAGAGGTAAAAAAGTTAAAAATTAATAACTCAAAATACACAATAAAAATGCAATTTTCTTAAGTCCAAATTATAAGTAAAGTAAACTTACTTCACATTGAATGGAGTTATTATTATCGTCTTCTTTTTTGACCAAAAATTGTAAAAGCATCACAACAGTATTGTTGAACGCTATCAGGGTCTTTAGCTACCAGACTAATCAATAATGGAATCAAAAATCCCACATGTTCAAATCCAAATTGTTTGCATTGAATGTTGACTAAGTAGCTGCAAAACATGTATTACGTATGCACTAATATATAAGAAACCAGATCACCAGATCCTACATAAGGTATATAGATGTATAAATAAGATCTCACCTTATCCATGCCTCTATCAATTATGTATTCAGCCAATCATAGATAAACAACTCAATAATATCTTGTATAAATAGAGAGCTTTTGTATGATTGACCTGCATAATCTGCTTCTAAAGAAACAACTATAGGGAAATGTATATTATGTGTGCATAGCCATACTGCCATTCCCTTACAAGCAGGACCTAACGGGAATTTTAAGTCAGTTGGAACCCAACTTGGTAATGCAGAAAGTGGAGGTGGAGGCCTAGATGCTCCGGGTGTCTTCTTTTTAACCTGTATATATAATTTCTTCTTCCACCCAAGCAGTATCCAGCATCGCATCAATGATGTCTACTGGAACTGGTTCGTTCACATCTACGTCATCGGAGACAATTTCTTCTTCCACCCAAGCACTGCTATCGACATCCACTGGTTTCGGGTTTGAAATCTCAGCATGCCAGTGCCATTCTGTATAGCCTTGTACAATCCTGTTGCACATGACATGACTTTTGATTTCGTCACCAGTGCTGACTTTCAATTTGTTACCTCAATGCCTACATGGATAGTAGAACCTATCTCCAGGTTGTTTCCTATGTTCCTCGGCAAATCTAATAAATTGATCAAGACTAGATATAAACTCTAGGGTGCAGTGATTGCGAATGGACATCCATGATCTATCCATTCTATGATCAAAGAGAAAACAAGTATATATTAGGACAAGATGAGGGTCTAGGGTTAACAAATACATGTGATGTCATCCTTATATATAATAAATGTACATGTACTACCTATCCCATACTTGAACGCCTAATCTCACTAGTAAGTGTATAATGTGTATTGGGTTTTCAAGAAAATTTTGGCAGCATTTCCCCGTTGTTCTCCAAGTACATATGCACTTAGAGAACAAACGGGGAAATGCTATCGAAATTTTATTGAAAACCCAATACACATTATACACTTACATCCTAAGTGAGATTAGGTGTTCAAGAACAGTCCCAAACCGGGGACTATCCAAGATTTACTCCTAATGAGTAAATCTTGGATGGGTTTCTCGGCCAACAAATACATGTATGTTGTCATTCCAATACCTACAATCCTAGTTTCATCAGTTATATCCTAGGTTTCATGTAACATCATTTAATCTAGGTATCATATTCTATAACATTGATTTCAACATTTCGAGTGTCCATGCATGTTCATCATCTTGGATAGATATGTAGATGTTAGGGTTTCATCACAATTGATGTTAGGGTTTCATCACAATTTTAGGTATCATATAGAGTATGTAGATGTTAGGGTTTCATCATGCAATAGGGATTCATGTAGATGTTAGGGTTTGATCACAATTATTTTGATCATAATTGATTTCATCATAAGATTTGAACATAATTGATTTCATCATATAATTGAACATAATTGATTTCATCATATAATTGAACATAATTAATTTGAACATAATTGATTTCATAGGATAATTGATTTCATCATAAATTTATAATTGATTTCATTTGAATATATACCCTCTTTTCTTCCTTCTCCCTCATTACCAACAGCAAGCACGGCCGTGTAGGCTGGCCACGGCCGTGGCTGTGTTGGCTGAGCACGGCTGTGCTGGGCAGCACGGTTGTGGTCGACCAACACATCCACGGCCCCAGCCCACACGGCCGTGCTTGCTGTTGGTAAGGAGGAAGAAGGAAGAAGAAGAGGGGCATGGAGGAAGAAGAGGAGGGCCTACCTGTCGAGCAACTAATAGCGTGGAGATAAGCTTCGTCCCTGTCAGCGGCAGCGGTGGTGTGAGGAGCAGCGGCACCGAGCAGAGAAGCAGCAAGAGAAGGAGGTGGTGGCGGCGGCGAGCAGAGAAGCAGCAGTAGGCGGCGGCGGCGGTGAGCAGAGAAGCAGTAGCAGCATCAGGCGGCGGCGGCGACAGACGCAGCAGGAAGCAGGCGTGGTGGCGGCGTCATCAGGAGGAGAAAGGCAGAGTCTATTTTCACAATGAAACAAAAGAAAGGGGAAGAGGATGCTTCTCGCGGGGGCTATTAAGTTAATAAAAGGCATTGGTTATCTTAAAAACTGACACCTAAATAGAATAAGTGTCGACTGAAAATAACAACCGGCGTCAATTGGACAATCCTTTACCCTAAAATTTTTGATGGGGAGGGCGCGTGAACCCTTATTAGCATCGGTTATTCCACGAAAACTGGCACCCATATGGTAAAAACTGCGTGCAATTTTTATCTTCTTTAGGCGTCGGTTATTAGGTAAAACACCGACGTTGTATGTTACACTTTGGAGGCAATTTTTTTGCTTGAAATTTTTGGATTTTCGTGGGCTATTTTAGGCGTCGGTTTCTTTTCTTCAGCCGACGCTGAATAAAAAGTGATACTCGTGTCTAACTGGTCTTCAAATATAGACGTCGGTTTTCCTTAATAGCTGACGTGTAATGTTTATCAGCATCAGTTTCTTTAAATAATTGACGCCCCGAAAAGCGACGTTGAACATTGTTTTTGTAGTAGTGATAACTGGCTAAATGATATGTTGGCTGCTCAATGTCCTGTACGGATTCATCTCATATGTACAAAGCCCAAGTCTTAGATTCCTGACTTCTTCATCAAATTTAGGATACAATAAATCAATCTTCTTCCATTGTAGGGAATCAGACGCATGTCGTAGGATCCCATCATTATTTTTCTTAACATCAGCATGCCACCTCAAATTCTTCGCATCTATCGGATTGGCAAACAAGCATTGAAACCGTGATATTATAGGTAGATACCACATCACCTTGGCAGGAGAACCAGTTTTAGACTCCCCCGAAGTCATCAATTTATACCTTGACGAACCACATTTTGGACAATCTTTTAAATCCACATAGTCCTTTTGAAATAATACACAATCATTTGGGCATGCGTGTATCTTCTTGGCCTCCATTCCCATTGGGCACAACAATTTCTTTAACTGGTATGTTGAGATAGGCAGCTTGTTTCCTTCAGGAAGAATTTCTTTCAACAAAGACAATAATGACGTGAAGCTTTTGTCGCTCTATCTATTTTTAGCTTTCAGCTTATACAATCTCAACACAGCGCTAAGCTTCATAAACTTAGTACAACCTATGTATAATGGTATCTCAGCATCATGCACAATGTTTCTAAACATGGGAGATAGATCAGTGTGCTATACCCCACAACTATCCAGCATCGCATCAACAATGTCTACTGAAACTGGTTCATTCACATCTACATCATCAGAGGCAATTTCTTCTTCCACACAAGCACTACTATCGACATCCACTAATTTCAGGTTTGAAATCTCTCCATTCCAATGCCATTCTGTATAGCCTTGTACAATCCCGTTGCACATGACATGACTTTTGATTTTGTCACCATTGCTGACTTTCAAGTTGTTACTGCAATGCCTACATGGACAGCAGAACCTATCTCCAGGTTGTTTCCTATCTTCCTCGGCAATCTAATAAACTGATCAAGACTAGAAATAAACTCTGGGGTGCACATTTTGGAATGGACATCCATGATCTATCCATTCTATGATCAAAGAGAAAACAAGTATATATTAGGGTTTAGGGTTAAAAGATTAGGGTCTAGGGTTAAAAGATTAGGGTTTATGGTTAAAAGTTTAGGTTTTAAGGTCTTATATATAATAAATGTGTACCACCTATCCCATTCTTGAACACGTAATCTCACTAGTAAGTGTATAATGTATATTGGGTTTTCAAGAAAATTTCGGCATCATTTCCCCGTTGTTCTCCAAGTACATATGTACTTAGAGAACAAACGGGAAAATGCTACCAAAATTTTCTTGAAAACCCAATACACATTATACACTTACATCCTAAGTGAGATTAAGTGTTCAAGAACAGTCCCAAACTGGGGACTATCCAAGATTTACTCTTAATGAGTAAATCTTGGACGGGTTTCTAGGCCAACAAATACATGTATGTTGTCATTCTTATACCTATAATCCTATTTTCATCATTCTTATATATAGTCTTACCGCCATGTTTTAGTTGTATTGAAGTAGTGTTCTTTTCACATATAGGGCATGCTTTGGATCCTTTTATATTGTATCAAGACAAATTCCCATATGTTAGAAAGTCACTAATAGTACAAAACAACATAGCATGCAAACAAAATATCTCTCTACGTGAAGCACCATAGATCATCACACCTTCTCCCCAGAGTTTCTTCAAGTCATCAATCAGAGGATCAAGATAAACATCGATATCACTGATAGTTTTTTAGGGCCCGATATCAACAACTACAACATAACATACTTATTTTTCATACACAACTAGGGAGGATATATATGTCCAAAATTAAGGTTTACGTTCATATCAATTTCGTGTAAATATAAACGCATAAATCCATAAGTCACATACATCTAATCATCATTTCATCACATAACACCCAATATCCTTATTAGTTTTCATACTAAAATTCACATTCATGATTCTATGCTTAATGAGAATTGATCTCTCACACTTTTAGATATATTCACCCAATCATTCATTACATATTTTACATGTTTTCCCTATAAGAATCATATTTTTTCTCCTACTAATTATCAATCTTAGGTTATCGTCTCTCATCAAGTATTGATGTTTCTCATGAGCCGACATTGTTGGTTTAGTTGTCGGGTTTGTTAAATAACCGACACATATTGTCAACTTAATAGCCCCGCGAACAGAACTTTTCCCCATTGTCTCTGTTTCATTGTCGTGCGCTAGGGTCTGGCGATTTCCCCCGATTGCTCCCACCATCGCACATCGCTCGCCACCGTCGCCGTCGCTGTCGTCACCGTCGTCGTCGTCGCCGCCAGTTGCTGGTCTCCTCGACGCCCTCGCTGCCGCCGGTAGAAGCAGCTACGGTGCTCTCCTCGTCACCGCCGCCCCCGCCGGTAGAAGCAACTTTTCTCCTCCGCCAGCTTCCTGCAAGGTAACCCACAAAAGCTTCACCCCCTTTTCTCCTCTGCCTTGCTTTTCTCTGCCGCCGCCGACCTGGAACTCACCCAAGCGGCACCTAAGCAGGTGCCAGGGCACGCCTAGGGTCCCAAGCCCAGGTGCCCTACCTAGCTAGGCCTCTGGGCGGATGCTTGGGAGGCGCCAGGGCACGTTTAGGCTGCTGCTGGGGTTTGGAATCATCTACTGGATGCCCAAAACATGCACTGATTTCACCAAGTCACCCCAAAAGCCATGAAAAATATTCTGATTGTGTTTATTTATGTACTGATTTCACCAAGCTAGTGGATTTTTTTTTAAGTTATTTACTGATTGTGTTTATTTAATTATGTACTGATACATATGTGCTATACCAATTTGATAGTCCATGATAGAACAAAGCATAATGATGTTGACTGCAACTTTGTGCGTCATGCTATTCTGAATTAAGTGTATATTTACTTCATAATTGAATGTTTAAGTAAGTTATAGATATCTTGATGATGAACTATAATGCACACATGTGACATGCTTGGAATGTAAATGATGAACTGTAATGCACACATGTTTAACTTGTTTCATTGTTGAGTATATTGAGAATCCTAATCACCCTTCTTGCTTAATGATGAACTGTAATGCACACATGTGACATGCTTGGAATGTAAATGATGAACTTTTCCCTAAATTGCCTAGATCTTAGGGTATCTCTAGATCTTAGGGTATCTCTACCATCCTAACTATGAAATTGGTAACTTGTTTCCTTTTTGAGTATATTGACAATGTTAATCACCTAACTTGAAGAACTAGGATATGAATGATGAAACTAGGATTGTAGGTATAAGAATGACAGCACACGTATTTGTTGGCCTAGAAACCCGTCCAAGATTTACTCATTAGGAGTAAATCTTGGATAGTCCCCGGTTTGGGACTGTTCTTGAACACCTAATCTCGCTTAGGATGTAAGTGTATAATGTGTATTGGGTTTTCAAGAAAATTTCGGCAGCATTTCCCCATTTGTTCTCTAAGTACATATGTACTTGGAGAACAGCGGGGAAATGCTGCCGAAATTTTCTTGAAAACCCAATACACATTATACACTTACTAGTGAGATTAGGTGTTCAAGGATGGGATAGGTGGTACACATTTATTATATATAAGAATGACAACACATGTATTTGTTGGCCTAGAAAGATTTACTCATTAGGAGTAAATCTTGGATAGTCCCCGGTTTGGGACTGTTCTTGAACACCTAATCTCACTTAGGATGTAAGTGTATAATGTGTATTGGGTTTTCAAGAAAATTTCGGCAGCATTTCCCCGTTTGTTCTCTAAGTACATATGTACTTGGAGAACATCGGGGAAATGCTGCCGAAATTTTCTTGAAAACCCAATACACATTATACACTTACTAGTGAGATTAGGTGTTCAAGGATGGGATAGGTGGTATATGTACATTTATTATATATAAGAATTAAATCACATGTATTTGTTAACCCTAGACCGTAATCTTGTTGTAATATATACTTGTTTTCTCTTTGATCATAGAGCTTTACAATTTTGTTGTGATATATACTTTGTTGTAATAATGTGAACTTTACAATGTGAGCTTTACACTTTGAATTACTACTTTACAATGCGAACTTTACAATTTGAATGTGAATTTGCAGATGACTGACCATTCTCCTGATGACCGTGCTGATGACTACCGTGAGGGTGAGGACATCAATGCGCCGCCTCACAATGTAAGTTTTAAAAATATATCATATATTTATATCTATATGTCCATTTATAGTTATATCTTGTAAATGTGAATTATTTTGTCAAATTTTAGATTGATGATGCACAGGTACCATCTGAAGCACTTGAGGCACTTGATCAACAACACCAAAAAGTTGACAAGAGAAGGAGCATCACTATGATGAAGAAGTTAATTGCGCAAAAGGGCAATGGACCCAAACTTGTTGTGGATTTCGATAATGCAGGAAATGCATGTGGGGTGAATCGCAATTCATTTATTTCATATCTTGGGTTTGTTACTCGTAGCCATTGCGGTTGTCTCTTAGATTCTTGGCATAACGTTTCTAAGGAGAAGAAAATTTTAATATGGAGGGATTTATGTGTGAGTTATTATTAATTTGCAATTCTATTTTGTAGATTACTAAATTTTTGGATACTAGTTAATAGCAATTCTATTTTGCAGAGTATATTTGAATTGGATGAAAAGCTGCATCGTAAATGCGTGATGCAACGCTGTGGGAGAGTCCTAAGGAACTATAGGACAAATCTCACCAGAGAATACATAAAAGAAGTCGACAAGAGGAAGAAGACATCCACTGAACAGTGGAACTTCCTGGACAAAGAAGAATGGGACGCGTTTGTCGCTTCAAGACAAACTGATGAATTCAAGGTATTAGGCATCAGTCTCAATCTCATTAATTAATATATATTGTATTCACTTATTCAAACATTTAGTGTTACTAACCAAATCATTAATTTGCATACTAACTAGGCCCTCAGTGAGGCACAAAGATCAAGGCGTGCACTGAATGTGCATGACCACAGAATGGGTCCAAAGGGGTATGCAGGCGTTCGCCAAAGACTACAGGCTGAGGCTAGTGCTGCTCAGTCTGCTGCTACTCAGGAGTCCTCTACCATAGGTAGCACACCTCTGCCTCACCATGATGTCTGGATAGCTGGGAGGCAAAATAAGAAGGGAGAAATAACTAAGGCCGCAACTGCTGAGGCGGCTGCAAAAATGGTAAAATACAACTCTTACAGCAATCATTCGAATATTGATTATTTGTGTTGTTTACTTAAGTACAAATTTTTGTTTTGGCGATTAGCGGGAGCTGCACGAGCTGAGGAAACAAGGAAAGTTCATCCCTGAGGGAACAAAGGATGAATTGACAGTTGCTCTGGGTAACCCAGAGCATCCTGGACGTGTTAGGGCTACAGGCGCTGGTGTGGGCATCAAATCTTTTTTTGGGTCATCCCAGCGCAAACATGTCCCAAAAGCGGGACTTTCACAAGAAGAGGTAACATATTCTTTCTTTATAATGTTACTGTAAAAGAGAATTCAAAAATTAGAATTTGACGTTTCTTTTATCCATGTATAGGTGGTTAAGCTATTTGACAGGAAACTCGAAGAAAAACTCGAAGAAGCAATGAAAAAGTGGCAGGCATCTCAGACTGCCACTTACCAGACAATACCTACTGCAGACTCTACTCCTACTCCTACTGCAGAGGTTGGGAGTAATCATGTAGAACCACCACCTAGCACATCCACTGTAAGTATTTTTATGACATAGTAACTAGTTTTTTAATTCAAGATGATACGTATATATGAAATTGTAGTCGTTTAAAAAAAGATGATATGTATATATGTATATAACATTCTTTACACAAAAATTTGTAGGGGTTGAAGCTATGCCGTCTAAAAAGTAAAGAATATGTCGTGGCAGAGGCGTCGGCTTACCCATCCCTACCAGGGGAAACATGTCACGGGTCTCCAGTACCAGCTGGTTGGATTCGGGTGAGCCCGATACATATATTCCCCCAATTTCTGGAACTTCCACTGCCATATGCCCACCCAGATTGTGAAATGCTTGGTGAGGCACTAGGCGGAGTGATATTGTGGCTAAAAGCGGATGTCTTATTTACTGATAAGGTATGGTAAATTTACATTACGTTCAATTGTTAGTGTGTGAATATGCTGGCAGTTGATCTGAAATTATATATATATACAGGTTAAAAAGAAGACACCCACAGCATCTAGGCCTCCACTTCCACCTCCTGCATTACCTAGTTGGGTTCCACAGGACCTACCTGTCCCGTTAGGTCCTAACTGTAGGGGTATGGCAGTATGGTTAGGGGAACATGATATAAACTCCCCTATAACTGTTTCTTCTGATTCAGATTCTACAGGTCAGTCATACGAAACAAAACTATTTATACAAGATATATTGGAGTTGTTTCGATATGATTGGCTAAATACATCTGTGATAGAGCTATGGATAAGGTGAGATATTCTTTATACATCCATATACCTTGTGTATGATCTGGTGATCTGGTTTCTTATTTATTAATGCATGCGTAATTAATACATATTTTGTAGCTACTTAGACAACATATGTGCAGATTTTGGATTCGAACATGTAGGGTTTTTGATTCCATCCTTGATTAGTCTAGTAGCTAAAGACCCTACATCAGTTCAACAATATTGTTGTGAGTCTTTTTCAAATTTTGTTGTAAAAAAGAAGACAGTGATAATGGCTCCATTCAATGTAGAGTAAGTTTACTTTGCTTATTATAATTTGGACTTAAGAAAATTACATTTTACTGTGGATTTTGAGTTATTAATTTTTAACTTTTTTTCCTCTAGGGGTAGGCATTGGGAGTTATTGGTTATTTCCCCCGAGACGTTCACTGTGTATTATCTAGATCCTAAGAGGGGTAAATTGAATACAAGATTTGGACACATAATGAAAATGGCAATATTTCGGTGAGAAATATTTCATTTTTCATATCCGTTAACATATGTTATTACATTACTATTTAATTGCAATGTTCTGTGTTACATTAACATGTAGGGGTTTTGAGGAGTACAAAAAGGCTGGAGGAAAGGTCCCCACGAAAAAGAACCAGCCAATAATTTGGAAGAACGTGCAAGTAAGTTCCCGACTGCAATATATGTATATATTATTTATGTGAACAATGCTTAATTAGTTGTATTTTTTAATATTTTGTATGTTTGAATTTATAGTGTGCTACACAAGACAACGGATGGGCATGTGGATACTATGTTCTGCGATATATGTACATGATTATCAAACATGCCGTACTGGATATCGAATGTATTGCTCAGGTATTATATAGTCTCATTAGATAATATGATCGAAATATATCAATCTTATTTATAGCTCATTAATTATATATATACATCATTCTCTTTACAGGTGTTTAAAGCTAATACCATTACAGGAAAGGACTTACCAAATGTTAATGCTCCCTATACAATGGGAGAATTAAATGAAGTAAGAGAAGAATGGGCAACAGCCATACAATTAGTGGGGGCTTTAAAATATAATTGGGATCATGATAGCGAATAATGACTAAACAATGATACTTTGTAAATGAATTTCTGAATTATAATATATGTGTGAATGTTTTGTACATGTCTAGATGTTTCTACATGTGTCTGAGTGAAAATGAATGAAAGCGTTGGTTTCTATATGAATGTTTCTACATGTGTGAATGTGAATGAATGGAACTACAAATTGCTAGCATTTGTGAATGTTTATAAATGTGTGAAAATAAAATGGAACTGCAGGTTGCATTGCTAAATGCATGTGCTACTTTTTTATTGTTAATTTTGCAGGTTTGCGGCCTGTTGTCGGCTGATATCAATGGATGTCGTAAAATTTGCAGTTCATAACTGAACTGAACAGGTTTCTCATCCTGCGACCAGCCACAGCAGGTCTGCAGACTGATGTCAAAAAAAAAAACCAATAGGCATCGGTTATTTGTAAATAACCGACACATAATGATATAGTGTCGGTTTTTTACAAATAACCGGCGTCTATTTCGTGTGGCGCGAACATATATGGCGTCGGTTATTTGTAAATAACCGACACTGATAGTGCCCAAGATGGCGCCCTTTCTGTGGCGCGAAGGGTTTGGGCGTCGGTTTCTTACCTAATAATCGACGCCTATAGTCCCATGATGATGCATTTTCGGTGGCGCGCGAAGTGTTTGGGCGTCGGTTTTGGAACTGACGCCTAATGGGTGGACTTTTAGTGTCGCCCACATAGGTGTCGCTTAGAAACCGACACTAAAGGCTTTAAATAACTGACACTAAAGGTAGGTTCTGTAGTAGTGTCATTAGACAACTTGGTTCTAATAAGATTTGGGTTATTAATAACCCAAATTTTCAATTCATCATTTAGGAATCCTACCTAATTAGAAAACCAACACATACACTATTTAACAACTAAAAAAGAAAATTGAAATAACATTTTACCTTATTCATCATTCACATGTATAATATTCATTTAGGATGCAAGAAATGGGAACTAATGTAATTTAAGTATAAAAAATAAAAAAATACCTCGGTCTGCTGGCGACAATGGCCAACAGCAGCAGCATAGAGGAGCAGTAGTGATAGACACAAAAGAGGCGATGATGATGGTGGTGGCAACAGTGGCTGCTCCACTTGCGATAATGGCTAGCTCTAGTGGTGGAGGCAGCAATGAGCTCCAGTGATGGTAGCAGCAAGCTCCAATGATGGTGTGCTTCAACTGCGATAGTAGAAGCAACAAGCTTCGACGTCTAGGAAGCTCCACAGTGACAATAGCAACAATCACATGCTAGAGCAGCAGCTCCGCAGCGGCGATGGGGGCGGTACGGTGGCGGCGATGGTAGTGGCTAGAGTAGAAGAGAGAGTGGCGGTGGAGGAACAAATCTCCAGAGCTAGCAAGGTCGGGCAGAGAATGAAACAGAGAACGGGGAAGGGGAGAAAATTTTGTTGTTCCTAAGTGGCACATAGGCGTCGTTTAAAAAAAACTGACATCTATACACATATTTGTCATCGGTCCTACCAAAAATTGACACCTATGTGTAACCGTAGTTGTTGGTTTCTACAAAAAAAACCGATGTCTATCCACATACGCCGACAAAAAAAATCACAGAAAATCACTCAACTGAACCTGGCCGTCGATTATTTAGAGACACCGACACTATAGACCTTTAGGGCAGAGGCAATTTTTTGCGTGGGGGCATGGTGTGAACATGTACTGTGTCAGTTCTATGAGAAGAACTGACGAATTGTGTTATAAAATGCTTGCGTCAGTTCATTTATAAGAAATCGACACTAAAGACCTCTAGGGTACATGTAATTTTTTATGTGGGGGCATGGCGCAAACAGTTGTTGTGTCAGTTTACCATTAACTGATGGCATAACTGTAACGATTTGGTGGGAAATTTTGGCACCAAATTTTTATTATTTCACAGACCACATTGGGCGTCAATTCTACTATAGCAAATTGACATTATATATAAAAGAGGCATCTGTGTTTTTTATGTGCTTCAGAAATTGATGTGGTTGTTTCTTTGTGTCGGTTGTGCAACCGATGTTATAGATCATATTTGTACTAGTGATCACTTGTGTTGCACATTATTTTGAAGCAAAGGTCCCAATCAGGAGCTTAGAGGATTGGGGATTTCATTACAACATCCTTTAGGGTTTTGTAACCTATAAGGCATTCGTCTATAAAATCAAACATGGTGTCTTTCATGAGCAAATTTAATGAGGTTTTTGTGATCTTAGAGAAGTCTTTGATGAATTTTCTATGATAACCTACGTGCCCCAAAAAAACTTCTCACTCCAGTTACAAATTTAGGAGGTGGAAACTTAGATACGGCTTCTACCTTGCTCATATCAACTTCAATCCCTTTTTCAGAGATCTTGTATCCAAGAACAATACATTCATGTACCATAAAGTGACATTTCTCCCAATTAAGCACTAATAGTTTTTCTTCACATCTTTTATAACTTGGGATAAGTTCCTCAAGCAATTGTCAAAATCAATTCCTTAGATGGAGAAGTCATCCATAAAAACTTCCACGATATCTTCCAAGAAATCAACAAAGACCTAAATTATGCATCTTAGGAATGTTTTGGGTGTGTTGCATAGCCCGAACGGCATTCTTCAAAAGGTATAAGTACCAAAGATGTAGGTAAAGGTAGTTTTCTCCCAATCATCTGGGTGGATAGGGATTTGATATAACCCTAAGTATCCATCTAGTAAGCACAAATATGAGTGATGAGCTAACTATTCCAGGACTTGATCTACAAACAACAATGGAAATGATCTTTCTTGGTGGTGGAATTGAGCTTTCTATAATTTATGCACATCCACCACTCGGTTACAATTTGTGGTGTTAATTCATCCTCATTTTTTGCCCTTCAATATAATCATGCCTCCCTTTTTAGGGACTACGTGTATTGGGCTTACCTAATTGTTGTCGCTTATTGGGTATATAATACATGCATCCTAAAGCTTTATCACCTCTTTGTTTACCACCTTCCTCCATATCTAATAACTTCCTTTGAGGTTGGGCCAGAGGTTTGGCATTTTGTTCCATATTTATTCTATGCATGCAAATAGTTGGGCCTAGGCCTTTGATATCCTCAACATAATGTCCTATGGCTTTTCTTTAGAGCTTGATTTTGTTCAACAATTTCTCTTGTTGGTCATCTGTTAAGGTAGAATTTACAATTACTAGATTCCTCTCTTAATTATCTAGAAATTCATATTTTAACCTTTCAAGGAGCTGCTTCAGTTCCATTTTGGGCTTTGGGTGTTTCCTTTTCCTCTGGAGTCTACTTGAGAGAGAGATGTACTTTATGATCTCATAATGTTCATCTTCTTCATCACTTCAGTCCTCCTCGGGTTGATTCGGATAATCAAGAATCTTGACTACTTCAAGATCTACAACATTTGGGTCATGATTGTTCGAGGCCCTCATGAGCAGATCAACTATAGCATTTTTCTCTTGAGCATCTTTGCAAAACTAGATGTAGATGTCCATGAAATAGACTAACTCAAATAGAGATGGTCCTCTCATGGAGTCTTGAATATGAAATGAATGTGATCATTCCCTATCTTGATGGTAATGATCCCATCTTTGACATCTCTCCTATAGATAGGAATGGTCTTCTCAAAATCATTGGGCATGTCGGGTCTTCCACAGTATTAATCGTGACTATATGGCACGGTATAAAAAATTGTCCCACTTGGATAGGGACATCTTTGACAAGCCCCATTGGCTTAGTGAAAGAATGATATGCTAAATGGATTTGCATTCCTATCTTAACCATGTTTGTTAGTCCCAGTCTCTGAGCCAATGTAAGAGGCATGAGGCTAATGCTTACACCAAGGTCTTCCATCCCTTGCCTTACTTTGTTGTCTCCCGTATTAAATGGGATCATGAAGGTCCCGGGATCTTTTTGCTTAGCAGGCATCTTTGCCTGAATGAAGGCATTTGACATCTTTGCAAACCTGACAGTTTTGACATGGTCTCCTCACCTCCTTTTTGTAATTAGGTCTTTGAATAACTTTGCATATTTTGGTATCTTTCAATGGCATCCAGAAAGGGAATGACTAAGTGTGATTTCTTGATGGCTTCCAAGAACTTCTCGTATCTATTTTTTAAAGGTGCCTTGATCAGCTTATAAGGGAATGGAATCCTTTGTGAATATGGATCCTTAGTAATTAATATTTCTTCAGTTGTGTCTAGTCCCTTTTCCTTAATTGGGTTTTTTCCTTAACCAATTTCTTTTGCCTTAACAATTTTGGTAGACACCTCTATTTCATTTTCTTCTTCAATTGTGATGGGTTTGGGTTGGAATTCAGTAGTAGGATTGATTTCTTGGATATACTTGCTTATCGGCTATTTATAACTTCTCCTAATTGTAAAGTTTCCATTTTTACACTTTCAATATTCAAAGGTATCTTTCCTTGTGGTTTCTTTATCAGCTGTGATAGCTTCTCCAGTTGTTAATAAGTTTGTTTATGGTGGGTATGCATGTCATCCATTTGAGCTATCACTCCCCCAAGTTGGGACTGCACCACGTCTAATACACCAGTGTTGGTTATAGCACTATGTGTTAGTTGTTCATCTATAGACTCTTCTCTTTTTGCGAACGCTAAAAGATCAAGAATCAGATCTGGATGATTTGTATTTCTGTTCTGGCCTTGATCTTGACTTGAATCGCTTGAATTTTTTTTAGTTTTGTCCTTGACCTTGACTCTTGGCAACTCTTCCTATTTTGTTGTTAATTCATGTTTTGGGTGAACACAGATGGTCCTACACCTAGTCCAAAACATGGCGGTCTTTTAGGTGGGATATTTAGATGATGAATATTTTCAACGACATCCTTGATTCTGTAGGAGAAACTGGGATGAGCTGGAATCTTGAAGTTAGAATAAGAGACATTATTGGTTCCTTCTTCATCACTATCCTCCTCAGGTTGGGTATAGATACATTTGTCTATTCCATGTCCCCCTTCCCTGTAGATAACAAATTTCATCACTTTTTTGACTTTTCTCTTTCACTTGCTTCCAAAATCCTTCTGTTGTTTCACGTCTAAAGTTATCTTTTGAATTTGAGTGAATATGGTCTCTAGAGCTTTAGATTCATCAATAGTACCTTCAGACGATACCTTCTTTGTTGTTCCCCTATCATAATCAAGATAGGACTGCAAGGTTGTCATGATATCAATGATCTTCATGGTT
Source organism: Alisma plantago-aquatica (assembly GCA_963693085.1). Lineage (NCBI taxonomy): Eukaryota > Viridiplantae > Streptophyta > Magnoliopsida > Alismatales > Alismataceae > Alisma > Alisma plantago-aquatica. The sequence continues at coordinate 1,252,030,554 of OY856412.1, forward strand.
TTCTTTGAGTTCTTACCAAGGAAGTCGCTTCCTACAACAGCATTCAGCAAAGTCCTTTTAACTGAAGTAATCCTGTTGTATAAGGTAGTGACCAAAAATCCCTTATCTTATTTACGGTGAGGTAAATCCCTCTATACTCTTAGAATTATTTGCAAGCTTCATACAGTCATCTCTTGGCTTCTATACAAACGCATCGATCATTTGCCTATTTTTGAGAGTTTTCTCAACAGGGTAAAACTTGGTGACAAAGGTGTCAGTCAAGGGTGACCGTCCATTAATGGTTTTGTCAGGTAGAGTGATATACCACGATAGAGCTTTATCCCTTAGAGAAAAGTTGAATCCCTTATAGTAGATTACCTCTTGTGGCACCCTGTTCATGTTGTTGGTGTCAGAGATATTTTTAAAGGCATTCAGGTGATGGTAAGGGTTCTCGACTTGAGAATTTCTCCCAAAGGTTTTGTTCTGGATCACAGCGATGATTGTTGGCTTGAGTTTGAAGTTTTGAACATTGAAACTAGGAATGATGAGTGGGCATCTGGATTCATTGGCCATGGTAGCAGACAATTCGCGAACAGAAATGCCTTCATTATTATCGTCATCATTATTTTTATGATTTGTCCTATTTCTTTTGTTTCTATCATGACGTCCTTCATCACGGTGCTCTTATTTGTTCTCTTCCTCATGTTCATCCTCATTACGTTATTCATCGTTCTCTATATCATGACACTCTCAATCATTGCGCTCTTCTTCACATTCTTCTTCACGTTCTTTTTCATCATGTTCTTCTTCCTCATGATCTTCTTCACAATCACTATGAAGGTCTTCAACCATCGTGTTGCAATTGACTGTCTGGTGTCCTCCCCTATGAGGAGGCATGGTGTTCGCAACTGGTAGTGGTAATGGTCTATTTCACTTTGGGCTAGTTGAAATAGTATGCACAGTTGAATCAGAAATTGGACACGTGACACAAAGTATTTGAGGTAGTTAGAGTTTTTTAGACTTAAAAGTGTTTAGTCAAGTATATTACTATACTTGAAGCACATGTGTATGCTAAGTAGAGTTGATTTCTCAACAATACTAGTTTCATTCTCCCCGGAAACGGTGCCAAAAAGTTGACCGACCTAAATCACATGTCCATAAATAAGCAGATTTAGAGTAGTCATACTCTTAAATTTATAACCTGACATCCAGACCCCCACAACTATAATATGGGTCTGATGCAGTAAATTGGGGTCGGTCCACATAGCAAGGGTGGTATGTGTGAAGATTGGAGAGCCTCAGCTTAGTTACACCAACCAAGGAGTGAGATAAAGTTTTTGTTCTTTACACAACAATGGTACTCCAACAAACAACCAAGAAAGTTAAAAAAGGAAAACAAAACCGATTATTAAAATAAGAGCATAAGAAATCCAGAAGATAAGATATCAAGTATGGATGGGGAACTTGGATTTGGTTTCACTATCTAAGGTCTCTCGCCAACATGCAGTATGCAAAAAATAAAGTATTAGCATAATAAGAATTACTCTGAGTGGAACAAGAAGAAAGATTATATTTTTAATTAAATAATTTATGTCAAAAAGTAAACTAATTAACAAAAAACATTTGAGGGAAACATGTTTGCATGGAGAAGCAAATTACGGGGAAAGTGTTATTGTGTGTGTGTCCAAATCATTAGTGGAAAACAAACTTTCCATGAAGAAATTTCTACCCATTATTCACCATCTTTTTCCATGGGAACAAAAATAGATTAAATTTTCCATGGATTCTATATGAAGGACTTTTCCTTCTCTAACGCGATGCTAAGCAAACATCATTATAATTTTACCATAATTCTCCTCCCCACTGTTTACCATGTATCAAACATCCTTAATGTTTAAAAAGGTCACATGCTTCGGTTAAGATGCCTAAGAGACAATTGTGAGCAAGATGTAATCTTTGTAAGAAGATCAAGCAAATATGTAGATATGCAGTTAAAATAAGTAGCCAACTATATGCTATGACCGTGAATAAGAGAGTCTATGTACTTAACATGAACAATTATTGCAAATTGAACAAGTAGATAGGTAATTATTGTTCCACATAGAAAAACAATCATTATGATAAGAACAACCATTTTGATCTAGATATAGTAGTAAAGACGAAGAAGAAGAACTGATAAATAAATCTCTAGACAGTAGTGCCTCCTTGTTGTTTTTGTAACCTCGAGGCGAATCAAAATTGTCATTCTAGAAGAAAGATCTTCTCAACTGCCATTGGTGGAGTATGACTGATATGAGGTAGTCAATCTCTTGCTTCAAGAAAGGCAAAAGGGACTTTGTTTGATGGTGGATATATTTGGTACTTATACATTTTTGTGAGTGTAAGGAGTAAGACCTAAGAGGGGAAATAAAGCATACAACCCCATTCATTCGCAGTCTTAGAACATAAATACTCAGGTAAAGGGGTACATAATATTTTCTCAAACAAATTGATAAAGAACATAGCATTGTAGTAGCAGAAAGGTAAATCTAACTATTACAAAGTTTTATCCTAGTTTGACAATGGACCATGACAAGATATGAAATCTAATCTAGTAGGATCAATTTGCACTGAGCAACTTGTTTATCTCAGAAGTCTTTCTAAAGCTAGTCTTGGGTGACGCCTTCTACTTCTTGATCTTCAAACTATTCAACCTCTAGGTGGGTTGAAAGCAACACCAGGAGAGGAAGCAAACAAAGGAAAGGACGGCAGCAAAAATTAAGTATGTGCAATTTTATAACAATTAGGCATTACTTGGAGCAATGAGAGATCAATTTTGGAGATTTCAATACAAGAATATTTAAGAGAAATGTTCCAAAAGAATTAATATATTAATAGAAGAGGCATTTAATACAAGGACGTGAATATCGAAAAGGATTCTTGTCATATAATTTCACATCAATAATATCACCAAAAATTAAATAGTGCATTTTAAATTGATCAGACTAACTTTTTTAAGTAGGGTAAAGACCCATAAAATCTCAAGTCTAATATATATGGGTGGAAAATGCACACCTTGAGAGGAATATGCGTCATGTATAAATATATGAGTGAAATATGGGCACTCATGGTGGAATACGCACGTCTAAATATTATGGTGGTACATATATACATCTACTATAAATAAATTTAGTCTATTGTACATGCACAAAATAGAAAAACAAGAAACAATTTTAGTCATCATTAATTTAATTGAAGTAGAGAGGATAAGGCAATCTAAATATTTCACATAATTAGGTCAGATGACGATCGTTTATATAGTCACATGAATTCAGTTCAATTCAGAAAAATAATCCCCAAAAAATAGAATATTCAAAAGCATTCAATAATACGCAAGGATTATTCTAGATATGCCTCAAATATATTATGTCATAAAATCTTTAAAAATGGTTGCCAAAGTGTATCCCCAAAGGAAACAATACCAAAAAATATAATCAATCTGATTCATAACCAGAAAAGATTTCAGGTTGACATTCCAAATTAGTTGTCCATTACGTACATTAAATCAGTTTATTCCTTATATGATTTGCATAATACATTGTTTTCAATTATGTGTAATGATTTCAATTGCAATTTACTTAACTGAAAATATATTATCAAACTCACTACACAATGAATAAAATAGGATATCAATCTGATGAATAACGACACCAAGAAATATCAGGATAAAATTTCTGTGCTAGTGGAGTTCATTCTACACACTTTGATAACTGAATCCAAAATCAATCAATGATCTGTGTTTTTAGTCAGTAAGCATGGTAGATGAATAATGGCAAGAATATCCTTGCCAACTGAATCTATTGCGAGGAAGTAAGAGATATTCACGGAATCAAGTAATTCCAGAGATGGATGAATTATTAAATAAATGAACTGTTGCCAGACCAATAGAAGCCTACTTGACTTTAGCCGGTTACCAGGTCCAAGCATAGATACGCCAGTCGTCCATTCTTCCGGACCAGAAAAACAGGAATATAGCTTGAACCCCAGATTGAAAACAGCGGATGCATCCATGAAATTTATAAAATTATATCACGATGTTTGTATACGTCATGTTGGGGGGGCTTCTGGCTAAAAGTTCACGTCGGGGGGGTATATAAACAACATAAGCCGTGTGAGACGAACGGGAGTTATTTGTCTGTTTCCATATGATAGCCCTTCAATCTGATGCGTACGAACTGCTGCATGGTTCAAATCGATACTTGAAACGGATTCCACTATAATCCGCTGATCCACTCACAATAGAAAAACAAGGCATGCATACCGGAAAAGACACTATTGACAAACATTAACAAATACTGTACTTTAAAGCTTGCTGTTACAGTATATAGCCAAACATTTGCGAAGGAACCCTCTGAAGACTGAGCCATTGCCATAACACGCGGGTGATCCATATCTTTATTGTACGAGGTCGTACCTGAGAACGCAAGCAAAACAGAGTAGTATCTGATATTGAACTTCGAGACCGATGCGAAACACTTATCTAAGACTCCAGGCGTCAGATTGTAGTACACTCAAACCCACGAATTGTAGGCTGTCTTATACAAGCAACTGTTTGATTATAAATAAACGTCAAAAGTTACATGTCATGATGCTTACATTCTGCACAGAAGGACTAGTTACTACAACGCACTCTACTAAGACTATGAGAAACTAGATTGCGCTTCAAGGTGAATCGAAGTTAACCACGTTAAATTCCTGACACATATAGTAAACGCTGAAATGAGTTACACAGGCGTTAACTATACATATTTTCCCGAAAATAACAAGATGGCAAATGAATTTACCTTTGATTTGGTTTTGGAAAAGCAAGGAGTTAAGCATGGATTTAGATCTTGCAAAAACATATCATCTTGACCATCAGATGATGAAGGGTCTATGGAAGTGAAGTCCTACATTGTTGTTCAATATTAATCCTCAAATAACACAAGGTGGTGAGTTACATCAGTACCAATAGGTAAAAAGGCCTCCTTATTTGTGCTCGCCTTGTGGACATTTTTAGGAGCCTAGAAAGATGTCAATATAAAAGGAAAACGTCATACCAGAGAATTAGCATATTCTCGAGCATTTGTGGGAGTTGTTGGAGAAGTAAAAGTCCCATCAGAGCACGATCTCCCAGCATATTTCTCTGCTTTTACCTGCAGAATAAAGAGAACTTGGCCTATAATTCCCCGCAAGAGTAATTTTAGTAGCGATAAAAGCAAGTGGAAAATATTAACTAGTTAAAAATATTCCATGCTGTAAAAACTACTTCATTGAGATCTGGTATGATTGTGGCAAACAGAGATAAAACCAGAATTAATAAGATATGAACCCTCAGGAGGCAACTTTGCTCCTAGACCTAAAATTTTAATTCATCGCCATCAATCTGCCTGAAACCAGCCCTAAGGCTGGTCATTTATAGGAAAATACTGATTCCTAAAGCAATTTAAAAAAACTGTAAATTACCAAGTTCACTAAAATCTAATTGGCTAACAAAAGAACAGTGCTCCTATTTTACTAATTAATCCTATTAAAAGAATAAGATAGATGGCTCCTATTTTAGCATGTTAAAGTTGCTTCGACACTCTTCTATTGTGCATTCGTTTCCAGCAATCCAGATCACGAACAGAAGTTGGTAACTGTATTATTCTAATACCTAAGTAAAATCCAACTTAATGCATAGTCGTGCCTCTTATTTGTTACAAGCAAGCTTCTGCATTATGAGATAGCTACGTAGCTCACTGTTGTGCATTATGCATCCGTCAAGCCTCGAAGTATGCTTCTTTTATGTCCCTTCAATATTATCTGGAAGTGTTCATTTGTTACATGGAATGTAAAGTTCCTTTGCTAGAGAGAAAAGTCTTGTGACATGCTAATTGAGAGTCCGTACAACTTGACATAGAACAAAAGTTGCAAGCTTATCTATCACCATAGAAGGTCAGATACCAAGCATAGGAGGGGGAATGGAAGATCTAGTACAACCTTAAGTGTATTCATTTGCATATCACCTCATTGATACAATCGTTTGTGATGGCACATTGAAGTGCTCACCTAATTTCTCGTCTTGTTTCCAAAAAATAACACTAGAAATATTGGTCAAGCATGTATTAGGTGGACTACCTAAATCTTGCATAACTATGTTTTAGAAATCAGATTAGTTTGCTAGGAATCAATGACAAAACCATTATTTGGTTCTTCATTTAATCAGGTATAAAACGTTCTTATTGGCTTCATACATACTCTGCTCCAAATCCAATTTAAAACTCGCATTTTTTGTGTAGTTCAATGTCATTTTCCTTACTGTTGACTATTGAGAGCCCCTTTGACGGACCAATGTGGACAGACGAGTGATTTTCATAAAATAAATAGCCCATTTTATCCAGGTCTTAAAATCGAGGTTGTATAAGCATGTGGTATAATATGGACAAGAGGAAATGATTATATGAGCAAAGCAATACTGCGAACAGAATCTGTATCAAACATTCAGTGATTCAGTCCAAGAACAAACTGATATATGAACCACAACAAGGAATAATCAGAAATTTACAAAAGGGATAGAGCGGCCAATTGGATGTACATGCATAACCTCCTACATAAGTGCATTGCAGGAGGCATGTATCTATATACATTCACAAGGAACAGTTTGTGTGACCACATACAATAGCACAGCTTTGGGAAAAAACTATCACAAACCTACAGCAGGATTACACATTTGTAATGCATGTGAAACACTTCGTTTTACTCAACCTGGGACATGCATATCGTACAGCTTAGAATATGTTAGAGAGTCTGTTTTATTATGCTATTAGTAACTTTGTTATATGGGCCTAAGTGTCTTGGCCCATTAGGGTTTAATTGTGTCTTGTACGCTTTCCTGTTCCCCCAAATACATCGACTAGCCGTCTTTTATTCTCTGACAGAATACACATTGCAAAACAAAGGTCACAGTTATAAATTATAATATTTGTATTACAAAACCTTAGGACTACAATAATAAATTTATATCATCTTAATTTCTAGGGACGTGTAGTTTTGTACCAAATTGTGGAGTTCTGAAGTTGTATGACACCACTGTTGCATAGCCACTAGTGGTAACAAGTTATAGCCTATAAGATATTTGTCACTGCATTACCATGATTACATTATCGAGCACAGTAGGTAGTTTCATCAGTCTGCTGACGTTATTTTACAACATTTCTGTAAAGTACACTACTTGATGTGTCTGAGTAGTGGAACAGTATTTTAGAACTCAAAAAGATTCTATCTTTCTATGCCTATGTTATTAGACATGGGCATATGATGGACTACTTTTTGTGTACGAGGGACAATCAAAAAGTCAAAGTTTGGGTTTGAATTGATTGCTTGGTAAAGTTTAGAACTTGAAAGTAGAAAACATGTTAATACAGTTCACGAAAATGTGTGTTAAAAAAATTCGGCTTTTAGGATATGCATAAGAAAATGGCTTTTAATATCAAATAGGAAGAGAGAGAATGAGGGATTATAGGAAGAGGGGAGGAGAATATGTTGAAATAGACATTTGGCAGAAGTGGGCATCCAAGAGGAAGAGCCAGAACATTAGAAAATTTGCATTTGAAGAAAATTGAAGCAGCTATAGCTCCTCCCACTTGCAGCAACCCCCTCCTCGACTTTCTCCTTTGTCCTGTAGTGGTTAGGGCTAAAAACACATTATCACCGGAGCTTTCTCTCTGTGCACTTACAATAATGTACCATTCATTCATCTTAAGTTACACAGTTCATGATGGTGAAAGGAAATGGCGAAGAAAGCTACATTGTACACAAGTTCTTATTCAGTGATCATATGGCAGAGATTTGTTGGCATAACAGCTATCATGTAAAGAATGTCCTGGTACCTTTATTATTAATATCCTTTATCAATTTACCGAAGTGATCACTTGGAAGGCAATTTATTTTGGAAACAGGAGAAAGGGTTAAACAAAATGATTTGTTTGGTAAATTGTTATCCTTAGCAATTAGATCCAAAACCCTTTCTCCTGTTGTTTACAAGTTCTCTAATATGTCCTTAGCAGTTATCTACAAGTCTGACGGCTTTTGGATTGACGTTAAAAAAATAAAAATAAAAAAAAATCAATATAATTAATTGTCAATTTTTACAGACATACAGACAGTATGGCTGCTATTATAAAGTTAGAAAATATAGCCAGATTATAGATAACAAGCAGATGAAGAGTTATAGGTCTACCTATCGTGCTCTCTCCAAAAGATGAAACTTGTAAGATGAGGAAACTGCCATTCCTCTCTGTCTGTGTGTGTCAATATGCACAAACTGAATCTAATGTTATCATGATGAACCTTGGCAAGGAACTAGGTATCCAATACCAATACACTTTTGACAGCCCAAAAATGGGCATTTACTAGTAACCAATGGAAACCTCGATAAATCTGTAGATAGTTGTTTCAACACTGAATTTAATGACTTAAGTTATGAAATATGCAAGTGCAATCTATAGGCCCTCAGCACACACATCTATGCAGAGATGTCTATATTGGAAGGGCGCGTTTGTATTTTTCTTCCCTTCTTTGGTAGTGGTTGGGGTGTCCTTCATGTGTAAGGGACAGAAATCAAACTATTTTTCGGGGGATCTCGGTTACCATATGAATGAATTGACTTCTTTAGGTTGCAAGCACGATATATAGACACAAATGTACTTATTTATGCAACATTATTATATAATCTACTGAATATGTGAGGGGATCTTTCATGTACTGTGTGTAAGTGAAGAGATGGAGAGATGTGAAGGATTGCATAGTACAAATATTACTATTGTTAAGAGTTTTACTTTGCAAATAGCTCTAACTCGTGATATACATTATATGATTGGAAACAATTTGATCTTATGTATTTATCTAGTAAAATTTAACTATCAATCTCTACTGAAAAAATAAGAAATTTTTTGTTTTCAGTAATATTTGTAAACCATTGAGGCATTGATATACATTAGAAAATTAGTTGTTTGCTTATATTATAAATCAGTACATTTTATCCACTATAAACTAATTTTTACTAGTAGTTAAAATATCATAATCATCAAAGCCTCATTCCCAACCATGTTGAATGGGCTATATTGATCCTTACTTTCAGTTCAACTCTTCTATGGATCATATTATATATAATTAGAATATATGTAAGTAATTAGCTTATGTATACAACAAATTGCAAAGAACTTGATAGTACTAGTACTTAATTTAGTACCTTAGTAGACTTTTTGGCTACAATATAGATATAAGAGATAAGATTGTAGACCGATGGTGAGATAGGAATTGGTATGTAGATCTAGAACTAGAAGTAGATCTACGGGTTTGGATGGGGGGTGGTTGTCATTTGAACTCTTTTTCTTTTAGAAATGAAATTTCAAGTTGGAAATAGGGGTTCACATGAGAGTGAATGGTATAAAATATTAACGGTCACCCTAGATTAGGTCAGTTTAAGTTCCAATGGCTGAATCCTCCTTGCTCCTCCTAATATCCTCTCAAACATCTATAGCAGACCACAGTTGCGAAGATCAGTATATTATGGTTGTATGCTGCAATTCTGCAACTTAGTAAATACCGCCCACAAGTAGCCATTTTTCACCAAGATCATTGAAATTTGGCAATATTTGGTAGTAGACCTATCATAATATTAATATTTGTATTTATCAATATCCACACCTATATAGCTACTTGATAGCACGGATGTTGGTATTTGTATCTGAATACCGCCAATGTGCCAAAATTCCATTCCTTGTACCCGAGATCAGAGGTAGACACATCCATGCATATAAATGCGTGTACAGATAGACATGGATGCATAAGATACAATATTTGTGTATTTAGATTGTGTTTTAAGCTTTTCTTTCATTTTTTTTGCTTGGATTGCTTTGTTTCTTAATATTAGATGGATATCATGGTAGATCCAAGCTATCTAGTGGGTCTAAATGTGACATCCATATGACATCCAATATAGTGTTAATTGTGTAGTTTGGAAAGGGGGACTTTAGTCCCAAGTTGCCAACCTCGTAGTCGGTGCCAACCCTTATATGAGAACGCAAGTGCACGGTTGTTCACAAGGATCAGAGAAGGATATGGACATCATATGCACGCACAAGTGTGCAACGCGAGCCTAGCTCGAGGCTCAAGACTCGAGTTTTGAGAATTTTCTCAATCTTCAGTCTACTTTTGCATTGCAAAACAATATAATGAAATGTTTTCCTAATTGGTAGTCTATCTTGTTAGAGAATAAAAGATGGCTAAGCGATATCTTTGACAAGAGGAAGCCCCCTCCTTTATATATGAGAAGGTGGAAGCATACAGACTTTAGACTAAACCCTAATGGGCCAAGACACACTTTGGCCCATATACTATTAGACTCAAATAACTTATATAACTAAATTAACCAGACTCTCTATACTCCCCCTCAAGTTGAAGCTTGGGAGAATCCTAAGTCAGCTTGCAAACAAATCGACAGATTAAAAGAAAAAGTAGCAGAACTAAAAGATAAGCCAAGTCCATACAAGAATATTTCTCCCCTTTAAGATTTCGATAAATCACTCAAGCACTCAAATACTCAAAGACTCCCCCTCAAGTATATACTCCAAAGCAGCAGAAATCTAGACAGACATAGAGGCTTCTTGATCATCATAATGGCATCAGGAGCAAAAGAAAGAATAGCATATTGGCACCAAGATCTTCATCACATTCGTCGTTGTAGTAGTCAAAGAGTGTTGGAACACAAGTCCAAGAGAATGCTAGGTCACAAGAAGCAACAATAGTCAACGTGCAAACAAGGCATAAAAGAACCAGAGAGTGTTGGATCACAGTAGCAGAAAGTCAACATGCACAAAAAGCATGGACAAGTAGAGAGTCGACGTGCAAAGCACGAACAAGCCAGAGAGTGCTAGCACGCGGAAGCAAAAGTCGACGACGGAGGCTGATAGAAGATCAGTGTGCAAAGTAGCAAACAAATAAATAACTCTAATATGCAATGTAAACGAAGCTCCATGTAAAGTCAGCAACAAAAAGTCTTCATCATCTTCCTCTTCATAAAGTGTCCATCACAGCAGCAAACGTCAAAGTCCAAAGAGTGATGGGTCACAGCAGAAGTGGGCAAAACACATACAAATAGTCAATGTGCAAACAGAGCACGAACAACAGATAGTGCAAACTCACAAAGTAGCAAGTAAAATGTGTTAATCATAGCACTAGTAAGAGTGATGTCACCATATAGAAGAACAATAGATAGCACAAGTGAAGTAGATGACTTGATAGCAGCAGTAATCATTCAACAGTTACCACAAGTGAAGTAGATAACTTAATAGATGCAGTCGATGATGATGAAAAATAAATTTTTTAAGTTCTCCATAAGATAGACAAATCAATTAGTATCAGGCAGATCCATATAGCTGAAAGATAACACCCCATAACAGCATCAAAAATAGCATGAAGATCCATAGCAAAAATAACATGGAGATCCATAGAAATTTGGAGCAGCAAAACTAAAGTCTTCTTTACTCTACTCATTTTTTCCTCTACTCATCATCCTCTATTCTCCCCCTTACATCAACCACAAAAAGAGTCAATAGAGAAGTTGGGGTGGAGAGTCAAAAATAATGATAGAGGTAGTGTTTACGTAGGCAAATATGTGGAGGAGGTAACAGACAACTCCAGTTAATATGCAACATAACCCGATCATATAGATCCAGATAAAAAAACAAATGAATCTTTTTATTGACTCAAAAAAATGGTCCTTTACAAAATAACACAGAGTCTTTTTATTTGTCAAATAAATAAATATAAGGATCAAATCTTTGCCAGTCTAAGATTGGTCAAAGTGTTTACCAGTTTCTTTACTTTAGTAATGGTAAAAACAAGGAGTGCATTATTACATTGGTCAAAGACTGGTCAAAGAAAGTGATTTATTTGTTAACCGGTCAAAAGTACTTTCTTTCTTTCCTTCCTTTTTTCTAAGGAGGCAAGTCATCGCGTGTTGACTGATCATCACATCAAGGATGGCGGGGATAAACTGGGTCGTGCCTTCATGGTGAACCAAGGCCTTGTAACAGCAGTGTCACAGCTGAAGCATGTTAAAGTCAAATCCATTGTCGCTTTGGAAGGAACTGCATGATTTGAACACATCAAATCATCACGAAAAAACAGCAATATGATCTGATAGAATGTCGGTGGTGTTGACCTAGAAGTTATACATTGTCCATGTTTTGATAATGACTTAACCATTCCATTCATATGTATCTAATATGTGTATTAAAGATTGATTTCAGGTATTAGGTACATGAAAAGGATCCAAAATCAAAAGCACTAGAATGGCTCAAGATCAAGTCAAAGAGCTACAAGTGTATATTTGTGGAAATCTATGTAAATGACCTTAGAACATTTTTGTAATCACTTGTAATGATGAATTGACTTGTAACTTAGATGAGAAAAATGATTGGGACATAAAACACCAAAGTTAAATCACTTTAGATGCATTTTCAAAAGATTGACATCAGGTTGTCAATCGGTCGAGTTTTCCCCAGGACAAACTCGGCTCGGCCGATCCATCTTGATCAATATTCTGAAGATAGCATCGGTCGAGTTGTATTTTCACAGATTTCGACCGATCGAGTGCCTGACCAAAACGGTCTTCATTGATCGGTCGACTTTCCTCAGAACAAACTCGACCGACAGTTTGAATATCGGTTTCGTCTTTTGCTTGATCGGTCGAGTTAACTTTATTGAAACTCGACCGATTGCACTGTACGGAATTTCACAGAAAAAGTGATGTGACCGTTGGTGTCTGTTTTAAGCGAAAATAGTCGTTGCTTTGAGCAAAAAATGGCTATTTTTGTATCTAAGTGTCCCCCTTAACGATAAAGAGGACCTCATGGAGTTCATTCAAAGGTTGCTCATTCATGGCAAACTTGGTCCTAGCCTATTTGAGAGTGTTCTAACCCTTTGAGCCCCTTTCTCTCTCTACCTTCAAGTCAAATTTGTGAGTATGAGTGAGATAGGTTCCTTTGTAAGAGAGTTGCCCCATGTATTGATGTAAAGCTCTCCTCCACCATCTTCCTACCCTCTTTCCTATCAAAGAGAAGGTTGAAGATCTTCTCCAAGTGAAGGAGAAGGAAGTGTTGTTCTTCAAGGTTGAAGAAAGCAAGGTGCTCCTGATCTCCAAGTGAAGGAGATAGGTGCTCAAGATCTCCAAGTGAAGGAGATAGTCAAGGCAACGCTCAAGGAAGATAGGTAATCCCTTGAAGGCAGAAGACTTGAAGGAATGAGTGGGTAAGTCCATGTTGATGGCTGAAGACTCCAAGGTTCAAGTGGGTAAACTCCTTCTATAGGTTGAAGATCTTTGCTTGAGGTACTAAGCCCTTGGATGTGTGGTTGTTATGTCTTGTAATCTTATTGTGGAATATAAGAGTACTAAGATTGCAAATCCTAGATACTAACCCACTCTAGGTAGTGGACTGACATTGCTCCTAAGATTAGGACATGGAACCACTCTAAACCACATGTTCAAGTGCTTGCTCTTCCTTGTCTCTCATCCTTGCTATGCATGTTAGATTAAGACATCAAATTGCTGCTTGTTTAAGATTTTACACTTTGTATAATTTGGTGGTCTAATCCTTCTTGTGAGATTTGTGAAGCTCTATTAACCCCCCCCCTCTAGAGCCCTTGATCCAACAAGTGATATCAGAGCAGGTCTTCTCCAAGCTACTTCAAGAAGTAGGAGAAGATGGGCGATTTGGCACTTGGATCCCTCAACCTAGAAGGGAACTTCTCCATGCGACCTCCGGTCTTCGACAGTACCAACGTTTTATATTGGAAGAGAAGAATGAAGTTCTACCTTCAAGGTGTGAGCTACGAGATGTAGAAGGTGGTGCATCTCAAGTATGAAGACCCAAAGGGGGAAATCTCCACTTGGACTGAAGCTCAAATGAAGTAAGCTCAACTCAATGCAAGAGCAGTGAGCATCATCTACGCAGCCCTCACTCCATCTGAGTTCAACCGGATATCTTCTTGGGACACCGCACATGAAATTTGGAACAAGCTATGTGTCACCTATGAAGGTACGGGGCAAGTAAAGGAAGCCAAGATCTACATGCTTGGTGGGCTACTTGAGAACTTCAAGATGGGTAAGAATGAGAGAGTAGCTGATATGTACACTAGAGGCTCAATGTGATTATCAATGGATTAGCAGCCCTTGTGTTAGACAAAGACACAATCAACTCCAAGATCTTGAGATCTCTTCCTAAGAGATGGGAGCTCAAAGTTACATCCATTGAAGAGGTGTACAAGTTAAGTGAGTTGTCAACCGAGGAGTTGGTTGGTAACATTCAAGCCCATGAACCTAGGCTTGATAAGCAAGAAGAGGAAGAGGAAGAGAAAAGAGAAGAGAAGGAGTCCAAAAAGATAAAGGACACAGCCTTCAAAGCACAAATAGAAGAGATGATACGGCAGCAACAACTAGCTCTAAAGTCTCCTACCCTTCCTCAAGTGAAGATGAAAGCCCAAATGAGCATGAAGCAAACTACTCCAAGGACAAGCACTACAAGGGGAAGCCTTCTTCATCAACTCTGAGATGCTAAGAGTGTGGCCAAAAAGGCCATTTCAAGAGTGACTGCTCAAAGGCCAAGAAGAGTCATCAAAAGAGCAGCCACAAGAAAGACAAGGAGTATAAGAGAGAAGGCAAGTACAAGAGGAAAGAAAAGAAAGAAAGAAGATCCAAAGATGCAGCTCATTCAGCTTGGGAGGAGTCCTCCTCAAGCTCTTCAAGCTCCGAAGATGGAGAATGTCACATTGCTCTCATGGCCTCTACAAGTGAAGATGTAGGTGAGGTAAGTGAGGTAAGTGAAGTCAATTTACATGAGTTATTTAAGGAAACTCTTATTGATATGCTTAATGATTGTCGATCATCTTTTGCTAAATGCAAATCTAAAAGGAAAAGATTAGACAAGATAGTAGATGATTTTTATGCTAAAATTGAGATTCTTGATAACAATGAAAAATTGCTCCTTAATAGCATAGATTCTTTGCAAGGGCAATTTCTTGACCTTGAGCTTCAACATAATGGAGTAGAGGTTAAGAATGGGGTCTATCTTAAGACTATTGCTGATCTTAAGACAACCAAAAGTGTCAAGATGAGTTAGATGTTCTTAAAACTGAAAAATGTAGAACTAACTCTCATTGATGATGCTACGAAGCAAGAGATTCATGTGTATCAAAAGGAAATTTTGTTGCTTAAATCTGAAAATGCCAAGCTATTTGCTCAAGTTAATGATTTATCTTCTAGACCTATTTTGCAAAGTAATGAAGTTGCTAGCATAGCTTTAGAACGAGATTCCTTTCATACTAAAGCCCTCTGTTTAGAGGTCGACCTATTGCATACTAGAGATGATTTTGCTAGTCTTTCTACTATTGTCATTAACCTTAGTGATGATAATGTCAAGTTAAGATCTTCTTTGCAAACGTTTTTTCGGGAAAAATTTCCTCAATGATGTCCTAGAACACTCTACCAAACAAATTGGTATTAGTGGTTTGGGATATGATGGGACTACCCCCAAAGGTAAGAGAAAGAGCAAGAACAAAGGTAAGAAGAAGAGTGTGGAACCTCCTATCTTCCATGGAGAGACTTCCGGCTCTAAGAATCCTATGGTATGTGTTCATTGTAAATGTGATGATCATTACTCTACTTATTGTCCTTATAAGCCCAAGGGGACCAACTCAAAGATAAAATGGGTCCCAAGCTAACCCCGGATCCCAAAGTTTGAGTTGGGTACCGACATCCTTCTTTCTTGCAGGTTAAAAAGAGATGGATTGTTGATAGTGGCTGCTCTAAACACATGACTGGAGAAATCAGCCATTTCAACAAGTTTATGAAAAAGAAAGGAGGATCGGTAACCTTTGGGGACAACAAGAAGGGTAAGGTCATAGGTGAGGGTGATGTAGGCAATGAGCTATTTATCAAGAATGTTTTACTTGTTGATGGCCTACATCACAACTTGATTAGTGTAAGTCAACTATGTGATAATGGATATCTTGTGTTGTTTACATCTTTAGAATGTCTGCTTCTAGATTCCCTCACTTACAATGTCATATATAAGGGAACTAGAAATGGTAATCTTTATGTTATTGTTATTGATGCTCTTAAGCCCGTACTTTATAGATGCTTGGTAGTGGATAAAAATGACATTTCTCTTTGGCATCATCGTTTGGGCCATGTGAATATGCATCAAATGAAGAAATTGAGCAAAAATGATTTGGTTCGAGGACTTCCCAAATTGGATTTTGAAAAGGATGAGGAATGTCAACCTTATACACAAGGCAAACAAACCAAATCCTCCTTCAAATCCAAAGGAGTCATGAGTACCAAAAGAGCTCTTGAGCTTCTTCATATTGATCTATTCGGACCAATGAGAACGCAAACGCTTCGTGGTTCCAAGTATTGTCTTGTTATTGTTGATGATTTCTCTCGATATACTTGGACCTTCTTCCTCGTCTCGAAGAGTGATACTCTTGATGTTTTTTGAGCTTTTGCAAACGGGTTGAAAATGAAGTTTCTTGCCGGATTGTTTCTATCCGCAGTGATCATGGGGAAGAATTTGAAAATTCTCTTTTTGAACTTTTTTGTGAAAAATCTGGTTACTGGAATAATTTCTCTTCTCCTCGTATGCCTCAACAAAATGGGGTAGTAGAGAGGAAGAACAGGTCGCTTCAAGAGATGGCGAGGACAATGCTTCTTTAATATGACATTCCTAAGAAGTTTTGGGCCGAAGTCGTTAGTACCGTCTGTTTTGTACAGAATCGAGTTTTCACACATCCTTTTTTGAAGAAAACCCCCTATGAGCTATGGCGTGGTAGAAAGTCATCCATTGATTTATATTATGTTTTCGGATGTCCTTGTTTTATTTTAAACATGAAGGATTCTCTTGACAAGTTTGATCCAAAATCTTATAAGGCTTTCTTCCTAGGCTATAGCACTACAAGCAGGGCTTATAGAATCTTCAACATTGAATTGTCTAAAATTAAAGAATCTATTAATGTTAAGTTTATTGAAACTAACCATGTTGTTAGCAAGCATGTTGTTGATAATGATGTTGCAGATGACTTAATTCCTATCTTGAAAGACCTCAACATCGACAACAAAGGTAAGCAGGTGATAGAAGCAGAAGAAGAAGAAAAGAAGGATCTTACTCCCCACTTTGCAAAGAACCATCCCAATGAGCTAATCATTGGCAACCCATTCGAGAGAGTGAAGACACGAGTTGCATACAACAAAGAACAAGCAAACAGTGCCTTCATCTCACAACTAGAGCCAAAGAACATCAAAGAAGCCCTTGGCGATGATGAGTGGATCCTAACCATGCAAGAAGAGTTAGAGCAATTCGAGAAGAATTATGTGTGGACTCTACTGCCAAGACCAAGTGATAGAAAGATCATTGGCACCAAGTGGGTCTACCGCAACAAGCTAGATGAGCAAGGAAAAATGGTAAGAAACAAAGCAAGGTTAGTAGCACAAGGTTACAACCAACAGGAAGGTATTGACTTTGATGAAACTTATGTTGTTGTTGCTAGACTTGAATCTATTAGAATGCTACTTGCCTTTGCTAGTTACAAAAATTTCTTGTTATATCAAATGGATGTTAAAAGTGTTTTTGAATGATACAATCGAGGAAGAAGTATTTGTTGCTCAACCTCCGGGCTTTGAAAATGACAAGCTACCCAATAATGTTTATTTGTTGCAAAAAGCTCTCTATGGACTCAAACAAGCACCTCGAGCTTGGTATGAGAAATTAAAGAACTATTTGTTAGATAATGGGTATGTCATGGGCAAAGTTGATTCTACCTTGTTTCTAAAACACACTTATAACAATTTTCTTATTATTCAAATTTATGTTGATGATATCATTTTTGGCGGAACTAATCTTGATCTTTGTAAGGAGTTTAGTTCTCTTATGCAGAGTGAGTTCGAGATGAGCATGATGGGTGAGTTGACTTTCTTCCTCGACTTTCAAATCAAGCAAACAAAAGAAGGAAACTTCATCAACCAAGGCAAGTACACACATGAACTACTCAAACGCTTTGGGATGGAGAACATGAAGTTGATGGATACTTCCATGTCCAATACCGCCAAACTTGATAGAGATGAAGAAGGTGAGAAGGTAGATGAGAAGGTGTATAGAGGTATGATTGGAAATTTACTTTATTTAACTGCCTTTAGACCTGATATTATGTTTAATGTTGACTTGTGTGCTCGCTTTCAATCTAGCCCTAGGAAATCGCATCTTACTGCCATTAAGAGGATTTTGAGGTGCTTAGCCAAAACTCAAAATGTTGGACGATGGTATCCTAAGTCAAGGGACTTTACTCTTGTGGCATATAGTGATGCGGATGACGCGGGTTGTTTGGTTGATAGAAAGTGCACAAGTGGCACTTGCTTCCTTCTAGGACCATGCTTGGTGTCTTGGTTTTCTAAGAAACAGAGTACCGTGGCATTATCAACTACCGAGGCTGAATACATTGCAGCTGGGAGTTGTTGTGCCCAGGTCATATGGATGAAGTAAATGCTCCAAGACTTTAACATACATTTTGATGCTTCTCCTATCTATTGTGATAATACTAGTGCAATCCATCTCTTATAATCCTATATTGCATAGTAGAGCTAAACATATAGAGGTTCGCCATCACTTTCTTCGTGATCACATTGCCAAGAAGGATATTTATATCACGCATGTGGACACGGAAAATCAATTGGCGGACATTTTCACTAAACCTCTAGCTAGATAGCAATTTAATTTTATTCGATCTAAACTGCTCATTGTTGCTTTGGATGATATTGATATGTGATCTAGCTAGTTGTTTCCATCCTATATGTTTTACTCATTTTTTCCCCACCTTATCTACCTATATATGCTAAAAATGTGCCTAACTTGCTTGTTAACATGCTTAGTTTTTGCTTTTTTTGGGTTTTTATCGAATTTCATATTTCGCAAAATAGTACCCAATGATGAGCTACATGTGCCTAAGTATGTTAATTATACATAATAGAATTGAAAAATGAATTTAATTGGCATGTATATGGCTAGAAATTAAGAATGATTGTTTTAGGTCAGGTTGACCTTCGTCGAGTTTCTCCCAGGACAAACTCGACCGATCAGGAGCCGAGAGTTGTTCTTCAGAGAACCATTCGGTCAAGTTTCACACTCTCAGAACTCAACCGATCCGCGGGCTGAGCCAACTTTAAGTTACGATCGGCCGACTATTTTCTCTCTCAACTAGAAAATAGCCGACCGATTCATTATCCTCAAGCCCTAAGCTCTCAACCCTAGCCCTAAACCTCCCATTCCCAGTCGTTTCCCGACCTAGGTAGCTTAACCTAGACCTTCCTGGGCGATCCTTGGTGGTTTTTGTTCGGCTTTTACGGTTTGTTTTGCTTGTTTGCACGTTTTCTTCCTCTATTTCGCCTCCATGGCCTCCCAAAGAAGGAAACGACCTGCTCCAAGCAATGCACCTGCTTCTTCGTCCTCTAATCGCTTGATTCCCTTTGACGATACATCGTTTATATCGATAGAGGCTGTAAATCGGTACAAGGAACTTCTTCATCGAAGCCCTTTTCCTTTTCGCGCCTTAATCGAGCCTTCTCCTAGACGTCAAGCGATTATTGATCAAGTAGCTAGGTTGCTAGCCGTCCACCATCTATCTGCCCTAGCCGTCGAACGTGATTGCTTTAACAACTCTATGACGAGCACTAAGGTAGTTCACGGGTTCTATGCAAATTTGCGTTGGAACTACGACTCGCTTATCCCCCCGATGAATACTCAAGTGATCCTCACATCGATGACCGCGGGTCGCCGTTTCCAAATCTCCGAGGATACTTTAAATGTCTTTCTTTCCAGAGACGAGGCAAACGACACCTGGCGAAAGGATTACAGAGAGTATTTCGACCTTCTTGACCCGAAAGATTTCTACAAACAACATGAATTGACCTTACCGGACATTCATCGTTATTTGAAGAAACCTGACGTGCCTTACAAGAAGAAGTCCACCCTGCCTTCCTCCTCCCTTGACCTTAGGAAGCGCATATTGGCTTTAGTGATCAACTGTAATGTCCATCCAAAGAAAAACCAAACGGACATTACAGAGAACACTGTTGTCATTATGTATTGGTTGTTAGAGAACATCGGAGTCAAGTGGGCCAGATATATTCTACTCCATATGACCTGCTTCGACACTGGTAAGAACACAAAAGGCACCCACCCTCCCTACCCGGCTTTGATTTGTGGCTATTTCAAGTTTGCCACTGACAAATCCCTCTTTTCTGACTTCCACTACCCGGTCGCCAGAAAGGGTGTTTGCATCAGTGAGACCACACTTCAAAAGTCAGTGCCTGTGTTTTCCTCCACCCCCGGTGCTTCTCCCTCTACCTCACCTTCTGCAACCCCAGCCTCCTCCACCCGAGCTCCACCACCGCAGCCTCCTAGACCTAGTTGTGCTTCGTTTCGTGTATCAAATGAAACCCTTTTGGGCTACATGATGCACCAACAAGCATATAACCAACAGGTTCAGGACCATCTGCATCAGGATTTGTGTTCCATCATGTCTACCATGAACCTATCCTGTGCTCACCCCTATCCCACCGACCAGCCCTACCCTGGTAGTGATTATGCTTCCTATGCATATAATCATTACTACCCCGCTCCCAAGCCTTCCGCTGTTGCTCCACCTCTGCCACCTTTTACTACTGGTAGCTCCGCTCCCGTCTACCTACCGTTGCCTGTCGGCCCCATGGCCACTTTGCTTGTCAGCCTTGGAGACTCTGCTCCGTCCTTCCCACAGGCCAATGAGCTTCACGCTCTTGGTATGTCTTGGGCTGAGCAGAATGCTCGTTGGCCCGGTCGCTCTTTTAGACCTCTTGCTGATGAGGAGATGTCGGACCAGGCTGACGATGTTGAGGCTGATGATGTTGATGACGACGATGATGACGAGGACGCTTCAGACAATGGTGATGGTGATGGTGTTGACTCCGGTGATGATGGCACTGCTACTCCACCTTCTGACGGAGACGAGGACTACACGCCTGGAGATGATGATGATACAGTAGATATAGATAGCTTAGATGTTTAGGTGGTTTCTTAGTTTGTAGTCTAGCATGCTTATCATATACATCTTTCTAGACTATTTTGTATAGAAAACATCTTAGCACATCTATCTGAGTTGTACTATTTTATCTTTGTTTTCATCGCCTTATGCTTGTAGTTGCTCTCATGTGGACATATCTCAGAGTTGTAATATATCTGATGTGCACTTTGGCTTTTTACTCCGATCTATTGTATGTGTTGGTGCCATCTTCTGCCATTTTTTATTACAACTTAGATTGTATGTTATCTTCTGTCTCTGTGTGATATATGCTATGTGATTGCTTATTCTTTCTGCATATGTGGTTGTTTGTGTTTTGGAGAAGACCTAAGTTTATGCTCTCATACCCCCCTTACTTTTTGATAATGTCAAAAGGGGGAGAGATATTTCAAGTCTTCAAACTCAATCATATTGTTATTCATTGTTATACTATTTTTTTTGCTTGTGAGATCTTTGTCTTGTTCATTCACTACTCATCATGTGAACTTGCAAAGGACTACATACTACATGTATATTGTTATTGCTATGTGTAGATAAACTAACCATGCAGGTTAGAGGAAGCATAGATTGAGGGGGAGCAATTCACATTGTTCGTATCATGAATCCCCTAATTCACAAGACAAAGGTATAACTTCTACATCCTTTTTCAATATGTTTGAGGAATGGTTTGTCATTGTCAAAAAGGGGGAGAATGTTGACCTAGAAGTTATACAGTGTCCATGTTTTGATAATGACTTAACCATTCCATTCATATGTATCTAATATGTGTATTAAAGATTGATTTCAGGTATTAGGTACATGAAAAGGATCCAAAATCAAAAGCCCTAGAATGGCTCAAGTTCAAGTCAAAGAGCTACAAGTGTGTATTTGTGGAAATCTATATAAATGACCTTAGAACATTTTTGTAATCACTTGTAATGATGAATTGACTTGTAACTTAGATGAAAAAAATGATTGGAACATAAAACACCAAAGTTAAATCACTTTAGATGCATTTTCAAAAGATTGACATCAGGTTGTCAATCGTTCGAGTTTTCCCCAGGATAAACTCGGCCGATCCATCGGGATCAATTTTTTGAAGATAACATCGGTCGAGTTGTGTTTTCACAGAACTCGATCGATCGAGTGCCTGACCAAAACGATCTTCATTGATCGGTCGAGTTTTCTCAGAACAAACTCGACCGACAGTTTGAATATTAGTTTTGTCTTTTGCTTGATCGGTCGAGTTAACTTTATTGAAACTCGACCGATTGCACTGTGCGGAATTTTGTAGAAAAAGTGATGTGACCGTTGGTGTGTGTTTTGAGCGAAAATAGAGTCGTTCCTTTGAGCAAAAAAAGCTATTTTCGTATCTAAGTGCCCCACAACTTAAAGGGGCACCCTCAACTATAAATAGGACCTCTTGGAGTTCATTCCAAGGCTGCTCATTCAGTGCAAACTTGGTCCTAGCCTAGTTGAGAGTGTTCTAACCCTTTGAGCCCCTTTCTCTCTCTACCTTCAAGTCAAATTTGTGAGTATGAGTGAGATAGGTTCCTTTGTAAGAGAGTTGTCCCATGTATTGATGTAAAGCTCTCCTCCACCATCTTCCTACCCTCTTTCCTATCAAAGAAAAGGTTGAAGATCTTCTCCAAGTGAAGGAGAAGGAGGTGATGTTCTTCAAGGTTGAAGAAAGCAAGGTGCTCCTGATCTCCAAGTGAAGGAGATAGGTGCTCAAGATCTCCAAGTGAAGGAGATAGTCAAGGCGACGCTCAAGGAAGATAGGTAATCCCTTGAAGGCAGAAGACTTGAAGGAAGGAGTGGGTAAGTCCATGTTGATGGCTGAAGACTCCAAGGTTCAAGTGGGTAAACTCCTTCTATAGGTTGAAGATCTTTGCTTGAGGTACTAAGCCCTTGGATGTGTGGTTGTTATGTCTTGTAATCTTATTGTGGAATATAAGAGTACCAAGATTGCAAATCCTAGAGACTAACCCACTCTAGGTAGTGGACTGACATTGCTCCTAAGTTTAGAACATGGAACCACTCTAAACCACCTGTTCAAGTGCTTGCTCTTCCTTGTCTCTCATCCTTGCTATGCATGTTAGATTAAGACATCAAATTGTTGCTTGTTTAAGCTTTTACACTTTGTATAATTTGGTGGTCTAATCCTTCTTGTGAGATTTGTGAAGCTCTATTCACCCCCCTCTAGAGTCCTTGATCCAACAGGTTGGACAACACGCCGTGTTGGCGGCCGTTGATGCATGATTTTGACGGGAATTTGCGTCGTCAAAGAGAGTATAACCCCTAGAATTAGCACCGAGGGGTGATGGGAATTAGCGACATCACTTGTGACCGTGGATCGTGTGGGTCTAAGGTAACAACGCCCCTTGCAAGACCACGAAAAGATCTGGATGGGAATAAGCGTCGTCTACAGAAAGATGTCTGGGAATTGATGGAGGCTTCAAGGATGACAGTAGTCACATGGGGGATGACGATGGCTCACCATGAAGAGATTCAGATGGGAATTAGCACCGTCCGGCATGGATAATAGCCTGGAATATAACACTCTCATCTCTTTGTCTCTCTCATGTTCTCCTCATATTCTAATAATATATTCTAACAGTAATAATTATACTTAACTAAATCACACCTAACATGACCTTAACTAGACCAATTAGCCCTACTTTCACCTATCATGATTAGAATTGGGCCTAATGTGACCTAATTTGACATAAATCTAACCTAATTTTGCATACATAAACTTCTTAGACCTTAACTTTCCCTAGTATACCCAGTAGTTACCTAAATGAGACCTAATTTGGCCAAATCACACCAAAATTTCCCCAAAAGCAGACATGTTTTCCTCAAATCCGACATGTTTTTCCCAAACCAGACCTAGTTAGCTCAAATTAGACCTGATTTAGCCTAAATTAGACAATTTTCCATAGCATGATTTAAACATACCTTACTTCCCCTAGTTTATCCTATATTAACCTAAATGCGACAAACTTTTGGTCAAATTAGACCTAATTTCCCCAAATTTAACCTCATTTGGTCTAAGTTAGAACTAATTTTGCATAACATGACCTAATCAGACCGATAATAATACCCAACAATAACTTAAATTAGACTGAATTTCTCATAATCATACATGTTTCCCATATCAGACCTAATTGGCTGAAATTTAACTTGGTTTTCCTATATCAGACCTACTACAGCCATAAAATGACTCATGTTGATCTAATTTGACCAAATCTAAACCTAATTTATGCTAATATAGCCTTTAAATGGCTTAATTTGGGCCTAAAGGCCTTAAAACCTCACTTAAGACACTTAATAGGCGGGATGCCTAATTTGAGGCACCTTGACTAGCGTCTAGGGCGCCTAGGTGAACTCCTTGATAACTAAGGTGTGAACACTCTATCCAGGCGGAAAAAGCATAGTCAAGCTACACCATACATGTGGCAGAGTATTGTTTTATCTAAAGCAAGTCCTTACGAAGAGCTTGTTCAGAAAAAAAGCATAGGCAACATACAATTATTTGGCTTACCTGGTTTCTCCTAGATTTGTGCTTAAGCCTCCTATCATGTTGAGTGTCATTGAACATACCCAACAGACCAAAATATGATCGTTTAAGGTAGTAATATATGTATGGAGAAGCATGATCTCTTTTTCTACATGAACAGGTTATAAGCAAGGAAGCACATACACGTTTCTAGACATGGACACGGACACGAGACACGGCAAATTTCTAAAATGTAGGACACAGACGCGGCATTGGATGAGGGAAAAGTATTTTTGTAATACGTACATATATGTGGATGAATGATGTACGAACTGAAATTTATTTTAAAGTTTGCCCAGTTTAATGTATCTATGTATAATCTTATATGCATATAAATGTTTGTCTTTGTGTGTAGTAGAAACAATATGAAGTAGAAAACTAAACATGTGTTTTTTTGTAAATACAGTAGATTACAGAATATATATGAGTTAGTATTACTCATTTAACTAACTTATCAGATCATAATTTGATTCATAATATCTGATTCAGCTTTGACTTTACATATTGGTTCTTTTCAGCAGATTTGTTTGTAATTCTGATTAGATCTCAGGTCTGTCGCATTTTCTCAGTAATAACACATAATTAATAGCTGTATATTCAACATCTGCACTCTAAATAGGCTATTGCAGCAGCTGCTGCTGCAGTGATGTGTCCAGGAAGTGTCTGGGCAGTGTCCAGGGTGCTTAAAAAGACCAAAATGAACTGGACACGTCCCAGCCGCGTCCAAAACATGTCCGACACGGACACGGGGGCTGTCTAGAAGTGTCCGTGCTTCCTAGGTTATAAGTATTATGTGCAGCTGAAATATGTCACTACAGTTTCAAGTGAAGCAAAACAAGACAGGAGATCCACTTGTTGATCTTTTTTAAGAAATAATTTTACCATACATAATTAATATACAGAATCCTATCAGGCCCCTTCAAACATTTGCAATCCTCTTGTTGAATTCGACAAGTAATTACAAAGTAGATGATTAATACATAGAAACCCCATCTGGTGCCTCACAAACATTTGCAAACGAGACACTGACGCTTGAACAAGTACCCAGGCATTTGTATTCATGCTATTAATTGTTCCTGTGTGTAAGCTTGATTAATATTTACTGTGGTTTAATCAGCGGCTTTCACGCCACAGCCCAGTTTCACCAGTGGAAATTAAAAAACATTCCCAACTAGAACTGAACTCTTTCTAGTGGTAGTGGATGCATCGCCTGAACAGGCAGATAATGCATCAAAATCTTGCCAAAAACAAGGTTACATTCTACTAATAAGAGATATCAACTGAAGAAAATAAAAGCAACGGGCTTTGTTTTAAATGTTACCTCTGCAAGACCCTCGGCCAGGCATTGAAGCTGTCCAGTGAGAGAGCTGACTTGCTTCTGGAGCGTTGGTATGACGTGCTTGGCCTCTTTCAACTCCGACCCTTGTCTCTCCAGTAAATTCTGTAGGTGTGCGTTCATCACATCGGGAAAGAGTATGGCGTCTTTCAAAGCTTTGATCTCTTCTTTTTGCTTTATACACAAGTTTTTCAGCTTCTCCACCTAAGCAAGGCGAAGAGATCAGATCAGAAATGATTTTTCATCAATAATGTAACACATAAAATAAGCTAAAGACGGTAGCATAGGATCAAACAAAATTAGGCACGGGAGTCGGAGTAGTGGAGGATTGAGGAATCTGGAAGTAGGCATTGGAACTTACCACTCTCTTCTCCTCTTCAAGCACCATCTTCAGCTCCAGTACCTCGGCCTCATACTCCTTGTTCTGGTTAAGCAGCTCCCTCTCACTTCGCAGCACCATCGCCAGCGTGCGCGTATTCGATTTAACCTCCGTCAGGGCCTTCGGCTGACTCCCCACTCCGGGCGTCCCTTTCTGGAATAACTTCCTGTGCAGCGCCGACGACAAATTGGACCCATTACCCTTGGCCACTGCGGCCTTCTTTGCTTCCTCGGCGATGGGGTCACGAGGTATGGCAATGAGCCCGCGGGCCGGGGAAGGCGGGCATTTCTTCAGGGACTTCTTCTTATCAATGAAGTTCCTGACCATGGTGCCCAAATTGTCCCCTTTCTTCTTTGGGGCCCCGGTGGCGGCGGGGACGATGTCGCCGGGTCTGGAGGCGGCTCTGACGAGGGCTCTGTTGGGGAACGGACTGCGGGGCGGCGGGGCCTTGGTCGTAGCCGGTGGGGTGCCGGGTGGAACTCGGCCGTGGGTGATGAGGCGCTTGAATGTGGAGAGCTTGGAGTTGGATGGCGGCGCTTTGGAGGAGGAGGAGCATGGGGATGAGGAGGACGTAGCGGATGATCGGGAGTCGAAAGAGGCGTACCGCGACGCCATGACTTTGCGGACGAAGGGATTAGATCAGAGCGAGCGAGGAGGGTTCCACCGAAGGGAGTGGGCGAGTGTCTCTCTTCCTAGGGCTCCTTGGGCATTAACGTAGGTTGGTTGTGTGGGTCGGTTCAGGCGGAAGCACGCATGAACGAGGTAGGTTCTCGACTGTGACGAAAGGTAGAAAAGTGGAGCAGCAGCGCGCACCGGGAGCTGCTGGAGGTGAGAGCGTCAGTTGCCGGGTGGTACGGACTCAGACCGCCGGTTTCCCTTGTACCCGCATCCAAAGCTTGTGTCGCTGAAGTCCAAGGTCCGCAGCCCAGCACCAGACTCCAGTTCTAGACGGCGGAAGTAATGCGAAGGGAGCGGGATAATTAAACGGTAGCCGCGAGACTTGTGAACCGCTCGGATCAGGTGTGTCCGCTTTTGTTGCGTGTGAAAGGCGCGCCTTTCGATTTTAAAAACTCATAGACCCGCTCCGGAAGCCGGAAGGGGGAGGAGAACTCGGAAAGGCCACAGCCGGTGTGCATTCGAATTCGAAATTTGTGTATGGCCCCGTTTTCAGATTCCGGGTTTTGGAGGTTAGCTGGATTAGGTGAGTTAATGCGCTATATATAGACCCAAACAAACTAAAAAGTGAGGCGTTTTGTTTGTAGCTTGGCCTTGGGATATCCAATGTGTTGTTATTGCACGGCTACTTAATTAATAAGAGCACAAAGTAAGAAATGCTTAACGTCCAGCCACAATTAGTTTTGAACTTGCCACATCCAGCGTAGCAGCTTGGTGTCTCAAATGGAGTTGGCAGTATCGAGACACCACTTCTTGGTCGGATTTAGATCCATGAACAGCTATTTCATGTGATTTTAGGTGTGTGTGGAAATGTTCCATGTCAGCCAAAATAACCAAGAAAACTTATCCAAGATATTAGATTCCACACCGGCTACAAAAGTCAACCCAGGAGCATATGAATCAATGACACCCATGACATGAAAAATCACAAACACAAACGGGATTCACCATCCTAAGATCAGAACCTAAGTTGTAAGATGATACAACTATCGTATCCATACAAGTTGATACTAGTTAATGTGGATTGAGCCCCACCCCTGTTGATCTCTTTATATTTCCCATGGTTCCAACACAACATCTCAGACATCATATGATGCATCCTCCTCCGTCGAGTATGAATCCTTCTTCTCTGTTGGTAATTGAAATAGATCATTACGTCTTCTTCATACTTGGTTTACAAGCCGAGGTCCAGATATTGGGTATACTTTAGGGTTGATCAACTTTATCCATCGAAAATTTTCTAACCAAGGCTGAGATAACTACTGATCAGTTTGTGTGGCGATCAGAAACTAGTCTTGTTAGGTTCTTCCACAATAACGGTCAAGTTTGTTACTTCCCCTTTACTTGTTTCCTCCTCTTGAGAATGCACATGTACTTGGAAATTTAAAAGCAGATTGACCTCGGTTGAAGAAGAGTGGACATATAGTAGTTTTCCATTGCCTTTAGGGACTTCTTCTAGAGATTCGTTCAGGTGTGGCTAATTGCTTTCGGTTTCACCATCATATCTAACCATTTATGTTTGCTTCCCAAATAAAACCTTCAAATCACCTTGGATAATGGCGTCTTGCCTTGCTTTTGGACAAGATGTGAGTTGATGACCAAACAAATTTGCATCTAGAACATAGGTTGGGTTGAGAGAGATAATATAATTTGATCGTGGTAGGATTTTGATCCACATATGCATTTGTAAGTTTTGGTAGAGGTGATTCTAGAGAAATATCGTGATGGAGATGGTAGCGGAAATAAAAGAATTCTTACTATATTCCCTATGAACAATAGATTGCATCAACAACTATGTATTGGGAAGGAAGGTTTGTAAGGTATATATATGATCCTGGAGCAAATCTAGTGATAATCCTCACAATGATGTGCCTCTTTCTCAAACGGCACTTGGACTGTTATCAGAGGCATTCTACTAGTGTAGCACCACAAAAAAAAGTTGATGATGCCCTCCTAGTGTAGTATCAACAGCCTCCACGCTTCTACGTAGTCTACGGGAACCACCCGAAACTCATGTCATTCTTTTTAGAAATGAAAGGAAGGAGTTGCCTCTTTGATGTCAACGTGCTAGCGCTGACTTGTACTCCCTAACTGTCTCTCTCTTATACCGGTAAGACTTGCTTTGGTCTCTCACGTTACCACAACGATGAGAGGACAACATTTGTCGGTGTTAGTTGTGTCTTCTAAGAGCCTTTGTAGTCCCCCTTTGTATAGGAGGGTCAGGGCCACAGTTTCCAGATCAACTAGGATTCAAAGAGACGATTTCTCATGAATTTTCAGCTACTACAGATCATGAGTTGGTCGACTTAAATTTTGAGTCAGTCGACTCATACCCCAGTCGGTGGAATTGAATGCTTTCCTATTTGCAAACACATTGGTGATCAATGCACAACATGATATCAGCATCAGTCCTTGATCCAATTTTATTCATCATTGAACCAGGCGATTCACATGATGAATCGGTCATCTTAGACTCTAAAATAGTCAGTTCATATTTTGAAACAATTGATTCATTTTTCAATTCAGCTAATGTTCATCCAACATTATTTAGATTGACGCGACACTTGAATCGGTCACATCAAATTCTCAGTCAGTCAATTTTCAACCAGTGTTGTTTAAATTGAATGCCTAAACACTTTATTAATCAAGTTAAACCTTATGCATGAGTAAACTCCTATTCTAGGTATATCATGTGTTTGTAACCCTATAGGTGTTGGATCTAGGGCTCTAGAGGGGGGTTGATAGAGCTTTAAAAATTCTCACAAGATAGGTTAGACCTTCAAATTATATCAATTTAAAACCAATAGCTTAATTGCAATTTGAAATCTTAACTAACAAGCATAGCAAGGATGAGAGGAATTGAAGGCAAACACTTGACAAGGTCGTTTAGAGTGGTTCCACTCTCCAAAGTAGGAGAGAGTCAGTCCACTACCTAGAGAGGTCAACATCTAGGACTTTGTAAGTACTTTTCTCTAACCAAAGAACTTACCCATCCAAACAAAAAGAGTCTTCTACCTTACCAAGGACTTAACCACTTCGCCAAGAGTCTTCAGCCTTCTTCTAAGGTCTTACCTACTCTTGTACAAGTCTTCAGCCTTCAAAGGTTTACCCACTCTTCTTAGATCTTCAGCCTTTGCCTTCTCCTTCACATGGAGAAGATCTTCCCATCTTTTTTGTGACGATTCGACATCAAATCAAGTCATCACTAGTAAATAATTGTGGAATAATCATAAGAAGTGGATTAACAAAATCACTAAAAATTAAAACCATTTTGCAAAGAGATCCATTTTCAGGAAAACTCTTAAAGAACCAACCTTTATATGCATCATGATTCACATTGTACATACTTTGTACCATCTCATCTCGAGGATAACATATAATAGTTGCTTTGCCAAAACCTATACATAATAAACATAAAACCCTTGAGGCAATCAAGCCAAAATCTCAGACCGTTCATAAAACCATCACGTACTAAATCCAAGGACCTGAGAGTACAGAGACGACACATAGGACTTCTATCTACAAGACACGACAGACCGTACACTCAACCGAAGCTATTACTGCGGCCCCTGATGATGTCCTTCCTCTACATAACAATCTCTACCTCCTCGTGCACGTCCACCTAAAAATTATGGATTCCACAGGGTGAGACAATTATCCCGGCAAGATATATAACTCTCCATCAACAATGTTATTATCGCAGGTAAACTCTATAAAACTGAGCAGAGGTTCTTTTATATTAATAAACAAGACTAATCATTGTGAGTAAGTAAATTAGAACATTTCTCATCTTTTAAAGCATTGTAACTATCTATGATAGAAAAGTAAATCATCTATTCACTTTATAAGGAATATGAAGAACATGCGTATCATTTACCCATCATATTATACCAACATCTCAAGCTTATCATGTAATAATATCATCATGGTATGACATCCATGAATCATTCTCATTTGTATTTGTTGGCCTCATCCAATCTGCTATCCAGGTATTGGATTATACCAATCCTATAAATATGTTCTATCCAGGTATCGGATTATGCCAATCATGTGCAATTATATCCAAGTATTGGATTATGCCAATGTTGTGCAATTATATCCAGGTATTAGATTGTACCAATCCTGTGAGAGTTCACCCAGGTATTGGATTATACCAATCCTGTGAGATTAAATCCAGGTATTGGATTGTACCAATCCTGTGAGATCATAGCCAGGTATTGGGTTATATCAATCATGTGAGAGTTCAACCAGGTATTGGATTATACCAATCCTGTGAGATTAAATCCAGGTATTGGATTGTACCAATCTTGTGAGATCATATCCAGGTATTGGGTTATACCAATCCTGTGAGAGTTCAGCCAGGTATTGGATTATGCCAATCCTGTGAGATCATAGCCAGGTATTGGGTTATACCAATCATGTGAGAGTTCAACCAGTATTGAATTATGCCAATCCTGTGAGATCATAGCCAGGTATTGGGTTATCCCAATCCTGTGAGATTATATCCAGGTATTGGATTATACCAATCCTGTGAAACCATATCCAGGTATTGGATTATACCAATATTGTGAAACCATATCCAGATATTGGATTATACCAATCTTGTGAAACTATATCCAGGAATTGGGTTATACCAATCCTATGAAACCATATCCAGGTATTGGATTATACCAATCATGTGAAACTATAACAACGTATTTGCTAAGGATTCCATAGTAGTTGGAATACCTTCATGTTTCCCTTTCACTTTCATTATGGGATATCAATCCCTTAAACGCATCACTAAATACCACATCACCTTTACTAGGCATTATACCTCAGTCGAGCCATCATACCCATTGACATCCTTTATGTGATACAAGTATTCCTCATATCTCATTTTAGCATATTCAAAACACTATAGCCCTTATTTGACTATAACCATAATGCATGTATGACCAAGATTTCATTATTATCATTATAACCATTTATTATTATTATTATGTTACAGGGTTTCCATTTCCCTAGTTTATTTTGAACATTGCCATCTTTTACATCAATCTCTTGATCATGAGACTTTTATAAGCATCTTGTCACCTCTCACTAGGCAACAACCATTTCTAGGTCATAAGACCTGAATAGACATTATACTTGTTATACAAGTATTTCACATGGCTCACAAGACACATTTAATTTGTATTATATGAAACATCATAGCTCATACTTAGCTATGCTTATTATCTCATGATACCGGCATGGTTTCAATATCAAATACCTATCATCACCATGCAATAAGAGAAATACAAACTTCCCATCATTGGGGTTAGGTTTTCCCTTTCTTACTAATTAGGGTTTCCAATACATCCATCAAGAATCAAAACCCTAATTCATACTCCACACATATTAGGAGTATCAATGTATACTCATTATATGAGTATTATTCAAGTATAAGTTTCTCTTTCACCCTCACTAAGGTGTTGATTACATCATAATTCATTAGGTTGGCTCAATCCTTCTCTCAAGTTACATTGGCCCATAATTATCAAACTGCATTAAACTTTTTATGTCTTAATGTATCATTTGACATAACACACTACAAGTGTCACTCAATCAAGTGTATTAGATTGAGGTACTTCCTCCATATCGGGTATAGAGGTGTATCCTCATCACCATATAGTGCATGAGATATATCTTTATCTTCATATCCTTATCTCCATACCGTGTATCCATATCGAGTTATTCAACCTTTAGGGTTTGTATATCGGGTTTGACCCTTATGCTCATATCTTCTTCAAAACCTTCATGGTATCGTGCTACTCTTCATAATGTGATGAGTGACAGGCTAGACAACTGATTAGTCTCAACTAGTTCAAGTATACAAATCGATAGGGGTGTGGGGTTCCCATGCATATCAGATTTCACAACACCATATTCAGTTTCAACATCATATCGGGTTAGGGTGTATACTCAACACCATATCGTGTACAAGGTGTGTGCTTGACCCCCATATCATGCACAAGGTGTGTGTGTTTGTGTCACTCATATCATCCATGAGGTATAAACTCATCAGTATATCAGGCTAATGGTGTATTCATGTCACCATATCGGGTTACACATCATCTAGGGTTTGTCATATCGGGTTTGAGTATATACTTGACTCTATGTCGTGTATGAGGTGTATACTTGACCTCATATCGTGCATAAGGTGTGTTATTAACACCATATCATGCACAAGATGTAATCTTCATCATCATATCGTGTCTAAGATATATGTATCCTCATTGTATCATTTTTGTGATATGTTCACTTCACCATATCGGGTTAGAGGTGCTTCAACCCAATATCAGGTTGAACCATGATGATGTCATCATCGTCAACCTCTAGACTCTTGTTCTTACTATTCTATTTCATGGAAAACAGTCCTAGGTCGCTAATATAACCCATGGATTCATCAATTATGCAAGAAATTTCGAATTGAAAGTAAATCATCAACGATGGCAAGATTGAGGGTAAATAATAACATAATTGAGTTCAAGTTATATAACCCGCCTTAAGAACAACTTCAAAGCTCAAAGCTCCAAATCTTCACATTCCCAAGGTTGAAGATGAGCTTATCAAAGGTCCAAGACTTGAGATCCTCAACACTATGCATGATACCTCACCACTGATGGCCCATATCCCTCACTTGTTGCTGATATCCTTTCACTTGGCTGATATCATTTTTCTATGGGCGATATCACTTTGCTATGGTCGATACAAAGCTCTATGCACAATACCCCTCTTCCTATGCATGATACAAGCCACTATGCACGATATCTAAGAGAAAAATGGTGGTAACATTTGAAAAATTCCACTAATAGGTGAAAACTATGGTATATATAGTTGAAGCTCATGAAAGAGAGTGTATATGAGGTGTCATCATTTTAAATTTACTAGGTGCCATGTGTCCATGCATGGTTGACACGTGTACTTGCATGCACTCACATTTATTAGACATGCAAAACACTTGAGGATAATATAGAGATGATATTTTGTCCATCACTTATCTCTTTGGATAAGATATCTCAACTCAATCACCACTTTATTCACAACCCGATGCTACTTTTCCAAGGAAGTTGTAAACCGATACATTTCACCTTCTTGAGGTGCTTTTCCCATCATGGACAAGGTCAAGAGTCCACAAACCGATATGAGACCCCCCCTATGGCTCCTTGGCCGATAGGCACTCTCATATGGACTCTACAACTCGATACAACTCAAGTTAGGGTTTCATATACAATCCCTTCTTGGTATTTTCATCACCAAGAGTACTATCACTCAAATATGATTCAAACATGGTGTATCCTTATTTATCTATCCTCTAAATGATACTAGGAGGGGGTAGGGACACTCTAGAGGTGGTAATTTTCATATCAACCCTATATTTTGGGTAAATTACAACTTGTACCAAAATTGGTACACAAGGCACTAGCATTATTCAAACAAGTTCAAACTTAGATTTTAGGCTTTCCACAAGCCACCACCTAGCATCATTCTATCTCTTATGAGGATAAAACACATGAGGTATGTTTAACATGTGACATATTGCAATATAACCCCTCATATTGGGTAAATTACATTTTGGTCCAAAATAAGAGAACGTTGCTCAAACGTTATTCAAATAGGACCAAACTTGAAACATAATTTTGTCAGCTAATAACAAAACTCTAGAGAAATATATTAAAGTCCTAAGCAACTTATTTAAGACAAACAAATAGTGTTAGCCCTAAACCCTGGTCAGGGATGTTACAAGTTATAAACTCCTAACAAGGATTTCGTCCTCGAAATCCCAGATGAAGGAAGACACTTGTTATTCATGCCTCATATCATCAAGCCTCCACATAACATCTTGATGACATGGAGATGTCATAGAACTTTGACCAGCACAAAGTCCTTCCATATAGGGTCATTATAGAATCTGTCATACAAGACACATACTCAACGGTCCTTTCCAGACTAGAGTTACATTCTGTCATTCATTTGGGACTACAATTCTTATCATACTTCTATTGTGCCAGTCTAATCTGTTGATACAACACTAACTTACTTATGACTAGAACCAACCATCCTGTTAGCTGTTTATTTTCTTGTCATAACGAGAGGCTACTTATCAAGAAGAACTATCTCAGAGGTGACTCTAGATGTTATTTGCATAACTACCATAATAGATCTAGATAATAATATTCTAAGAAGTTATCTTAGCTTGATAAATTTTTTCCAAGATGATTCTACAATTGTTTCTTCAATTGATACATCCTTATCAATGTTATGTTTATGCAGAGCATAAACCCCTAACATATGATGTCGATATCATGGTATGTAACCAAACATATAATAGGACCTTTCTTTCATCTCAGGACATTACTTATGATATATACTGTAACGACCGTCTCGTGAAAATAGGATTAACTAATGCGGAAGCGAATTATTTGCAGCGGATTACTGAAAATCACTAAAAATTTAAAACTTTTTGCAAAGAGATTCATTCATAGGAAAACTCTTTAACCATGAACCAAAGTATTCCAAATTCATCCTGGTTCACAAGTACACAACCTGTACCATTCCTTTTCAAGGATTACAACATTGACTGCCCTGTTAACAAATATACACAGGCAGTATAAAAACTTTGAGGCACTAAGCCAAAACTGAGATTGATACATTTAAAACTCCGAGGACCTGAGAGTACAGAGATGACACATAAGACTACTATCTATATGACTAGACAGACAATATTTCCACCTGAGATCTTATTGCTGTCCCTACTGTTGTTGCTGCTCTTTCCCTGTTCTAGGGTTTCTGCTCTGCCTTCCATGCATACCTAAAAATGTTTCCCACGGGGGTGAGACAATTGAAAATTGCCCCAATGAGAGATATAACTCTCCGCCAAAAACATTGTTATTGCAGTTTATCAAATTAAAACTAAGTAAGGGTTACTTTTACATTATCAGGCAGAATTATTCATCATAGAATAGAATAAGATAATCTCCATTCTCAAGGAGGTCATTGCATCTACCCATGGTAGATAAGTAATTCATCTGTCTACTTTGCAGAGAATATAAAGAAACATAATTAACATTTATCTACTAAGGAATACACAAAGAAATGCAACATCAGCCA
This sequence comes from Alisma plantago-aquatica, assembly GCA_963693085.1. Classification (NCBI taxonomy): domain Eukaryota; kingdom Viridiplantae; phylum Streptophyta; class Magnoliopsida; order Alismatales; family Alismataceae; genus Alisma; species Alisma plantago-aquatica. Next base: position 1,252,066,767 of record OY856412.1, read on the forward strand.
ATGAATCTCTGTATTCAATCCTTAAGCAAACATGCTATACGGCTGATTACATTTTACAATCACACTTATGCTCTGAGGAGATGAGATATACCGCTCATACTCCAACCGACCATTACAAAATCGCCTCGGTACCATACATAGGTCATTAAAAGAGCCGGATTCTTATGACCTCATCTGTCTCGGTCAGTACGAGACCACATGCAGGACATCTCGTGTCTCTGCTAACTAGCTAGCCAGGGTATTCTGGCACCTTCGCTACAGAGTTACAGCGTCAACTGCACTCTCATCGCCAATCGAGAGATTTCTTTTTTATCTCCTCGATTCGACATTAAGTATCATTGGGAGATTCGTGATACATCCATCCCGACATATTCATGAAGGATTGAGAGGTTTCTTGTTTACCTTCCATCAATCTCTTCAAGAGGACGTAAGGATATTTTCGCCCATTTACCCCCACATATTCAAAATATGTGCTCTGGGTTTTGCCGCGGGCACCCGTTTCACCATCACCTATTCCTGGCGATGATGGATCTATGGTCATAGCACTACATGAATAGATTTCACTTGATTTATTAAGTACATTCTCATATTCTTTTAGCATCATCCAACTTCTCAAACATAACTTATTACAACAATGCTATAAAGAGACATGTACTACTTTTATCAGATACTTATCAGTCTTTCAAAGACCCTGGGAACTCAGTCCCTCATTTCAATACTGGGAATTATCATCCCTTTACTTTATCATCACCATAATCATATGGTTCTAGATATTCAAACCCTTAACTCATCATTGAGCATTATTACACAAGCATCACACCTGGCTCACAAGGCCATGAAATATATTGTCACCTCTCACTAGGTAACAACTTACTCATGTGACTCATAAAAGTCCATGCATATTGCTTCTTTTACTAAGCAACAATCAACATTAAGGCACATAATGCCAATCAACATTTATTATATAAATGTCACAGCTCACACTAGCTATATACATCATCTCATAATATCTGTATGGTTATTAGGCATGATAACAGTCATACAAGATATTCATCACATCATGTGATGTGATAGTAACACCATTATTCCTCTACCAGGAATTAGGGTTTACTATCTAATAGGGCTTTTCATTCCCTTTACCCAAATTAGGGTTAGGTTTCCCCATTTCTCATTAATAAAGAGTTCATGATCTCATTATCTGTCCAACCCTTAATACATTATTCCATACCTCTGGGGCATTCAAGGATATCATATTTGATTATTCTAGAACATTACTTTCATCATATAGCATTAATGATCATCAATTCAAGGTATGAGTTCATTTCTCATCCTTATCATGGTATGATTATATCATACACATCATTTGGGCTTAACCCCATTCTCAAGGTACATTAATTAACACTCATCAAGGTGTAACAACTCATTACATTTCATTGTAATAGTTTCATAACACACTTCATATGTTTCTTACCCAATTATATTGGATTTGAAGTACATCAAGGCATATAAACCCTGAAATGCTGAATGTGATAACTATCATATCTTGATGTATCACTTTCTCATCATTTCAAACTCTGTTGAGTTATCCATCTTATCTTGTATTAAGGTATTTACCTCTTAATACATTCCATCACTAATCTCTTACCTTTAGCATATAATGCAAAGGCCACACATTAGAATTGTACAACTATCTCACATGATATGGACTTATCTTAGTTTAAGGCATGACTTTATTATAAAGTTGCTTATAAACAATCACAATGATACACCCTCAACTAGGGTTTCTCATCACATATCTTATGTATCCTTCATCCAATTATATTGGACTTATAATCATATCAAGGTATACGATCATATGAGGTCACTTTCAAATCACCTCTAAATCAAGCATAGAGCACCATGGCCGTGCAACCAAGAACGGTCGTACGAAGGGAAGCCACCACGGCCGTGCTACCTTGCACGATCGTGCAAAGTGAAGCTACCACGGTCGTGCTACAGAAGTTCCCCTCATGAATCATATTCAAGTATGAATTCATGATATCAACTTATCAACTTGAATAGGTCATATCACCCTTTAGTTGAGTACATACAACTATGATTAACACAGTGTATCAAGTCATTGACCCTATAAGCAATTAGGAATTCATCCCTTAATTAGCACTAATCCCTTAGGTACTATTCGGGTTTCAACCTTTGTACCTTCTTTGATTATCATTACTAATCAACATTGGATCAATTGATCATTCATCATCTTGATTCTCAAGAGATTCAATCACATTGGACCTCCATTACATAGGGTATCCAATTGAATTAGGGTTTTCAATGTTGATTCCTTCAATCATTGAATTCATGGAACCAGTCATCAATTGGACCTACCATCATACTTCAATTGAGTTTAATAGGTCAACCTTCAACTGATTTGACTCTCAATTGACCCTCAATTTATCATCAATTAGGGTTTGATTCAATTGAATTAGGGTTTGGAATCGATGATTCAACAACACTAATCAATGTAAGACTAGTTGCTTTGAAACCATTGAACCATCATCCAAATTGGGTATGACCTGACCCAAAACGGTCTTGAGGTCGTTTGGATGACCTCCAAACGGTCTTGAGACCGTTTTCCCATCATATCACTCAAATCTAAGCAATCCAATTAGGGTTTGGTTCATTGGATTGATCAGCAAATCAGCATTACATTGTTTAACAGCTTGGTACCTTTAGACCTTCAAACACCTAACCATACTCAACCATAGACCTCCAAACGGTCTTGGGTGACCACCAAAAGGTCTTGAGACCGTTTAGATGAGCTCCAAACGGTCTTGAGACCGTTTGGCCCATCCAACCTTTGGATTCTAGTGAAAAATCATCATGGATTGGTCTATCGAGTTGATCAACAAATCAGCACTACATTGCAATATGATTAGTACCTTTGGACCTTCAATTGGTCAACTATACTTGACCCCAGACTTCCAAACGGTCTTGGGGTGATCCCCAAATGGGTTTGAAACCTTTTGGGTGATCCCCAAACGGGTTTGAACCCGTTTGGGCTAATCAACCCAAAATCTCAACTTAACTCATTGGAATTTCAGCACTGTTTTCAATTAGGGTTTGCCTAATTGATTAGCCTTCAACTCACGATTACTTGGGAGTTAACCCATAAAATTTTTAGGGTCATTAGACAACATAATAGGGATCAGTAATCCCAAACGGTCAACGCTTGGTCAACGCACTCAAACGGTCTTGAACCCGTTTTCCCAAAAAGTTCAATTAATCAGATTGAAAAATCAGCACATAATCCAATTAGGTTTCCCTAATTGATTAGGCTTCAACTCACGATTCATTTAGAGTTAACCCCTAAAATTTTTAGGGTCATTAACCAACATAATTATGAACAGGAATACCAAACGGTCAACGCTTGGTCAACCATCTCAAACGGTCTTGAACCCGTTTTCTCAAACAGGTCAAGTTATTCAGGTTGAAAATCAGCACTTAATTCAATTCGATTTGTCTAATTGATTGGCCTTCAACCTATGATTCCTTTGGAGTTAACCCCTCAAATTTGGAGGGTCATTATCCTACATAATTAGGAACGAGATTCCCAAACGGTCAACGCTTGGTCAACTCCTTCAAACGGGTTTGAACCCGTTTTCCACCAAATGGTTTGCAACCCGTTTGGTCACCAAACGGTTTTGGTGAACCCGTTTGGTCCCAACCTTTGAGATCGTTTGCTCCCAAGATATTTGGTGAGGTGCTTTCTTATGATGATGTCATCATCATCTTCCTTCGTGCACCCAAGAACAGCAACCGTTCTTGATGGAATTTGCAGCAAAGAAACCAAAGTGTATAAAATTAAAGAAATCAATCAACAAAGCATAGATAATTGATGCAATAGCAATGTTTAAGGGTTTGAGTTATAAAACCCACCTCCAATTGAGCTCCAAAGCTCCAAGCTCACGCCATTAATGGTGGATGAAGCTCTTGCAACTCCCCCTAGGCTCGTCCTCAAGCTTTTGATTGTAAAAGTTGGCTAGGGTTGAAGAGGAGATCGAAATAAGAAGGAATCCATAATTTATTTTCGATTTCCACCATGAAATCATGGAGAACGAAGGTCAAGGGCTTACCCACAGGTTGGTGACGTTCTCCCTGCTCCTCCCTAGCTCCTTGGTCGGTTTTTCAAGCAAGGGGAAGAAGAAAATCCGAAAAAGGCCTTGGTTTGGGCTTAGAAATGGCACTTTTATAAGGAAATTGATGAGAGAGAAAATGCCTTATAAAAATCCAATTAATCCCAATAAAGTGGCCGCCTCTTCCCCCTCAACTACCTTGGGTACGAGGCACCTTCCTTGCCTTTAATTCTCCTTCATTATCCTCAATTTAAAGAAAAGCAAATTAAGCACCTTAATGCTTATAATATAATATCCCATATGTGAGTGGATATTACTTTTCTTTATAAAAAGGTGAGTGGAATTTCACCTACTTAAGATATTTTCGTTCCTTATCTTGTTAAAGGAACGTACATCCTTATTCAAAATCAACCCAAAACATTTTGGTTGAAAGCCCTTCAATTATTTTTATTCATTTTTGCCCTAAATCGAATTAGGGTTTCAAACAGGCATTATTCTTGATTATTTTAATGTCAAGATTCTCTCTCCTACAACTTAATTCAAATGAGGAGTCCCTCTCATTTTATTTGCTCTACATGATGCCAAGAAACATTAACGACCATATTGAAGTGGTAATTTGCATATTGAACCCTAGATTTTGGGTATTTTGCACTTTACTCCAAAACTAGGTTTTAATGCACAAGGATTGCTTTACAAGCTTAATCTTGGTGTCCAAGCTTGTGGAAACCATACCACTACATCATATTCATTCTTGTGATGTATCAACATCAAAGGAACTTCTTATCATGCAAAATTTGCAATTTAACCCCTCAACTTGGGTAATTTGCACTTTAGTCCAAAATAAGCAAACATTGTTTTAACATTGTTCAAACATGACCAAAATTGAAACATAAGTTCCTCATGAGCCCTAATCACTTTTCAAAAGATAAGATTAAGCATATAATCATCTTTCTTAATCAAAACAACTAGGGTTAAAGCATAACCCAGGTCAGGGATGTTACAAATTATAAACCCCTAACAAGGATTTCATCCCCGAAATCCCAGATAAAGGAAACATATATTATTCATTCATCATATCATCATGTCTCTTCATAATACCTCATTGTTATGGAGACATCATAGAACTTTGATCAACACAAAGTTCCTTCACATAATATTCTCATAGATTCAAACGAGAACTTATCTTAAAGACATATTTAGTTGTTATGTTTATGCAAAGCATAAACCCCTAACATATGATGTTCATATCATTTTATATAATCAGACTGATTTCATAGTTGACCATTCCAGGTAGCCAATCTAAACCATCTGATAATTCTCAGATACCAGAATCTCTTACCTTGGTATCGGTCGCATGTGTTGAAAACACATTATATTCTCATCTTTCTTTTATCATATTTACAACTTTATAGAACATGGATCACCTCCCTTGTTCTCTTTCTCATCATATGAGGGTCATACTTTTACTTCCTCATATACACATACTGATCTGAATTCCTATCAGATCCTTCTTTCTTGTTCTTAAGATATGATACATTTATCCATATCATATTTCCAATTTCATGATACTCTTTAGATTGTATCAGAATGATTGCTTGATCAGGGCAATCAAAAAGATATCAATCTAAGAGTTTCCATACTCACTTTATCATCAATAGTTGTACACCTGATCAGGGTTTACAAGTACTGAGATCAAGTAGTATGCACTTACATGCTATCATATTCCTTTCTTTTCATATTACCATAACATAAGATTTAACATCCCTGGATTTTATCCAAGCATCTCTTCTATACCTCTTCCTCTTTCATGGAGGTAAGATCAATATAGAGCATTTAAAAGAATATTGAACATAATTCAAATTCTAGTTCTCATCATTTCATCCCTATATAGCAACCAATGGGGAAAACAATATCAACAATCCTCCTTTTTATAACAAAAAGGGTTTAGTGTACTCAACATGTACACATTTATAACATACCTTGTACTCATATCATGGTCTTACTAGTCTTATTACTGAAGCAAAAACTAAGCCATAGAATCTTACAGGTGAAAGGTTAAGACCTTTGCACTTACTTAGTGGTTACTTCCCTGGTACACTAGGCATTTATTGCACTATTAGTACCAAAAATGTGGTTGTTTAAAACCATTAGGCAAATGTCTCTAGAATTATAGAGACCATTCCCTACTTCTCAGCTTATTGCCCCTTCTTGGGCACTACCATCACATATTTATTATCTGTATGAACTCATGGCAGAGTCCACTTTCTTGCTATAAGTTAATCTTTTCCATATTTTCCCTTGTTCCAACATGACTAAGTCATTTAGGAACTCATTTAAAGCTCAAGCTTTCTGTATTAAGGACTGATAATCTAGGTTGTAAGCCTAGCATCCAGTCCACTCATATGCATTACTGTTGCCCTAATCTTCCCAACAAGAGCATGATCATAGGATTCTCTATCCTGATCAGGTCTTAATGGGGATTCTCAGGCACTCATTCTATTCTTGCATGATCCCTTGCACCTCTTCTTGGTGTAACAACATTGCCCTAAGCAATGTGTTCATTGTGCTCTCCAGTCATTTTAAACTTTACCCTTTCTCTACACAAGCAGAAATCATTATAGGGTATACTGGAGGACACTAACACAGACTCAACAACTTAGTCCTATGTCTCTCTAGACTCAACAAACCTAGAGCTCTGATACCACTAATTGTAACGATCATCTCGCGAAAACAGGATTAACTAATGCGGAAGCGAATTATTTGCAGCGGATTACTGAAAATCACTGAAAATTTAAAACTTTTTGCAAAGAGATCCATTCACAGGAAAACTCTTTAACCATGAACCAAAGTATTCCAAATTCATCCTGGTTTACAAGTACACAACCTGTACCATTCCTTTTCAAGGATTACAACATTGACTGCCCTGTTAACAAATATACACAGGCAGTATAAAAACTTCGAGGCACTAAGCCAAAACTCAGATTGATACATTTAAAACTCCGAGGACCTGAGAGTACAGAGACGGCACATAAGACTACTATCTATATGACTAGACAGACAATATTTCCACCTGAGATCTTATTGCTGTCCCTGTTGTTGCTGCTGCTCTTTCCCTGTTCTAGGGTTTCTGCTCTGCCTTCCATGCATACCTAAAAATGTTTCCCACGGGGGTGAGACAATTGAAAATTGCCCCAGCGAGAGATATAACTCTCCGCCAAAAACATTGTTATTGCAGTTTATCAAATTAAAACTGAGTAGGGGTTACTTTTACATTATCAGGCAGAATTATTCATCATAGAACATAATAAGATAATCTCCATTCTCAAGGAGGTCATTGCATCTACCCATGGTAGATAAGTAATTCATATGTCTACTTTGCAGAGAATATAAAGAAACATAATTAACATTTATCTACTAAGGAATACACAAAGAAATGCAACATCAGCCAATGAGTCTCCGTATTCAATCCTTAAGCAAACATGCTATACGGCTGATTACATTTTACAATCACACTTATGCTCTGAGGAGATGAGATATACCGCTCATACTCCAACCGACCATTACGAAATCGCCTCGGTACCATACATAGGTCATCAAAAGAGCTGGATTCTTATGACCTCATCTGTCTCGGTCAGTACGAGACCACATGCAGGACATCTCGTGTCTCTGCTAACTAGCTAGCCAGGGTATTCTGGCACCTTCGCTATAGAGTTACAGCGTCAACTGCACTCTCATCACCAATCGAGAGATTTCTTGTTTATCTCCTCAATTCGACATTAAGTATCATTGGGAGATTCGTGATACATCCATCCCGACATATTCATGAAGGATTGAGAGGTTTCTTGTTTACCTTCCATCAATCTCTTCAAGAGGACGTAAGGATATTTTCACCCATTTACCCCCACATATTCAAAATATGTGCTCCGGGTTTTGCCGCAGGCACCCGTTTCACCATCACCTATTCCTGACGATGATGGATCTATGGTCAGAGCACTACATGAATAGATTTCACTTGATTTATTAAGTACATTCTCATATTCTTTTAGAATCAACCAAGTTCTCAAACATAACTTATTACAACAATGCTATAAAGAGACATGTACTACTTTTATCATATATTTATCAGTCTTTCAAAGACCCTGGGAACTCAGTCCCTCATTTCAATACTGAGAATTATCATCCCTTCACTTTCTCATCACCATAATCATATGGTTCTGGATATTCAAACCCTTAACTCATCATTGAGCATTATTATACCTTTTTCAGGTAACTATCACCTTCAGGTCATCTGACCAAGGCATTCATGATACTTGTTACACAAGCATCACACCTGGCTCACAAGGCCATGAAATATCTTGTCACCTCTCACTAGGTAACAACTTACTCATGTGACTCATAAAAGTCCATGCATATTGCTTCTTTTACTAAGCAACAATCAACATTAAGGCACATAATGCCAATCAACATTTATTATATAAATGTCACAGCTCACACTAGCTATATACATCATCTCATAATATCTGTATGGTTATTAGGCATGATAACAGTCATACAAGATATTCATCACATCATGTGATGTGATAGTAACACCATTATTCCTCTACCAGGAATTAGGGTTTACTATCTAATAGGGCTTTTCATTCCCTTTACCCAAATTAGGGTTAGGTTTCCCCATTTCTCATTAATAAAGAGTTCATGATCTCATTATCTGTCCAACCCTTAATACATTATTCCATACCTCTGGGGCATTCAAGGATATCATATTTGATTATTCTAGAACATTACTTTCATCATATAGCATTAATGATCATCAATTCAAGGTATGAGTTCATTTCTCATCCTTATCATGGTATGATTATATCATACACATCATTTGGGCTTAACCCCATTCTCAAGGTACATTAATTAACACTCATCAAGGTGTAACAACTCATTACATTTCATTGTAATAGTTGCATAACACACTTCATATGTTTCTTACCCAATTATATTGGATTTTAAGTACATCAAGGCATATAAAACCTGAAATGCTGAATGTGATAACTATCATATCTTGATGTATCACTTTCTCATCATTTCAAACTCTGTTGAGTTATCCATCTTATCTTGTATTAAGGTATTTCCCTCTTAATAAATTCCATCACTAATCTCTTACCTTTAGCATATAATGCAAATGCCACACATTAGAATTGTACAACTATCTAACATGATATGGACTTATCTTAGTTTAAGGCATGACTTTATTATAAAGTTGCTTATAAACAATCACAATGATACACCCTCAACTAGGGTTTCTCATCACATATCTTATGTATCCTTCATCCAATTATATTGGACTTATAATCATATCAAGGTATACGATCATATGAGGTCACTTTCAAATCACCTCTAAATCAAGCATAGAGCACCACGGCTGTGCAACCAAGAACGGCCGTGCGAAGGGAAGCCACCACGGCCGTGCTACCTTGCACGATCGTGCAAAGTGAAGCTACCACGGTCGTGCTACAGAAGTTCCCCTCATGAATCATATTCAAGTATGAATTCATGATATCAACTTCTCAACTTGAATAGGTCATATCACCCTTTAGTTGAGTACATACAACTATGATTAACATAGTGTATCAAGTCATTGACCCTATAAGCAATTAGGAATTCATCCCTTAATTGGCACTAATCCCTTAGGTACTATTCGGGTTTCAACCTTTGTACCTTCTTTGATTATCATTACTAATCAACATTGGATCAATGGATCATTCATCATCTTGATTCTCAAGAGATTCAATCACATTGGACCTCCATTACATAGGGTATCCAATTGATTTAGGGATTTCAATGTTGATTCCTTCAATCATTGAATTCATGGAACCAGTCATCAATTGGACCTACCCTCATACTTCAATTGAGTTTAATAGGTCAACCTTCAACTGATTTGACTCTCAATTGACCCTCAATTGATCATCAATTGAATTAGGGTTTGGAATCGATGATTCAACAACACTAATCAATGTAAGACTAGTTGCTTTGAAACTAGTGAACCATCATCCAAATTGGGTATGACCTGAACCAAAACGGTCTTGAGGTCGTTTGGATGACCTCCAAACGGTCTTGAGACCGTTTGCCCATCGTATCACTCAAATCTAATCAATCCAATTAGGGTTTGGTTCATTGGATTGATCACCAAATCAGCATTACATTGTTTAACAGCTTGGTACCTTTAGACCTTCAAACACCTAACCATACTCAACCCTAGACCTCCAAACGGTCTTGGGTGACCACCAAACGGTCTTGAGACCGTTTGGCCCATCCAACCTTTGGATTCTAGTGAAAAATCATCATGGATTGGTCTATCGAGTTGATCTACAAATCAGCACTACATTGCAATATGATTAGTACCTTTGTACCTTCAATTGGTCAACTATACTTGACCCCAGACTTCCAAACGGTCTTGGGGTGATCCCCAAACGGGTTTGAAACCGTTTGGGTGATCCCCAAACGGGTTTGAACCCGTTTGGGCTAATCAACCCAAAATCTCAACTTAACTCATTGGAATTTCAGCACTGTTTTCAATTAGGGTTTGCCTAATTGATTAGCCTTCAACTCACGATTCCCTGGGAGTTAACCCATAAAATTTGTAGGGTCATTAGCCAACATAATATGGATCAGTAATCCCAAACTGTCAATGCTTGGTCAACGCACTCAAACGGTCTTGAACCCGTTTTCCCAAAAAGTTCAATTAATCAGATTGAAAAATCAGCACATAATCGAATTAGGTTTCCCTAATTGATTAGGCTTCAACTCACGATTCATTTAGATTTAACCCCTCAAAGTTTTAGGGTCATTAACCAACATAATTATGAACAGGAATCCCAAACGGTCAACGCTTGGTCAACCATCTCAAACGGTCTTGAACCCGTTTTCCCAAACAGGTCAAGTTATTCAGGTTGAAAATCAGCACTTAATTCAATTCGATTTGTCTAATTGATTGGCCTTCAACCTATGATTCCTTTGGATTTAACCCCTCCATTTTGGAGGGTCATTATCCTACATAATTATGAACGAGATTCCCAAATGGTCAACGCTTGGTCAGCTCCTTCAAACAGGTTTGAACCCGTTTGCCACCAAACGGTTTGCAACCCGTTTGGTCACCAAACGGTTTTGGTGAACCCGTTTGGTCCCAACCTTTGAGATTGTTTGCTCCCAAGATATTTGGTGAGGTGCTTTCTTATGATGATGTCATCATCATCTTCCTTCGTGCACCCAAGAACAGCAACCGTTCTTGATGGAATTTGCAGCAAAGAAACAAAAGTGTATAAAATTGAAGAAATCAATCAACAAAGCATAGATAATTGATGCAATAGCAATGTTTAAGGGTTTGAGTTATAAAACCCGCCTCCAATTGAGCTCCAAATCTCCAAGATCACGCCATTAATGGTGGATGAAGCTCTTGCAACTCCCCCTAGGCTCGTCCTCAAGCTTTTGATTGTAAAAGTTGGCTAGGGTTGAAGAGGAGATCGAAATAAGAAGGAATCCATAATTTATTTTCGATTTCCACCATGAAATCATGGAGAACGAAGGTCAAGGGCTTACCCACAGGTTGGGGACGTGCTCCCTGCTCCTACCTAGCTCCTTGGTCGGTTTTGCAAGCAAGGGGAAGAAGAAAATCCGAAAAAGGCCTTGGTTTGGGCTTAGAAATGGCACTTTTATAAGGAAATTGATGAGAGAGAAAATGCCTTATAAAAATCCAATTAGTCCCAATAAAGTGGCCGCCTCTTCCCCCTCAATTACCTTGGGTACGAGGCACCTTCCTTGCCTTTAATTCTCCTTCATTATCCTCAATTTTAAAAAAAGCAAATTAAGCACCTTAATGCTTATAATATAATATCCCATATGTGAGTGGATATTACTTTTCTTTATAAAAAGGTGAGTGGAATTTCACCTACTTAAGATATTTTCGTTCCTTATCTTGTTAAAGGAACATACATCCTTATTCAAAATTAACACAAAACATTTTGGTTGAAATCCCTTCAATTATTGTTATTCATTTTTGCCCTAAATCGAATTAGGGTTTCAAATAGGCATTATTCTTGATTATTTTAATGTCAAGATTCTCTCTCCTACAACTTAATTCAAATGAGGAGTCCCTCTCATTTTATTTGCTCTACATGATGCCAAGAAATATTAAGGACCATATTGAATTGGTAATTTGCATATTGAACCCTAGATTTTGGGTAAATTGCACTTTACTCCAAAACTAGGTTTTAATGCACAAGGATTGATTTACAAGCTTAATCTTGGTGTCCAAGCTTGTGGAAACCATACCACTACATCATATTCATTCTTATGATGTCTCAACATCAGAAGAACATCTTATCATGCAACATTTGCAATTTAACCCCTCAACTTGGGTAATTTGCACTTTAGTCCAAAATAAGCAAACATTGCTTTAACATTGTTCAAACAGGACCAAAATTGAAACATAAGTTCCTCATGAGCCCTAATCACTTTTCAAAAGATAAGATTAAGCATATAATCATATTTCTTAATCAAAACAACTAGGGTTAAAGCATAACCCAGGTCAGGGATGTTACATATACTTTGTCTTGGAGCCAAAATCCAAAACTAGATGATACTTTTTAAAGTATCATTCTATAGATTACTTCTAATCCCTGCACATCAAGTGTCATAAGACTCACTTGATTTTCATGTTCCTGAAAGTAAAGAACACATGGAACTTAGTCCTTTTTATCACCCCATCAGTATCCAGGGTTGTTTCTCAAAGAAAATAGATTATCACCTTCTTTGATTATTGCATGAACTTTCAACTGTTCATGTGTCATTCAACCTTATTTCCTCTTAGGTTCCTTGTCATCAACATAGGAATTATAAAGATGATTATATGTCATCATCCCTTAGCTTTATCATCATCATGATTACTAGATATGGGTATTCAAACCCTTAGTTCATCACTGAACATTGTCACCTTTCATCAGGTAATTGTTACCTCTAGGTCCTCAGACCAAGGTATACATTATACCAAACATCTTCTTTTGTTTATAAGTTGATGTGTGATTAACTGAGATCCCTTCGTATATCAATTAGGATTTGGTAGAAATATCCATGCCACATCTCCTATTTCATTATGCTCTTTAGATTGTATCAAAATGACTACTTGATCAGAGTAATCAGAAAGATAGCAATCTAAGAGTATCATACTTACCTTGCCTTCAATAGTTGAGTACCTGGACAGAGTATTCAAGAACTGAAATTAGGTAGTATGCATTTGTTTTATATTATGTTTCTTTCTTTTAACATCTCTTTAAATTTTACTACCTAGTATTTCTTATTTTCTCTGGGTACTTCTTTTACATCTCTTCCCTTTCTTCATGAAGAGAGAAATTTCAAAACATATAAGAGAATATTGGACTGAATATAGGTTCTCATCCTTTTTATCTCTTCCTCATGTCCTCATAGGACTAATTAAAGGAAGCTCAATACACAACTACTTTTCTATTAATTAGTAGGTAGATAGAAGAAAAGGAAAGATAATTCAAAATGAAAAGTTTTATCTGACATGTTACCTCTCATTATTTCTTCTTGGACTCTACCACCTCATATGTCATATTTGTCCACATTTATGGCAAGCTCGACCCTCACATTACGTCCTAGACAATTCCCTTGTTGATACTAAAGGTACCCTTGGAGTTCCTGGAGATATACTCCAACCTTGGTCCTCACTAGGTGACCACTGTATTGGTGTACTATATTGTTGTTGAACCAGTGTTACCAAAAACTTTGGTTGTTTAGTACCACCAATTTACTATTCATGTGATTGTGTAGACCTCTTTTTGAGGTTTGCCTCATGTTTCTTTGTCACAGACCTTTCTATCCTCCGAACTCCACAAATGTGGCGAATCTCTCTCTACTCTCTATCGCGGCGGCTGAGATAGACACCTCAACATTCAATCCCTTCTCAAAACATCGAATCCTCTCCTGCTCAGTAGCAGCCATTTGAGGAAAAACTGCAAAATTTCCATAAACCTAACCTCATATTCATTAATGGTCATGTTTCCTTGCCAAACCTTCTCAAACTATGAGATCTTTTCATCTAAGTATGTTTGTGGAAAATACTTATGGATGAATTCTCGACAAAATTCCTCCCAACTAACCTCTTCATCATTCCTTTTTACCTCTTCTATGTCCCATCAGTGGCCACTGGCCAACACTACCTTTCAAAAGGTAAACGACATGTTTGACTTTGTCAGCATCTGGGATACTAAGGATCTTAAAAGCCTTTTCTAACTCAGTGAGCCAAATATCAGCATATGCTGGGTCAGCTGTATGAGAATATGCTGGGTCAGTTGTACCAGCATATTCTATAGCTCCTACACGATGTACCCGTTCAAAAGTCTTACCAGACCCATGTCCCTCATTGGGAATAGGTACTCTAAGTGCTGGTGCTGGTATCCGATCTTCCATACGCATTATTGTGGTCATGACTTGCCCAAAATGAGCATGAAAGGTTGGGTTTTCTAGCATAACTTTATCAAGATGGGGATTCTCAGGCACTGTTTCCTCTCTTTCCTGATTCATTATGCCTCCTACTGGTACAGCAACATTGCTCTCAGCAACATGATCTTCATGTTCTCTAGACATCTTTAAGCTATATCCCTATCTCTGCATAAGAAGAAGTCACTATAAGATATACTAGAGGACACTAGAACAAACTTAACACCTTAGTCCTATGTCTCTGTAGACTTAACGAACCTTAAGCTCTGATACTAAAACTTTGTGATGACCCGACATCAAATCAAGTCATCACCAGTAAATAATTGTGGAATAATCATAAGTAGCGGATTAACAAAATCACTACAAATTAAAACCATTTTGCAAAGATATCCATTTCTAGGAAAACTCTTAAAGAACCAAACTTTATATACATCATGGTTCACATTGTACATACTTTGTACCATCTCAGCTCGAGGATAACATATAACAGTTGCTTTGCCAAAACCTATACATAAGCAACATAAAACCATCAAGGCAATCAAGCCAAAATCTCGAACCATTCATAAAACCATCACATATTAAATCCAAGGACCTGGGAGTATAGAGGCGACACATAGGACTTCTATCTACAAGACATGACAGATAGTACACTCAACCTGAGCTATTACTATTGCCCCTAACGTTGTCCTTCCTCTACAGAATGGTATCTACCTTCTCGTACATGTCCACCTAAAAATTGTGGATCGCACAAGATGAGACAATTATCCTAGCGAGAGATATAACTCTCTGCCAACAATATTATTATCATAGGTAAATAGTATAAAACTGAGCAAAGGTTCTTTTATATTAATAAACAAGATTAATCATTGTGGGAAAGTAGATTAGAACATTTCTCATCTTTTAAAGCATTGTAATTGTCTATTATAGAGCAGTAAATCATCTATTCACTTTATAAGGAATATGAAGAACATGTGTATCATTTACCCATCATATTATACCAACATTTCAAGCTTATCCTGTGATAATATCATCATGGTATGACATCCATGAATCAATCTCATTTCTATTTGTTGGCCTCAGCCAATCTGCTAGCCAAGTATTGGATAATACCAATCCTGTGAATATGTTCTATCTAGTTATTGGATTATACCAATCCTATGCAATTATATCCATGTATTGGATTATGCCAATCCTGTGTAATTATATCCAGGTATTGGATTCTGCCAATCCTGTGCAATTATATCAAGGTAATAGATTGTACCAATCCTGTGAGAGTTCAGCCAGGTATTGGATTATACCAATCTTGTGAGATTAAATCTAGGTATTGGATTGTACCAATCCTGTGAGATCATAGCCAGGTATTGGGTTATACCAATCTTGTGAGAGTTTAGCCATGTATTGGATTATACCAATCCTGTGAGATTAAATCCAAGTATTGGATTATACCAATCATGTGAGATCATAGCCAGCTATTGGGTTATACCAATTCTATGAGAGTTCAACCATGTATTGGATTATGCCAATCCTATGAGATCATAGACAGGTATTGGGTTATACCAATCCTGTGAGAGTTCAGCCCGGTATTGGATTATGCCAATCATGTGAGATCATAGCCAGGTATTGGGTTATCCCAATCCTGGGAGATTATATCCACGTATTGGGTTATACCAATCCTGTGAAACTATATCCAGGTATTGGATTATACGAATCCTATGAAACCATATCCATGTATTGGATTATACCAATCCTATGAATCTATATCTAGGAATTGGGTTATACGAATCATGTGAAACCATATCCATGTATTGGATTATACCAATCCTGTGAAACTATAACTAGGTATTTGCTAAGGATTCCATAGTAGTTGTATTACCTTCATGTTTCCCTTTCACTTTCATTATGGGATATCAATCCCTTAAACTCATCACTGAATACCACATCACATTTACTAGGCATTATACCTCGGTCGAGCCATCATACCCATTCACATCCTTTATGTGATACAAGTATTCCTCATATCTCATTTTAGCATATTCAAAACACTATAGCCCTTATTTGGCTATAACCATAATGCATGTATGACCAAGATTTCATTATTATCTTTATAACTATTTATTATTATTATTATTATGTTACAAGGTTTCCATTTCCCTAGTTTATTTTGAACATTGCCATCTTTTAAATCAATCTCTTGACCATGAGCCTTTTATAAGCATCTTGTCACCTCTCACTAGGAAACAACCATTTCTAGGTCATAAGACCTAAATAAACATTATACTTGTTATACAAGTATTTCACATGGCTCACAAGACCCATTTAATTTGTATTACATGAAACATCATAGCTCATACTTAGCTATGCTTATTATCTCATGATACTGGCATAGTTTCAATATCAAATACCTATCATCACCATGCAATAAGAGAAATACAACCTTCCCATCATTAGGGTTAGGTTTTCCCTTTCTTACCAATTAGGGTTTCCAATACATCCATCAAGAATCAAAACCCTAATTCATACTCCACACATATTAGGAGTATCAATGTATACTCATTATATGAATATTATATAAGTATAATTTTCTCTTTCACCCTCACTAAGATGTTGATTACATCATAATTCATTATGTTGGCTCAATCCTTCTCTCAAGGTACATTGGCCCATAATTATCAAACTGCATTAAACTCTTTATGTCTTAATGTATCATTTGACATAACACACTACAAGTGTCACTCAATCAAGTGTATTAGATTGAGGTACTTCCTCCATATCGGGTATAGAGGTGTATCCTCATCACCATATCGTGCATGAGATATATTCTTATCTCCATATCATGTATCCATATCGGGTTATTCAACCTTTAGGGTTTTCATATAGAGTTTGACCCTTATGCTCATATATTCTTCAAAACCTTCATGGTATCATGCTACTCTTCATCATGTGATGAGTGATAGGATAGACAACTAATTAGTCTCAACTAGCTCGAGTGTACAAATCGATAGGGGTGTAGGGTTCCCATGCATATCGGATTTCACACCACCATATTCAGTTTCAACATCATCTCAGGTTAGGGTGTATACTCAACACCATATTGTGTACAAGGTGTGTGCTTGACCCCCATATCATGCACAAGGTGTGTGTATGTGTCACTCATATCATCCATGAGGTATAAACTCATCAGTATATCGGGCTAATGGTGTATTCATGTCACCATATCGGGTTACACATCATTTAGGGTTTGTCATATTGGGTTTGAGTATATACTTGACTCAATGTCATGTATGAGGTGTATACTTGACCTCATATCGTGCACTAGGTGTGTTCTTAACACCATATCGTGCACAAGATGTAATCTTCATCATCATATCGTGTCTAAGATATATGTATCCTCATTGTATCATTTTTGTGATATGTTCACTTCACCATATCGGGTTAGAGGTGCTTCAACCCAATATCAGGTTGAACCATGATGATGTCATCATTGTCAACCTCTAGACTCTTGTTCTTATTGTTCTATTTCATGGACAACAGTCCTAGGTCACTAATATAACCCTTAGATTCATCAATTATGCAAGAAATTTTGAATTGAAAGTAAATCATCAACGATGGCAAGATTGAGGGTAAATAATAACATAATTGAGTTCAAGTTATATAACTCACCTCAAGAACAACTTCAAATCTCCAATCTCCAAATTTTCACATTCCCAAGGTTGAAGATGATCTTATCAAAGGTCCAACACATTGAGCTCCTCAACACTA
Organism: Alisma plantago-aquatica; assembly: GCA_963693085.1. Lineage (NCBI taxonomy): Eukaryota > Viridiplantae > Streptophyta > Magnoliopsida > Alismatales > Alismataceae > Alisma > Alisma plantago-aquatica. The sequence continues at coordinate 1,252,085,156 of OY856412.1, forward strand.
TTCACTATACCTCATCACTTGTGGCCGATATCCTTTCACTTGGTCTATATCACTTTGCTATGTGTGATATAATGTGAAAAATTCCACTAATAGGTGAAAGTGATGGTATATATAGTTGAAGCTCATGAAAGAGAGTGTATATGAGGTGTCATCATTTTAAAGCTACTAGGTGCCACATGTCCATGCATGTTTGACACGTGTACTTGCATACACACACATTTATCTTGAATGCAAAACACTTGAGGATAATATAGAGATGATATTTCAGCCATCACTTATCTCTTTGGATAAGATATCTCAACTCAATCACCACTTTATTCACAACTCAATGCTACTTTTCCAAGGAAGTTGTAAACCGATACATTTCACCTTCTTGAGGTGATTTTCCCATCATGGACAAGGTCAAGAGTGCCCCCTATGGATCCTTGGCTGATAGGCACTCTCATATGGACTCTACAACTCGATACAACTCAAGTTAGGGTTTCATATACAATCGCTTCTTGGTCTTTTCATCACCAAGAGTACTATCACTCAAATATGATTCAAACATGGTGTCTACTTCTTTATCTCCCCTATAAATGATACTAGGAGGTAGTAGGGACACTCTAGAGGTGGTAATTTGCATATCAACCCTATATTTTGGGTCAATTACAACTTGTACCAAAATTAGTACACAAGGCACTAACATTATTCAAACAAGTTCAAACTTGGATTTTAGGCTTTCCACAAGCCGCCACCTAGCATCATTATTTCTATTATGATGCTAAAACACATGAGGTATGTTTAAAATATGACATATTGCAATATAACCCCTCATCTTGGGTAAATTGCATTTTGGTCCAAAATAAGATAACATTGCTCAAACGTTATTCAAACAGGACCAAACTTGAAACATAAGTTTGTCACCTAATAACAAAACTCTTGTTGTAAGCTACTTATTTAAGACAAACAAATAGGGTTAGCCCTAAACCCTAGTCAGGGATGTTACAAGTTATAAACCCCTAACAAGGATTTCATCCTCGAAATCCCATATGAAGGAAGACACTTGTTATGCATGCCTCATATCATCAAGCCTCCACATAAAATCTTGATGTCATGGAGATGTCATAGAACTTTGACTAGCACAAAGTCCTTCCATATAGGGTCATTATAGAATCTGTCATACAGGACACTTACTCAACTTTCCTTCCTAGACTAGAGTTACATTCTATCATTCATTTGGGACTAAAATTCTTATCATATTTATGTTGTGCCAGTCTAATATTTTGGTACAACACTAGCTTACTTATGACTAGAACCAATCATCCCGTTAGCTATTTATTTTCTTGTCATAAGGAGAGACTACTTCTCAAGAATAACTATCTCAGAGGTGACCCTAGATGTTATCTGCATAACTGCCTTAACAGATCTAGATAAGAATATTCTGAGAAGTTATCTTAGCTTGATAAACTTTTCCCAAGATGATTCTATAATTGTTTCTTCAATTGATACATCCTTATCAATGTTATGTTTATGTAGAGCATAAACCCCTAACATATGATGTCCATATTATCGTATGTAACCAAACATATAATAGGACCTTTCTTTCATCTCGGGACATTACTTATGACATATACTTTGTCTTGGAGCCAAAATCCAAAACTAGCTGATACTTTTCAAAGTATCTTTCTATAGATTACTTCTAATCCATGCACATCAAGTGTCATAAGACTGACTTGATTGTCATGTTCCTAAAAGGAAAGAACACAAGGAACTTAGTCCTTTTCATCGCCCCAACAGTATCCAGGGTTGTTTGTCAAAGAAAAGAGATTATCACCTTCTTTGATTATTGCATGAACTTTCAAATGTTCATGTGTCATTCAACCTTGTTTCCTCTTAGGTTCCTTGTCATCAACATAGGAATTATAAAGATGATTACATGTCATCATCCCTTAGCTTTATCATCATCATGATTACTAGATATGGGTATTCAAACCCTTAGTTCATCACTGAACATTGTCACCTTTCATCAAGTAACTGTTACCTCTAGGTCCTCAGACCAAGGTATACATTATACTAAACATCTTCTTTTGTTTATAAGTTGATTTGTGATTAACTCAGATCCCTTCGTATATCAATTAGGATGTGGTAGAAATATCCATGCTACATCTCCTATTTCATTATGCTCTTTAGATTGTCTCAAAATGACTACTTGATCAGAGTAATCAGAAAGATAGCAATCTAAGAGTATCATAATTACCTTGCCTTCAATAGTTGAGTACCTGGCCAGGGTATTCAAGAACTAAAATTAGGTAGTATGCATTTGTTTTATATTATGTTTCTTTCTTTTAACATATCTTTAAATTTTACTACTTAGTATTTCTTATTTTCTCTGGGTATTTATTTTACATCTCTTCCCTTTCTCCATGAAGAGATAAATTTCAAAACATATAAGAGAATATTGGACTGAATATAGGTTCTCATCCTTTTTATCTCTTCCTCATGTCCTCATAGGACTAATTAAAGGAAGCTCAATCAACAACTACTTTTCTATTAATTAGTAGGTAGAGAGAAGAAAAGGAAAGATAATTCAGAATGAAAAGTTTTATCTGACATGTTACCTATCATTATTTATTCTTGGACATTGCCGCCTCAGATGTCCTATTTGTCCACATTTATGGCAAGCTCATCCCTCACATTGCATCCTAGACAATTCCCTTGTTGATACTAAAGGTACTCTTGGAGTTCCTGGAGATATACTCCAACCTTAGTCCTCACCAGGTGACCACTATATTGGTGTACTACATTGTTGTTGAACCGGTGTTACCAAAAACTTTGGTTGTTTAGTACCACCAATCCACTGTTCCTATGACAGTGTAGACCTCTTTTTGAGGTTTTCCTCATGTTTCTTTGTCACATACCTTTCTATCCTCCAGACAGACTCCACAAATGTGGCGAATCTCTCTCTACTCTCTATCACGACGACCGAGATAGACACCTCAACATTCAATCCTTTCTCAAAACTTCAAATCCTCTCCTGCTCAGTAGCAGCCATTTGAGGACATAACCGCAAAAGTTCCATAAACCTAGCCTCATATTCATTAATGGTCATGGTTCCTTGCCGAACCTTCTCAAACTGTGAGATCTTTTTATCTAAGTATGTTTGTAGAAAATACTTATTGATAAATTCTTGATGAATTTCCTCCCAACTAACCTCTTCATCATTCCTTTTTACCTCTTCTATGGCCCACCAGTGGCCAACACTACCTTTCAAAAGGTAAATGACATGTTTGACTTTGTCAGCATCTGGGATACTAAGGATCTTAAAAGCCTTTTCTAAATCAGTGAGCCACAAATCAGCATATGTTGGGTCAATTGTTCCAGCATATTCTATAGCTCCTACATAGCGTAGCCATTCAAAAGTCTTACCATACCCATGTCCCTCATTGGGAACTGGTACTCTAGGTGCTGGTGCTGGCATTTGATCCGCCATACGCATTACTGTGGTCATGACTTGTCCAAAAAGAGCATGAAAGGCTGGGTTTTCTAGCATAACTTTATCAAGATGGGGATTCTCATGCACTAATTCCTTTCTTGCCTGATCCCTTACACCTCCTACTGGTACAACAACATTGCTCTTAGAAACTTGATCTTCGTATTCTCCAGACATCTTTAAGCTATATCTCTTCTTCTGCATAAGCAAAAGTCACTATAAGATATATTGAGGACACTAGAATAGACTTAACACCTTAGTCCTATGTCTCTGTAGACTCAGCAAACCTTAAGCTCTGATATCAAAACTTTGTGACGACCCGACATCAAATCAAGTCATCACCAGTAAATAATTGCAGATTAATCATAAGCAACAGATTAACAAAATTACTAAAAATTAAAACCATTTTGCAAAGAGATCCATTTCTAGGAAAACTCTTAAAGAACCAAACTTTATATACATCATAGTTCACATTGTACATACTTTGTACCATCTCATCTCGAGAATAACATATAATAGTTGTTTTGCCAAAACCTATACATAAGCAACATAAAACCCTCAAGGCAATCAAGCCAAAATCTCAGACCATTCATAAAACCATCACGTACTAAATCTAAGGACCTGAGAATACAGAGACGACACATATGACTTCTATCTACAAGTAATGACAGACAATACACTCAACCTGAGCTATTATTGCTGCCCTTGATGTTGTCCTTCCTCTACAGAATGGTCTCTACCACCTCATGCATGCCCACCTAAAAATTGTGGATCCCACGGGGTGAGACAATTGTCCCAGTGAGAGATATAACTCTCCGCCAATAATGTTATTATTACAGGTAAACAGTATAAAATTGAGTAGAGGTTCTTTTATAATTATAAATAAGATTAATCACTATGGGTAAGCATATTAGAACATTTCTCATCTTTTAAAGCATTGTAACTGTTTATGATAGAGTAGTAAATCATCTATGCACTTTATAAGGAATATGAAGAACATGTGTATCATTTACACATCATATTATACCAACATCTCAAGCTTATTCTATGATAATATCATCATGGTATGACATCCATGAATCATTCTCATTTCTATTTGTTGGCCTCAACCAATATGCTATCCATGTATTGGATTATACCAATCCTATGAATATGTTCTATCCAGGTATTGGATTATACCAATCATGTGCAATTATATCCAGGTATTGGATTATGCCAATCATGTGCAATTATATTTAGGTATTGGATTATGCCAATCCTATGTAATTATATCCAGGTATTGGATTATACCAAACCTGTGAGAGTTCAGCCAGGTATTGGATTATACCAATCTTGTGAGATTAAATCCAGGTATTGGATTGTACCAATCCTGTGAGATCATAGCTAGGTATTGGGTTATACCAATCTTGTCAGAGTTCAGCTAGGTATTAGATTATACCAATCCTGTGAGATTAAATCCAAGTATTGGATTGTATTAATCCTGTGAGATCATAGCCATGTATTGGGTTATACCAATCCTGTGAGAGTTCTGACAGGTATTGGATTATGCTAATCTTGTGAGATCATATCCAAGTATTGGGTTATACCAATCTTGTGAGAGTTCAGCCATGTATTGGAATATGCCAATCCTGTGAGATCATAGCCAAGTATTGGGTTATCCCAATCCTTTGAGATTATATCCAGGTATTGGGTTATACAAATCCTATGAAACTATATCCATGTATTTGATTATACCAATCCTCTTAAACCATATCCAGGTATTGGATTATACCAATCTTGTGAAACTATATCCAAGAATTGGGTTATACCAATCATGTGAAACCATATCCAGGTATTGGATTATACCAATCTTGTGAAACTATAACCAGGTATTTTCTAAGGATTCCATAATAGTTGGATTACCTTCATGTTTCCCTTTCACTTTCATTATGGGATATCAATCCCTTAAACTCATCACTGAATACCACATCACCTTTACTAGGCATTATACCTCGGTGGAGCCATCATACCCATTCACATCCTTTACGTGATACAAGTATTCCTCCTATCTCATTTTAGCATATTCAAAACACTATAGCCCTTATTTGGCTATAACCATAATGCATGTATGACCAATATTTCATTATTATCTTTATAACCATTTATTATTATTATGTTACAGGGTTTCCATTTCCCTAGTTTATTTTGAACATTGCCATCTTTTACATCAATATCTTGATCATGAGACTTTTATAAACATATTGTCACCTCTCACTAGGCAACAACCATTTCTAGGTCATAAGACCTAAATAAACATTATACTTGTTATACAAGTATTTCACATGGCTCACAAGACCCATTTAATTTGTATTATATGAAACATCATAGCTCATACTTATCTATGCTTATTATCTCATGATACCAGCATGGTTTCAATATCAAATACCTATCATCACCATGCAATAAGAGAAATACAACCTTTTCATCATTAGGGTTAGGTTTTCCCTTTCTTACCGATTAGGGTTTCCAATACATCCATCAAGAATCAAAACCCTAATTCATACTCCACACATATTAGGAGTATCAATGTATACTCATTATATGAGTATTATACAAGTATAAGTTTCTCTTTCACCCTCACTAAGATGTTGATTACATCATAATTCATTCGGTTGGCTCAATCCTTCTCTCAAGGTACATTGGCCCATAATTACCAAACTGCATTAAACTCTTTATGTCTTAATGTATCATTTGCCATAACACACTACAAGTATCACTCAATCAAGTGTATTAGATTGAGGTACTTCCTCCATATCGGGTATAGAGGTGTATCCTCATCACCATATTGTTCATGAAATATATCCTTATCTTCATATTCTTATCTCCATATTGTGTATCCATATTGGGTTATTCAACCTTTAGGGTTTGCATATCAGGTGTGACCCTTATGCTCATATCTTCTTTAAAACCTTCATGGTATCGTGCTACTCTTCATCATGTGATGATTGAAATGCTAGACAACTGATTAGTCTCAACTAGCTCAAGTGTACAAATTGATAGGGGTGTGGGGTTCCCATGCATATCGGATTTCACAACACCATATTCAGTTTCAACATCATATCGGATTAGGGTGTATACTCAACACCATATCGTGTACAAGGTGTGTGCTTGACCCCCATATCATTCACAACGTGTGTGTGTGTCACTCATATCGTCCATGAGGTATAAACTCATCAATATATTTGTGGCAACACATCCCATTATCACACAGATAACGAGGTGTTACGCGAAAACGTGCGGTAAACACCATAACCACAGATTATCAAAAACACGGGTTAATTAAAACCGATTGCGGAAAACTGATAAACTGTGAAACTATTACTTTCCAGTCCTCATCCTGCACAGAAACATGTCATATAAATATGTACATACACAAGATCTGACACGTGTCTACAGCTCAGGAATAGCTGTCCATCCATCACATGAGTTCACCACCTGTTCATATATACATAAAGGCCCACATCCGGACAACAGCAGGATATACAGATATCATCGAACGATCTTCGTGAAACATCGTCAAAACACTGCCAAGGACCTGAGAGTACAGGGATGACTCTAGACTCTACTACAAAACATCCAAAACAACAGCATGTCCAACGCTCGCCTTCTACTGTTCCTCAAGCTGCTCGCCCGCAACACCACAACCACGACCACGTCTACCTCGACCACCTAAAAAGGGTGTAAACCAGCGGAGTGAGACAATTGAACAATTGTCCCAGCGGGAAATATAGCTCCCCACCGCAACTATAGAACCTCAGCAAGATAAACCATAACAGAAATTATAACATGAGCAGATATATCAGAAGCAGTTATATATATATATAGCAAGATCATTCTTACCGGCAAGCATACCAGCTGTACTAAAGCGTAAAACCAGATGTCTTTCAAAGGAACATGACTATCAAGATGAGATATATCAACATGTAACCAGATTATTAGAACAGGGTATAATGCCATATAACCTGATTATCAAGATACGGTAGATTACCACATGACCTGCAAGGTATAACAGAATATTACACAAACAAGGCCTCAACCAATGTTTCGTGTTTGGTTTGATCAGTAAATACTAAACGGTTGTATTACGTTTTATTATGCCCTGAGGATTTGAACCGTACCGTTCAAATCCAACCTTCGGTTACGAAACCCAAGACGGTGCCATACAAGGTCAATGGAAGAGCCGGACTCCACGACCTCCCACCTCATGGTCAGTACATGAGTACAACACAAGCAGGACCGCAGTCACATGCTGAAGTGGTCTAAGCCACAGGGTTAGCTCCATAGGCTACCCATTCTCTAGCCCGCCTTGGTACAGGTCTCGACGCTAGTAAAACTGAGCCACGGGCCTGATCACCGTGCTCTGAGCCATGAACGCATTCATGCTCCATACATCACATATCCTGAGCCATGGGCCTGTTCGCCATGCTCTACACACATATCTGAGTCTGCAATCGAAGTTACACTCTTACCTCCTCATTTTCAGGCTAGGAGCAACCTACACATATTCAACAATATGCGCTTCCAGGTTAACCCGTAGGAAAACCTGTTTCACCATCACCAAGTCCTGACGATGATGGATCTATGGCCAGGGCAAACTACATGATGTGTTTCACTGTGTTTAATTAGTATCTTTTAGATGGATTGCAAGATTCAACCAAGTTGTATGACATGCAAGGTATAACAGAAAGTAAAGAACATTATATTATGATCTATTCATATCAACCTGATCCATCTTAAGGATCCAACATCACATGTTATCACTTGGCCTCTTGCCAACCATCCAGATCCATCTCAAGGATCATCACATACCACAGGGTCTCAACCCTTCATCATGCACTGCCTTTGTCTCTTAAGGCTCACATCATCATCAAGGGGCAGACATATCACATGCATACACTTATAGAGCAATTATCAAAGTAATGTTGCTCAATACATATGACACATAGCCCTTTCATGGCTAAGACATCACCTGCATGGTTAGGGTACACAATAATTGTAGATTCAACACAAGGAATATGCTCACTATCATGAAATATCATTCAAGATAATCTACTTATAAATATGACAGTTATTTGGTAATCAAGTATGTTAAGTACATCATTAAACAACCATACTGATACTTACCCTTATATCGAGATTGTACAAACAATCAGGGTATATAGAGATCATGTTGTGTTTACAGACCCAACACTATTATTAACAAGGTCATTACTATGTCATCAACTATTGTCATCTTTATCATGAAGCAACCTTTAATGTAACTGTCACTTAGCATCATTATTACCAACATTATTATCATTAAAAAAACTACTAGAGTAGTTATCATCATCTTATTTATCATTAACAATTAAGCATAAGGGTCACATCATGCATCAATTACATGAGGGCTAACATCATATACATTACTATCATTAGCATCCTTATTGTTTGCAAGGCAACATATACATTGTTGATATCACAAACACCACCATCGCTCATTGGTGCATAGCTAACCACTTCCATCACATGAGGGACCGTCACCAAAGAAACTCATACCCTCACTATAGCCTCACAACCCTCATCTAAAGCCTATCACCCAACATGGGTATCGACTACCACACTATCCCTATCGGTCAACACTCACTACTAACCCTATCGGCCAACACTCACTACTAACCCTATCGACCATCACACTCATGCTCATAGGATAGGGTATCGCCCAACATGGCTATCGGCCATCATGGTATCGACCATCATGGTATCGGCCATCATGGTATCGGCCATCAGGGCACATAGCCTATCGTCCAACATGGCACTACTTGGCCCTATCGTCCACCACATGGACAAGGAGATAACTCAACACAAGAGCACCCATTCTATCGTCCAACTCAAGGACATCCATGTCGCCCAACACCATCAGACCATATCGCCCAACAAGAGAGAGAGAGAGTATCGCCCATCTCCAAGGGTACTCACCATATCGGCCAACAAAACCCTAGCTCACCCTATCGCCCAACTCAAGGGCAAGGGTATCGGCCAACCTAAAGGACTCATCATGTCGCCCAACACCAGCTACCATATCGTCCACCAAGGGGAACACCATGTCGTCCAACTCAAAAACAAAGGTGTTGCTCAACCCAAGGTTACTCATATCGTTCAACTTAAGGGCAAGTGTATCGCCCAACACACTCACAAGGAAGGGGTATCGCCCAACCCTAGGTCATCTTCAACCTTCAACACAAGGAAGCCCCAAACCCTAGAAAGCAAAGGTATACAAAGGAACCCTAAAACCCTAGAGGGGGATATCGGCCACTAAAGGAAACTAAAGCAAGATGCTCAAGCAAGGAACTAAGCTGGATTACTAACATGTAACAAGATCAAAGCTAGAGGTAAAAGAGTTAGGGTTAGAAACTATGCAACCCGCCTTAAGCTCCAAGCTCCAAAGCACTCCAAGGTCCAAAGCTATCGTCCACCAGGCTGCTCCAGGAAGGTGTATCGGCCACCACTTCAGCTCCAAGGAAGTGTATCGGCCAACACAAGCAAGATGGAGAGGGATATCATGCACCAAGGGTGGAGGGGAGACCAAAAGAGCAAAGGAGACTAAGGCAAGGAGAAGAGCTACCTATATAGGAAGAAGGGGAGGAGAAACCAAGGTACAACCATGCTATGTGTCACCCACCCAAGGGACACATGTCCACCAACTCAAGCCACCTCTCATGCAAGCCATAAGGCACTTGTCCAAGATGTGCACCATGTGTCCATCAACCAAGCCAAGCCATCTGGGCGACACAACAAGAGCTACTGGGCGACACACCAAGCAACTGGGTGACACACCACCTGCCCTGGGCGACACAAGGCTCAAGCAAGCCCAAACAAGGAACTCCAAGGCCCAAACAAGCTCAACTCAGGCCCAAAGGACTCAAACAACAAGCCCAAGCCTTCCTCTCAACCCTAGAGGAAGCAAAGAGGGAAAACATCTCACAAGATGGCAAACTTGCACACAAAACCCTAGACTTGGGTTATTTGCAAGTAGCCCCTCGAACTCTCAACAAAGCTCAACAAAACCCTAATCACCACTTAAGGTGATTAGCAAGCACCAAAGCACCAAGATCAAGCAAAACAAATAGGGTAAACCCTAAACGCAGGTCAGGGTCCTTACAGCCATAAACCTCTACAAAAGGATTTCGTCCCCGAAATCCGAAGAGAAAAGTGAGGGATACTTCCTCCTCATCTCTTCCTCAAGCTCCCACGTGACTTCCTCAATGCCACGGTGATGCCAAAGGACCTTCACAAGAACCAGATCCTTTCTCTTCAGCTTCTTGACTCTTCTGTCAAGGATCATCATAGGACCCTCTTCATAAGTCACATCTTTGTCAAGCTCAACTTCAACTGGTTGTATCACTGTTCATGTATCCGGATGACTTTTCTTCAGTATACTGACATGGAACACTGGATGTAACCTGTACAACTCTGGAGGCAACTCTAACTCGTAAGCCACCTTGCCAACACGTGCTAAGATTGGGTAAGGCCCCATATATCTGGGAGCTAACTTACCCTTCCGGCCAAACCTCAGCACACCTTTCCATGAAGAGACTTTAAGATACACCTTGTCTCCCACCTGGAACTCCAAGGGTCGTCGGCGATTGTCTGCATAAGACTTCTGCCTGTCTTGTGCCGCTTTCAACTGTTGTTGTATCACCTTGATCTTTTCTGTCGTTTGCTGTACTAACTCAGGACCCAAAAGTTGATACTCACCTGATTCATACCAACACAAAGGAGATCTGCACTTCCTTCCATACAAGGCCTCATAAGGAGCCATGTCGATGCTTCGTTGATAACTGTTGTTGTAGGCAAACTCTATCAAACTGAGATGTACGTCCCAACTGCCTAGGAACTGCAAAACACAAGCACGAAGAAGATCCTCCAAAGTCTGAATAGTCCTCTCAGACTGTCCATCTGTCTGCGGGTGGAAAGCGGTACTGAACTTCAACTGCGTTCCCATCGCCCTGTGCAACTGTTCCCAAAAACGACTCATAAACTGAGGACCTCTGTCAGAAACTATCGTCGCTGGCACACCATGCAAACGAACTATCTCATCCACATATACTCGAGCGAGTTTTTCAGCTGTATACGTGGTCTTCACAGGTATGAAATGGGCAGACTTCATTAATCTGTCCACTATCACCCAAATGGAATCATGATTCCTAGTTGTCATGGGTAGACCAACTACGAAATCCATGGTTATATGATCCCATTTCCACTGTGGTATAAGCAAAGGTTGCAACGTACCTGCCGGCTTTTGATGCTCAGCCTTGACTTGCTGACACACCACACACCTAGCCACAAACTCAGCTACATCTTTCTTCAAGCCGGGCCACCAGTACAAGTCCTTTAGACTATGATACATCTTGGTGACACCTGGATGCATAGCATACATCAGCGTGTGTGCTTCCTCGAGCACCAACTTCCTCAGATTATCAGCATCTGGAACCACCATCCTATTATGATAGCAAACCACTCCATCCTCGGACTCATGGAACCCATCACGCTTTTCGCTGCCAAACTCTGATCTGATTAGCTGTACTGTATCATCCGTTTGATGTGCATCCTTAATCTGCTGTCTCAACTTGGGCTTGATTTGCATCTGTGCTAAAAGTCCAGCTAACGAGGAAACCTCCATATGTACGTTCATCTGCCGTAAGGAGACTAACATGTCCCGCCTATGGCATACCAAAGAACTCATCTGTGCCTTCTTGGGAGTAGAAGACTTTCTGCTAAGCGCGTCTGCTACCACATTCGCCTTACCAGGATGATACTCGATAGTGCAATCATAATCATTGATCAACTCCATCCACTGACGCTGTCGCATGTTCAACTCTTGCTGTGAAAAGATGTACTTCAGATTCTTGTGATCTGTAAAGATCTGACACACTTCCCCATAAAGATAGTGTCTCCAAATCTTTAACGCATGAACCACTGCTGCCAGCTCCAAGTCATGGGTCGGATAGTTCTCCTCGTGTTTCTTAAGCTGTCGCGAAGCAAAATAAACCACATGATCTCCCTGCATCAGCACACAACCCAAACCTTTCTTGGACGCATCACAGAAAACAACATAGCCTTTTCCAGACTCTAGTAAGATCAACACTGGAGCACTGGTTAGCTTTTCCTTTAAACTTTGGAAAGCTTGCTGACATCGATCATTCCAAACAAAAGGTACATCCTTCCTGGTCAACTTCATCATCGGTAGAGCTATCGAACTGAAGTCCTTGATAAACCTCCGGTAGTATCCTGCTAGGCCAAGGAAACTACGAACTTCCGTCGGCATCTTCGGCTGTTCCCAATCCGCAATGGATTCCACTTTCTTCGGATCTACTTTGACTCCTTCAGCAGATATCACATGACCTAAGAAAGTCACTACATCCAACCAGAACTCACACTTACTAAACTTAGCATACAACTGATGTTGACAAAGGAGAGTCAACGCTTGACGAAGATGTTGCTCATGCTCTAGCCGGTTCCGACTATAGATCAAGATGTCGTCTATAAAAACTACAACAAACTGATCTAAGAATGGATGAAACACTCTGTTCATCAGGTCCATGAAAGCAGCAGGTGCATTGGTTAATCCAAACGGCATAACCACAAACTCAAAATGACCATACCTCGTCCTAAAAGCTGACTTTGGTATGTCATCCGCCTTTATCCTCAACTGATGATATCCAGACCATAGATCGATCTTCGAAAACACTGTAGCACCACGCAACTGATCGAACATGTCATCTATCCTCGGCAACGGGTACTTATTCTTGATCGTGACCTTGTTCAACTGTCGGTAGTCTATACACAACCGCATTGAACCATCCTTCTTCTTAACGAACAACACGGGAGCACCCCACGGGGACGTGCTCGGTCAGATGAAACCTTTCTCCAACAACTCTTGTAACTGCTTCTTCAACTCTACCATCTCTGCTGGAGCCATCCTATAAGGTGTCTGTGCAATCGGCTGCATTCCCGGAACCATATTGATCTCAAAATCGATCTCTCGGGGTGGAGGAACACCAGAAAACTCCTCGGGAAACACATCTGCAAACTCTCAGACCACTGACACTTCTTCAAGGTTAAGGCCTTTTGCCTTGGTATCCACAACGGTATCCACAACGTGAGCTAAGAACGCCTCACATCCTTGTCGCAACAACCTATCTGCCACCATAGCTAACACCAGACATGGCGGAAGAATCTTCCTATCTCCCTGGAAGATCCACTTCTCTCCAGAAACATCAAACACCGCCTACTTGGAACCACAGTCCAAGACAACCTTATACTTCTCTAAGGTATCCATCCCAAGGATAACATCGAAACCATGCATATCAAGTGGTATGAGATCCACCTGAATGCTGTGTCCCGAAAAAGACAAAACACAAGATGGACACTCTTCTCGAAGCAAAGAGGAACCATCAAGAGGGGTTTCTAACAACAAACTATCCTTCTTACAACTAACAGGTAGATGACAGTTTTCAAGCATACTATAGGCGATAAAAGAGTGTGTAGCACCCGGGTCAACCAGAACAGATATAAAGCAAGAAGAAGATATATCAGAATGAAATAACTCCATTTGACCTGTCACCACTCGCGGGTTGACTATCGCCTCCGGCTGATTCATGGCATAGAATCGAGCTGTAGCTTGCTGTCCACGACCTCTGCTCCCTTGAGCAGACGATCCAGCTTGAGACGCTTGACCGCGTCCTCGTCCTCTGCTACCACTGGGTTGTGGTCTCTCAGACTTCTGGAAACTCTGCCTCGGTTGCTGCGTCACTTCAACATCTCTATTCGGGCAATTGAACTTCCAATGCCCAACTTGTCCACAAAGATGACATGCTCTATTGTCAACTCGTGGCCTAGATGGCCCTGTCACTGCCACCGAAGCTGAACTGTGTGCCTTAGATGGTGAAGAAACATAACCTTTTCCCTTACTCAGAGACCACTGAGATGGTACACCAGCACTTCTCATCACTGACGGTGCCGAAAACCTGGGCTTTTTGAAGCCACCAAACCTTCGTCCTTGAAACTGAGCAGGTCTTTTAAGAGACACCGACTCTCTTTTCTCCCTTACTGTCCTCTCAATCCGTCGAACTGATTCCACAAACGTAGCAAACCGCTCTCGGTTTTCCAGCGCAGACACAGGGGTTGTCAACTCAGCACTCAAACCCTTCTCGAAACGTCTAATCTGTTCATCATCTGTCGCCGCCATGTGAGGACAGAACCTCAACAAATCCATAAACTTAGCTTCATACTCGGTGATGTTCATCGTTTCTTGCCGCAACTTCTCAAACTGACTGATCTTCTCATCCAGGTACGTCTTCGGAAAGTATCTGGTGACGAACTCGCGCCGAAACACTTCCCAACAGATCACCTCACTAGGCCGCTTCTCTTCCTCGATGGTCCACCAGTGACCAGCACTACCCTTCAAAAGGTAGACAGCATGCTTTACTTTGTCTGCTTCGGGGATGTCGAGGATCCGGAAAGCCTTTTCAAGACTCCTCAGCCACAGATCTGCATCCGCTGGATCAACCGTTCCAGCATAATCTGAAGCTCCGACTCGGCGAAGCCGCTCAAAGGTCTTCCCAATACCCGATCCTTCTCCATGGGGAACTTGTGCTCGCGGAGGAGGCACTGGTAATCGCTCAACCATGAGATTCATCATAGCCATTAACTGCCCCATAAGCTATTGGTAGGCATGGTGTTCAAGTATGGCTGGGTCTGGTTGGGGGACCTCAGGCACCCGATCTTCATGTGCCCGTCCATCTGC
This sequence comes from Alisma plantago-aquatica, assembly GCA_963693085.1. NCBI lineage: Eukaryota > Viridiplantae > Streptophyta > Magnoliopsida > Alismatales > Alismataceae > Alisma > Alisma plantago-aquatica. The sequence goes on from OY856412.1 coordinate 1,252,100,452, forward strand.
TCCATCAACCGATGTAGCATCACTGTACTCAGGATCATGTTCTTCATGGTTTCCAGACATCTTGGCTTTTCTCCCGCTGAGGGCAGAAGATTTTTGTAAGATAACCTGGAAAACTCATAAGAACAGACTCAACCTAGTCCTAGATCCCTGTAGACTCAGTGAACCTAGAGCTCTGATACCAAAACTTGTGGCAACACATCCCATTATCACACAGATAACGAGGTGTTACGCGAAAACGTGCGGAAAACACCATAACCACAGATTATCAAAAACACGGGTTAATTAAAACCGATTGCGGAAAACTGATAAACTGTGAAACTATTACTTTCCAGTCCTCATCCTGCACAGAAACATGTCATATAAATATGTACATACACAAGATCTGACACGTGTCCACATCTCAGGAACAGCTGTCCATCCATCACATGAGCTCACCACCTGTTCATATATACATAAAGGCCCACATCCGGCCAACAGCAGGATATACAGATATCATCGAACGATCTTCGTGAAACATCGTAAAAACACTGCCAAGGACCTGAGAGTACAGGGATGACTCTAGACTCTACTACAAAACATCCAAAACAGCAGCATGTCCAACGCTCGCCTTCTACTGTTCCTCAAGCTTCTCACTCGCAACACCACAACCACGACCACGTCTACCTCGACCACCTGAAAAGGGTGTAAACCAGCGGAGTGAGACAATTGAACAATTGTCCCAGCGGGAAACATAGCTCCCCACCGCAACTATAGAACCTCAGCAAGATAAACCATAACATCAATTATAACATGAGCAGATATATCAGAAGCAGTTATATATATATATATATATATATATATATATATAGCAAGATCATTCTTACCGGCAAGCATACCAGCTGTACTAAAGCGTAAAACCAGATGTCTTTCAAAGGAACATGACTATCAAGATGAGATATATCAACATGTAACCGGATTATTAGAACAGGGTATAATGCCATATAACCTGATTATCAAGATAAGGTGGATTACCACATGACCTGCAAGGTATAACGGAATATTACACAAACAAGGCCTCAACCAATGTTTCGTGTTTGGTTTGATCAGTAAATACTAAACGGCTGTATTACGTTTTATTATGCCCTGAGGATTTGAACCGTACCGTTCAAATCCAACCTTCGGTTACAAAACCCAAGACGGTGCCATACAAGGTCAATGGAAGAGCCGGACTCCACGACCTCCCACCTCATGGTCAGTACATGAGTACAACACAAGCAGGACCGCAGTCACATGCTGAAGTGGTCTAAGCCACAGGGTTAGCTCCATAGGCTACCCATTCTCTAGCCCGCCTTGGTACAAGTCTCGGCGCTAGTAAAACTGAGCCACGGGCCTGATCACCGTGCTCTGAGCCATGAACGCATTCATGCTCCATACATCACATATCCTGAGCCATGGGCCTGTTCGCCATGCTCTACACACATATCTGAGTCTGCAACCGAAGTTACACTCTTACCTCCTCATTTTCAGGCTAGGAGCAACCTACACATATTCAACAATATGCGCTTCCAGGTTAACCCGTAGGAAAACCTGTTTCACCATCACCAAGTCCTGACGATGATGGATCTATGGCCAAGGCAAACTACATGATGTGTTTCACTGTGTTTAATTAGTATCTTTTAGATGGATTGCAAGATTCAACCAAGTTGTATGACATGCAAGGTATAACAGAAAGTAAAGAACATTATATTATGATCTATTCATATCAACCTGATCCATCTTAAGGATCCAACATCACATGTTATCACTTGGCCTCTTGCCAACCATCCAGATCCATCTCAAGGATCATCACATACCACAGGGTCTCAACCCTTCATCATGCACTGCCTTTGTCTCTTAAGGCTCACATCATCATCAAGGGGCAGACATATCACATGCATACACTTATAGAGCAATTATCAAAGTAATGTTGCTCAATACATATGACACATAGCCCTTTCATGGCTAAGACATCACCTGCATGGTTAGGGTACACAATAATTGTAGATTCAACACAAGGAATATGCTCACTATCATGAAATATCATTCAAGATAATCTACTTATCAATATGACAGTTATTTGGTAATCAAGTATGTTAAGTACATCATTAAACAACCATACTGATACTTACCCTTATATAGAGATTGTACAAACAATCAGGGTATATAGAGATCATGTTGTGTTTACAGACCCAACACTATTATTAACAAGGTCATTACTATGTCATCAACTATTGTCATCTTTATCATGAAGCAACCTTTAATGTAACTGTCACTTAGCATCATTATTACCAACATTATTATCATTAAAAAAACTACTAGAGTAGTTATCATCATCTTCTTTATCATTAACAATTAAGCATAAGGGTCACATCATGCATCAATTACATGAGGGCTAACATCATATACATTACTATCATTAGCATCCTTATAGTTTGCAAGGCAACATATACATTGTTGATATCACAAACACCACCATCGCTCATTGGTGCATAGCTAACCACTTCCATCACATGAGGGACCGTCACCAAAGAAACTCATACCCTCACTATAGCCTCACAACCCTCATCTAAAGCCTATCACCCAACATGGGTATCGACTACCACACTATCCCTATCGGACAACACTCACTACTAACCCTATAGGCCAACACTCACTACTAACCCTATCGACCATCACACTCATGCTCATAGGATAGGGTATCGCCCAACATGGCTATCGGCCATCATGGTATCGGCCATCATGGTATCGGCCATCAGGGCACATAGCCTATCGTCCAACATGGCACTACTTGGCCCTATCGTCCACCACATGGACAAGGAGATAACTCAACACAAGAGCACCCATTCTATCGTCCAACTCAAGGACATCCATGTCGCCCAACACCATCAGACCATATCGCCCAATAAGAGAGAGAGAGAGGGAGAGAGAGAGAGAGTATCGCCCATCTCCAAGGGTACTCACCATATCGGACAACAAAACCCTAGCTCACCCTATCGCCCAACTCAAGGGCAAGGGTATCGGCCAACCTAAAGGACTCATCATGTCGTCCAACACCAGCTACCATATCATCCACCAAGGGGAACACCATGTCGTCCAACTCAAAAACAAAGGTGTTGCTCAACCCAAGGTTACTCATATCGTTCAACTTAAGGGCAAGTGTATCGCCCAACACACTCACAAGGAAGGGGTATCGCCCAACCCTAGGTCATCTTCAACCTTCAACACAAGGAAGCCCCAAACCCTAGAAAGCAAAGGTATACAAAGGAACCCTAAAACCCTAGAGGGGGATATCGGCCACTAAAGGAAACTAAAGCAAGATGCTCAAGCAAGGAACTAAGCTGGATTACTAACATGTAACAAGATCAAAGCTAGAGGTAAAAGAGTTAGGGTTAGAAACTATGCAACCCGCCTTAAGCTCCAAGCTCCAAAGCACTCCAAGGTCCAAAGCTATCGTCCACCAGGCTGCTCCAGGAAGGTGTATCGACCACCACTTCAGCTCCAAGGAAGTGTATCGGCCAACACAAGCAAGATGGAGAGGGATATCGTGCACCAAGGGTGGAGGGGAGACCAAAAGAGCAAAGGAGACTAAGGCAAGGAGAAGAGCTACCTATATAGGAAGAAGGGGAGGAGAAACCAAGGTACAACCATGCTATGTGTCACCCACACAAGGGACACATGTCCACCAACTCAAGCCACCTCTCATGCAAGCCATAAGGCACTTGTCCAAGATGTGCACCATGTGTCCATCAACCAAGCCAAGCCATCTGGGCGACACAACAAGAGCTACTGGGCGACACACCAAGCAACTGGGCGACACACCACCTGCCCTGGGCGACACAAGGCTCAAGCAAGCCCAAACAAGGAACTCCAAGGCCCAAACAAGCTCAACTCAGGCCCAAAGGACTCAAACAACAAGCCCAAGCCTTCCTCTCAACCCTAGAGGAAGCAAAGAGGGAAAACATCTCACAAGATGGCAAACTTGCACACAAAACCCTAGACTTGGGTTATTTGCAAGTAGCCCCTCGAACTCTCAACAAAGCTCAACAAAACCCTAATCACCACTTAAGGTGATTAGCAAGCACCAAAGCACCAAGATCAAGCAAAACAAATAGGGTAAACCCTAAACGCAGGTCAGGGTCCTTACAGCCATAAACCTCTACAAAAGGATTTCGTCCCCGAAATCCGAAGAGAAAAGTGAGGGATACTTCCTCCTCATCTCTTCCTCAAGCTCCCACGTGACTTCCTCAACGCCACGGTGATGCCAAAGGACCTTCACAAGAACCAGATCCTTTCTCTTCAGCTTCTTGACTCTTTTGTCAAGGATCATCATAGGACCCTCTTCATAAGTCACATCTTTGTCAAGCTCAACTTCAACTGGTTGTATCACTGTTCATGTATCCGGATGACTTTTCTTCAGTATACTGACATGGAACACTGGATGTAACCTGTGCAACTCTGGAGGCAACTCTAACTCGTAAGCCACCTTGCCAACACGTGCTAAGACTGGGTAAGGCCCCATATATCTGGGAGCTAACTTACCCTTCCGGCCAAACCTCATCACACCTTTCCACGGAGAGACTTTAAGATACACCTTGTCTCCCACCTGGAACTCCAAGGGTCATCGACGATTGTCTGCATAAGACTTCTGCCTGTCTTGTGCCGCTTTCAACTGTTGTTGTATCACCTTGATCTTTTCTGTCGTTTGCTGTACTAACTCAGGACCCAAAAGCTGATACTCACCTGATTCATACCAACACAAAGGAGATCTGCACTTCCTTCCATACAAGGCCTCATAAGCAGCCATGTCGATGCTTCGTTGATAACTGTTGTTGTAGGCAAACTCTATCAAACTGAGATGTACGTCCCAACTGCCTAGGAACTGCAAAACACAAGCACGAAGAAGATCCTCCAAAGTCTGAATAGTCCTCTCAGACTGTCCATATGTCTGTGGGTGGAAAGCGGTACTGAACTTCAACTGCGTTCCCATCGCCCTGTGCAACTGTTCCCAAAAATGACTCGTAAACTGAGGACCTCTGTCAGAAACTATCGTCGCTGGCACACCATGCAAACGAACTATCTCATCCACATATACTCGAGCGAGTTTTTCAGCTGTATACGTGGTCTTCACAGGTATGAAATGGGCAGACTTCGTTAATCTGTCCACTATCACCCAAATGGAATCATGATTCCTAGTTGTCCTGGGTAGACCAACTACGAAATCCATGGTTATATGATCCCATTTCCACTGTGGTATAGGCAAAGGTTACAACGTACCTGCCGGCTTTTGATGCTCAGCCTTGACTTGCTGACACACCGCACACCTAGCCACAAACTCAGCTACATCTTTCTTCAAGCCGGGCCACCAGTACAAGTCCTTTAGACTATGATACATCTTGGTGACACCTGGATGCATAGCATACATCGACGTGTGTGCTTCCTCGAGCACCAACTTCCTCAGATTATCAGCATCTAGAACCACCATCCAATTATATTAGCAAACCACTCCATCCTCAGACTCATGGAACCCATCACGCTTTTCGCTGCCAAACTCTGATCTGATTAGCTGTACTGTATCATCCGTTTGCTGTGCATCCTTGATCTGCTGTCTCAACGTGGGCTTGATTTGCATCTGTGCTAAAAGTCCAGCTAACGAGGAAACCTCCATCTGTACGTTCATCTGCCGTAAGGAGACTAACATGTCCCGCCTATGGCATACCAAAGAACTCATCTGTGCCTTCTTGGGAGTAGAAGACTTTCTGCTAAGCGCGTCTTCTACCACATTAGCCTTACCAGGATGATACTCGATAGTGCAATCATAATCATTGATCAACTCCATCCACCGACGTTGTCGCATGTTCAACTCTTGCTGTGAGAAGATGTACTTCAGATTCTTGTGATCTGTAAAGATCTGACACACTTCCCCATAAAGATAGTGTCTCCAAATCTTTAACGCATGAACCACTGCTGCCAGCTCCAAGTCATGGGTCGGATAGTTCTCCTCGTGTTTCTTAAGCTGTCGCGAAGCAAAAGAAACCACATGATCTTCCTGCATCAGCACACAACCCAAACCTTTCTTGGACGCATCACAGAAAACAACATAGCCTTTTCCAGACTCTGGCAAGATCAACACTGGAGCACTGGTTAGCTTTTCCTTCAAACTTTGGAAAGCTTGCTGACATCGATCATTCCAAACAAAAGGTACATCCTTCCTGGTCAACTTCGTCATCGGTAGAGCTATCGAACTGAAGTCCTTGATAAACCTCCGACAGTATCCTGCTAGGCCAAGGAAACTACGAACTTCCGTCGGCGTCTTCGGCTGTTCCCAATCCGCAATGGATTCCACTTTCTTCAGATCTACTTTGACTTCTTCAGCAGATATCACATGACCTAAGAAAGTCACTACATCCAACCAGAACTCACACTTACTAAACTTAGCATACAACTGATGTTGACGAAGGAGAGTCAACGCTTAACGAAGATGTTGCTCATGCTCTAGCCGGTTCCGACTATAGATCAAGATGTCGTCTATAAAAACTACAACAAACTGATCTAAGAATGGACGAAACACTCTGTTCATCAGGTCCATGAAAGCAGCAGGTGCATTGGTTAATCCAAACGGCATAACCACAAACTCAAAATGACCATACCTCGTCCTAAAAGCTAACTTTGGTATGTCATCCGCCTTTATCCTCAACTGATGATATCCAGACCGTAGATCGATCTTCGAAAACACTGTAGCACCACACAACTGATCGAACATGTCATATATCCTCGGCAATGGGTACTTATTCTTGATCGTGACCTTGTTCAACTGTCGGTAGTCTATACACAACCGCATCGAACCATCCTTCTTCTTAACGAACAACACGGGAGCACCCCACGGGGACGTGCTCGGTCAGATGAAACCTTTCTCCAACAACTCTTGTAACTGCTTCTTCAACTCTACCATCTCTGCTGGAGCCATCCTATAAGGTGTCTGTGCAATCGGCTGCGTTCCCGGAACCAGATTGATCTCAAAATCGATCTCTCGGGGTGGAGGAACACCAGGAAACTCATCGGGAAACACATCTGCAAACTCTCGGACCACTGACACTTCTTCAAGGTTAAGGCCTTTTGCCTTGGTATCCACAATGGTATCCACAACGTGAGCTAAGAACGCCTCACATCCTTGTCGCAACAACCTATCTGCCACCATAGCTGACACCAGACACGGCGGAAGAATCTTCCTATCTCTCTGGAAGATCCACTTCTCTCCAGCAACATCAAACACCGCCTACTTGGAACCACAGTCCAAGACAACCTTATACTTCTCTAAGATATCCATCCCAAGGATAACATCGAAACCATGCATATCAAGTGGTATGAGATCCACCTGAATGCTGTGTCCCGAAAAAGACAAAACACAAGATGGACACTCTTCTCGAAGCAAAGAGGAACCATCAAGAGGGGTTTCTAACAACAAACTATCCTTCTTACAAATAACAGGTAGATGACAGTTTTCAAGCATACTATAGGCGATAAAAGAGTGTGTAGCACCCGGGTCAACCAGAACAAATATAAAGCAAGAAGAAGACATATCAGAATGAAATAACTCCATCTGACCTGTCACCACTCACGGGTTGACTATCGCCTCCGACTGATTCATGGCATAGAATCGAGCTGTAGCTTGCTGTCCACGACCTCTGCTCCCTTGAGCAGACGATCCAGCTTGAGACGCTTGACTGCGTCCTCGTCCTCTGCTACCACTGGGCTGTGGTCTCTCAGACTTCTGGAAACTCTGCCTCGGTTGCTGCTTCACTTCAACATCTCTATTCGGGCAATTGAACTTCCAATGCCCAACTTGTCCACAAAGATGACATGCTCTATTGTCAACTCGTGGCCTAGATGGCCCTATCACTGCCACCGAAGCTGAACTGTGTGCCTTAGATGGTGAAGAAACATGACCTTTTCCCTTACTCGGAGACCACTGAGATGGTACACCAGCACTTCTCATCACTGACGGTGCCGAAAACCTGGGCTTTTTGAAGCCACCAAACCTTCGTCCTTGAAACTGAGCAGGTCTTTTAAGAGACACCGACTCTCTTTTCTCCCTTACTGTCCTCTCGATCCATCGAACTGATTCCACAAACGTAGCAAACCGCTCTCGGTTTTCCAGCGCAGACACAGGGGTTGTCAACTCAGCACTCAAACCCTTCTCGAAACGTCTGATCTGTTCATCATCTGTCGCCGCCATGTGAGGACAGAACCTCAACAGATCCATAAACTTAGCTTCATACTCGGTGATGTTCATCGTTTCTTGCTGCAACTTCTCAAACTGACTGATCTTCTCATCCAGGTACGTCTTCGGAAAGTATCTGGTGACGAACTCGCGCCGAAACACTTCCCAACAGATCACCTCACTAGGCCGCTTCTCTTCCTCGATGGTCCACCAGTGACCAGCACTACCCTTCAAAAGATAGACAACATGCTTTACTTTGTCTGCTTCGGGGATGTCGAGGATCCAGAAAGCCTTTTCAAGACTCGTCAGCCACAGATCTGCATCCGCTGGATCATCCGTTCCAGCATAATCCGAAGCTCCGACTCGGCGAAGCCGCTCAAAGGTCTTCCCAATACCCGATCCTTCTCCATGGGGAACCTGTGCTTGCGGAGGAGGCACTGGTAATCGCTCAACCATGAGATTCATCATAGCCATTAACTGCCCCATAAGCTGTTGGTAGGCAGGGTGTTCAAGTATGGCTGGGTCTGGTTGGGGGACCTCAGGCACCCGATCTTCATGTGCCCGTCCATCTGCTCCATCAACTGATGCAGCATCACTATACTCAGGAGCATGTTCTTCATGGTTTCCAGACATCTTGGCTTTTCTCCCGCTGAGGGCAGAAGATTTTTGTAAGATAACCTGGAAAACTCATAAGAACAGACTCAACCTAGTCCTAGATCCCTGTAGACTCAGCGAACCTAGAGCTATGATACCAAAACTTGTGGCAACACATCCCATTATCACACAGATAACGAGGTGTTACGCGAAAACGTGCAGAAAACACCATAACCACAGATTATCAAAAACACGGGTTAATTATAATCGATTGCGGAAAACTGATAAACTGTGAAACTATTACTTTCCAGTCCTCATCCTGCACAGAAACATGTCATATAAATATGTACATACAGAAGATCTGACACGTGTCCACAGCTCAGGAACAGCTATCCATCCATCACATGAGTTCACCACCTGTTCATATATACATAAATGCCCACATCTGGCCAACACCAGGATATACAGATATCATCGAACGATCTTTGTGAAACATCGTCAAAACACTGCCAAGGACCTGAGAGTACAGGGATGACTCTAGACTCTACTACAAAACATCCAAAACAGCAGCATGTCCAACACTCGCCTTCTACTGTTCCTCAAGCTGCTCGCCCGCAACACCACAACCACGACCACGTCTACCTCGACCACCTAAAAAGGGTGTAAACCAGCGGAGTGAGACAATTGAACAATTGTCCCAGCGGGAAACATAGCTCCCCACCGCAACTATAGAACCTCAGCAAGATAAACCATAACAGCAATTATAACATGAGCAGATATATCAGAAGCAGTTATATATATATATAGCAAGATCATTCTTACCGGCAAGCATACCAGCTGTACTAAAGCGTAAAACCAGATGTCTTTCAAAGGAACATGACTATCAAGACGAGATATATCAACATGTAACCGGATTATTAGAACAAGGTATAATGCCATATAACCTGATTATCAAGATAAGGTAGATTACCACATGACCTGCAAGGTATAACGGAATATTACACAAACAAGGCCTCAACCAATGTTTCGTGTTTGGTTTGATCAGTAAATACTAAACGGCTGTATTACGTTTTATTATGCCCTGAGGATTTGAACCGTACCGTTCAAATCCAACCTTCAGTTACGAAACCCAAGACGGTGCCATACAAGGTCAATGGAAGAGCCAGACTCCATGACCTCCCACCTCATGGTCAGTACACGAGTACAACACAAGCAGGACCGCAGTCACATGCTGAAGTGGTCTAAGCCACAGGGTTAGCTCCATAGGCTACCCATTCTCTAGCCCACCTTGGTACAAGTCTCGGCGCTAGTAAAACTGAGCCACGGGCCTGATCACCGTGCTCTGAGCCATGAACGCATTCATGCTCCATACATCACATATCCTGAGCCATGGGCCTGTTCGCCATGCTCTACACACATATCTGAGTCTGCAACCGAAGTTACACTCTTACCTCCTCATTTTTAGGCTAGGAGCAACCTACACATATTCAACAATATGCGCTTCCAGGTTAACCCGTAGGAAAACCTGTTTCACCATCACCAAGTCCTGACGATGATGGATCTATGGCCAGGGCAAACTACATGATGTGTTTCACTGTGTTTAATTAGTATCTTTTAGATGGATTGCAAGATTCAACCAAGTTGTATGACATGCAAGGTATAACAGAAAGTAAAGAACATTATATTATGATCTATTCATATCAACCTGATCCATCTTAAGGATCCAACATCACATGTTATCACTTAGCCTCTTGCCAACCATCCAGATCCATCTCAAGGATCATCACATACCACAGGGTCTCAACCCTTCATCATGCACTGCCTTTGTCTCTTAAGGCTCACATCATCATCAAGGGGCAGACATATCACATGCATACACTTATAGAGAAATTATCAAAGTAATGTTGCTCAATACATATGACACATAGCCCTTTCATGGCTAAGACATCACCTGCATGGTTAGGGTACACAATAATTGTAGATTCAACACAAGGAATATGCTCACTATCATGAAATATCATTCAAGATAATCTACTTATCAATATGACAGTTATTTGGTAATCAAGTATGTTAAGTACATCATTAAACAACCATACTGATACTTACCCTTATATCGAGATTGTACAAACAATCAGGGTATATAGAGATCATGTTGTGTTTACAGACCCAGCACTATTATTAACAAGGTCATTACTATGTCATCAACTATTGTCATCTTTATCATGAAGCAACCTTTATGTAACTGTCACTTAGCATCATTATTACCAACATTATTATCATTAAACAAACTACTAGAGTAGTTATCATCATCTTCTTTATCATTAACAATTAAGCATAAGGGTCACATCATGCATCAATTATATGAGGGCTAACATCATATACATTACTATCATTAGCATCCTTATTGTTTGCAAGGCAACATATACATTGTTGATATCACAAACACCACCATCGCTCATTGGTGCATAGCTAACCACTTCCATCACATGAGGGACCGTCACCAAAGAAACCCATACCCTCACTATAGCCTCACAACCCTCATCTAAAGCCTATCACCCAACATGGGTATCGACTACCACACTATCCCTATCGGCCAACACTCACTACTAACCCTATCAGCCAACACTCACTACTAACCCTATCGACCATCACACTCATGCTCATAGGATAGGGTATCGCCCAACATGGCTATCGGTCATCATGGTATCGGCCATCAGGGCACATAGCCTATCGTCCAACATGGCACTACTTGGCCCAATCGTCCACCACATGGACAAGGAGATAACTCAACACAAGAGCACCCATTCTATCGTCCAACTCAAGGACATCCATGTCACCCAAAACCATCAGACCATATCGCCCAACAATAGAGAGAGAGAGGGAGAGAGAGAGAGTATCACCCATCTCCAAGGGTACTCACCATATCGGCCAACAAACCCTAGCTCACCCTATCGCCCAACTCAAGGGCAAGGGTATCGGCCAACCTAAAGGACTCATCATGTCGTCCAACACCAGCTACCATATCATCCACCAAGGGGAACACCATGTCGTCCAACTCAAAAACAAAGGTGTTGCTCAACCCAAGGTTACTCATATCGTTCAACTTAAGGGCAAGTGTATCGCCCAACACACTCACAAGGAAGGGGTATCGCCCAACCCTAGGTCATCTTCAACCTTCAACACAAGGAAGCCCCAAACCCTAGAAAGCAAAGGTATACAAAGGAACCCTAAAACCCTAGAGGGGGATATCGGCCACTAAAGGAAACTAAAGCAAGATGCTCAAGCAAGGAACTAAGCTGGATTACTAACATGTAACAAGATCAAAGCTAGAGGTAAAAGAGTTAGGGTTAGAAACTATGCAACCCGCCTTAAGCTCCAAGCTCCAAAGCACTCCAAGGTCTAAAGCTATCGTCCACCAAGCTGCTCCAGGAAGGTGTATCGGCCACCACTTCAGCTCCAAGGAAGTGTATCGGCCAACACAAGCAAGATGGAGAGGGATATCGTTCACCAAGGGTGGAGGGGAGACCAAAAGAGCAAAGGAGACTAAGGCAAGGAGAAGAGCTACCTATATAGGAAGAAGGGGAGGAGAAACCAAGGTACAACCATGCTATGTGTCGCCCACCCAAGGGACACATGTCCACCAACTCAAGCCACCTCTCATGCAAGCCATAAGGCACTTGTCCAAGATGTGCACCATGTGTCCATCAACCAAGCCAAGCCATCTGGGTGACACAACAAGAGCTACTGGGCGACACACCAAGCAACTGGGCGACACACCACCTGCCCTGGGCGACACAAGGCTCAAGCAAGCCCAAACAAGGAACTCCAAGGCCCAAACAAGCTCAACTCAGGCCCAAAGGACTCAAACAACAAGCCCAAGCCTTCCTCTCAACCCTAGAGGAAGCAAAGAGGGAAAACATCTCACAAGATGGCAAACTTGCACACAAAACCCTAGACTTGAGTTATTTGCAAGTAGCCCCTTGAACTCTCAACAAAGCTCAACAAAACCCTAATCACCACTTAAGGTGATTAGCAAGCACCAAAGCACCAAGATCAAGCAAAACAAACAGGGTAAACCCTAACCGCAGTTCAGGGTCCTTACAATATTGGGATAATGATGTATTCATGTCACCATATTGGGTTACACATCATCTAGGGTTTGTTATATTGGGTTTGAGTATATACTTGACTCCATGTCGTGTATGAGGTTTATACTCTACATCATATCATGCACAAGGTGTGTTCTTAACACCATATCATGCACAATATGAATTCTTCATTATCATATCGTGTATAATATATATGTATCCTCATTGTATCATTTTTGTGATATGTTCACTTCACCATATCAGGTTCGAGGTGCTTCAACCCAATATTGGGTTGAACCATGATGATGTTGTAATGACCCCGCCTCATGGTAACCCCCAATTAAGGGAGACCCGAAGGTCAGAGCCGTTATTCAATTAACATGATCAAAGGTTCGACAAATAATCAATAATAATTATGAAATTCTACTAACTAACTAGAATTTGGTATAAAATTAAACTTTACTTACCTTTGAAAACATTGGAAATCTATCTATCCAGGGCTTGAATTATTCTATCTAATCCTCCTTGCACTTTATTTCTTATTTCCACAATGTGTCACTTTACTGTTTGTTCTTTCAATTATTGTTCCTAAAACTCCGACAAACAAAACGTCGGTCAGTATATCGAAATATATTGGTATGTGGGAACAACCAAAATCTTGCAAATATGGCTAATAATTTAATAATCACAATCAAATTATTTAACAAGCCACTTTACATTTTCAATGTGTCATTCTCCACCGCTTTTGCCCTAACCCTGGCATACCCCTCTAGGTTTCTCTTTTGCCATTAACTTAAGGCCACCTTCTCAATCCCGAGCTTGGTGCCTGGGAGTCACCTCTCATGGTGCTCCATAGTCATGCATCATAGACCACCTTCTCATTCCTGAGCTTGGTGTCTGGGGTCACCTTTCATGGTGCCCATTGGTCTACCCTCCTGGGCCTGACCTTTATGGCATCTTCCATCAGGGTGGCATGTAGGTGCAAGAATTCACACACACACACACACACACACACACACACATATATATATATATATATATATATATATATATATATATATATATATATATATATATATATATATAACTGTGATAGCCATAGTGACTTTATACTTGCAGTATGAACATCCAAACTGTTTAGATTGCATTCAATGCGAGGAAACATTAGGAAAACCCCCGGGAAACTAATGCGATTAATCATAATTAACCACATACCTGATCTGACGATTTGAACAAAAATATCCATGCAAGTAAGAATCCAAGCAAGAAAGCATTTTCAACAAGATCCTAAAATAACCACGTAATTCCCTTTTTATTATTCATGTCATCAAGATCCATTAAACCTATCTCGCTTCCTAGGATTTCTAATTCACTTTTAGGGTTTCTATTGCAATTAGGGCTTCCCTTCATCTTTTATTGTTTTAAACCCTAATTATTTCCACATCTAATCTTCAGTTTCGGATTTAAGGCATAATCAACCATTATATAAGTCCATTAAGCCTCTTTTCATTAAAGCTACCATTTTTATCCTCTTTAACCCATGACAAGGTCATTATGCTCGTTTATCATCAATGTGTAGTTCATTATGCTCTAACACTCATATGAACGTTATTTATCATTAATTCTACCTTGATTCATTCAAAACCCTAATTTCTATATTTAGGCTATTTATCCACAAATTAGGAACTTTAATGCTCGAAATAGCTTAGAATCATTATATCTTATCTTTCTTCACCACTTTGAATAATTAAAGCTATTAAGAGTCAAATTTACCAACATTAGGGTTTCAAGGCCCATTAAAGTATTATTCATGCACATTAAACTCGAAATTAAACTAATTACATGCAAAGTTCATCCTTTTTGTTTCTAATGTGCCCTTTCATCATTAACAGGTTAATACCAACTCTAATCATCCATTAAACCCTTATAAATATATTATTCATCTCAAAATAGGGTTCTTTAAGTTGCGCACTCTTTTAGCCCATGGAGGGCAGAACCGTCCAACGCCAGGTCGTCATCTTCAACCTCACGAACGGCCGCCGCAGCAGCCCTAGCCGCGACTGCGTTCCTCTTCCTCCCTCTCCTGGACCTCGTCGGACACCGGGATTGGATCCCAGACCTCCACCGGACCTCCCCGCACGTCAGGGTGCCCGCAGTTTGTGTCCAAAGGAAGCAGCACGCGTTGGTCGTGTCTGTGACCATCTGCAGGCTTTGCAGCCAAGCTGCGATAGTCATGCCTTGGTTTGGGTATGGTGACGACGGTGGAACTTCTTCCTGACATCGTGGGATCTCCCTCAATGACCGTGGCGACCCCACGCATCCCCGCTGCCCAAGGTTAGCACCAAACCTTTTGGTTAGGGTTTTCATGTCATGAAGAAGGAGAAGAGAGAGATAAGCGTGGGATTTATCCAATCTTTGAGTCCAGGGTTTCTTCTCTTTTTATAGGGGAGTATTTCCACGTCATAAGACGACCATCTAAGAGGGGATAAGCCCTCTCTTATTAGGAATCCTATTCCTTCCATGAGAAGAAAGCTTCTCTCTCATCATCTTCTCAAAACCACATACTCATTGGATTTCTAGGAATACGAAAACATTCTCCCTTATTCTCTTTGACTTGCTTTTTAATCCATTAATCACGAAATCCTACTTTCCTTTAATGGAAATTACTTTCTTTCTAGCAATACCACAAAATCCATTAATAATGCATTACATTATTATCTTATTTTGCAATTTTGGTATTTTCTCTTTCCTCTTTCTTCATTGGGACTCCTTGGATCCCAAGAAACTAAAATAATTCAAAATTCCTTTTTAAGGAATACTCATTTTCCTTCTACATGCATCAATATGCATTATTTCACATTATCTTGTTTATTTCTCATTAAAATATCCCTTTTGGAAGATTTCTCTTTATTTCTCTTTTATTTTCCTCATTGATATTCCTTTTAACATTAGGAATCCTCAGGATACGAAATTCCACCAAGTATTACTCAATTATCCCTCTTTTCACTTAGTTTCCACATTTCATCACTGTTTTCAATTTATTTCTTAGTAAAGAAATACTTAATTAATCTTTTATTTTCTTATTGCCTTTTCTTTGCAACTTTGGACTCCTTGGAACCCAAGGAATCCCAAGAGGCACGAAATCCATCCTTGGTTGCATTCTTATGCCTTCCATAGGTTTCCACATCTTTCTTTTCTCAAAAACTCAATTATTCATTTATTAATTGAATTTCCTTGTTATTGGGCCCAATAGCCAATAAAGCCCACAACACAATCATCAAGGCTATTGTACACAAAATCCATTTATTAAAAAAAAATTATATCATTATTTGTTCATTTACCGTTATTATGAGAAATTACATTTCTCATCAAATGAACCCAAAATTTGGGGATTTTGCCCTCAAAATTCCATCAAGCAAACAAATAGTTCATGATAAGCCTTTCATACGTCCGTCAGGGCTCCCATGTGGCATCACCCTTTCCATGGTGCTTCCCAAGAACCTTCATCATCTCATATTCTTCCATCTGAGTTCTTTCTTACCTTGGTATATCATACCCTCATAGGTGACTCAGGACATTTCAGCCTCTTCAAAAGCTGAATTGGTTCAAGGCTCAGGACATGGCTTGGGTACCTCACATAGTGCTCTAGATCGGACTCACGGAACACATTACACATCATGTTATCCTGAGGGGTAAGGCTAAACACAACCATCTCCACCAATCCATCTCAAATGGACCCATATATCGGGGACTCAGCTTTCTCAGTTGTAGCTTAGAGGGGTCAGATTTTCACATCACATATTCTCCCACAGTGAACTGCATGTCAGTCTGCTTTGCATCAGCTCGTGACTCATGTCACCACTGGGCCCTCTCTCATCCATTGCACGATCAAAGCGACTTCATCTGCACACATTGTGGTTCTTTTCTGACCTTTGCGAGGCCTCCTTCACCAACATCATCTTAATGAAGCGGTGACCAACACAACCTCCTTGTTGCATCCCGATAAAGGCTATGGTGGTTAACATCACATCTTATGAACTGTCTCTTTGTATCACCGTGAACAAGCACACTTTCTCTCATCAGACCCTCTAGTCTGGATCAAACTAATCATTAGTTAGGGGTGACAAACTATACTATCATCGAGTTCTTTATGTATCTACTCCCACCTCATGGAAGTGAACCTTTAGGTCATACTCAAGAACTTTTGAACATGCATCATGGTGTAGTTGAACCATCTTTCTCTCTTAAGTGGTTCAACCAAATTTGCCCCTTGACAATACTCCTTTCTTTCTCATGTTATCTAGGTAAGGCGATCTACCATAACCCATATTGCATCTTGACCTTCTGGGTCAAAGGGAGACTTACCACAACATCCACAGTGATGAACTCCCATTCCCTCTCAGGGACTCTTTTATCTTCTATTTCAATACACTGGGTTACTGGTGTTCGTCCTTCACCCCTAGCTTGCATGGCCACCTGTCACATGCAACTCCACATCAAGCAACCGAAGTGCTACTATTACTTACTATCTTTGTAGTATCACGGTGTTTGGTGATCTTAAAACCATGATCTCCTGTATGTCATGATTCCTCAAGCTTGATACCTCAGAAACCCTAAACCACTCTCATCAGGGTTTCATCACTTTCCTTTCCAAAGAAGTACATTTGAGGTTCTACAACCATCCTTTCATTATATCACAGACTAGGCTGGCTAACCAAGCAATCATTTACTTGATTAACCACTATTGATATATCTGGGTGATAGCCAAACTTATCTCTTTTCCTCATCTTAAGGTTAGCCTAACAACCTCAACTTCTTCTAACTTCCTGCTAAACTAGCTAGGTAGCTATATCTCAACCAGAGCATCCATTACCACTTCACATCCTTAGGTATTAGGTAATGCTGAAGACATACACCTCCATGTATTCTACTTATCATCTCATCTCAAACTCTAAGTTTGTCTTCAGCAAGAAACTCTGAGCTCATCCTAATGGTGATCAAACTCAACCTTGTATCACTTGCAAATTCCACATAGCTCATGCTAAACACATCCTTATAAGATGACTACCTTATTTCTCTTAGTGTTTGTAAACCATCCATGTATTATTCTCTCCACAAAGGTATGTTATCATCTCTATCCTCATACTTTGTAGCAATGTTCCAACTTACATCATCTTTATCCTTGGTGTAAGGCATGCGTACTGTCCTATCTCTCACTCCCATAACAAGAGGAAATAAGCATTTGGCTGGAGTCCAAATACATAGTTCTTCCTGTTCCAAGAATAGAGATGGAACATCCCACCTTGCCAGTACACCTTCACATCTAAGTTAGAACGTGCAACTTATGTCTCTACATAACAAACATCACAATTACTTCCATGGGAAACTGGTCTCGAACTTACTTGGTCCAAGAATAATACTTGGTCATCTCCTCTAGGTCTTTAGGGTGCCGACACTTTTGGGGTCATCCCTCTTCGCTCATGCATCCAGAGAGTGCCCTACTCATCCGCCCTTTGGGTCCCATGAGTTCATGAAGGTGATCAATCTCCTAACCCATGGCCCTTAGACAATGATAGTTGTTACCTCCCGACCCTATGGTCATGTGCAACTAGGGAATTAGGCAACTCCTACTTCCATCAGTCTTATCCCTAACTGACCCTAGGATAGACTTAGGATTCCATTATAGTACATGTACAACTTAGAACCTTACCCAAGCCTTCATCATCTCTCTCTGCATTCTTGACTAACTTTCATCCCTTCATAGGGGTCATGGCAACCTGCCTACCTTGGTCAGGCCCCATACCGGTTACCTCCATGGTAACACATCTACATGCACTTAGAGATGGTTATCTATGGGTCTACAGGTTCATTCTCATTCCATGTACTTTCCACTTAGCTTCTCAAGATCCTATGAAACTTCTTTAGGTTACCTCAAAACCAGCAAAACTGGTATACACCCTACCAAAGGGTCCCTCTCCCAGGATGGGAGGAAACTACAACTCTTGACAACAAGGTCACAACCGTTCTTAGGGTTTACATTCACATGAACATGCCTAACCCATTAGCTACTAAGGTACAAGCAGGTCACCTATTAAACCATGCTAGGTCATACTTGTTCTCTTTCCTCAACATTAGGTCAACTTAGTTGTGAGGGGTTCATCAAACCTACCTTTAACTTAAGGGGTTTCCTTTTCCTCTATACATGAAGAGTACCATGCTCGAAACTATAGAGACTCAATTCTCATCATGAGCATTAGGTACACCACTTCCCCTCTTCGGACAGGAACCCTAGGTTCACTTTTGGATATCCAACTACATGCTCAACCTCTTAACCACGAATCAAGCATGTCCAAGGTATGCCATGTACTCCCATGATCCTTTTATATGAGCAACACCTCACAGTTGAGTCCTCCTCAAGGACAACCAACTAGGTATAAAGCCCCACAACTGGTTACTTGAACCTCCTCAGGGTCTAAGGCACTCTTTGTCTCATCTCAGTAGGTAAACTCATATACCATAGGCACATAGGTTCCAGAAGCATCATCCTCTCTTTAGGGTTTGGTTCCCCTAAGGCCACCAAGATAATATCATCCTCCATGGATCAAGCACGAGGCAACCACTATCATCCACTTAGGTCGCATCATCCTCAACCTTCCGTTGTTCCTCATGTCTCGGAATCTAAGCTTCCAACCCTTTTGCTTGAGTCCTACTTTCTCTCTCTAGAGTTAACTCCACGTCCAACCATACTACTAGAGGTTCTCTCTCCATGAAGGATCAAGCTCACAGGTATAACTCTACGTGGGTGAAGCCTATGCTCAACCTTATGTTTGCTCATGATTATCCATAACCCCTTATGCTTATCTCATAAGCCATCTATCATGTCCTTCTGGCCTCAGTTTAAACTTACAGCTCATACTACTGATGTACTCTGGGTGCAAGCTATATCCTACTTGCAACAACTCATAAGGTTTCTATAGGTTCTTCTCTAACCTCATCCATGAAGGAGCTATCCTTCGCTCAAACATGCACGACCCTTTCCAGGGTTGGGTTGCCAAAGGTACTCGGTCATCAACTTCTCATGGTTCGTATGGCAATCCAAAGCCATGTCCATCCAAACACCTAGTCAACCATGACATCTAACTCATCATGTCATCTCTCTCTAACCTTCACTTAGGGTTAGGGTTAACATCATCCTCAAAGGATGTGCTAGGTCTCTTCCTTCAATGGAGGTCTCTACCTCCAAGACTAACTCTCTCTACTCATCCTCCTGACAAGGAGGTCTATCCTTAGGTGTCTCCTGAGGGCAATGACAACTCATGTCATACGACCTAAGCATGTATCTATTCTTTAGTTTGCACTTATTCTATTAAGCTTATGTCCATGACATCTTATTTACATGCTTTTCATTAATTTGGTGGAGGATTCCTTAGACCTTATTATCCTTACCCATACCTCAAGAGGGTGAGGAGAAGAGAGAAAACCCTAATACTTAAGGTCCTTAACAGAATTTGTGTTGAGAAGGGATGAACAAGATGAGAGAGTCCTAAAGGTATCTTATTTCGAGTCATATCCTAAGACATCGGCCAGACAGTCACACAATCCGGGAGTCCTCGTATTCCGACTAGCGGTGCAGAGGAAAATATTGCCAACCCCCGGACGTGATCCTTTTCTAGACACCTCAATCTTTCGGACAATCCTCTAATAACTCCCTTGGGTTCTACGGAGTTTTGTAAAAGTTACTAATTATTAAAGATTAAATGAGGAACCTTCACTCTGATACCAATTGTAACGACCCCGCCTCCTGGTAACCGCCAATTAAGGGAGACCCAAAGGTCAGAGACGTTATTCAATTAATAGGATCAAAGGTTTGACAAATAATCAATAATAATTATGAAATTCTACTAACTAACTGGAATTTGGTATAAAATTAAAACTTTACTTACCTTTGAAAACTTTGGAAATCTATCTATCCAGGGCTTGAATTATTCTATCTAATCCTCCTTGCACTTTATTAATTATTTCCACAATGTGTCACTTTACTGTTTGTTCTTTCAATTGTTGTTCCTAAAACACTGACAAACAAAACGTCGGTCAGTATATCAAAATATACTGGTATGTGGGAACAACCAAAATCTTGCAAATATGGCTAACAATTTAATAATCACAATCAAATTATTTAACAAGCCACTTTACATTTTCAATGTGTCATTCTCCACTGCTTTTGCCCTAACCCTGGCATACCCCTCTAGGGTTTCTCTTTTTCCATTGACTTAAGGCCACCTTCTCAACCCTAAGCTTGGTGCCTGGGAGTCACCTCTCATGGTGCTCCATAGTCATGCATCATAGACCACCTTCTCATTCCCGAGTTTGGTATTTGGGGTCACCTTTCATGGTGCCCATTGGTCTACCCTCTTGGGCCTGACCTTTATGGCATCTTCCATCAGGGTGGCATGTAGGTGCGAGAATTCACACACACACACACACACACACACACACACACATATATATATATATATATATATATATATATATATATATATATATATATATATATATATATAACTGTGATAGCCATAGTGACTTTATACTTGCAGTATGAACATCCAAACTGTTTAGATTGCATTCAATGCGAGGAAACATTCGGAAAACCCCCGAGAAACTAATGCGATTAATCATAATTAACCACATACATGATCTGACGATTTGAACAAAAATATCCATGCAAGTAAGAATCCAAGCAAGCAAGCATTTTCAATAAGATCTTGAAATAACCACGTAATTCCCTTTTTATTATTCATGTCATCAAGATCCATTAAACCTAGCTCGCTTCCTAGGGTTTCTAATTCACTTTTAGGTTTTCTATTGCAATTAGGGCTTCCCTTCATCTTTTACTATTTTAAACCCTAATTATTTCCACATCTAATCTTCGGTTTTGGATTTAAGGCATAATCAACCATTATATAAGTCCATTAAGCCTCTTTTCATTAAAGCTACCATTTTTATCCTCTTTAACTCATGACAAGGTCATTATGCCCGTTTATCATCAATTTGTAGTTCATTATGCTCTAACACTCATATGAACGTTATTTATCATAAATTCTACCTTGACTCATTCAAAAACCCTAATTTCTATATTTCGGCTATTTATCCACAAATTAGGAACTTTAATGCTCGAAATAGCTTAGAATCATTATATCTTATCTTTCTTCACCACTTTGAATAATTAAAGCTATTAAGAGTCAAATTTACCAACATTAGGGTTTCAAGGCCCATTAAAGTATTATTCATGCACATTAAACTCGAAATTAAACTAATTACATGCAAAGTTCATCCTTTTTGTTCCTAATGTGCCCTTTCATCATTAACATGTTAATACCAACTCTAATCATCCATTAAACCCTTATAAATATATTATTCATCTCAAAATAGGGTTCTTTAAACATTAAAGTATTAAAGTTGACATCTTCCATTAAATTTCGAATTGCAAGATAAATCATGCTTCAACTATATTTTTAATAGATTCCCCTCATTTTTCTGAGCAACTTTCATATTTTATGCGTGCTAATCCGAGCTACAAATAAATAGATATGATTTTAGCAAAATTACCTATTTTGGGCCAATCCAGGAGCGCCACGTGGTCAATCCCATGCAACATTGCTTTTCGGAAAACATAACGAAAAGACACAGTTGCCCTTGGTTAAGTTGCACACTCTTTTAGCCCACGGAGGGCAGAACCGTCCAACGCCAGGTCGTCATCTTCAACCACGCGAACGGCCGTCGCAACAGCCCTAGCCGCGGCTGCGTTCCTCTTCCTCCCTCTCCTGGACCTCGTCGGCCACCAGGATTGGATCCCAGACCTCCGCCAGACCTCCCCGCACGTCAGGGTGCCATCAGTTTGTGTCCAAAGGAAGCAGCACACGTTGGCCGTGTCCGCGACCATCTGTAGGCTTTGCAGCCAAGCTGCGATAGTCATTCCTTGGTTTGGGCATGGTGACGACGGCGGAACTTCTTCCTGACATCGTGGGATCTCCCTCAATGATCGTGGTGACCCCACACGTCCCCGCAGCCCAAGGTTAGCGCCAAACCTTTTGGTTAGGGTTTTCATGTCATGAAGAAGGAGAAGAGAGAGATAAGTGTGGGATTTCTCCAATCTTTGAGTCCAGGGTTTCTTCTCTTTTTATAGAGGAGTATTTCCACGTCCTAAGACGACCATCTAAGAGGGGATAGGCCCTCTCTTATTAGGAATCCTATTCCTTCCATGAGAAGAAAGCTTCTCTCTCATCATCTTCTCAAAACCACATACTCATTGGATTTCTAGGAATACGAAAACATTCTCCCTTATTCTCTTTGACTTGCTTTTTAATCCATTAATCACGAAATCCTACTTTCCTTTAATGGAAATTACTTTCTTTCTAGCAATGCCACAAAATCCATTAATAATGCATTACATTATTCTCTTATTTTGCAATTTTGGTATTTTCTCTTTCCTCTTTCTTCATTGGGACTCCTTGGATCCCAAGAAACTAAAATAATTCAAAATTCCTTTTTAAGGAATACTCATTATCCTTCTACATGCATCAATATGCATTATTTCACATTATCTTGTTTATTTCTCATTAAAATATCCCTTTTTGAAGATTTCTCTTTATTTCTCTTTTATTTTCCTCATTGATATTCCTTTTAACATTAGGAATCCTTGGGATACGAAATTCCACCAAGGATTACTCAATTATCCCTCTTTTCACTTATTTTCCCCATTTCATCATTGTTTTCAATTTATTTCTTAGTAAAGAAATACTTAATTAATCTTTTCTTTTCTTATTGCCTTTTCTTTGCAACTTTGGACTCCTTGGAACCCAAGGAATCCCAAGAGGCACGAAATCCATCCTTGGATTGCATTCTTATGCCTTCCAAAGTTTTCCCCATCTTTCTTTTCTCAAAAACTCAATTATTCATTTATTAATTGAATTTCCTTGTTATTGGGCCCAATAGCCAATAAATCCCACAACACAATCATCAAGGTTATTGTACACAAAATCCATTTATTCAAAACAAATTATATCATTATTTGTTCATTTACCTTTATTATGAGAAATTACATTTCTCATCAAATGAACCCAAAATTTGGGGTTGTAACAGATGTCATCATCATCAACCTCTAGACTCTTATTCTTACTATTCTAGTTCATGGACAACAATCCTAGGTCACTAATAGAACCCATGGATTCATCAATTATGCAAGAAAATTCGAATTGAAAGTAAATCATCAACTATGGCAAGATTGAGGGTAAATAATAACATAATCTAGTTCAAGTTTTATAACCCGCCTCAAGAACAACTTCAAAGCTCCAAGATACAAATATTCACATTCCCAAGGTTGAATATGAGCTTATCAAAGGTCCAAGACTTGAGCTCCTCAACACTATGCATGATACCTCACCACTTATGGCTGATGTCCTTTCACTTTGCCGGTATCACTTTACTATGGGAGATATCACTTTGCTATGGTCGATAAAAAGCTCTATGCATGATATACCTCTTCCTATGAATGATATCAAGAAACTATGCATGATATCTAAGAGCAAGATGGTGGTAAGATTTGAAAAAATCCACTAATAGGTGAAAGGGATGGTATATATAGTTGAAGCTCATGAAAGAGAGTGTATATAAGGTGTCATCATTTTAAAGCTACTAGGTGCCACGTGTCCATGCTTGGTTGACATGTGTACTTGCATGCACTCACATTTATCTTGACATGCAAAACACTTGAGGATAATCTACAGATGATATTTCGGCCATCACTTATCTCTTTGGATAAGATATCTCAACTCAATCACCACTTTATTCACAACCCGATGCTACTTTTCCAAGGAAGTTGTAAACCGATACATTTCACCTTCTTGAGGTGATTTGACCGTCATGGACAAGTTAAAGACTCCAAAAACTGATATGAGACTCCTACTATGGCTCCTTGGCCGATAGGCACTCTCATATGGACTCTACAAATCGATACAACTCAAGTTAGGGTTTCATATACAATCCCTTCTTGGTCTTTTCATCACCAAGAGTACTATCACTCAAATATGATTCAAACATGGTGTATACTTCTTTATATCTCCTATAAATGATATTAGGAGGTAATAGGAACACTCTATAGGTGGTAATTTGTATATCAAACATGTATTTTGGGTAAATTACAACTTGTACCAAAATTGGTACATAAGGCACTAGCATTATTCAAACAAGTTCAAACAAGCCACAAACTAGCATAATTATTTATCTTATGATGATAAAACACATGAGGTATGTTTAACATGTGACATATTGCAATATAACCCCTCATCTTGGGTAAATTGCATTTTGGTCCAAAACAAGAGAACATTGTTCAAAAGTTATTCAAATAGGACCAAACTTGAAACATAAGTTTGTCATCTGATAAAAAAACTCTTTAGAGAATTATATTAAAGTTCTAAGAGACTTATTTAAGACAAACCAATAGGGTTAGCCCTAAACCTTGGTCAGGGATGTTACATTTTTCAACCTTGAAGAAGAACAACAATAACTCAACCTTCACTCAAAGTAGCTTGCTTCACCTTTGCTTCATGGAAGAAAGGGGTAGGATAGATGAATTGGAAAGAGATCTTTATAAGAACAAGGAAGTATCTCTCTTACAACTGGCACATCTCACTCATAATCATGAAATGAAGTGTAAACTAGAGAGAGAAAGGGGCTCAAGGAGTTGCAACACACTCAACTATAGCAAGGACTTAGAATAGCATGAATGGGTAAACTTGGAATGAACTCCAAGGGGTCCAATTTATAGCTGGGGGTGTTCCCTTGAGTGTGGGATCACTTAGGGTCGAAATATAGCTATTTTCTAAGATGCAACAGATCTATTTTCACCCAAAAAACTCACCAATGTTCATAATCACTTTTTTTACTTTTTCGTACAATACATTCGGTCGAGTTTCAATAAAGGTAACTTGATCGATCCACTAAATGACAAAATCAATTTTCAAACTATCGGTCGAGTTTGTTTTGGGAAACTCGACCGATGAGCTAAAATTAGTTTTGCTTAGTGAGTCAGTCGATCGAGTTTTGTGAGTGTGTAACTCGACCAATGGGTCATCTTCAGAAAATCCATCATAGGATCGATCGAGTTTCCAACTCGACCGATGAACAGCCTGTGACAAATTTTGTAAGTTGACATTTGAGCGACTAAACCTTGGAATTAAGTGTCCCTGATTTTTTTTCATCTTAGTTACAAGTCATATCATCAGTACAAGTGATTACAAAAATTATATAAGGCCATTTGGAGTGATTTCCCAAATTGCACACTTGCATTGCATTTGACTTGGAACTTGAACAAGTTATGGCTTGTATAATTTGATCCTTTTCATGTACCTAAAGCTTGAAATCAATCTTTAACAAACATATTAATACATAGGAATGGAATGGTTAAGTCATTATCAAAATATGGGCAATATATAACTCTCAAGTCAACATTCTCCCTATTTTTTACAATGAAATACCATTCCTCAATCATATTGAAAAGGATATTGAAGTTATACCTTTGCCTTGTGAAATGCAAGGGGATTCAAGATTTAAACAAATGTGAATTGCACCCCCTCAATCTATGCTTACTCTAACCTGCATAGTTGATCTATCTACACAAAGCAACTTGACATATATACTATATGGTCCTTTAGCAAGTCACATGATAAAGCATATAATGAACAAGAAAAGGGTCACATAGGAAATAAAGACAATATGGTTGAGCTTCAAAACATTGAACTACTCTCCCCCTTTTGACATTATAAAAAAGGAAGGGGGGTAGAAGACCACAGAAACATGTCTTCTCCAAGCACATAAGCACAACATGCAAACTCAAAGCATACCCCAAACAGAGACGAGAGAAACAAACAATCTAAGTCATAATCAAAATACGGTAAAACATGGAACCAACTCATGAGATATAGTAAATCAAATTATAGCCCAGAAAGTAAGTTCTTAGAAAACAACTACAAGCCAAAATGATGGAAGCTAGATGATAAAATAGTACAACTCAGAACATGTGCCCAAATGTTTTTAATACAAAATAGACTAGAAAGATATATATGATCAACAACTGGACTAAAAAAAGGAACAACTAAACATCTAGGTCATCTATGTCTACATCATCCATAGCATCAGATGCATCATACTCGTAGTCATCATCTCCGTCTGAAGGTGCAGCGACATCACCTTGATTACTAGAGTCACCAACGAAGCCATCAGAGCCATCATCAGAAGCATCACTATCATCCTCATCAACCTGGTTCGTCATCTCTTCATCAGTAGAGGGACCGAAACCACGACCGGGCCAACATGCATTCTGCTTATCCCAAGACATACCAAGAGCATGGAGCTCATTGGCCCCGTGGGAAGGAAGGAGAAAAACTACTAAGGCTAGCAAGCAGAGTGGCCAAGGGGCCAGTTGTCGGAGGCGGCACACTAGGGGTAGATCCACCAGCAGCAGGGGGTGCAACAGCAGAAGGTGGAGGGGCAGGGTAAAAGTGATCATATGCATAGGATGCATAATCACCTCCTGGGAAGGGTTGGTAGGCTGGATAGGGGTGTGCAAAGGACATGTTTATGCTGGACATGATGGAACATAGGTCCTGATGCAGGTGCTCATGACACTGGAGGTTGTATGCTTGTTGATGCATCGTGTAGCCCATAAGGGTTTCATTTGACACATGGAACGAGGCACAGATAGTTCAGGTAGGACGAGGTGGTGGAGGTGCTCAGGTATAGGTAGAGGTAGAGGCACCATGTGTGGTAGAGGATAGGATAGGCACAGACTTCTAAAGAGTGCTCTCACTGATGCAAACTCCTTTCTGGGCAAGTTTGTAGTGAAGGCTATGGAAAAGAGATTTGCTTGTGGCAAGATGAAATAGACCACAAATTAGGGTTAGGTAGGGTGGTTGGGTGCCACGGGTGTTCTTGCCTGAGTCAAAGTAGGTCATATGATGGAGAACATATCTTGACCACTTGACTCCAATGTTCTTCAAGAGACAACACATGATTACCACAATATTTTCTATAATCTCAGTCTGATTCTTCTTTGGATGAATATCACAGTTAACGACTAGGGCAAGGATGCATCTCTTGAGGTCCAAGGCAGAGGAGGAAAGGGTGCACTTATTCCTATACGGGGAATTGAGGCTTCTTCAAGAACTTATGAATATCAGGGAGAGTAAGATCATATTGCTTGTAGAAGGGCTCATGCTCAACTAGGTCAAAGTACTCTAGATAGTCCTTATGCCATGTGTCAGTCACTTTAGTATTCAAAAAGAAGATATTTAGGGTATCCTCAGAGACTTGGAATTTCTTCTCAGCTATCATAGATGTGAGGATTACTTGAGTATTAGGCGGAGGTACAAGGGTGTCATAATTCCAATTAAAATTTGCGTAGAATTCGTGAACCGCTTTGGTGCTAGTGATGGAATTGTTATAGCAGCATGTTCAACACCCAAGGCTGAGAGATGGTGATCATAAAGCAATTCCTCTATTTGATCTATGACCTCGTGTCTTCGTGTTCTAGGCTAAAGAAGGGCACGAAAAGGGAAAGGGTTCCTAGGAAGGATCTCCTTATACCTATTTAGAGCCTCATTTGAGACGAAGAAAGTGTCATCAAATGGAATCAAGCGGGAGTTGGACAAAGATGAAGGTGCATTAGCCGGGGTGGCCCTCTTCCTCCTGTTAGATGCCATAGAGACAAAAAGGAGAAGAAGGAGAGAGAAAAAGCTAAAGAATCACCACCAAAACTCATCCACAGACCTCAGTTAACAAGGGGGAAGGTCAAGGGAGGTTGAGCTAGGTCGAGGGCTAGGGAGAGGGAGGTCAGGGCTAGGGTTGAGAGCTTAGGGGAGTTGGGGGTCAGATCGGTTGACTTTTCTTTAGTTTAGAGGGAGAATAGTTGGCCGAACCCATCTTAAGTTTGCTCCAACCCGACCACCAGTCGAGTTTTGTAAACTTGGAAACTCGACCGATATGCTCTTTTTTTTTTTTGGTAAATTGGGGACAATCTTATTCATCCTGGTCCCTCAGTCCAGGTCCTAACACATCATTACACGACCTGTGGCTCAGTGTAGCTTCCTTCCCCACCACCTCAGTGAGGAAGCTAGGGCACTGGATCCACCTCCTATAATCAACATCCTGTTTCAGACACCACTTAGCAGCTGTGTCAGCTGCTTTATTACAGACTCTCCTACCATACTTGATCGTAACTACATCGAACTCCTTACAAAGCTTATTAATGCAAAAACAAATTGCTTTATACTTAGCTGGAATGAGCATGCTATTATTAAGCATCTCCATATTACTGCTTTAACGCCTAACCTTATGATTGATGTACCCAACACCACCCAAGGTGAGCTCGACGCCGTCGCCATGGTATGGAGATGGTCCCATAGCATTCTTCTCCCCGATTGCTTCGTACTCGCGTAGACGAAGGTCACCCTGTACTGCTTGTTCACCTGGCAATGTACAAATTGCTTGTGGCTCGCTAAGATCTCAACTTCCCCCACTCGTCTCCTCCACAACACCCATATACCCCCGGAGAACCCCTTAGCTTCCACCCGGTAGGACATTTCAAACCCCAGCATTCTGACAATCTTGTCCGCCTTACATCCACTGGTTCTCGTCTCAAACACCGCAAGCATGTCGATTTTGTATAGCTGTGAGAGATCTTTTATAGTGTTTTGGGTATCTTGTCCACAGATACCCTGTACATTCCAAGCAGCTAGGATCATTGGGTTATCATTTCTGATTGTCTCGGGTCTTCACTGCCCGGTGTACACTCCTCCTCCGGTCCACTGCGACGAGTCTTCTTCCTCGGACCATTCTTCGTTAGATCTTTTGAGTTCATAATCTTCCGGTTCCGGAGATGTACTCCGGTAGACGCACCAAATCGCAGGGTCTTGGTCGGACTGTAATAACGATCTGATGTTTTCTGGTTTAGGATCGCTCCCATCTTGAAGCTCAGGCTTCCTTGCCCTTC
Organism: Alisma plantago-aquatica; assembly: GCA_963693085.1. NCBI lineage: Eukaryota > Viridiplantae > Streptophyta > Magnoliopsida > Alismatales > Alismataceae > Alisma > Alisma plantago-aquatica. Next base: position 1,252,130,414 of record OY856412.1, read on the forward strand.
CTCGTCGTCCCCCGGTATAATCACAGTGTCTTCCCCTTCAATCGTCACCACCTGGTGGTTTTGCGTCTTCTCCTTTTGGATCGTCGTTCCTTCTTTGGCACGCCATGTTGCCGGCTTTGGGGGTCTCTGCTCGTCCACCAGACGCTTCTTCTTATTCGCTGCCTTCCATTGCCTCCACTCGTATCCCTGCTTAGGACCTTCCGTTTCCATCTGTGGCGCTTCCTCACCAGCTTCCTTCGTAGTATCCAGGTTACCAAATTTATTGTGCGTTTGTAATCCTCCTTTCCTATTCGGTTGTTCGTCCTTCCTTGGCCTCCTGACGAACGCCTTGGCATGGAGGTACTCCGTGAAGTTTCCCATTGGATTCGGCCTGAACTCCTCTCCCTCCTTTTGTTTGCCCGCCTTCGCCTGTGCTTCAATGGCTCGCTTCTTCTCCATACAGCTCTCTTCCGTATGGCCAATTTTACCGCAGAACATGCAAATATTTGTCAAATTCTCGTACTCCACCCTGTACGTTACTCCTTGGACGATGATTTCTGGGACCAACGGCCTGCTGGTGTCTAGTTTCACCGCTATACGCACGAACTTGCCTCACTTCTTCTGGTCAGTGTTGGTGTCGACCCTGATCGTGGTTCCGATCACATCTCCTACTTCTGTCAAGAACTTTGAGTGATACAGATAGATCGGTAGCCGTGGTATACGAATCCATACCACCATGAATTTGGGATTCGCCTCCGACGGGGAGAAAGTGCTGTCCCAGGGTTGCACACTTAGGTATGATCCCATCACCGGCCAGGGACCCCCGGTCAAGGCCGTAAGGTAGTCGTCTTCCCTGGTGAGTTGTACAATGAAATAGTTGTCCTCCAGATCTATAAGTCTGAAAGCTCCTGCAGGTTTCCACATAGCCCGGATCCGATCCTGGAGTGTAAGAAAACCGATGTTGCGCGCGATGACTTTTACGACAACCGCGAACATCTAGGGTTTAACCATCTCCTCGAACCTGTTCTCAGCGATCACGAACTTCGGAGTCCCGTCCACAATACTTGTGGTAATGTCCTCTTTATTCAGTGCGATGTTTGGATTGTCGAAACCCAGAAACGGAAGTCTACGTACTTCTGCACCGCCGCCCACAACCTCGCGATACGACACTGCTATGCGTGGCTCCTGTCCCGCCGCCGTTGTGTTTCCGGCCTTTCCTGCATGCAAAACTGGAAACTCCTCTTGCCCCGCCGGTGGGGGGGGGCACTTTCCTTCCCTCCCAGCGTTTGGTTTCCGCCCCTGCTTCCATCGTCTTCTTTGCTCTTGTAGTTCAACGTTATACCTAGCTTCTTGAGAATTTCTTGTTGTGCCAACCTTCGATTCATCTTCTCCGCCACAAAGAGCGGGTTGTCCGAGAGGACCAACGTCTCCGGTGCGACTTCCTCACCAGCACCTGCATCCTTCGACGCTTCTCTCGGGTTATCAGATAACACAACCGGCGTTTCCGCCGCCCTGTTCGTGTCTTTAGTTGATGATCCCTCATCCTCTCCTCCTTCCAGCCCTTCCATGCCCACATAGACCGATCCATCTGCCTCGTCCGCGTCATCCGGTGGTCTAGTCCCTCCGAACCTTCCCCTTCCTCCCCGGCCTCCACGGCCTCCATTAGCGCCCCCTCTCATAAACCCTAGCAGAGCACCACGATGAGTTTGTCGACCGATATGCTCTTTAAAAAAAGCTCTCGGCCTCCGATCGGTCGAGGTGGCAACTTGACTGATGGTCAACCTGACCTACATTTAAAAATCCTAATTTATAGCCACTAGAGTGCTAATTAAATTTATTTTCCAAGTCCATTATGTATTTTGAACATATTTAGACACATATCACTCATCATTGGGTACTATTTTGTGATAAAACATGTGTTTTAAAAAAAAAACCAAAAATAAGATAAAATGAACATGAAACACTGATTTTTAGCATATTAGCAAGCAATTGTGATTAAAACATAGGAAAAGCATATAAGATAGATGACACCTAGCTAAAAGGCATATCAGATTCATTCAAAGCAGTTATGAGCAGTTTAGATCTAATAAAGTTAAATTACTCTCTAGCTAGAGGTTTAGTGAAAATGTCTGCCTATTGATTTTTCGTGTCCATATGTTTGATATAGATATCCTTCTTGGCAATGTGATCATGGAGAAAATGATGGAGAGCCTCTATATTCTTAGTTCTACTACGCAATATGGGATTATAGGACAAGTTAATTGTACTAGGGTTATCATAATAGATAGGATAAGCATCAAAATGGATGTTAAAGTCTTGGAGCATTTACTTCATCCATAGGACCTGGGCACTACAACTCTCGGATGTAATGTATTCAGCCTCAGTGGTTGATAATGCCACTGTGCTATGTTTCTTGGAGAACCAAGACACCAAGCATGGTCCTAGGTGAAAGCAAGTGCCACTTGTTCACTTTCTATCAATCAAGCACCCTGCATAATTTGCATCACTAGTAAGAGTAAAGTCCCTTGACTTGGGGTACCATAGTCCAAAATTTTGGGTTTTTGCTAAGTACCTTAAAATATTTTTCACAACTATAAGATGTTATTTCTTAGGGTTTGATTGAAAGTGAGCACACAAGCCAACACTAAACATTATATTAGGTCTAGAGGCAGTTAAGTAAAGTAAAATTCCGATCATACCTCTATAGAGCTTCTCATCAACCTTCTCACCTTCTTCATCTTTGTCATGTTTGGTGGTGTTTGACATGTATGTGTCCATAGGCTTGGTGTTCTCCATCCCAAAGTGCTTAAGTAACTCACTTGTGTACTTACCTTGGTTGATGAAGTTCCCATCTTTTGTTTGTTTGATTTGAAATACAAGGAAGAATGTGAGCTCACCCATCATACTCATCTCGAATTCACTCTCAACAAGATCACTAGATTCTTTGCGAAGATCAAGGTTAGTTTCACCAAAAATGATATCATCAACATATATTTGTATGATAAGAAAATTGTTAGAGGTGTGCATTAGAAATAAGGTAGAATCCACTTTGCCCATGATATACCCATGATCTAACAAAAAGTTCTTTAATTTCTCATACCAAGCTCTAGGTGCTTGTTTGAGTCCATAGAGAGCTTTCTGGAACAAATAAACATGGCTATGTAAACTATCATGTTCAAAGCCCAGAGGTTGTGCAACATACAATTCCTCTTCAATTGTACCATTCAAAAATGCACTTTTAACATCCATTTGACAAAGAAGAAAGTTTTTTATAACTAGCAAAGGCAAGCAACACATGAATGGACTCAAGTCTAGCTACATGTGCATATGTTTTATCAAAATCTATACCTTCCTATTGATTGTATCCATGAGCCACTAACCTTGCTTTGTTCCTTACCACTTTGCCACTTTCATCAAGCTTGTTGCGGTAGATCCATTTGGTGACAATGATCTTTCTATCACTTGGTCTTGGCACTAGGGTCCATACTTTGTTCTTTTCAAATTGCTCCAACTCTTCTTATATAGCTAGGATCCACTCATCATCCACAAGAGCTTCCTTGACATTCTTTAGCTTGAGTTGTGATATGAAGGCGATGTTGGCTTGTTCTTTATTGAATGCAGCCCACGTCTTCACTCTTTCAAATGGATCACCTAAAATTAGCTCCATTGGATGATTCTTTGCGAACTGGGGGGTTGGATCCTTCTTCTCTTCATCTTTCTCTTCTTCTTGAGTGACCGCCTCTTTTTCCTTTTGGGTGATGTTGAGATCTTTTAGAATAGGAATTACTTGACCTGTAACATCACAATTTGGAACAATATCTTTGGGAATAGAGGGGTTAGTCTCAATAAAATTAACATTTATGGAATCTTCTACTTTAGTAAGATCAACATTAAATACTCTATAAGCCTTGCTAGTAATGATATAGGCAAGAAAGAAAGCCTTGTAAGATTTCGGATCAAACTTGTCGAGAGAATCTTTTGTATTCAAAAGAAAACAAGGACATCTGAAAATATAGAAATACTTGATAGAAGGCTTCCTACCACGCCATAGCTCATAGGGGGTTTTCTTCAAAGTGGGATGTGTAAAAATCTATTTTTTCACATAACATGAAGTACTGACAGCTTCAGCCCAAAACTTCTTTGGAGTATCATACTCTAGAAGCATGGTACTAGCCATCTCTTGTAAAGACCTATTCTTCCTCTCTATAACCCCATTTTTTAGGTGTTTGAGGTGAAGAGAAGTTGTGTGCATAACCAGATTCTTGATAAAATCATTCAAAAAGATTAGTTTTGAATTCTCCCCCATATCACTATGAATGGGAACGATGCGGCAAAAGGCTTCATTCTCAACTCGTTTACAAAAGCCCGAGAAAACATCAAGTGTATCACTCTTAGAAACGAGAAAGAAGGTCAACGTATATCTAGAGAAATCATCAACAATAATAAGGAAATACTTAGAACCACAAAGAGATTGAGTTCTCATTGGTCCAAATAGATCAATGTGAAGAAGTTCAAGATCTCTCTTGGTATTAAGGACTCTTTTGGATTTTAAGGAGGACTTGGTTTGATTTCCTTGGGTACAAGTTTGGCATTCCTCATCCTTTTCAAAATCTAATTTGAAAAGTCCCTTGACCAAGTCCTTTTTGTCAAATTCTTCAACTGATGCGTATTTACATGACCAAGCCGACGATTCCAAAGAGAAATATCATTTGAGTTGACTACTAGGCATCTACCAACAACATGCTTAATAGAGTTAAGAACAATAACATAAATATTACCACTCATAGTTCCCTTATATATAACTTGGTAGGTGAGGGAATCTAGAATCAAGCATTCACAAGAAGTAAATACCACAAGGTAACCTTTGTCACATAATTGACTAACACTAATCAAATTGTGATGTAGGCCATCCACAAAGAGAACATTCTTGATGCACAAGGATTCGCCTACATCACCCTCACCTTTGACTTTACCTTTCTTATTGTCCCCAAAGGTGACCGAGCCTCCTTTCTTCTTGGTGAAGTTGGTGAAATGGCTTATATCACCTATCATATGCTTAGTCAACCACTATCAACAATCCATCTCCCTTTTTCCTATAAGAAAGGAGAATGTCGGTTCCCAACTCAAACTTTGGGATCCAGAGTTAGCTTGGGGACCAATTTTATCTTTGGGTTGGTCCCCTTGGGCTTGTAAGGACAATAAGTAGAGTAATGATCATCACATTTGGAATAAGAACAAACCATAGGATTCTTAGTGCCAGAAGACTCTCCTACAAAGAAAGAGGTCTTCTTGCTCTTTTTATTACCTTTGGCTTTGCTCTTGCCCTTTGATGCTCCCCCTACAAATCTCAAACCACTAGTACTACTTTGTTTGGTAGAATGGTCAAGGATTTCATTTAGGGAGTTTTTCCCTTTGAGAAATTTCTATAGAGAGGCCCTTAATCTATGGTTATCATCACTAAGACAAATGATAGTAGAGGATAAACTAGCAATATCATCTCTAGCATGAACAAGGTTGTCCTCAATACATAGGGATTTAGTTAAATAATAATCTTTCCCAAGAGAAATAGAAGCAACATCATTACTAGGCAAGATAGGTATAGAAGATAAATCATTAACTTGACCAAGAAACCTAGCATTTTCAGATTTAAGCACTTCAATTTCTTAAGATAGACATCTCACTCATCCCTACGAGCATCAAAAAGAAGCTTAAATTTAGCGATTTCAGTTTTAAGAGTTTCAAGCTCCTTTAGACACTTTTGGTTTTCTTCCTTAAGAGTTTCAATGTTCTTAAGGTAGATACCATTCTCTAATTCAACTCCATTGTATTGGAGCTCAAGATCAAGATATTGGCCTTGCAAGTTATCAATGCTCTCAAGATGAGTTTTCTCATTAAGCTCAAGAATTTCAAGTTTAGCATACAAATCATCAATACTTTTTCCTAACCATTTTATTTTAGGTTTACATTTAGCACAAGATGAATGAGTAGAAACAAGCATGTCAATAATGTCTTCCTTGGATAACTCATGCAAGCTTACCTCACTTACCTTACTTACCTCACCAATTTTTTCACTAGTAGAGGCCATGAGTGCAAGGTGGCACTCTCCATCTTCTTTGGAGCTTGAGCTACTTGAGGATGAAGCTTCCCAAGCTGCATGAGCTGCATTCTTATGTATCTTCTCCTTCTTGTCCTTCCTCTTGTACTTGCTCTCCTTCTTGTACTCCTCTTCTTTCTTTGAGATTCCCTTGTGGTGTGACTTTCTTGACTTGGGAAATTCACTCTTGTTGTGCCCCTTTTGTCCACACTTGTCGCATCTAGGAGTAGAGGAGGAAGAGACTTGCTTTCCCTTGAAGTGTTTGCCCTTGATGTAGTTGGCTTCATGCTCACTTGGGCCATCCTATTCACTAGAGGAGGAAGGAGAAGTCTATCAAGCAAGTTGTTGTTGAAGGATGACTGCCTCCACTTGTGCTTTGAAAGCAGTATCTTTGATCTTCTTGGCTTCCTCCTCATCTTGTATGGCTTCTTCTTCTTGGTTGTCAAGCCTTGACTCATGGGCTTGGAGGTTTCCAATGAGCTCTTCGGTTGGGATGTCACCAAGGCTCCTCACTTCTTCAATGGAGGTGACCTCTGACTCCCATCTCTTTGGTAGAGTCCTCAATATTTTGGAGTTGATTACGCCTCTATTCAAAGTGTTTCACAATGTAGCCAACCCATTAATGATGACATTAAGTCTTGAGTACATCTCTGCAATCCCTTCTTTCTTGCCCATATTGAAGTTCTCTAGAAGGCTGTTCAACATGTAGATCTCAGCCTCCTTGACTTGCTTTGTGCCCTCATAAGTGATGCAAAATTTGTCCCAAATCCCATAGGTGGTGTCCTAAGATGAGATCTGATTGAACTCTGTTGGGGTAAGGACTGCATAAAGGATACTTATGGCTTTGGCATTAAGTTGGGCTTCTTTGAGTGCAGCTTCACTCCATGTTGTAACAACTCTAGTTGGCTCCTTGTATGGTGTGACCATCACCTTTCACATGTAAAAGTTCATGCCTTGAATGTAGAATTGCATGCACCTCTTCTAATATAGGAAGTTGGTGCCATCAAAGATCGGAGGACGCATGGAGAAGCCTCCCTCTAGGTTGAGAGAACCAAGCAGGTTGTCGCCCATCTTCTCATCTTCTGGGAGATTGTTAGAGAAGATCCTTTGTTCTAATACCACTTGTTGGATCTAAGGCTCTAGAGGGGGGGTGAATAGAGCTTAAAAAATTCTCACAAGATAGATTAGACCTTCAAATTATATAAATTTAAAACCAATAGCTTAATTGCAATTTAAAGTCCTAACTAACAAGCATAGCAAGGATGAGAGGAATTGAAGGCAAGCACTTGACAAGGTCGTTTAGATTGGTTCCACTCTCCAAACTTGGACAGAGTCATCTCACTACCTAGAGAGGTCAACCTCTAGGACTTTGCAAGTACTTTTCTCTATATATTCACCAATAAGAGTTACAACACAAGACCACCAAAGGACTTACCCATCCAAACACAAAGAGTCTTCCACCTTACCAAGGACTTGCCCACTTTTCTAAGAGTTTTCAGCCTTCTTCAAAGGTCTTACCTACTCTTACAAAAATCTTCAGCCTTCAAGGGTTTACCCACTATTCTTAGATCTTCAGCCTTTGTCTTCTCCTTCACCTGGAGAAAATCTTCACCTCTTCTTCAACCTTGAAGAAGAAGAAGAAGAACAACTCCACCTTCACTCAGAGTAGCTTGCTTCACCTTTGCTTCATGGAGGAAAGGGACAGGGAAGATGAAATGGAAGGAAAGATTTACAAGCATAAGGAAGTAACTCTCTTACAACTGGCCTATCTCACTCATAATCACAAAATGAAGTGTAAAATAGAGAGAGAAAGGGGCTCAAGGAGTTGCAACACACTCAACTATAGCAAGGACTTAGAATAGCATGAATGAGCAAACTTCAAATGAACTCCAAGGGGTCCTATTTATAGCTGGGGGTGTTCCCTTGAGTGTGGGATCACTTAGGGTCAAAATATAGCCATTTTCCAAATTCAAAGAATCTATTTATACCAAAAACAACTCACCAACAATTATAATCACTTTTCTACATTTTTCATACAATTCATTCAGTCGAGTTTCAATAAAGGTAACTCGACCGGTCCACTAAATGAAAAAGTCAATCTTCAAACTATCGATCGAGTTTATTCTGGGAAACTCGACCGATGAGCTAAAATTAGTTTTACTCAGTGAGTCGGTCGGTCGGTTGAATTATGTGAGTCTACAACTCAATTGACGGATCATCTTCAGAAAATCTATCATAGGATCGGTCGAGTTTCCAACTCGATCGATGAACAACCTGTGACAAATTTTCTAAATTGACATTTGAGTGATTAAACCTTGGAATTAAGTGTACTTATTTTTTTCTCATCTTAGTTACAAGTCATATCATCAATACAAGTGATTATAAAAACTATCTAAGGTCATTTGGAGTGATTTCCCAAATTGCACACTTACACTGCATTTGACTTGAACTTGAACAAGCTAGGGCTTGTATAATTTGATCCTTTTCATGTACCTAAAGCCTAAAATCAATCTTTAACAAACATATTAGATACATAGGAATGGAATGGTTAAGTCATTATCAAAATATGGGCAATTTATAACTCTCAAGTCAACAATAGGTCCCAAGCTACGTTGACAGTGAATGTCCATAACTAATTTATGACATCACAAGCAATGACCAATATCTAGAAACACATCATTGCTATCCAAACAATTGCAAAGTTGGAGAACAAATTCAACCTAAAATATGTGATAGTGTTATAGTGATCATATAGTTCATTTGTCTCTAATATCTAGACTGAACTTGAGGTATGGAAATGTCATCCTATCAACATTCAATCCATGTTCCTTGAACTAGAGCATACTATATGATATGCATGTGAGCTCACATATCATATGTTGATTCACATCAATATGGTCATATGTTTCTCAATCTCGCTTATCAAGTGCCCAAGATATTAACTCCAGTAGGAGGGACAAATCCCATCTGTCACTCACAATCATTCCCCATGTGTCACAACATATTCGAGCATCACCAATATGGTAGCCCTTATTCAAGGTCACATTTGATGGTGTCAAAATACATCAAACGACGTGTGATGAGTGTAGTGACTTCATGTATAAGAACCACAATCACCACTATCACTATGGGAGTTTACCATTCAAGGGTTTACATGTATCACTCTCAAGGTGGGTTTGTCTGATACATTATTTTCTAACAAGTACTTATGAGTTTGGCTTGATATCACATATCATGACTAATGATACTCTGTCATCAACCAAAACACACACTAGTCTTATGTATTATTGTTGTCTATTAGCTTCCACAATAATATCCTACTAGGGTCATAAAAAGAATGTATGTACTCATATCATACACATGATCTCATTGTTCATGTCCTCAACCTGAAGTCATATGTCGGGTAGCATCATTATTTAAACATTTATCATTTTATACTATTATCTCATAATTGAACAAACATATAGACAAAGATTGCCTTTATACTAATCAAATCATTAACAAGATATGCCATTGCAATCATTATATGAATGGCTCTCTGGGCATACATACCAACAAATGCCCACTTGCACTTAGAGCCAATCACCCATGAACTTAATCCCAAGTGATATGACATGAACTTCATGCTTATGTTGTGAAAATGCTTTTGTTAAGGGGTCAACAACATTGATTTCACCTGGGACTCTGCAAATCTTCACATCTCCTCATTGTACGTTCTCTCGTATGAGATAGAACTGATCTTGTATAAGCTTGGAACACTGATGTGATCTAGCTCATTAGTTTTGGTATGGTATGTCCAAAGAGCCAACCAGATAATGATTGAGATGGCATATAGCATGAAAGATTTGATTAATAATCATAAAGGCAAGCTTCCAATTCATTATGTTTCACCCAGTTATGAGATAATCAGGAAACAATATTGTGAATGTCTAGAAAATGACAATACTCGATGGCATATGTATTCAAGTACGTGACTTGAACAATGAGATCATATGGATGTTAAGAGTATGTACATTCTTATTACGTCCCTAATCAGTTGTTATTGTGGAAGGAAGATAGATACTAGTAACACACAAGACTAGAGTGTGAGTTGGTTGATGGCATAATCTCATTAGTCATGATACGGTATATCAAACCAAACACACATATACTTGTTAGAGAATAGTGTATGAGATAGGCCCACCTTGAGAGTGACACATGGAAACTATTAATGGTGGTCATAGTCATCTCTCATTGTGAAGGTGGTGATTGTGATTCTTAGACTTAAAGTCACTACACTCATCACATGTCATTGGGTATACTTTTACATCATCAAACGTAACCCTAAATAAGGATTGCCATAAAGGTGATGATTGGGTAGCCGTGACATGGGGATTGACTGTGACTAATGTAGATGAGATTTGTCCCTCCTAACTGAGTTTGATATCCTGTCCACTTGATAAGCGAGACTGAGAAATGCAGTGCATGCATGTGTGAATCAATTTATGATATTGAGGTCACATATATCTCATACAGTCTGCTCTAGGTTCAAGAAACATGGTTTGAATACTGAAAGGATGATGATTCCATGTCTTGAGTTCATTCTGGATATCAGAGAGAAAGGAATTATACAATCACTATAGCACCTTACACAGATTGTAGGTTGAAGTTGTTATCCAACTTTCCATTCACTTGGGTAGCACTGAAGTGCAACTAGGCACCACTCTTTGCTTGTGATGTCATAAGCTAGTTATGGACATTCATTGTCAATGTGATATGGGACCTATAGGGTCACACACATATGAACTCATCTAGAAGAGGAGTTTAATCATGAATGATTATTGGAATGATTAATAAAGTGTTTAGGTACTCAATTCAAGCAACAAATGAGCTGACTAAACTGCCAACTGATCAACTCAAGTGTTGAGATGGTCGTTTGGAGTGTCATGTTGATTAGAATTGGATGGTTGGATTCTGAACGAATTGGGAAACCAAATGATCGAATCATTGAGTGAACTGATCGTCTTAGGTTGGATGAGACTATCGGTTCACCTAGTGAACGATCAGCTCAGTTGTGTCAATTAAAGGTTCTGATGACTTTCCCAAATTCGCAAGAAAAGTTAATTGTTTCACTTGTTCAATTCAATTGGTATAAGGAATTAATGCTTAGCATTAATTGGAAACAAATTACCAATTCATATGCGATTGGGAAACATGGAAAAATGAGCAGTTTGGGCTGTGAACCAATTGACTCGCATATGAACCGATCGGTTTGGTTGTCAACCAACTCTTTCGGGATTTACAAGTTGTGAAAATTCAATATCTTTTGGTCCCTTCCACTCCCACATAGATTGGAAATCTAGACCCTAACCCCTCCTATAAATAGAGGGGTTCTAGGGGATTCCCAAAACACAACTCAGTTTCCTATGACAATTGTTGTCCTCTTTGGTTGTGGTAACCAATAGAGAGCCCGAGCAAGTCCTACCCGCTAAAGGGAGGGATAGTGAGGGAGAAACAATCAGGGGAGAGCAAGTTGGTGACTAGTGCACCAACGGGAGGGAAAACTCCTTCCTGTCTGTTCTACTAGAAGACATGAGTTCTAGTTGGTCTTGTGGACTACTCTAGAGGTAGGAGCCCTTTGGATGCTGCTAGGAGAGCAATGCCAGCTTGTAGTTCATGGTGAGACCACATGAGTTGCTATAGACAATGTTTGATTCGGTCATCCATGGTGAATACCAGGAGCTACACATACACCATCCAAGAGCAACTAAAAGATAGTTGCACTTCAACAAGTTGTAGTCACTGGAATTTCTCCAGGACCAAGTATAAACTCATTAAACCATCTTTCCTATTTCATGGTTATTGACGCAATCTTGTTGTTTTAGGGAATACATATAGATAAATTATTTTTTCGTCACCTTTTTCTATGCCCGTATTTCCCTACAATTAGCTTGAGTAATAGCTCCATTGTTGTCACAATATAGCTCTTCTGCGTCGCTGATGATTGGAACCACCCCAAGTTCAATGATGAACTTCTTGATCCAAACAACTTCCTTTGTTGCATTGGAGGCGAAAATATACTCAGCCTTTGTTGTAGAATATGTAATTGTTTCTTGCTTGGAACTCTTCTAGCTTACAACTCTATTGTTAAGGCAAAACACAAATCTAGATTTTGAGCTATAGTCATCTTTATCAGTTTGGAAGCTTGCATTAGTGTAACCCTTTACCACAGCTCTTCCTCACCACCATAGACAAAGAAATAATCCTTAGTTCTTATCAAGTACTTAAGGATATTCTTTACGACAGTCCAATGACTTTTACTAGGATATCACTGATACTTGCTAGACTTACTCAAGGAATATGAGACATTGAGTCGAGTATATAACATTGTGTACATGATAATTCCAACTGCAGATGCATATGGAATCTTACTTATCTTTTTCCTTCCTTCACAAGAACTAGGACATTAAGATCTAGAGATACTAATACCATGAGACATGGGTAAGTTTCCTCTTCTTGAATTTTCCATGCTAAACCTCTTCAACACTTTGTTAGTGTATGTGCTTTGACTTAGGCCAAGAAGCCTTCTAGATCTATCTCTAGAGATCTTGATTCCTAAGATATAGGATGCTTCGCCTAAGTCCTTCATAGAGGATGTATTTCCTAGCTATGTTTCTACCATTTGTAAGGTAGGGATGTCATTCCCCATTAATAGTTGGTCATCTACATATAATATGAGGAATATAATCATGCTCCTGCTAACATTCTTGTAAACACATGGTTCATCTTCATTTTGACTAAAGTTAAACTCTTTGACAGTTTCATCAAATCAAATATTCCATCTCTGAGATGCCTGCTTCAATCCATAGATTGAATTTTGTATCTTAAAGACTTTATTTGCATCCTCTAGATTTCTAAAACCCTTGGGTTGTGTCATGTATACATCCTCAAGTAGATTCTAATTAAGGGATGTGGTTTTAACATCAATATGCCAAATCTCATAGTCATAATAAGCACAATGGCAAGCATGATCTTGATAGACTTAACCATGGCAATTGGAAAAAAGGTTTCATCGTAGTCAACAACTTGAACTTGTATGAAACCCCTTGTAATGCATTGGCCTTTGTAAGTTTGTACATTACCATCCTTGTCAGTTTTCTTATCTTTAAGACCCAGTTGCACCTTTTGGGTTTACCCTTTTAGGTAGATCCACTAAGGTCTATACCTCATTGGTGTCCATGGATTCCATCTATGATCTCATGGGCTCAAGCCATTTCTCAAACTTTGGTCCCTTTAAAACTTATAGGTAGCTTGTTGGCTCATCATTAATGACCAACTCATCGTCTTCTTGAGTAATAAGATAACCAAATATTTCAGACTCAAGGCGTCTCCTACTAGATATATGAGGTTCTTGTGTTACATAAGGAATCTGAGATTCCACAATAGTTTGTGACTCTCTATGTTCCTCTTGTACCTCTACTGGTTCAATGTTTTCTTGTTTCTCTCAAACTTCTTTGAGTTCTACTCCCCCCACTAATTCTTTGGAAATGAATTCCTTTTCTAGGAATACAACATCCATGGAAACAAAAATTTTGTTATTAGATGGAGTATACAAGTAGTATCCTTTGGTTTCTCTACGATATCCAACAAAATAACATTTATCTGATTGGGTACTAGCCTTTCAGGAAACTACTTTCTCACATAAGCTTCACATCTCCAAATTTTCATAAAAGACACATTGGGACATTTCCCATACCATATATCATATGTTGTCTTTTGAACTAATTTATATGGCACACTATTTAGTGTAAATGACATGATTTCTAGAGCATGTCCCCATAAGGAAGTTGTAAGACTAGTAAAACTAATCATTGACTGCACCATATCCAATATTGTACAGATCCTTATTTCTGATACATCATTATGTTGTGGTGTTCCTGGTGGAGTCTGTTGTGATACGATACCACAGATTCACATAAGGTCCTCAAACTCTTATCTTATGTACTCTCCACCTTGATCAAAATGATGTGCCTTAATACTTTTACAAAGTTGGTTCTATACTTCATTCATGAAATCCTTAAACTTTTCAAGGGTTTTTGACTTATGTCTCATCAAGTACACATAACCATACCTACTAAAGTCAATAGTAAAGGTAATGAAGTACTGGTAACCACCTATCGCATTTGTTCTAAAAGGTTCACACACATCAGTATGTACGAATCCTGATAGATTACTCGCACTCTCACAGTTACCAGTGAAATTTGCTTTAGTCATCTTGCCAAACAAACAAGATTGACATGTCTCTATTGATTTGAGGTTAAAAGAGTCCCGATAACCATATTTATGGAGTTTGGAAATGTATTTCTCATTTATGTTCACTAGACGACAATTCCAAAGGCATTATTTTTTGAATTATTGAGTTTTAATCTTTTGGTATTTACATTATAAACATTTGTCTTTGGATCTAGCAAGTAAAGACCATAAGACATTGGGGAATTGCCATAAAAGATCTCATCTGTAGAACTAGAACATTGACCATTTTTAATATGAAATTCAAATCCATTCTTGTCCATACAAGATAATCTACTAATGGCATGTACAAAATAGAACTTCTCTAACTCTATTACAATCCTCATGGGCAGAGATAAATGATAGGTTCCAATCATAGTGGCAACAACTCTTGCTCCATTTGCAACGCATAGTTTAACCTTGCCCTTTCTTAAAGGCTTACTTCTTTTCAGATCCTGCATATTTGAACATAGGTAAGATCCACATCCGATATCTTTTACTCATGATGAAGAAGTAGACATGTTTATGTCAATAATGTATATACCTAAAGTGAAGATATCTGTCCCCTCCTTCTTCTTGAATCCCTTTAAGTGTAAAGGATCGATTCATTTTGCATTTACCCTTCTCCTTATTTTGAGTGCAGAAGACTTGGACTTCAGCTTGTCCTCATAACTCTTCTTGACCTTGCCTTTGTTTTTGGAATAAACTCTATTGATCATCATCACAACTCTATCCTTATTTCATGCTTCAACATTTATGAACATGCCAAGCAATTCAGAAGTGGTTTAGCCAAGTTACTAAAGTAGTAACACTTGATAAACTGGCTATATGATTCAGGCAACAATTATAAAATCATATTCGTGGCCAACTCTTGGCTCAAACAGAATCTTGGTCTCTACAGATGTTCTACATGCTCAATCATATTGAGCACATGGGGCTCTACTAGATCTCCTTTTGCCATTTTGTACTTAAAGAGCACCTTGGAGACCATGTACCTCTCTTGCTTTGCATGATTCTTGTTCATGTTCTTAAGATGTGTTACCATTTTGAGAACATCTATGTCTTTGTGCTGCTTACACAACTCATAGTTCATACAACATAGAATAAGGTGTTTAATGTCTAAGGCATCATTGACATATTTCCAATAAGAATCTCAACCCTAGGTGTGTTAGGCATAGGTTCCTCAAGCACTGATGTCTCCATGATATAAAGGTTGTGCTCTTATGTGAGAATGTTTCTCAAATTCCTGAACTAGTCATGGAAGCTTTTTCCATTTAGTGTGTCCTTTTCAAGGATTAGTGGCAAGGAAATCATGTTGTTGTTTGCCATTTGTTTCTCCAAGAGAAACTTGCAACTTGTCAAAACCCTTTTGATTTGATTTGATTAAAAGGAAAATTTTGACGACATGAAGTAGTTTTTTAATTAATTATCACTCCCACTATTTTGTTCAAATTGATAGCCCTCACATATCAATTAGGAATATTGTAGCGTACAATCTTGTAGTGAGCCATGGCCCAAAACTGTGACACCCCAATGCCACAAGAACAAGATAATTCAAGATAAAACACATGATCAACATCTAAACAACCACATTACCAAAAAAGTAGGTAAATTAAAAGCGATTCAAGTATTACTATCATGTGTGGAAACACATTACATGAAGGTCCATCATCTTGCATCATATCACATACCCAACTAGGTATTTACATCTGTACAGTGTTTGGGGCCACAACCTATATACAAAAGATCATGTCCCACATATACATGCCATATATAACAAGGGCATATTTCCAAAACACGTATCGACATACATATCATCTACAAAACACATCACTTCTCGGACCTGAGAGTATAGGGACGAGACTAGGATTATGTAACATAAAACAAGCAACTATCCAACCTTCTGTGTCTACTGATCTCCAAGATGCTCTTCCTAAACAACATGATCTCTACCACATTGTTGATGACAACCTAAAAATATGTGGAAACCCACGAGGTGAGACTAACATCCCGATGAGAGATATAACTATAAACCAATGATTATTGTTTCCACAACTATAACATCATTACATATTAAGCATTATGAACAAATTTAGCTAAATGAACAATTTAAACTGATTACATAAGTTAGGCAGGTTGAACAGTTATAACAGATAAGCATAGCAACATGGTGAGAAGGAATATGAAGAACATGTATAACAACTAACTTCTCTCACCGCAATATATAGAAAATGAGTAGTATAAGAAATAAGTCAAGGTTAAACATCTAATGTGAATCGTGTTTATCCCTACACAGATATACTACATGGTTGTGTTACATCTTTTATTACACCCTAGGGAGTTTGAGTCGTACCACTCAAAGTCCAACTAACCACCGCTTGGTCAAAACCAGTTCCATACAAGATCTATCCATACTCCTAAGATCTTCTTCCCCTCAGTCAGTACGACCGAACACCATAGTGACATAATAGTCAAACTACCACAACAACATATAGTCAAGCTAAAAACATCTAGTCCTCCTTGGTACATGTCACGACACTAGAAACTACAGTATACAAACCCATATCATCTGAGGTACAACTGTAGTTGTCCACCAATCACATCACATATACAAATATCTGATACATGACTGCAACCATTTTCAAACTAAGGTATGATCGTGGCCATCCTCGAAACACCTTGTAGTCAAGATGACAAGGACACACATTCACTTGCACCTCACATAATAGTATGTGCTCCGAGTTTCCCTTAGCAGTACTCGTTTCACCATCAGGCAAATTCTAACACTGAAGATGGTTTTATGGCACAGGGCACTACGTGATTAGGGTTTCACTTGATTTAATTAAGATCAATTGGGTATCTTTTAACTGCATCAATCAAGTTACATAAAAACCCTAGAAAGGTTCTATAGAGTTAAGGGTAGGTTACAACTTCATAAGATATAAAATGTATATGGTATAAACTTATCACATCACCACATTGTATTGTTTCACTACAATACACAAGGCCATCACCATTATCACATCATCATGGGATTCCGATCCCTCATCACATCACATGGAGGATATCACCTCAATTTGGGTATAAAGCCATTACCAAGGTCAAAAGACCGTTTACATTGTTCCCTACAAGAACATCATTACCTCTCCATGCCTCTTCGAGGCTCATAGTCATTCACATGTGTCACATAAGTGGTACCACAATCAATCATGCAATTAAGGACTATGATGCTCCTAAAATAACAAATTGAGGTTTCAACAATTCAGGAGAGAGAAAGAACTCTATCAACATGCTAATTACTTAAGAATTCTGAGCATTAATATTCAACACTTGAATTAGGGTTAGGTTTCAACATTGTAACTAAATTAGGGTTGGGTTTCACCATTGTAACCAAATTAGGATTTCAAAACAACAATAGATGTAAACCCTAATTGCTATCAACTCCAACATTCTTGGAAGCATATTAAGTCAACCACCATCATCATAAATTCAACCACATAAGACAAATACAATCCTAGAAATTCTCATCGACCGCTGAGAATGGGATTCACTGTCTTCATCGACCAAAGAGATGAATCACCTTCAACGGCCACATCAGTTCAACCATGATCATCGATCACTGAAAACCAGATCAAGCATCATCTCCAACGACCACTGAAAGCTAGATCAAAGCATCATCTTCAACAACTGCTAAAAACTAGATCAAACATGATCTTCATCGACCGTTGGAAACCCAAGATATCAACAACCATATAGGTTCAAAATTCAGCAACTGCATGGGCGAGAAAAGCTCATCGACTGCATAGAAATGAGTCCAAACTCAGTGACCACATGACCCAAACTTGGCGACCACTATCACCAACATTCATGATGACCTCAAGGTTCCAAAATAGATTGATCACGACCATGAAACTGAGGACCACCAAGGCGTAAACCTAAAGAAGAAATCAACATCAAAGACCCTAAATCAATCATCATCATGAGAGAAAACCGAATTAAAAATCAAGTGAGAGAAGGAACCAACATTCTACCATCATGCATGTATTCCAAAACCTCCATCTTTGAGCAAGAAAGTAAAACCATGATTAAGGGAAAGAAAATCAAAATTTAGCACATGCATGTAAGGATCAACACCTCCATCACCAACAAGGTAAAATATACACAAGATTGGATTTTAACAAAAAGGGAAGTAATCTACTCAAGATCACCATCGAACATAAACCCTATACCATAGATATATCATCATTATACATGGAACCACGTCTTAAAGATAGATTAATTACATGCAAGGTTAAGTGCAACGATAATTGAGGAGAAAGTTATATAACTTGCCTTAGAGATGAAGAACAACTCCAACCACAAGTAAGTTCCAAGGAAAGAGAGAGAACCCTAACTTGATCACCACCTTCAGCCAAGCTAGCATCACCTCCAAAAAGGAAACAAACCATAGGTCAAAGGGACTAGGAAAGAGACCAAAAACTCTAGGCTGAAAAGACAAGAAGGGAAGCTCTTCAACTCAACTCAAGCACTACCATGGAAAACCATGGATTCAACCAAGAAGAGAGAAGATCACCAAACTCTAACTGAGGCACTACCATGGAGCACCATGGTTCGGCCAAGAAGAGTAGGAAGAAGAGGGAAAGAAAAGAAAACTAAGGATGAAAAGGTTAGAACACTTACCAACACAAAGAATAAGTCAAGGATCATCAAACAATCATCAAAGAAGGGTTGCTCCAAAATCCTAGCTCACATATAAGAGGTTTGACCACTCCTTCAAGCTTGAGATCCACCTCCACCACTAAGAACAAGAGGGATGAGCTCCAAGGGAAGGAAGAGAGAGATAGAAAAGGGTTTAGTTGCATGCAAGGAGAGAGGCTTATATAGCCAAGGGTAAGAGAGAGAGAAGGGAGGTTATCTGTCCAACTAAACATGCCACATGTCCACTATATATCCTTCATGCAATAACCAAACTCAACATGCAACATGGGGTATTAAAAGCAAGGAAACCAAACGATCACCTGGTCCAACAAACCTCATCGATTGCTGAAGATTATCAGTGTTCAAGGAGGACCAAAGGTTCATCGATTACTAAAGACAAAACTCATCAGTTAACACATGAAGCAAGGTCAACCATCCACCTAGGGTATCCAAGAAAACCCTAAAACGTCAACACACAACACGACATCACTCAAACCAAGATAAAATAAGGCGCCCAACATACAAATCTCTCCAGCATTATGCCAAAACATGTTAGGCACAACAAGCATGTGACAAATTGCAAGAAAGACCTCAGAAATGGGTAAAATTATGTTAGGTCCAAAACAAGCACATAAAGGTATAACTAGCTCAAACATCATCCAAAGAAATCCAAATTAAAACCATGACCTTGTCACATGTTAACAACGCACATCACATGGTTTGATTAAGGTTCTAAGCTTATCAACAAAAAGGCTAGGCAGGGGTCTTACAACCATAAACCCCTAACAAGCATTTCGCCCCCAAAATCCTACACAAACAAGGATGGGTACTTCCTACGCATATCATCCTCTAACTCCCACGTGGCCTCCTCCACACCATAGTGGTGCCACAAACCTTAATAAGAACTATATCCTTCTTCTTCAACTTCTTCACCCCCTATCCAGAATCAACATATGACCCTCTACATATGAAATGTCCTCCTCCAACTCAACCTCAACATGTGGCAACATCAACTCTGTATCAGGGTGACACTTCTTCAACATGGAAACTCGGAACACATCATGTAAATTGTGCAACTTATGTGATAGCTCCAACATGTAAGCCACTTCTCCAACACGTTCCACCATAGGGTAAGGTCCCATAAACCTGGGAGCCAACTTACCCTTTTTCCAAACCTCGACACACGTTTCTAAGGAGAGACCTTAAGATACACATGATCTCCCACTTGGAACTCCAAAGGCATGAGAAGGTTATCAACATAAGACTTCTGTCTGTCATGGGCTATGTTCAGCTATTGTTGTATCATTTGATCCTTTCTGTAGTCTGCTGCACAAGCTCAAGACCTAAGAGATGATACTCACCTACCTCATACCAATAGAGTGGTGAGTGAAAATGCCTTACATATAAGGCTTCATATAATGCCATGTCTATGATCTTATGATAACTATTGTTGTAAGAAAACTCTATCATGCTTAGGTGCACATCCCAACTTCTGAGAAACTACATAACACAAGCTCTCAACAGATCTTATGACATTTGAATGTTCCTCTCCAACTGACCATCTGTAGGCAAGTGAAACATTGTACAGAACCTCAACTGTGTCCCCATGGTTGTATACATGCATTCCCAAAAATGACTAGTAAACTGAGGACTTCTGTCAGACACTATGTAGTTGGGATACCATGCAAATAGACTATGTCATCAATATATAATTGTGCAAACTTCTCTACTGTATATGTCGTCTTGACTGTAAAGAACTAAGCTAACTTGGTAAACCTGTCAACTATAACCCAAATGGAATCATGACCTTTGGCTATCCTAGGAAGACAAAAAACAAAGTCCATAGTGATATGATCCCATTTCCACTGTGTTATAGGCAACAATTGCAATGTTCATGTTGGTTTCTGATGTCTAGCCTTGACCTATTGACAAATTAGATAGCTTGCCACAAATTCCACCACATCATGTTTCAATCCAGGCTACCAATACAAATCCTTAAAGTTATGATACATCATAGTACGAGTTGGATGCATCACATACATTGAAGAGTGAGCATCTTTAAGAACCAACTTCCTCAGGTCATCAACATCTGGCACCACTATCCTTTTATTGAAGCAAACTATACCAGCCCTTGTCTCATGGAAACATCACACTTCTCCCCGCCAAGATTTGATAGGATCTTCTGTATCACAAAATCATCTTGTTACGCATCTTTGATCTAAGCTTCACCTGTAACTACACTAACAAGCATGCTAATAGGGAAACCTCCATCTTCATTTTCATTAGACAAAGTGACACCAATATGTCTTGCTTGCGGAACACTAAGGAACATAATTGTGCCCTCTCTATAGATGACGGTAAAGAAGACTTCCTACTCAACACATCAACCACCACGTTCACCTTCCCCATATGGTAGTCTATTGTGCAATCACAATCCTTGATCAACTCCATACATCTCCTTTGCCTCATGTTCAGCTCCAGCTTCGAGAAGATATACTGAAGGTTCTTGTGGCCGGTGAAGATCTGACACTTATCTCCATAAAGGTAGCATCTCTAGATCTTCAAGGCATGAACCACAACTGCGACCTCTAGATAATGTGTCGGGTAGTTCTCCTCATGTTTCTTAATCTGTCATGAAGCAAAAGAAATTACGTTCTTATCATGCATCGACACACATCTCAAACTATTCTTTGATACATCACAAAAGAAGATATAACCTTTCCCTTGCTCTAGCAGATCAACATTGATGCACTAGTCAACTTCTACTTCAGTAGTTAGAAAGAACGCTGAAACTTGTCATCCTAGACAAAAGGTACACCTTTTCTTATCAACTTAGTTAGGGGTAACGCTACAACACTAAAGTTCTTGATAAGCCTCCCATAGAATTCTGACAAGCCTAAGAATCTGCAAACCTCTGTAGGTGTCTTAGGATGCTCCCATTCTAGCACTGACTCTGCCTTCTTCAAGTCCAACAAATGCCTCTAGAAGATATGATGTGACCCAGAAAAGACACCTCCTTCAGCTAGAACTCATACTTGCTGAACTTGGCGTACAACTTGTGTTGCTTCAACAAAGTCAACACTTGACATAGATGTTGTTCATGTTGTTGACTATCTCTGGAGTATATCAAGATGTCATTGATGAACACTACCACTAACTGATCTAAATAAGGCATGAACACCCTATTCATCAAATCCATGAACATTATTGGTGCATTGGTTAGCCCATACGACATAACCACAAACTCGTAGTGACCACACCTACTCCTAAAATATGACTTGGGTATGTCATTTTCCTTGATCCACAACTAATGGTAGCCAGACCTCAGATCTATCTTTGAGAACACTCTAACACCTCTCAGCTGACCAAATAGATCATATATCCTTGGCAACATGTATACTTATTCTTGTTTGTAACCTTGTTCAACTATTGGTAGTCTATGCACAACCTCGTAGAACCGTCCTTCTTCACAAACAACACGAGTGAACCCCAAGGGGAAGGATTGACCTAATAAATACTTTCTCTAACAGCTCCTACAACTACTTCTTTAACTCTTGAATTTCTATTGGCACCATCCTATACGGTGACTGCATTATCAATTGCTTTCCAGGAACAAGAGTGATCTCAAAATCAATCTCTCTAGGAAGGGGAACATCGGGAAAATCTTCAAGGAAAACATCCTTAGACCCTCGAACCACAAGTGCATCCTAGAAACTAGGATTGCTATAAGGAGTGGGACCCGATAGTGGGCCCACTCAATGGTACAAATATGAGCCATCAAATATTTAAGCAGCAGAAACATGACTATTTATAAAGTTACAAAATGTTTCCATATACATAACTTTCTCACCCTAAGGGTGGCACATGAAATGAAATGGTTACATATATATACACATAAGCCCATATCCAGAGGGTAACAAGGCTATCTCAAGTTGTCCTTATGTCCACCAATTAGCTCATGATCGTCCTAAGTCTCTGCCTTGTAAAGTACCTAAACCTGGGTGAAGGGAACACCAAGGAAAATAGGGAAATAAGGGATGTATCAGCAAAAGCTGAGTATGTACAGTAGAAGATTAACTAGGGCATTAAATTATTTCTAAAGTAAAGTAAGATGTTTCCAACAAAACGGGGGCCATTCTAGCTAAGTAAGTTTCAATAAGAAGTAACAAGAGAAGGAATTTCCAAAAGAATGAGGAAGTATATTTAAACAATTAAAATCACAACTCTTGCCACTATCAACCATCCAATCACACAAATATTCACATATCGATATATTTGACTAAAGTAACTATAGTAGGGCCATGACACCACTGGGTCATTGGCCTAAGTAAAATGGGTGGAAATGTACACCCTAGGTGGAAAAGCACGCCTCTGTATATATAAGGATAGAAAAGCATACCCCAAGTAGAAAAGCATACCCTAATGGTTATGCATAAGCGTCTACAATAGTTAAACTGGTCGAATTATCTAACATGCATAAATAGAGTGGCAAGATATAGCTTTGACAAACATAATGTGGCATGATTTAAGCATAATAGTAGGTGGGGTCAATGACCCAATTCAACATGATAATAGCAAATTTAGAAGAATATAATAAATCTAATCAAGAGTATATGGTTTGTCCAACAGATGGAACAAGAGAAAGTATTTCAAAGCTGCCTCATTATGGGAAAATATAGTCATATAATGCCCAATTATAAGTAGGGAGAAGTACATACCTGGTCTTCACGTCTAAATGATAACTTGATTGATATAATTGGTCCACAAAGCTAGGTTTTCATTCTAGAAACACATTAAGTATGTTAGTCAAACCATAGGGAGTATGTGTATGCACTCCTATTTTAGTTACACATATTGTTCTTAGCCCATTTCTGTCATCTAATTGCATATTAGGGTTTACAATCATACTAAGGGAATGTATGATCATTTATATATCAACATTGGTTCTAAGATTCATCTTCAGTCACATAAATATATAAATATTTCTATATTATATTATGTGTTGATAAAATATGTATTGTTTCCATTTTGGTCTTAAATGTTGTTTTCTATACAACTATATGATTCAATGTCCTTCCTAGCGTCATCTTAATATGCATATTTCCCTAATTATTGTCAAGCATGTACATATGCATGACTGTCTAGGGTTTTAGATTTCCCACATGGTTTGTATGATTGAAAATCACCTCATGAAATCTCATATCCTTAAATAACTTCTATCAACAAATCAGAATATGATTAAATCTAGGTTTCATTGATTCAACACACTATTATGTTATTAAGGCTAGATTTCGAGTTTGGGTAATTTCCAAATATTATCAAAACTTCATTAGCATACAATGCAAGTTATTCTTAGTTTCAAGGACACCACATTTTTAAGCATCTTACATCCGAGTATAATTTGATTAGTACACCAAGTTTGTCTAGGTTTTATACTACCAAACGATGAGTCTTGTATGTGCAACACCCTTATCATTATTAATGCATTATCAAATATATCACTGCCAACTAAGTTCATCTATAAGATGCATTTACAGACGTGGGTTTATACTCCAACAATATATACATTCATGTCTAACGTGGTTAACCATTCAAAGGTTTATCTAATTAGTAGGTTTATCTGTAATCCGTGTAGCTTCTTAACCTTGCATGATAAGTCATTATCCTTAGATCCCTTATCTTACTAATTATCTTGAACTTAGAAACAATAGGAAGACATGTTACTTGTAGGTTGTTTGAATGAGAAAACTTGGATCTTGATTGGATATGACGGTTTGAAGCTAGCTAGAACCTCACAGTCGGGTTTCCTTCAGCCAACAGAAAGGTGTCCCGGGCTGGGATTCTCCTCAAGAACGGACTGGAGATCTGATCTGTCTAGGTGTTCCATCCTTCTACTATGCCTAATTGAGGACGCTGGAACTAGCACCAGTGGTAGTCTCAGCCCCTTGCTGATCTGCGAGGGAAATGGAGCCAAAGCGTAGCTGATGTCCAAGAGTCATGTCCGAGGATGGCTTAGCGCTTACAAGATAGGAGGGCGTACTGCCTGCTGATCGACCAAGCTACAAGTGGTGATGTCATAGGTTGACTCTAGTTGCGAGGGTGGAGAGGAAGACAACACATCCTGATCTATGGTTCATCATAATGTTGGCTGTAGGTTCCTTAGCACCATGTTGTGCTTGTGGGGAAGCAGTAGTTTCAGTCAAGGTGTAGGAATAGAGGGTGGTCAGCGAATACTGCTGGGTGGTGGGGATCTGTTACAGCAGTCATCATATATGGCCTGACTTGTAGGTTTGTCGAGGTTGTCGAGGAGGCAACAATCAGTTGCAGGAGGCTGAGGATGGCTGGCGGCTGCAATCCAATGCAGGTCAGCGATACAGGAGATATCGACTCAGTGTGCAATGCTCTTTGGCAAGGAGAGCGATGACCGTCATATGCAATCGTCATATTAGCAACCATCAGTCGGAGCAAGAGTCGTGGTCGGTGTTGGATTGATTAGATAAGGTTGGAGGAGCTGCAGGGGCACGTGCGGCGGGGTGAGCAAGTAGGTCAGTGGTGAGTTCAGGCATGGCACAATGGTTCTGACTGTCAGCCACCGTGAGGTTGCAGGTCTACGTGAGGCCAATATCATGGCTTGTCGGCTCCATCGAAATGACCACGATAGGTGGTTCAGTCACGCTGGCTGGAGTGAAGGGGAGAGGGACCTCCGATGGCCAGGCTTTAGTGGCAAAGAAAGGAGGAAAAAAGACGGGGAGGCAACCATACGACAGGTCTACTGGAGCAAGGAGGTATCCTTCGGCAGAGACAGGTGAAGGCCGTGCGGAGTGGGGCGTCAAGTCAGGAGTTCGGAGTCAGCAAGATGATGTAACGGAGGTGCAGGTCACCTTTGCTGTGGTTGAGGCTGTCGATGGTGAAGCAGCCTACCGAACTGTTGGTCACCATGAAGAACCGTAAATGCACGGAGGGGAAGGAACTTGTAACCGTGGAAAGAAGAGATCAAAGGAAGAAGAAAGTAGTTGGAAAAGGGCGGCTGAAGGAGAGGTACATGGTGGCGGAGGTTGTGGTGGTGAATGTGAGCTACAACTCCGACAAGGTGCTGTTACTCTACCGTGATCCTGGTGGTCACAGATACAAACACAACGAATATGGTGGATACAGAGACACGATTTTGTGCAGCGCTAACGCTTCGTCCGTGCCACTTCATAGACTCGGTATGAAGGTGCATACCTCGGT
This sequence comes from Alisma plantago-aquatica, assembly GCA_963693085.1. NCBI lineage: Eukaryota > Viridiplantae > Streptophyta > Magnoliopsida > Alismatales > Alismataceae > Alisma > Alisma plantago-aquatica. The sequence goes on from OY856412.1 coordinate 1,252,156,683, forward strand.
CCGGACTTGACGCGCACGGCACACACAGACGTGCGCTCATGCTCCAATTAATGATTGGAATTATCTAAAGCAAATAGAATTATCTAATGTAAATAATCCTAACAGCAACTAATTATCCAACAGTGAAGGCAGAAGGGAGCGTCGTCGTTCTATGATCCAACGATCCCCTGTTGTTTATCAGGCCGCGGCAGTCTTCCTGATTCCATGGCTGCTGGGTGCAAGCAGGGGGGAAAGGCCGGCGGCTAGGGTTAGAATGAGGAAGAGAGAAAAGAGTTGGGCCAAAGAAATAGAGGAAGGAGGAGAAAACGGATGAGGATGGTTGAGGGGAAACGGCCGCCGGCTCCCAGCCAGTCGGCCTAAGTTCCGCAAACCAGGGAGAGGGCGTACGCATCAAGTGAAGCGAGAACGGAGACGTTACGGGTTACTTGAATTACACCAATTATATCATTGGTCAAGTAAATACTAAATAAAACAAACCTTAAGGGAGAGGTAGTTTAGGGGTAGGAATACTTAAATAAATTTGTAAACTGTATATTTTGAGTTGTGTAAATCTAATAGATAAGTTAGGGTCAATATGGTCAACTTCGGACTTTAGACGGGTATAAGAGTCGCTTCATCTTTTATTATTTTTTTACCAAAATTATGTTATATAATGCATTGATAGTATATAGTAAATTCCAAGAGATTTTATTGAATGAACAAATTAAATTGTCATTATTTACGAAAAGGGCACAATTAATTCATTGTAGGTGTAAACTAAACCTAGTAGATAGTTATATATCTAAATTTATCTTAAATGTTAATGTATTGATATAAATTAGGTGGCTAAGTATTTTGAAACAATATTCTTTTCTTTAGAAAATAAAACTATTACAATTAATCAAACTAAGTGTTAGTTAATATTATTTTAATGAAAAAGTTCAAAGAAGAAGGGAGAGATAAGATAGGTAGCTAGAGTTGAGTATGTTACAACTGACCACCTTGGTATCCACCACATATTCTAAGAATGCCTCACACCCCTACCTCATCGGCCTCTCTGTTGTCATAGCTGATACCAAGCATGTGGAAGAATCTTCCTATCTCCAAGGAAGATCCACGAAACATCACTGTCAAAGAACTTTGCCACCTTGGAGCTACAATACAAGACCACCCGGTACTTCTCCAAAGTATCCATCCCAAAGATCACATCAAATCCATACATGTCAAGTGGTATAAGGTCCACTTGAATGTTGCGTCCCGATAAAGAGAGAACACAAGATGGACACACCTCCCGTAACTTGACGGAACCAACAAGAGGGGTTTCTAACCAATGACTGTTAGATCTACTAATAATAGGCAAAAACAACTATGTATCACCTCTCTAGTGATAAAGAAGTGTGTCCCACCCGGGTCAACCAAAGTAGATACGAAAGAAGATGCAGATAAATCAGAATGAAAAAGTTCCATATGACTTGTCACGACCCGTAGATTGACCACTCCTTTAGGCTGACTCATGGCATATAATCGAATTGTCGCATGTTGTCATCCATGCCCTCTGCTAGCATGTCTAGATGATCTTGCCTATGATGCCTGACCACGTCCCCTACCTCCACCAATGTTGAATTGATACCGTTGAGAACCATGTTGACTCTACCTCAGTTGTTGTGTAACCTCCTCATCCTTCATTGGGCAAAACCATCTTCTATGCCTAATCTAACCACACTTGTAACAAGTCTTGGTATCATACTGCGGCCTGGATGATCCTGTCACTGATACTGACGTTGTGCTGCGAGCTCCTGCTAGCGGAAAACTACATGATGTGCCCTTTCTTAGTGACTACTGTGACAATACCACTGATCTCTGCTACAACTATGATGACGAAAACCTAAGATTCTTGAAGCCTCAAGAAGAATACCCATAAAACTAAGATGGCATATTTTTAGCGTTGGCTTCTCGCTTCTCAATAGTTGACCGCTCTATCTATCTCACGGACTCCATGAAGGTAGAAAACCTCTCCTGAATCATCAAAGCTAACACTAATGTTGTCGACTCCGTACTTACCCCTTCTCAAACTGTCGGATCCTCTCCTTGTCCATTGCTACCATGTGAGGAAAAAATCTCAATAGCCGCATGAACTTCACCTGGTACTCATTGATTGTCATCAACCCCTTCTGGATATTCTGGAACTGCAAGATCTTCTCGTCAAGATATGTCTCAGGGAAGTATCGACTCAAGAACTCTCGCTAAAACTCCTCCCAACTGATCACCACACCAGGTCTCTTCTCTTCCTCGATGGCCACCAATGGCTAGCACTGCCCTTCAGTAGGTACACCACATGCTTCACCTTATCATTCTTTGGGATATTGAGGATCTTAAAAGCCTTCTCAAGCTCCATCAACCGCATATCTGTGTTATTCGGGTCTGTCGTACATGCACATTCTATCTCCCCTACATGCCACAACCTCTCAAAGGTCTTCCTAAAACCCTGGGATTCTGCATTGCAGACAGTTTCCCTCGTCTGGGGTACAAGTGCTCTATCCGCCATATGTGAAATCTTTGGCCATTAACTGTCCAAACATGGGCCGAGAAGCATGATTGGCCATAGTTTTTGGGTTGAACTGAGGCAGCTCAGGCACTCCATCCCCTCTTGCCCACCTCCTAGCACCACCTCCTAGTGCGAAAAAGCTACTCTCAATGTGTTCTTTGTGCTCTTTAGACATATATGCAAAGGCATAAGCTATAATCAGATATGTTGGAGGATACAAGAACATACATAACCCTAGTCATATGCCCCTATAGAACTCAGAGAACCTAGAGCTCTGATACCAACCAAACCATGACACCCCGATTCCACACGAATGAGATAACTTAAGAAAAAACACGTGATCAACAACTAAACAACCACATTACCATAAAAGCATGTAAATTAAAATTGTTTCAAGAATTACTATCATGTGCGGAAACATTACATGAAGGTCTATCATCTTCCATCATATCATGTACCCAACTAGGTATTTACATCTGTATAGCGGCTGAGACCACAACTTGTATACAAAAATCTTATTCCACATATAAATGCCACACACACACACACACACACACACACACACACATATATATATATATATATATATATATATATATATATATATATACAAGGGCGTATTTCCAAAACATGTATCGACATACATATTGTAACATCCCTGACATGGGTTATGAAGTAACTTTATGTATTTTGCATAATGAGAGTAATTATATGCATGCTCTTGTCTTTTGAAAAGTATTTAGGGCTCAAGAGGAATTTATATTACAATTTTAGACCTTTTTGAATATTGTTGAAATCAATATTTTGCCTGTTTTGGACTAAAGTGCAAATTACCCAAGTTGAGGGGTTTATTTACAAATTGTGCATGATAATATGTTCCTCATGTGTTTAAGCATCATGAGAATGAAGATGATGCAGAGGTATGGCTTGTGGTGGCCTGAATTCTAAGAAAGAGCTGATAAAGCAATGTTTGTGCATGAAAACCTAGTTTTGGTGTAATGTGCAATTTACCCAAAACCTAGGGTGCAACATGTAATTTATCACTTCAATAAGGTCCCTAATGTTTCTTGGCATCAAGTGGAGCAAAGAAATTGAGAGGGGCGCCTCATTTGATTTAAGTTGAAGGAGAGAGAATCTTGATATTAAAATAATCAAGATTTAAGCATAATGGATATATTAATGCAAAAATAAATAAAATAATTCTAGGGCTTTCAACCAAAATTAATTTTGTGGAATTCAGATTCATGAGTGACCGTCCTTGAGCTTGCAAGGATCGAAAATATCTTAAGGAGGTGAAATTCCACTCACTTTATTATAAGGAAAAGAATTCCCACTCAAAAAGATATATTAGTATTATAATGGATTAAGGTGCTTATTTTCTTTTCCCTTAATCTATGGATAATGGAAGGAATTTCTGTGGATTTGAGTTTCCTTTGCATGCAATCAAACCAAGGAGGAAGAGGTGGTACCATTTTGGAATTAATTGAATTTTTAATTAAACATTTTCTCTTTCATCAATTTCTTATAAAAGAGCCTTTTTCAACCCACCTAAGGGTCTTTTTTCGATTCCTTTTCTTTCCCTTGCTTGCAAAACCGACCAAGAAGGCTAAGGACAGCAGGGAGCACATCCCCAACCTGTTGGTAAGCCTTTGATCTTCGTTCTTCATGATTTCATGGTGAAAATCATAAAACAATACATGATTTCTTCATTTCTTCACTCCATCTTCAACCCTAGCCGATCTTTTTACTCCAAAAGCCTGAGAAACGACATTGGGAGGTTGCTAGAGCTTCAACCACCATTGGAGCCGTGAATCTTGGAGCTTGGGATCAGATTTGAAGGTGGGTTTTATAACTTGAACCTTTCTACATTGTTATTCAACTATCAATCCTGCAATTTCGTTGATTTCTTCATCTTTTTGGTTAATTGCTTGTTGTAATTGATAAATCCATGAAATCAGATGTATTAGGAGTTTCAGGGACGGAGGTAGATGATGATGACATCATCTTGGACACTTTTCCCAAATAAATATTGTTCCAAACGGTTTCATCATGTTTTCCCATTCGGTTTCACCAAACCGTTTGAGAGCAAACAATTTGAGACCGTTTGAGAGAAAACGGTTTCAAAACCGTTTGAAAGAGTTGACCAAGGGTTGACCGTTTGAGAATCCTGTTCCTAATTATGTTGTTTGAAAACCCACCAAATTTTATGGATTAATTCCAAAGGAATCATGAGTTGAAGTCTAATCAATTAGGCAAACCCTAATTGGATTAAGTGCTGATTTTCAACTTGATTGATTTGACTTTTTGGGTTGATTAGCCCAAACGGTTTCAAAACTGTTTAGGGATCACCCAAACGGTCTCAAGACCGTTTGGGGGTCACCCAAGACCGTTTGGAGGTCTAGGGTTGGATATGGTTAAGTGTTTGAAGGACAAAAGATATGGTATTAACCCTAATCGGCTAAGTGCTGATTTTGCATTGGAATGAGTTGATGTTTTGGGTTGATTGACCCAAACGGTTTCAAAACCGTTTGGGGATCACCCAAACGGTCTCAAGACCGTTTGGGTATCACCCAAGACCGTTTGGAGGTCTAGGGTTAAGCATGGTTGACCAATTGAAGGTCTAAAGGTACCAAATCACTTTGCAATTAAGTGCTGATTTGATGATCAACTCAATAGCTCAAACCATAATGATTTTTCACTAGAATCCAAGGCTTGATGAGACAAACGGTCTCAAGACCATTTGGAGATCATACAAACAGTCTCAAGACCGTTTGGAGGTCAACCAAGACCGTTTGGAGGTCTAGGGTTGAGTATGGTTAAGCAATTGAAGATCCAAAGATAATAAGTTGGAGTGTAATCAATTGTTGATTTGGTGATCAATCCAATGATCCAAACCTTAATTGGTTGACTTAGATTTTGATGATATGATGGGAAAACGGTCTCAAGACCATTTGGAGGTCATCCAAACGACCTCAAGATCGTTTGAGGTCAGGTCATTTCATATTTGGATGATAACTCATGGTTTTCAATTGAATCAATTCCACAATGTTGAACATTGATGGTTACTCGATTTCAAAACCCTAATTGAAGGTTCTTGAGTAGAAATCCTAGATAAATTGGATTCAAAACCCTATTTGATGGTCTAATTGAAGGTTGATTCAATTATTCAAGTAATAGAGAAATCAGGGATTCAATTGATATTGGTTCATCCATTGGAACCATGAATCGTTTAAGTGTTGAAAGGACTTTTTGGTCCATTCGGTTTTGAGATGGTTTGGACCAAACGGTCTCAAACCGTTTGGAGACCCAAAGTGCAAACGGTTTCAACACATGTTTTGTCTAATCGGTTTCAAGAACAATTTGCTCAAATGGTTTTCTAACAATTGGATTATGAGAACCAAGATTGAATAGGGCCTATGAAATCAGATCTTTTGAAGATCAACATGTTTGATCCATTTGGATATTCCATTTAATTGAAGGTCGAATAGGGTCAATCCATTTGGATACCTAATGCAATTAAAAATTCAATGGGTTAATCCAATTGATCACTTAATGTGATTGAAGGTTCAATTTATTAAACCATATGGAGACATGATGTACTTAGATGAATGATACCCCTAGTGGGATTGATCATTAATGTATAATGATGTAATAGTTCAATACATCATGTTAACCCTAAATGCATGTGTTTGAATGAAGAATAGGCTCAGTGTAATCAAGAATTGAGTAGTGAACATCCTGAGTAGGATGAGAGAGAAAGATGTGTACATGAATGATAATCATGTAGCATTAAGCCTAAACATTCAAAGTGATGTGATATACAATTAGGGCATGATCCTTGATAAAGAGATCATAAAACCCTAATTGAGTTGATTAATGAACTCAAACCCTAATTTAGGGCAAGTTTGAGTAAAACCCTAAACTAGGAGAATGATGTGACCTGAACTTAGGGTAATGACATGAATAACCCTAATTCAGGGTATTTTGATGAAACCCTAATTGGGATGAATAGTAAACCCTAATTATGGGTGATGAACTATGAAACCCTAATTGGGATGAATAGTAAACCCTAATCCTGGGTTATTGATTATGAATCCTTTCATAGGGTAAATTTGTTGTGAATCCCTAATTAAAGATGGTTTCATGAGAAACCCTAATGTTTGATGTCCTGAGAAGCTCAAATTTAGGGTGACACTATGTAATGCTTAATGAACCCTAATCTTGGGCAATATGGTAATAGACCATATCTATAATGTGGAAATGAGATGATTATCCTCATATGACATGAAATGGGAAACCCTAGCCCTGGTAAGGGAGTAGTGGTGTTACCCATGAATAATGAATTCATATTTGTTGAGCATGGTTCTGTTATGCAATTGATATCACTGTTATTATCTATGCTAACCATGCAGGCATGTTGAAATGATGATCATAGCCAGGTATGAGCTATGATGTTTAATTCACTATTGTGATTTTATCTTGAGTGCTATAATATACCTTATTTCCTAGTAAGAGGTAACAAGAGAATTAATGAGCCTCAAGTACCATGTGTGATGCTTGTAATAGCAAGTATCATGTTTGCCTTGATCAATGGACCTGAAGGTGATGTTACCTGGAAAAGTGGTAATAATGTCTAATGATGAATCAAGGGTTTAATTACCCAGGACCATGTGATTATGGTGATGAAATTGAGAAGGGATGAGAATCTCCAGTTCTGAAATAAGGAATTGAGTTCCCAATATCTGTTAAAGTGAGTTAAGTATTTGATGAAATTAGTACATGTTTCTCTATAGCATTGTCATAATAAGTTTTGTTTGAGAACTTGCCCGATGCTAAAAGAATATGAAAATGTACATAATCAATCAAGTGAAATCTATTCATGTAGTGCTCTGACCATAGATCCATCATCATCAACAGTTGGTGATGGTGAAACAGGTATTCTATAGAATTCTTGGAATTCGCATATTTTGAATATGTGGGGGTAAATGGGCGAAAATATCCTTACGTCTGAGTGAAGAGATTGAGAGAAAGTAAACATTAAACCCCTCAATCCTTCATGTGTCGGGATAGATGTATCATAAATTTCCCGATGGTTGGGATGGATGTATCATTAATCTCCCAATGTTATTTTATGTCGGGTCGATGGAGATAAACATTAATGCTCTCGATTACTGATGAGAGTGCAGTTGACGCTGTAACTCTATAGCAAAGTTCCAGTATACCCTACAAAGCTATTTGAGCAGTCGACACAGTCCTGCTTGTAGTCCTGTGCTGACCAGGATGTGGGAGGTCATGGGAATCCGACTCTTCCATTGACCTATTTATGGCACCGATTTCAATTCTAGAAATGGTCAGTTCGAGTATGAGCGGTATACCTCATCTCCTCAGGGATTAAGTCTGTTTGTAAAATATAATCAGCCGTGTAGCGTATTTGCATAAGATTGAAATACGAGAAACACTGATTGATGATATACTGCTTAGTATGCTCTTGTTACAGGAAAGTACTTATGTTCCTTTAATTCATATTGAGTATGAGAAATGTTGCTTAATCAAGTTGTAGCTGTAATATTGCACAAGAATGTTGCTCTAGTCTGCATAGATGTGATTCACCAGCTATTGATTTATAATATCTCACTGTTCAGTTTATTTCTATTTAAACTGCAATGATGATGTTTTGGCAGAGAGTTATATCCCCCGCTGGGGCAATTTTTATAATTGTCTCACCCCCGTGGGATCCAATGTTTTTAGGCAGACGGAGACATCAAGGCAGAAACTCTTCTGCAGGCGTAGTGCAGCAGCAGCAGTCACAGGGACAGCAGTGATCCAACAGGTGGAGACATTGGTTGTCTAGTTTTGTGTAGATAGTCCTATGGTCATCTCTGTACTCTCGGGTCCTAGGAGTTAGTGTTTTGATACTTCGATCTGAGATTTTGTGCAATGAGGCATGATATGTATATATATGAACCAGGATGTAATGTTTTACTTTGGTTCTAAATGAAAAAGTTTCCTGTGAATGGATCTCTTGATAAATGGTTTTAATTTTTAGTGATTTTCAGTAAATCTGCTGCTAACGATCGCTTCCGCATTAGTTAATCTTGTTTTTGCGAGATGGACGTCACAATTAAGTGGTATCAGAGCTCTAGGTTTGCTGAGTCTATAGAGACATAGGATTAAGGTAGTTGAGTCTGTTCTAAGTGTCTTCCAGTTTATCTGATAGTGTCTTCTGCTCATATAGGAGAAGAAGAACTAAGGATGCCTGGATCACACGAAGAACATGCTGCTGAAAGCAGTGTTGCTGCACCAGTAAGAGGTGCAAGAGACCAGGATAGGGAGGAACCTGTACCTGAACAACCCCAGTTCAACCCAGCTGATATGGGGAACCCAACCTTTCAGACTATGTTCAGGCAGTTTATGGCAGCTATGACCCACATGACGGATAGAATGCCAGTACCTGCACCTAGGGCACCACTCCATGATGAAAGACATGGAGCCGGCAAGACTTTTGAAAGGCTTAAGAGGGTAGGAGCCTTAGAGTATGCTGGTACAGCCGATCCAGCAGATGCTGATGTATGGTTGACTGAGTTGGAGAAAGCCTTTAGAATCCTCATGATTCCTGATGATGAGAGGGTCTAAAATGTTGTATATCTCCTCAAAGGGAGTGTTGGCCACTGGTGGACCATTGAAGAGGGCAAAAGACCTGGAGTTGTGATTGGATGGGATGAATTCAGACGTGAATTTGTCGCTAGATACTTTCCCAAGACATATTTAGATGAGAAGATATCCCAGTTTGAGAGAATCAAACAAGGACCTATGAACATTAGTGAGTATGAATCTAGGTTCATGGAGTTGTTGCGGTTCTGTCCGCACATGGCATCCAATGATGAGGAAAGAATTCGGAGGTTCGAGAAGGGGTTGAACGCTAAATTAACCACTCCGGTGTCTGCTTTGGAGAACCGAGAGAGGTTTGCAACTTTTGTGGAGTCTGTAAGACACATAGAGAGGTTTGTAGTTGAGAAGCGACAGACCAAGGGTAAGAAGGAATACCCACAGTTTCAAGGACAGAGTGCTGGAAGTTTCAAGAAACCAAGGTATTCTGTGTCTACACCACCAAAGGAAGCTCACAGTTCAGCCTCTATGTCAGTAACAGGACCACCCAGACCACCAAGGAGGAATATAACCTGTTATAGATGTAGAAAGGAAGCCATGTGGTGAGAGTCTGTCCTGAGAAAGTCAGGAGTATGACCCATCAACCGAGGCAGAGTCAGCAGGGCTCTCAGAGGCAACAACCTGGCAGTGGTGTTAGAGGACGTGAACCAGCGTCCCAAGCCAGTTCTTTGACACCTAACAATCAAGCACATGGTTAATAGAAAGCAACAACTAGGTTCTATGCTATGAACCAGCCTGAAGCAGTAGTCAACCCTCAGGTTGTGACAGGTCAGATGGAATTACTTTATTCTGATATGTCTTTATCCTGCTTTGTATCTGTGTTAATTGATCCGGGTGCTACGCACTCTTTTATCACTCGAGAAGTGATTGATGATTGCAATATGATTGTTAGTCATAGAGCAGATAGCTTGCTGTTGGAGACACCTTTGATGGATCTCCAGTATTGTGGGAAGTGTGTTCTCCCTGCAATCTTGTCTTTTCAGATCACCACATTCAAGTGGATCTTATACCACTTGAGATGCAGGGTTTTGATATAAACCTTGGAATGGACACCTTAGAGAAGTATAAGGTTGTCTTGTATTGTAGTTCCAAGAAAGCTGTGCTCACTAATGGTAGTGACACATGGATCTTTCAGGGAGATAGAAAGATTCTTCCCACATATCTTGTGTCATGAGGAGGAAATATCCTACTCTTTTCTCTTAATGTTTTGTTGATGATTTCGGGGACGAAATCATTGTAAGGGGTGGATAAACTTGTAACATCCCTGACCTGAATTATGAAGTAACCCTAGGTGTTTTGCATAATGAGAGTAATTATATGCATGCTCTTGTCTTTTGAAAAGTATTTAGGGCTCAAGAGGAATTTATATTACAATTTTAGTCCTTTTTGAATATTGTTGAAATCAATATTTTGCCTGTTTTGGACTAAAGTGCAAATTACCCAAGTTGAGGGGTTTATTTGCAAATTGTGCATGATAATATGTTCCTCATGTGTTAAATCATCATGAGAATGAATATGATGCAGAGGTATGGCTTGTGGTGGCCTGAATTCTAAGAAAGAGCTGATAAAGCAATGTTTGTGCATGAAAACCTAGTTTTGGTGTAATGTGCAATTTACCCAAAACCTAGGACGCAAAATATAATTTACCACTTCAATAAGGTACCTAATGTTTCTTGGCATCAAGTGGAGCAAAGAAATTGAGAGGGGAGCGTCATTTGATTTAAGTTGAAGGAGAGAGAATCTTGATATTAAAATAATCAAGATTTAAGCATAATGGATATATTAATGCAAAAATAAATAAAATAATTCTAGGGCTTTCAACAAAAATTAATTTGGTGGAATTCAGATTCATGAGTGACCGTCCTTGAACTTGCAAGGATCGAAAATATCTTAAGGAGGTGAAATTCCACTCACCTTATTATAAGGAAAAGAATTCCCACTCAAAAAGATATATTAGTATTATAATGGATTAAGGTGCTTATTTTCTTTTCCCTTAATCTATGGATAATGTAAGGGAGTTCGGTGGCTTTGATTTGCCTTTGCATGCAAGCAAACCAAGGAGGAATAGGTGGTACCATTTTGGAATTAATTGAATTTTTAATTAAACATTTTCTCTTTCATCAATTTCTTATAAAAGAGCCTTTTTCAACCCACCTAAGGGTCTTTTTTCGATTCATTTTCTTTCCCTTGCTTGGAAAACCGACCAAGAAGGCTAAGGACAACAGGGAGCACGTCCCCAACCTGTTGGTAAGCCTTTGATCTTCGTTCTTCATGATTTCTTCATTTCTTCACTCCATCTTCAACCCTAGCCGATCCTTTTACTCCAAAAGCCTGAGAAACGACCTTGGGAGGTTGCTAGAGCTTCAACCACCATTGGAGCCGTGAAGCTTGGAGCTTGGGATCAGATTTGAAGGTGGGTTTTATAACTTGAACCCTTCTACATTGTAATTCAACTATCAATCCTGCAATTTCGTTGATTTCTTCATCGTTTTGGTTAATTGCTTGTTGTAATTGATAAATCCATGAAATCAGATGTATTAGGAGTTGCAAGGACGGAGTTAGATGATGATTACATCATCTTGGACACTTTTCCCAAAGAAATATTGTTCCAAACGGTTTCATCATGTTTGCCCATTCGGTTTCACCAAACCGTTTGAGAGCAAACGGTTTGAGACCGTTTGAGAGCAAACGGTTTCAAAACCATTTGAAAGAGTTGACCATGAGTTGACCGTTTGAGCATCCTGTTCCTAATTATGTTGGTTGAAAACCCACCAAATTTTATGGATTAATTCCAAAGGAATCATGAGTTGAAGGCTAATCAATTAGGCAAACCCTAATTGGATTAAGTGCTGATTTTCAACTTGATTGATTTGACTTTTTGGGTTGATTAGCCCAAACGGTTTCAAAATCGTTTGGGGATCACCCAAACGGTCTCAAGACTGTTTGGGGGTCACCCAAGACCGTTTGTAGGTCTAGGGTTGGATATGGTTAAGTGTTTGAAGGACAAAAGATGTGGTATTAACCCTAATCGGCTAAGTGCTGATTTTGCATTGGAATGAGTTGATGTTTTGGGTTGATTGACCCAAACGGTTTCAAAACCATTTGGGGATCACCCAAGACCGTTTTGAGGTCTAGGGTTAAGCATGGTTGACCAATTGAAGGTCTAAAGGTACCAAATCACTTTGCAATTAAGTGTTGATTTGATGATCAACTCAATAGCTCAAACCCTAATGATTTTTCACTAGAATCCAAGGCTTGGATGAGCCAAATGGTCTCAAGACGGTTTGGAGATCATCCAAATGGTCTCAAGACCGTTTGGAGGTCTAGGGTTGAGTATGGTTAAGCAATTGAAGATCCAAAGATACTAAGTTGGAGTGTAATCAATTGCTGATTTGGTGATCAATCCAATGATCCAAACCTTAATTGGTTGACTTAGATTTTGATGATATGATGGGAAAACGGTATCAAGACCATTTTGAGGTCATCCAAATGACCTCAAGACCGTTTGAGGTCAGGTCATTTCATATTTGGATGATAACTCATGGTTTTTAATTGAATCAATTCCACAATGTTGAACATTGATGGTTACTCGATTTCAAAACCCTAATTGAAGGTTCTTGAGTAGAAACCCTAGATAAATTGGGTTCAAAACCCTATTTGATGGTCTAATTGAAGGTTGATTCAATTATTCAAGTAATAGAGAAATTAGGGATTCAATTGATATTGGTTCATCCATTGGAATCATGAATCGTTGAAGTGTTGAAAGGACTTTTTGGTCCATTCGGTTTTGATATGGTTTGGACCAAACGGTCTTAAGACCATTTGGGACCAAACAGTCTCAAACCGTTTGGAGACCCAAAGTGCAAACAGTTTCAACACATGTTTTGTCTAATCGGTTTCAAGAACAATTTGCTCAAATGGTTTTCTATCAATTGGATTATGAGAACCAAGATTGTTTAGGGCCTATGAAATCAGATCTTTTGAAGATCAACATGGTTGATCCATTTGAATATTTCATTTAATTGAAGGTCCAATAGGGTCAATCCATTTGGATACCTAATGCAATAAAAAATTCAATGGGTTAATCCAATTGATCACTTAATGTGATTGAAGGTTCAATTGATTAAACCATATGGAGACATGATGTACTTAGATGAATGATACCCCTAGTGGGATTGATCATTAATTTATAATGATGTAATAGTTCAATACATCATGTTAACCCTAAATGCATGTGTTTGAATGAAGAATAGGCTCAGTGTAATCAAGAATTGAGTAGTGAACATCCTGAGTAGGATGAGAGAGATGTATACATGAATGATAATCATGTAGCATTAAGCCTAAACATTCAAAGTGATGTGATATACAATTAGGGCATGATCCTTGATAAAGAGATCATAAAACCCTAATTGAGTTGATTAATGAACTCAAACCCTAATTTAGGGCAAGTTTGAGTAAAACCCTAAACTAGGAGAATGATGTGACCTGAACTTAGGGTAATGACATGAATAACCCTAATTCAGGGTATTTTGATGAAACCCTAATTGGGATGAATAGTAAACCCTAATTATGGGTGATGAACTATGAAACCCTAATTGGGATGAATAGTAAACCCTAATCATGGGTTATTGATTATGAATCCTTTCATAGGGTAAATTTGTTGTGAAACCCTAATTAAAGATGGTTTCATGAGAGATGTTTGATGTCCTGAGAAGCTCAAATTTAGGGCGACACTATGTAATGCTTAATGAACCCTAATATTGGGCAATATGGTAATAGACCATATCTATAATGTGGAAATGAGATGATTATCCTCATATGACATGAAATGGGAAACCCTAGCCCCAATAAGGGAGTAGTGGTGTTACCCATGAATAATGAATTCATATTTGTTGAGCATGATTCTGTTATGCAATTGATATCACTGTTATTATCTATGCTAACCATGCAGGCATGTTGAAATGATGATCATAGCCAGGTATGAGCTATGATGTTTAATTCACTATTGTGATTTTATCTTGAGTGCTATAATATACCTTGTTCCCCGGTAAGAGGTAACAAGAGAATTAATGAGCCTCAAGTACCATGTGTGATGCTTGTAATAGCAAGTATCATGTTTGCCTTGGTCAATGTACCTGAAGGTGATGGTTACCTGGAAAGGTGGTAACAATGTCTAATTATGAATCAAGGGTTTAATTACCTAGGACCATGTGATTATGGTGATGAAATTGAGAAGGGATGAGAATCCCCAGTTCTGAAATAAGGAATTGAGTTGCCAATATCTGTTAAAGTTAGTTAAGTATTTGATGAAATTAGTACATGTTTCTCTATAGCATTGTCATTATAAGTTTTGTTTGAGAACTTGCCTGATGCTAAAAGAATATGAAAATGTACATAATCAATCAAGTGAAATCTATTCATGTAGTGCTCTGACCATAGATCCATCATCGTCAGCAGTAGGTGATGGTGAAATAGGTATTCTATAGAATTCCTGGAATTCACATATTTTGAATATGTGGGGGTAAATGGGCGAAAATATCCTTACGTCCGAGTGAAGAGATTGAGAGAAAGTAAACATTAAACCCCTCAATCCTTCATGTGTCAGGATAGATGTATCATAAATCTCCCGATGGTTGGGATGGATGTATCATTAATCTCCCAATGCTATTTTATGTCGGGTCGATGGAGATAAACATTAATGCTCTCGATTGTCGATGAGAGTGCAGTTGATGCTGTAACTCTATAGCGAAGTTCCAGTATACCCTGGAAATCTATTTGAGCAGTCGACACAGTCCTGCTTGTAGTCCTGTTCTGACCAGGATGTGGGAGGTCCTGGGAATCTGACTCTTCCATTGACCTATTTATGGTACCGATTTCCTTTCTAGAAATGGTCGGTTGGAGTATGAGCGGTATACCTCATCTCCTCAGGGCTTAAGTCTATTTGTAAAATATAATCAGCCGTGTAGCGTATTTGCATAAGATTGAAATATGAGAAACACTGATTGATGATATACTGCTTAGTATGCTCTTGTTACAGGAAAGTACTTATGTTCCTTTAATTCATATTGAGTATGAGAAATGCTGCTTAATCAAGTTGTAGCTGTAATATTGCATAAGAATGTTTCTCTAGTCTGTATAGATGTGATTCACCTGCTATTGATTTATAATATCTCACTGTTCAGTTTATTTCTATTTAAACTGCAATGATAATGTTTTGGCGGAGAGTTATATCTCCCGCTGGGGAAATTTTTATAATTGTCTCACCCCCGTGGGATCCAATGTTTTTAGGTAGATGCAGACATCATGGCAGAAACTCTTCTGCAGGCGTAGTGCAACAACAACAGTCACAGGGACAGCAGTGATCCAACAGGTGGAGACATTGGCTGTCTAGTTTTGTGCAGATAGTCCTATGGTCGTCTCTGTACTCTCGGGTCCTAGGAGTTAGTGTTTTGATACTTAGATCTGAGATTTTGTGCAATGAGGCATGATATGTATATATATGAACCATGATGTAATGTTTTACTTTGGTTCTAAATGAAAAAGTTTCCTGTGAATGGATCTCTCGATAAATGGTTTTAATTTTTAGTGATTTTCAATAAATCCGCTGCTAACGATCACTTCCGCATTAGTTAATCTTGTTTTTGCAAGACGGACGTCACACATATCATCTAAAAAAACACATCCCTTCTTGGACATGAGAGTACATGGACGACACTAGGACTCTGTGACACAACGCAAGCATCTATCCAACCTTCTGCGTCTGCTGATATCCAAGATGCTCTTCCTCAACAACACGATCTCTACCACGTCAGTGATGACCATCTAAAAAAATCTGGAAACCCATGAGGTGAAGCCAACGTCCCAACGAGATATATAACTTTCAACCAACGATTATTGTTTCCACAACTATAACTAATACATTAAGCATTATGAGTAGATTCAACTAAATGAATAATTTAAACTAGTTACATAGGTTGGCTAGGTTGAAAAACTATAACATAGAAGCATAACAACATGGTGAGAAGGAATATGAAGAACATTTATAACAACTGACTTCTCTCAGTGCAATATATAGCAACTGAGCAGTATAAGAAACATGACAAAGTTAAACATCCAATGCGAATTGTGTTTATCCCTACATAGATATACTACATGGTTGTGATACATATTTTATTATGCCCTTGGGAGTTTGAGTCGTACCACTCAAATTCCATCTGACCACTGCTTGATCATAATTAGTTCCATACAAGATCTAGGAAGAGCCAGACTCCTAAGATCTTCTGCCCTTTGATCAGTACGAGTGAACACCACAGTGACATAATAGTCAAACTACCACAACGACATATAGTCAAGCTGAAAGCACCTAGTCTACCTTGGTACAAGTCTTGACACTAGAAACCAGGGTATACAAACCCATATCATGAGAGGTACAATTGTAGTTGTCCTCCAATCACATCACATATACAAATATATGGGACACGACCACAACTATCCTCAAACCGTTGTATGACCATGGCCATCCTCAAAAGACCTTGAAGTCAAGACGACAAGGACACAATCACTTGCACCTCACATAGATAGTATGTGCTCCCAGTTTCCCTTAGGAATACTCATTTCACCCATCAAATTCTAACACCAAAGATGGTTCTATGTCATATGGAACTACATGATTAGGGTTTTAGTTGATTTAACTAAGCTCAAATGGGTATCTTTTAACTTTATCAATTAAGTTACATACAAACCATAGAAAGGTTATACAAAGATAAGGGTTGGTTGCAACTTTAGAAGATATAAAATGTATAAGGTATAAACTTATCACATCATCACATGGTACTATTTCACTGCCATACACAAGGCCATCACCATTATCACATGATCACGGGATTCCAATCCCTCATCACACACACAGAGGATATCACCTCAATTTGGGCATAAAGCCATTTCCAAGGTCAAAAGACCATTTACATTGTTCCCTACAAGAACATCATTACCTCTTTGTACCTCTTCAAGACTCGTAATCATTCACACGTCTCACATAAGTGATACCACAATCAATCATGCATTTAAGGATTGTTATGCTCCTATAATAACAAATTAGGGTTTCAACAATTAATGAGAGAGAAAGAAATCTATCAACATGCTAATTACTCAAGCAATCTAAGCATTAATATTCTGCACTTAAATTAGGGTTAGGTTTCAACATTGTACCAAATTAGGGTTAGGTTTCAACATTGTAACTGAATTAGGGTGTCAAAACAACAATAGATGCAAGCCCTAATTGTTTTCAACTCCAACCTTCTTGGAAGCATATTAGGTCAATTATCATCATCATAAAGTCAACCACATGAGACAAACACAAGCCCAGAAATTATCATTGACCGTTGAGAATGGGATGCACCTTCTTCATTGACTAAAGAGATGAATCACCTTCAATGACCACATGAGTTCAACCATGATCATTGATCGTCAAAAACTAGATCAAGCACCATCTTCAACGACCACTGAAAGCTAGATCAAAGCATCATATTCAATGACGGTTGAAAACTAGATCAAACATGATCTTCATTGATGACTGGAAACCCAAGATATCAATGACCATATAGGTTCAAAATTCAGCGACCATATGGGTGAGAAAAGCTCATCGACCTCATAGAAATGAGACCAAACTTAACGACCAAATGACCCAAAATTGGCAACCATTATCACCAACATTCATGATGACCTCAAGGTTCCAAAACAGATTGATCATGACCATGAAACCAAGAACCACCAAGGTTAAACCTAAAGAAGAAATCAACACCAAAGACCCTAAATGTAAGGAGTAGGACATAAGAGGGGGGATCCACTCCCTACTAAAAATAATTGAAGAATAAAACATCCATTCTAAACACACTCAAAGGTATGCTGGGATAGGTGCAAAATTTTCAAACTTCAATAAATGGTATTCAAAACAACCAAAGTGTAGCAACAGAATTAAACAAATGAATATATTCGATTTTCACAAAAGATTATAAAAGTACATCATAATATCCCATAAGGATTTACATATATGATACAAAATAAGGATCTAAGTAGAGGGAAGTATAAACTACTTCAAATGTGTCTCCAAGCAACATGTCTAAGAGCTAGGTCCATGTTGGAATCTATGTTATCCTTGATCATGTTCAACACCTTGATCTAGACCTAGGTGGTTGGGAAAACACCAAACAAAATGGGAAAGGAAAACAAAGTATGGGTCAACAAATATGAATAGGATATCAAGGAAAAGAAAACATGTAAATAAAGGCTAGTTTTCATCATATGATGAAAATTTCAAGAGTATGATGCTATTTTTAAATAGATGCTTGCCATAAAAAAAATATAATAAAAGGGTTGCATGCATGATAATTATGACTACCTTAACTAAGTAGGACTGAGGCACCTACCGAACCTCAACTTATATGTGAAGGGAGAATTAATACATTCCCAGTCACCTACACATATTTTTATGGGGGAGAATAAGACATTCCCCAGGGCGAATTAATACATGCCCTATCTATGGGTGGTTGTACATAAGTACCACTATTATAGCTAAATAGTCCATAAAATCAACATTCTAGAAAAGAAATCACGGCAAGTAAAAGCATCATATATTTGAAACACGACAGTGGGGTACAAGACCCAAGAAAAAGAATATCATTACTGGGTTTTTTTAATCATGCAATTTTGGTAAAGTACCAACTGATAGCAACTCATACAATCTCTTAAACTTAGTCACAAAGGACGAAATTTAACAAAAGATTCATGAATAGAGAAAATATGGTTCATTAAAGCCTCATTGAGGATTTATAGGGTTTGGTTGAAATTATCCCAACATAGGGTGTAAGGAATGCACATACCTCTCTTACTGATATCAATTACTAACTTTCACTACTTTAATTGAGTCCAAGTTTCTCTTTGCCAATTTTCAATGTATTAACATGTATTAGAGTACATAATGCACATTAATGTATAGAAAACCCTAATTGTAGACCTTTTTAGAAAAACTTAGATTTAGACTCTAAAAACCTCACCAATGAACTTGTTAGGTTCTATTGATCAAGAAAACATATATTTATGTTAACTTTGGAGTTATGATGATTAAGATGTATTTTTTATAGATTTTATGCTTTAAATTCATTTTACAAAAATCACCCTTCGTCAAAACTCGAAAACAGACCTTGAAAATATTTTTATTATATAGAGATTAATTTTCCAATTCCAACACATATTTATTTGTCAAATTTGGATAAGCAGATTAAAAGATATGAATTTTTCAATTTGAACCAACCAGGAAATGACAAGTCAGAAATCCTTGTGAGAGAGAGGAAGAGATAGATAGATAGATAGATAGATAGATAGATAGATAGAGAGAGAGAGAGAACACAATTTGACCCAAGATCAGTGTTGGAGTTGCATAGGTAACCAAACTAGAGATGATTGAGAAGTTAAAATAGCAAGAAACCAAAACCCTAGAAGAACATGGTATGGAAATCATCGATTTTAAACATAGAAGCATGAGTTTTAAGCATGTAGTAAGCAATATATGGGAAGGGGGTTATAAAACTTACCTCTAGGGAAGGTGGAAAGGTTCAAGCAGCAAGGTTCCCAATCTCGAGAGGCTGGTTTCTCCAACAAAGCTCCTATCTCGAGCAAGAAGCACATTTTCCACTTTAGAGGTAAAAACCCTAGCAAAAGAACATGGAGATGAGGTGTTCAAGGGATCTAGGTGGGGTTTCACCATGGAAGGCCATGGTTCCAACCTGGAAGAAGGTGGGAGGAAGACTAACAAAATGAAAATAGGGAAGGAAAGGAGGAAACTTACTATTTTTGGTCAAAATCACCAAGAAGGAGCTTTAGAAACCCCGAATAGAGCAAATTCAGAACCCTAGGAGCCTTCTTCGCCAAGGTAAGCACCCTCTTTTACCTTGGGACAAAACCTTTGTGGAAAAATAGAGTAGGAACGATGCTCTAATCTGGAATAAATAGAAGGAGAGCAAGAGTTTTTGAATTGGGATGTGGGAAGGGGTAGATATGGTTTATAAAGAAGGGGGCAAGCATGAGGTGTCTATGGGACTTTCCATGTGTCCTTAGCCTAGGGCTTCATGACCATGCAAGAGGACAACTCATAGATGCTTCTTGAATATCAAATTTTGGTTATAAAAACCCATGGAGTCTTGTAGGCCATCCCCGTCGTCCTCCAATCAAAGAAATAACCCCATTGGTTGATAGCTTTTAAAGATAAGCTCATTTATAAAGAGGGTAATCCCTAAAATGCCCTTGGAGAGGAACACCTTTAAACTAAGGTGCATCTAGGTTCCCCATGGTTCAAAATATTTATAATGGTAAGGGAATATCTAAGGATTATAATGCATGTGATAATTTGCAAATAAAACCTCTCAATTGGGTAAATTGCATAAAAGTCCAATATGTACCTAAAATTACATAACTTGCACAAATAACATCCAAATTGAACCAAATTTGAAACTTAGGATCATTTTATGATTTCCAAACACATCACAAAGTTATATTAAGGTTTAGAGAACTTAATTATGGTAATTAAGCTTGTTTAATACATTAAGTAAGGTTTGTGTCCTTACACTCCTTACACAAATTTATTTACCATTGTTCCACTTAAGTGGTGATTTTGCATTTTAGATCATTAAATAAGCTTTCACTGAGATATTTGTGCATAAACCTTCCATTAGTGTAATTATTGAACAAATATTCAGAAAACCACTATAAATTGCAAAATTTAAATATCAAGGCCAAAAAATGATAGAAATGATAGGAAAAGCTTGAAAAGGGCCAAAAAGAGAATATGTCCAAGTTTTGGTATGTTACAATAAATCAACCATCATCATGAGAGAAAACTAAACTAGAAATAAAGAGAGAGAAGGAACCAAAATTCTACCATCATGCATATATTCCAAAACCTACATCTTTGAGAAAGAAAGAAAAACCAAGATCAAGGGAAAGAAAACTAACATTCAAAACATGCATGTAAGGATCAACACCTCCATCACCGACAAGATAAACATGTACAAGATTATGGTTCAGCAAAAAGGGAAGTTATCTACTCAAGATCACCATAGAACACAAACCCTAGATCATAGATATTGTCATCATTATACATGAAACCACGTCCTAAAGACAGACTAAGTGAATGCAAGGTTAAGTGAAACAACAATTGAGAAGAAAATTATATACCTTGCATCATAGATGAAGAACAACTCCAACAACAAGGAAGCTCCAAGAAAAGAGAGAGAACCCTAACCTGATCACCACCTTCAACCAAGCTAGCATAACCTCCAAGAAGGAAGCAAACCATAGGTCAAATGGAGGAGGAAAGAGAGTAAAAACTCCAAGATGAAAAGACAAAAAGGAAGCTCTTCAACTAAACTCAAGCACTACCATGGAAAGCCATCGATTCGGCCAAGAAGAGAGAAGATCTTCAAACTCTAACTTAGGCATTGCTAGGAGCACCATGGTTTCACCAAGAAGAGTAGGAAGAAGAGGGAAAGGAAAGAAAATCAAAAATGAAAAGGTAGATCACTTACCAAGATAAGGAATGAGGCAAGGATCACCAGACAATCATCAAAGAAGGGTTGCTCCAAAACCCTATCGCACATACAAGTGGTTAGGCCACTCCTCCAAGCTTGAGCTCCACCTCCACCACCAAGAACAAGAGGGATGAGCTCCAAGGGAAGGAAAAGAGAGATAAAATAGGGTTTATTTTCATGAAAGGAGAGAGGTTTATATAGAAAAGGGTAGGAGAGAGAGTAGGGAGTTTAGGTTCCAACTAAACATGCCATGTGTCCACTATATATCCTTCATGCAAGCACCAAACTCAACATGCAACATGGGGCATTAAAAGCAAGGAAACCAAACGATCACTTGGTCCAACAAACCTCATAGATTGCTGAAGATTCTCAATGTTCAAGGAGTAATAAAGGTTCATCAATCACTAAAGACAAAACTCATCGGTTAACATAAGAAGCAAGGTCAACCATCCACTTAGGGTATCCAAGCAAACCCTAAAACATCAACACACAACATGACATCACTCAAACCAAGATGAAACAAGGCACCCAAGGTACCACTCTCTACAACATGATGACAAAATAGGTGAGGCACAACAAGCATGTGACAAACTGCAAGAAATACCTCAAAATTGGGTAAATTGCAGTTATGTCCAAAACGAGCATTTAAAGGCATAACTAGCTCAAACAACATCCAAACTGGTCCAAACTGAAAACATAAGCTTGTCACACATGGAAAATGCACTTCACAAGGTTTTATTAAGGTTCTAAGCATATAATTATGCTAATAAAGCATGGTCAAAAAAAAGTCTAGGTCAGGGGTCTTATAAAAACAATTAAGTTATTACCCGACTGACGCCAATGTCCATAACAAATTATTAAGGTAGGAAATATTTGCCAATTGCATCTCATGCAATTCTTGGATCGATGATATGCACAACTCCTTGTCATATCTCATCTCTATACTTCTAGGAACTTAATCTCATTAAGATCATCGAGTTAAGCCTAACCTAAATGGCAACAGAACAAAATGCCCCCAGCTGGAAGACCCACAAAACTACCATCACACTTCCATGAGATAGAAGACACACCATGCTTGGTGTGCCTACACTTAGTCGATAAATATTTACATGTATGCTACTTTTGGAAAGCATCTAAGACTTAATATTTGATTGAGGGATTTTATTTATATACATATACATATGCAATCACCAAATAGTAAAATATGTATCATATACATACTTTAACCACCAACGAAAGATGCAATTATAAAATAAAAGTGATGGTTATGGCCACACTTATGCAATTATTTGGAGCCATGAAGAATTGCTACCTCCTAAGATCCACATCATATGTAGCAACCTGCTCATTCAGAAAAATCTATGTTGGAACCAAATTGATCGACCCAACCCTTGAGTCAATCGGTTGCCTCATGGTTGTTCAACTAGTCTCTTGGATTGGTTTATTGGTTTATGGTTCAAGTAATGTTTGGAATCCTCCATTCAATCGGTTGGGCCAACAGTTGATCGATCAACTCCTCCTGTCATCTAGCCTCCTTGGTCCTCCAGTCGATCAACTTGACTTTTGGGTCGATCGACTTATCTAGTGCAAACCGCCTTCTCTTTTCCAAAACATGAAATAAAACTATCATATTCATGTTTAACTTATTACATTATTAAAGTGAAACGTTGAGTAACATTCTAGGGAAGCATAGGGAGGAAAGCATTAACTTACATATGAAAAAGGAGAGAGAGGCTCAATATGCAACACATATAAAACATTTTTAAGGAAACATGTATAAATTGCATATATATATATATATATATATATATATATATATATATATAGAGAGAGAGAGAGAGAGAGAGAGATCGTATGTGGTATCTAATCAGATATGCACATTAATCATTTTAGATATTCACATTGTATGTAATAAAATAAATGATAAATATGGCACTAGAGATGGAAGCGGGAAAAAAATCTTGTTATATTCCCCATGAACAGTAGATCGCCTCAACAACTATGGATTGAGAAGGAAGGTTTGATAGGTATATACCTGGTCCTTGAGAAAGTCCAACAAAAATCCTCACAATGACGTACTTCTTTCTCAAGCAGCACTTGAACTGTTGTTGTTGGTGGCCTCCCGGTGCAACACCACAGATGGTAGTTGATGATGCCCTCATAGCATGGTTGCAACAACCTCCACACCTCTATATAGTCCACGCAGACTACTGGGAACTCATGTCATTCTTTTAGAATTGGCAGGAAGGAGTTGTCCCTTTGATGTCAAGCTACTAGTGCTGACTTGTTCTCCCTACGTCTCTCCCTTTTATGGGTAAGACTTTATTTAGGCTATCACATTACCACAATGATGAAAGGACAACATTTGTCATCTTAATTGTGTCTTATGAAAGCCTTGACTACCCCCACCTTTATATAGGAGGACCAAGGCTAGTATTTCTAGATCAATTGGGAGTCAAAGAGATGATTTATCGTGAATTTCTGGGTGTTGCAGGTCATGAGTCGGTCAACTCAACTTTTGAGTTAGTGATTCATACCCTGACTCGATGGAATTGAATACTTTCCTATTCGTAAACATATTGGTGATCAATGCATAATATGATCTCAACATCAATCCTTGATCCAATCTTATTGATCATTGAACCAGGCGATTCACATGCTGAATCGGTTGGTTCAAACTCTGTAACGGTCGATTTATATTTTAAAACACTCGATTCATTTTCTAGTTCAACCAATGTTCATACAACATTGTTTAAATTGACTCGACACTTGAATTGGTTAGCTCAACACTTGATTCGGCTGACTCAAATTCTCAGTTAGTCAATTTTTAGCTAGTGTTGATTAAATTGAACACCTAAACACTTTAATAAACAAGTTAAACCTTGTTCATGAGTAAACTCCTATTCTAGGTGTATCCTATACATATGACCCTATAGGTGCCATGTTATGTTGGCAATGAATGTCTATAACTAATTTATGGCATCACAAGCATTGAGCATTATCTAGCAACACATCATTTATACCCAAGTAATTGGAAAGTTGAAGAACAACTTCAACCTACAATCTATGATTAGTGTTAGGTGATCGTATAGTTTCTTTGTCTCCAATATCCAAATTTGAACTCGAGGCATGGAAAGGTCATCCTCTCAACATTCAATCCATGTTCCTTAAACTAGAGCAGACTGTTTGAGATACATGTGAGCTCACATATCATATACTCATTCACATGAGTATGGTCATGCATTTCTCAGTCTCTCTTATTAAGTGGCCAGGATATCAACTCCAGTAGGGGGGAATCCCATCTGCATCACTCATATTCATTCCCCATGTGTGACAATGTATCTGAGCATCACCTATATGGTAACCATTATTCAAGGTCACACTAGATTGTGTCAAAATACATTAAATGACATGTGATGAGTGTAGTGACTTCATGTCTAAAAACCACAATCACCATAGATGATTCTAACTACCATTCAATGGTTTCCATGTATCACTCTCAAGGTGGGTCCGTCTGATGCACTATTATCTAACAAGTACATATGTCTTTGGTTTGATATCAGATATCATGACTAATGAGACTATGCCATCAATCAATACACACTCTAGTCTTATTATTTTATTGTTGTATATTAGCTTCCACAATAACATCCTACTAAGTACATAACAAGAATGTATGTACTATTATCATACATATGATCTCATTATTCATGTCCTCAACCTAAATACACATGTCATCAAGTAACATCGTTCTTCAGACATCTATCATGTTATACTATTATCTCACAATTGTAAAAGCATGTAGACAAATATTGCCTTTATCATTAATCAAATCATTTACAAGATATGCCATTACAATAATCATATGATTGGTTCTCTGGGCATACATACCAACAATCAAGACACCCTTGACCTTAATGCAAACCTTGGATTTGCTAAGGAAACATGTTGTCAACACCAAATCCTTGAAATAGCTAGAGTGGTCCTTCCACTTTACTTGATACTCTAGACAAATGATTTAAAGTCAAAGGGACTCTAGCATTTTCCATGCTAATCTATATTAGTGTGGTGAAAAGGAGAGGGGAAGAAGAGAAACAAACATCCACTTATGGATCATGATTAGAAATCCATATATCAACCATATCACAACACCTAGAATCATATCTATTTTCATTCGTCAGACATCTTAATGATAAAATCTCTCTTTCTCCTGTGCTACATCTTGAATTTATATGGATGTCATTTCATGTGAATACAATATGTAGGTAGATAATAGTTTTTAGTAGTACATGTAAAAACCAAATGATTATCTTATGTCACTTGTTAGTTTCTCCTTCAATCTTGAGATTTCCACATTCTTAGCTGCAACTTATACAATCAGCTTTACTAAAGTGATGACAACAATTTTTAGTTTTCTTATGACCTTGAAGACAATACTAGGATCCAATTTTCACCTTGAGTTTATTATGGGTTTGATTGCCTGGAAGAGTCATTTTGGTGGTCTAGGGATTCCATTGAAGCTTTCTAAATTGTGGCTTGGATCTGCCCTTGGTTTTGCCCTAGCTTCCTTCTTGGATTTGGCTCTGTCACCACAAATTGTGAAGTGAATCTCGATCATTACTAAAGGCTTCATGATAATGAATAATAGGTTGATCATGTAAGGCATTAAGCTAACAATCAATCCAAAATTCACACTCTATTTTATCTATATCCACAGTTGCACAACTTAAAATGCATTATGATGGCAATCAAGGTCGAACATAAAGTATGGTACTAAATCTAAGCTATTAGTTTAAATATGCTTCTAGATGAAAAGGCTGGGGATTTTTAAGATAAAAGATTGTTTTGGTTTGAATTAAGCTAAGTGCCATGCAATAGACATAAATAGTTAGGTTAAGACTAAGGATAATGACACTAATGAACACTGACTAGCTAGCCCTCTAAGATTAAGAGAACCACTATAACACAACAAAAATAGCACAAGTAGTTATCCAAATCACCTAGCATTTATCTCTAGGGAAGTATGAAAGGAGTGGGAGGTGAGAGGGGATGCACTCCTTACTCAATTGAGGAATAAAATCATCTAATACAAACACACCACCAAGTTTTCCGAAATAGGTGTTTTTTTCTCAAATGAATGGTATACAAGAAAAGCAATAGAAATAAATATCATGAATATTTTTAGTTGACAATATCACATAATAATCTCTCGCTTGGGGTTTACGTGAAAGAAACAACTCCTTCACTGAGTATAGGGATGCCAAAGTGATTTTAAGTCTATATCCCAAGAGTCAGCTCCACTAAGTCAAGTCCATGTCATGATGCCACATCTTCCATGTCTTTCATCTAAGGGGTGGGAAGCATACCCCACAAAAGAAGACAAAGTGGATGTTGTCAACATAAACATTAAATATGTGCAAAAATAGAGATTGAGCAATATTAAGGGAAAGGAATAAAAACAAACTATTCAAGACATCCCAAAATCAAGAGAAAGATATCAAAACATCCAAGTGGATGATCAAGATGATAAAGACTATAAAAAGTTAATTTTGTTGAAAATAATAATCAATAAGAGAGATTCTTGTGGTACTAAATTTCTTCAAGCATCACAAATATAAGTTGTTCATGAAAACAACATTAGACCAATATTATACAAAGTAGGGTTCAAACATCATAGGATATCAGCTAAAAGTGGGTGGAAAAACTCACCCTGGATGAAATAAGTGTGTTCTACATATCGAGTAGAAAAGCACACTCAGGGTGGAAAAATCATGCCATGTATATGGTTATACTCATGTAGGATTGTAAATGGATACGGGTAGACCCGCAGACCCGCAAATTCGGACCCTTAAAAAACCCGTCACGAGTCTAATTTTTTATACCTGCATACCCTTGGACCCGTATACCCTTGGACCCGCATATAAGCGGGTCCAATAATGGGTATGCTTGGACCCAGACCCGCTAGACCCGTGTACCCGCTATACATAAGTAACTACTAAAATAATATGTTATATATATATCATACTTTACTAGTCTAATTAATATAATTATTGAGATTATATCCTACTCTAAGGTTGAGACTAGTCATATAACTAAGAATTAACTATTCTAGTTCCAATAACGAACATCATATGTAAACTTAAAATCAAAATGTCTACTAATCTACATTACTTTCTACATAAATTAAATGTTATGATCATGACTACAAATATGTAAACAATTACTCAATTAATTTTATTGTATAGAATATAGCATTGTCTAATATAACTATTACATGTCAATATACTATATGATAACAATATATTGTTGTGTTAAATATATATAAAATAGTCATTTCTCTTACATAAACAATATGATGTTTTATAGAACCGCTTACCCGCATACCCGCACCGCATACCTGCTATTATTGCGGGTACGGGTATGGTGCGGGTCGAGGTTTTGTATTATGCGGGTCTAGAACCGGAACCGGACCCGCCAAATTAGATGGGTATGGGTATGGGTATGGCCAGACCCACACCGTTTACACCCCTATACTCATGTACTGCTACTAGAAATTAAATTAATCTAAGCCATGTATAAATGTAGAGGCAAGAAGTAAGTTAGTCAATATCAAATAAGAGATGAGAACATCTAAATATTATTAAGCGGGGTTAGAGGATGCAAAAACAAATATTCAACCATCTACATAATTAAGACACATCACAAACCCATGAAAGGGCATCACTTGGAAAATAAGATTCCATTTCACAAATAGAGTCAATCTCGATCCAAATCTACAAATAAGGGTAAAATGTTAAATAAGACAAATAAGATACAAATATGGGTCCACATCAACAAATAAAGAAAAATAACAAGTTCTAGTTAGTAAACTATATCTAAATAGGTCCATTAAAACATGAAAGATGGATTTCAATATACTAATACCTCATAGAGGTTCAAGAGAGAGAATCAAAAGAGTATTTTCTCAACTTGACTCATATGAGAATGCAACATGCCTCAATTCTAGTCTATATGTATCTAGGATTAATGCAAGTTTCACATCAAGGTCACTTTCCACCTAATTGATAAAGTAAATATCACAGTAGTTAATTACATATATTTATCAAACTTTAGAAAACATCTCTATATTATTACCGAGTACTAAATGTACACCATCATGTATATTATACTTTTTTTTATTCCATTGACTATTTATTTGTACTTCTCTCACTTAGCAATATTTTGATATGAATTTTACAAGATCTGGTCAATAAAACAATCTTAAAAATTATTTAATTAATATATCATAATTAAGTGATGGGACTTATATCATTGGATGGGGAAAAATCACACAACTCCAAAAGTACCTTAAATTATTTGACTTATATAAAATAAAATGTGAGTTTTATAAACCAAGGTCAATTAAAGAAAAATCCTTAAAAGTCACATCTTTAGTATATTATACTTTAATGGTGAAAATATTATCACTGAGTAGAAAAAAAATATTAAAATTATGGGAAAAAATCTAATATTTTTTTAATCTTTCAATAGTTAGCTATATATTACTTATGTTAATAGATTTATGTTAATTTATAAATGAAATTCCGATGTAAAAGATGAATATACCTTGTATTATGATTTTAGGCATATAATATGACAACTAAAACTGTACTGTAGAAACTGGAGCTAGAAGACTAGAATATCCATCATTAAACCAAAAACTAGTACTGTCAAGATAGAAATCTGGATGAATAAATGGAAGAAGAGGAAGTAGAATATTACCTTGGGTGGGGGGCTTCCTACATTAGGTTATACCTTATTTGTGTCCTCTTTCGATCACCAAAGATAATGGAAAATATATCCAAATAAGCTAGAATGAGTAGGAACATGTGGGAAAGGGGGATTACAAGGGGTAGAAAAGTTTCACGGTGGTTTGCAGATTATGGTTGGTAAGGGTATTCATGTAGAGGAAGAAAAATTATCACACTTACTTAGGATATAGAGAAGGCTTCTAGAATGGTTTTCTATGATTTAAGAAGGAATTATGGGTTTTGGATTAAGTATATTTCTTGTAGGTTCTTGTGAGGAAGGCACGCACACACACACACACACACACACACACACACACACACACACACATATATATATATATATATATATATATATATGGGATTAAGTGAGGCATTCTCTCCCCCTCTCCCATGCCCGTGGTGGAGGTCGAATGCCTAGGAGGGTGGTAAATCAAGGCGGCAATTGGGATTCAAACCCAGGTCCCTTTGTTAGGGGACACTGTGCTTGACCACTTGAGACACTCCTTGTCAGCATATATATGTATGTATGTATATATGAGATGCTTCTTGGCAGTAGATATGTCTTTCATCCAATCATAGGTGAAAAGGTTTTACAAAATGATTCAAAATATACATATGATGAGGAAACTAGGATGTAAGGAATGCCAAGAGAGAAAATCATTTGGGAAGGTATGATTCTGCTATATTTTAGAAAGTAATATAGTTTGTGACGTCTCTACATGTTACAAGCCATAACTCTCCTTAGTGGTAATTTTGGGATTAAAGAGCACCCTGATGTTAATTATTCTCTTTAAATAATAGAAAACAATTTCTATTAATTCACAAATATTGATTACAAGAAATATAATGTTTCCCCTCTAAGGAGTTACATGAATATATTACATGAGAACTATTACACATAAGAATAAGTATCAAACTAATCCTCATTTAGTTAGCTTTAATGTCTTTAGATCTATCCATAATGTCTTGGTATCTTTTTGTGTAATATTTATCTAAAATGGCATGAAACAAAATGAGGATTAGTATATTGCTATATTGTGTCTGTGGGGTGCATGAAAAATGCAAGTACATAATAACATATAATCAGTCAATTACTTGCAGATAAGAACTAGAAATTTCATCACATATTTAACCCACACTTGATATGCTACCTTAGATGTGATCACTAACCAATACAAGATCATGTGTATCACTCCTTAATGCGTGTCATAATATGATATATTATTTATGTGATACTCATAGTGACATTATAGTTGAAGAGAATGTAAATAACCACCCATCAGTTTATTTAAACAATCTTTGAAAATCTTTGAGAAACACTAGCAATCAATATTGGAGTATTCATAGTCGTAACCACATACCTCATTATAGAACCATGCAGATCATGAAATCATTCTTCAAGTAATTTAAGCACATCATCAAGCAATTAAGTTTTAATCTGCATGTATGTCAATCCTAAAGTGTCACCATCATATTATTCAGATTAAACCTTACTTGAGTCCTAATCTAGGGTTTAGGGTTATCTCAGGTTTGGATGAGGAAGAAGCTCACAAACCCTATTTTCATTGCATATTAAAAATTAGCTGAAGACCCTAATTATCAAATATATTATACACTTGCATTATGACCACTTAAATTCAAGTATGTGCATTAACAACATAGCAACTTAAGATCTTTGTTTTCAAAATATTAATTATACATATGTGTGGATATCCACTTTATAAACCTTACTTATTCATCATATTATCATGATCATCTTAGATTCCTATTATATTTAATAATATCTGATCATATGACAAAGAAGACATTTTTAATATACTCAACATGTTAATCATAAATTATAGGATTCCATGTCTATAATAACCCCTTAATCATGTGCTTTCCCTACTTTTGAAATAGGAAGTCATTAGAGTATTTATATTTTACACATTTTTCTGATTAATTTGATATATAGTTTGTCTATATTCATATAACCCTATCAACATTTATGATTAAAACAAAATTTGTAATTATAACTCAAATATGAGGCCACATGGCACCTATGTTTACTCAAGGTCAATTTAGTCAATGTTGACTCAAGGTCTATATTGACTAAACCCTTGTTTTGATGATGACTAACCACTCCATTCATTTATGTCTAATGCTTCTACTTGAGTGATTTTAGATTAGGTACAAACTCACTCCAAATGCCCTAACTTGCACGTCCTAACTTGGAGAAAAGACAAGTCAAAATCACTGCAAGTGCACTTTTGTGGAATATAATGTAAATCCATTAGAATCATGTTGTAAATCACTTGTAATGACTTTATGACTTGTAATTAATCTTAGAGAAAATTAGGACCACTTAAATAAAATATTTAAGCACTTTAATGACATTTTCCAAAATCCATTAAAGGTTGTTTTTTGGTCGAGTTACAAACTCAATCGATTCCTTGATGGATTTTGTGAATGTCATGGTTCAATCGAGTTTACCACTCACATAACTCAATCAATCCCTGCACTGGAAAAAATTGATTTAAGTGATCAGTCAAGTTTCATCCAGGATAAAATCAACCCATTGTTCAAATATACTTTGTCAAATAGTGCAATGTGGTCAAGTTTCCCAAAAGTAAACTCAACTGATCGCACTGTATAGAAAGTGAACAAAAGTATTTCTAGCTTTCAGAATGTTTCAAAACTTAAAAAAATATTCGTTACAACATCCCACATAGCTAGTACTCGTCCTTAAGTATTCACAAAGGCTAGTGGGCATCCTAACTTTAAATAGGACCCCTTAGGCTTCATCCCATGGTCAGACAAGAACTATGAAGGTCCATATTCTATAGTTGATTGCATCCTACAACCTCCTCTTTCTCTAAGCTTAATCACTTGCTACATCCATTAGAGTGAGTAGTAGATTTGTAAGAGAGTTAGTGCTACATGTATATCATGTGAGGCTCTCACTTCCTCCACCTCCCAATCTCTTGTTTCTACCATGAACATGAAGATGAAGATTCTCTCTCTTGTCTAAGAGAGGTGAAGAAGGACAAGGGAAGGTGTCCCTTGGTGAAATATTCTCCTTGGAGAAGAATCCATGAAGAATGGGTAATCCCTCAAAAGATGAAGACTTGTGAAAGAGTGGGTAAATCTTTGGTGAGGGCCGAAGACTCATTGTAAAGTGGGTAAATCCTTGGTGAGGTAGAAGACTCTTGGTTGGATAGGTAAGTCCTTTGGTAGGTTGTTGGCTCCCTTCCCCTCAAAGGGAAAGTTGGTATCCTTGTCCCAGAAAAGGAAGGTCATATGGTGTAACTATTATAAGTGAATATAAGGAGTGAACATGGTTAAGAAATCCTAGAGGTTGACCTCTCTAGGTAGTAGACTGACAATTTCCTAGTTTGGAGATTGGAACCACTCTTCATAGCTTGTGTTCTTGTGCTTGTTTCAATCTCTCTCATCCTTTCTATGTATGTTTAGTTGAACCCAAATTCCTAATTAGATACCTTATCTTGTGATATATCTTGAAGGTCTAATGGATTTTGTTTAAGTGCATTTTAGCTCCATTCACCGCCTCCTATAGATCAAATAACCCATCCTATATTAAATAAGTGGTATCAGAGCGGGCCTTATCCAAGCATACTTCTATAAGTAGGGGAAGATGGGTGATTATCAAGGTGGGAGGTACCTCATCAACATTTTCAATCTCTGTTGCGAGCAATTTCCACTATTGGAAAAGAAGGCTACAATTCTACATCCAAGGATCAAGTCTTGAGCTATGGCAAATAGTGAACCATCCATACAGTCTTCCGGAGACAAGGATAGAAAAATGGGACAAATCTACCTTGAAAAAAGCAACCTTGAATGCAAGATCCATCAACATTCTCTATGCCTCCACGTACCCCACTGATTCTAACCAGATTTCCTCTTGTGAGATGACCTATGGGGTATGGAGAAAGTTATGCATCACTTATGAGGGGACAACCCAAGTGAAGGAAAGCAAAGTCTACATGCTCAAAGAGCTTATTGAAAACTTCAATATGGGGATATGGAAAAGATGGTGGATTTGTACTCAAGACTCAACACCATTGTAAATGGTCTTGCCATCCTAGGTCATCTTGTGGCTAGAGGAGAGATCAACTCAAAGATCCTTATAACTCTTCCCATGAGTTGGAAACCCAAGGTGACTTCCATTTAAGAAGTAAAGTCTCTTGGTGCTATCCCCATTGAAGAGCTCACATGAAATCTACAAGCTCATGAAGTCAAACTTGACAAGCAAGATGAAGAAGAAAGAGAAGAAGGAAAGAGCTTAAGAGAATGAAGAAGGCTGAAATCAAAGCACACGTTGAAGCTATTGTTGGTCAAGCATCTTTGTCCTCTCAAGTTAAAGAAGAGGCCATGTACTCCAAGGGTAGACTCCACAAAGGTAAGTCTTTCTCCTCTATCCAGTGTTTTAAGTGTGGAAAGAAGGCTCACTTCAGGGAATATTCTCCACAAGGCAAAAAGACCCATCATCACAAGAGAAGAGAAGTACAGGAAGAAGGAGAAATGACACAACAGCTCAAGTGACTCCTCCAACTCAAGCTCAAGTGAAGAATCAAGTGGAGGATCTAGATCAAGCTATAGTTATAAAGGAGAATGTCATTTTTCTCTTATAGCCTCAACAAGTGAAGACTCAAATGAGGTAAATCTAATCTCTTTAGATAAAGAATCTTTAATTTCTATTATTCATGCTACACATACCTCTCTTAAGTCTTCTAAAAATAAAAAGAATTTTTTTTCTAGAATTGTTGATAATTTGCATGTATAAATAGATGATCTTGAAGATGATAATATTTTCTTCCTACATGAAAACAATCCTTATCTTAGTCAAGTAGACTCTCTTAAACTTGAAAATGCTAGTTTGCTTGATAAGATTAGTTTTATAGAATCTCAACCTCTTATGCTAGTTCTAATGAAGAACATACTAATATTGTTAATTCTCTAATGCTTGATATTGATGTTCTTAAAATTGAAAATGAGGACAAATAATTTTTTTGTAATGTTTATAATATGAAAATAGGATCTACCGTTCTAGCATCACTTTGTTTGAAAATGAAAATGTTTCCTTGCTTGCTGAAATCAATGCCTTTGAATCTTTCTCTAGTTCTACTAGTAGAGAGAATAATGTTGCTTCTCTTCATATTGATCAAGATTCTTATATGACTAAAGCTCTTTGCATATAAAATGATCTTTTGCCTGATAAAGATAATTTAAATCATTTATCTTCTACTATTGCTTCTCTTATGCATGATAATCATAGTTTGGGATCTTCTATGCAAAGATTCTTAGGTGATAACAAGAATCTTAATCAAATCCTAGATCACACTATCGAACAAATTGGTAGAAATGGTCACGAACTTGATAGTAGCCAAAGGAACAACAAAGACAAATGACCTTCAATTTTCAATGAAGAATCCTTTAGTTCTGAGGCTAGGAGATCATGTAATTATTGCAATGAAATTGAACATTATTCCACATATCACCCATTTAGGAAAGCACTGAAGAGCAATAGGACTTGGATTTCTAAGATAACCCCTATGGACCCAATAATATGATTGGGTACCATTTCATATTTCTTCTTGTAGGTCACTTACTAATGGATTGAATTGAGCTATGGATTTGCAAAAAAAATTCAATCCACATAAAATAAGAAAGGTGAGTGTGTATGGGGTAGCAGCAAGTGGAAAAGAAATGGTAAGACCAGAAGTATTGTTATTCTTACTCATATCCAATCCTAACTTGTTTCTCTCAAGTTAGTGTGCACTATGCATGTGGTTTTTGAGTCAAAAGTGGTATCTTGTAATTCTCTTTACACTCTTGCTAAAAACAATTTATAATTATTTCATAGTGCATTATTAACTTGCTTACACATGTTTGGATATGTGTAAGGAGTGGGACCCAAGAGGGGATCACCCCCCTACTAAACATTTGAAGAATAAAACATCCATTCCAAACACACTCAAAGGTATGTTGGAATAGGTGCAAAATTTTCAAACTTCAATAAATGGGATTCAAAAAATCCAAAGTGTAGCAGCATAATTAAATAAATGAATATATACAATTTTCATAAAAGATTACAAAAGTACATCATAATATCCCATAACGGTTTACGTGTATGATACAACATAAGGATCTAAGTAGAGGGAAATATAAACCATATCAAGATTCTCTCCAAGCTTTACTCCTTAAGCTATATCCACATCATCATGCCATGTCTTCATTGTCCTCCACCTAGGGTTTGAAGCATACCCCAACAAAAATAGAAAATAGATGACATCAACAAAGGCTGGAATGTGTATACTAAAAAGAAAATTGAGTAATATATGAATTAAAGGACATCAAAGTATAAAAGGCTTCCCATTAAAGAGAAAGTATTACCCAAAGGGGCATAAAAGAATACAAATCACAAAATAAGAATGAAGCAATAAAGAATATAAATAAGGCATCCATGTGTTACACCTGTGATAAAACTAGATAATATAAACATGTAGGTAGAAAATAACACATATACCAAAAATATGGGGTGAGTAGGAAATGATACACATCTACTCTGAATGTGGAGTGAGCAGGAAATGATACACATCTGCTCCAAAGGTGGAGTGAGTAGGAAACGATACACATCTGCTCCGCGCAGGAAATACACATATACCCAAAATATTTTCATATGCAAGAATTTTAACATTTGCATTCATATGTGGGATTATTAACATCCACATAAAAACTCATGTACATTATACATGCAATCTCCACATGATGCATCACAAAAGAATAAACAAGAGAAAAAGAGAGTAAGAGAATAAGAAGGATGAGAAAATCCATACAAATATCCAACACATAATGTGCCATAAATAACATCCACTACCATGGTGGGAAAAGAAGAACATACCACCAAATAAAGCCCATCACTCTCAAAGCAAAATAAAAGAGTCCATAAGAATATACATGATCATAAGATTAGTAACAAAATAAGGTACTTCATGTGAAGCATGTATTTTCAAAGGGAAAGGGAAAAAGGTTAGGCTAATGTACATAGTACCAAGAGAAAGAAAAAGTAGGCTCATTGATCAAAGAAATAATAGGGTTACAAAGCATACAATAAGAGAGTGAAAAATATCAGTTGCTCAATATGAATAATTGGGTTTGCAAACATACAGTCTCTCTAGATGTTCCACATGCCCAATCTTATTATGCACATGGGGCTCTACTATATCTCCTTTTGTCATCTTGCATTTAAAGAGTGCCTTAGAGACATTGTATCTTTCTTGCTTTCTATGATTGTTAAGATGTGTTACCATCTTCAAAATGTTTATGTCTTCATGTATTTTATGCAACTCATAGTTCATATACCTAAGCATAAAGTCTTTGATGTATGTAGCATCATGTGCATGCTTCAAATAAGCATCCATGTCAGCCTTAGGCTCATTTGGATCGGGTTCCTCTGACACTAGTGTTTCAAGGACATAGAGCTTATGCTCATGAGTGAGAACATTTCTCAAAGTCCTGAACCAGTTATGGAATTTGGCCTTGTGTAGTTTGTCCTTCTTAAGGAATGATTGCAATGAGAACATGTTTTCCATTTATTTCTATAAAAGAAAATTTGCATTTTGTCAAACCACTTTTGATTTGATTTGATGATATTGATGATATTAATTAGGCCTTTAGCTAATCATTGATCACACTATTTTGTTCAAATTGATAGATGTCACTACCAATTTGGAAGATTGCAACAAATAATCTTGTAATTCACCGAGATAAAAAATAATTCATTTATTACCCAGCCAACATTGGCATCCATAACCAATTATTAATGTAGGGGACATTTCCCAATTGAATCTTATGAAATTCTTAGATATACGGTATGCACAACTCCTTGTCATACTCCATCTATATGCTTCTAAGCACTTAATCTCATTAAGGTCACCTAGTTAAGCTTGACCCATAAGCCAACATGATAGTAATGCACCCTACTATCACACTTCCACAAGATAGATGATGCACCACACTTGTTCGATCAAGATTTTCATGTGTGTTTCTTATAGAAATCATCTAAGACTTAATATTTAATTAGGGGATTTTATATATAAATACAAATACATACCTAATGACCACATACGTATAATATGTATCATATACATAGTATATCTACAAACAAAAAAACACAATCACAAAATAAGATAAAAGGTTATGGCCACACTAAAGCAATACTTTGGAGCCACAAAGAATTGATATAGACCTAAGGTCAAACATCACATGTTACAAACTGTAAAGAAAAAAATTGTTGTGTTGGAAACAAGTCGGTTGGTTGATTGGACTCTTCCATTCGATCGAATCATTCACATGTAGGTCAGTTGGCCTCCGTTAATTAGTCAAATGGATCCTGGTTCAAGTGGATGCCTGGACTCCTTCAGTTGTTTGATTGGGACTCTAGTCGATTGGTTGGCTCCTCCTATCTATTGCCTCTTCCGTCCTCCAGTCGATCAATTCACCTGGTGTAGAATGTCTTCTCTTTGCCAAAATAGAAACTAAAGCTAATCCTATTTATTTACTACATTGTAAAAGGTGAAACCTCGAGTTACATTCGAGGAGAGTATAGGAATGAAAGAATTAACTTACATTTGAATAAAGAGAGAGACTGAGTGTGCAAACTGAATTTAAAAGATAGAAATTAAACCATTCAATCAAGCACACATATCCAAAGGGGTATTGGCCAAAACCACACATACATCCACCATCAAAATTATTTTAGGGCGATGTGTGTAGATTCCATATATATATATATATACATATATATATATGTGTGTATAATCTATGGGACAATATTCCCTAGCATATGTGGTATTTAATCGGATATGCACATTGATCATTTAAATATTTACATTGCATGTAACAAATAAATGATAAAACCAAAAACTGATCATACCAATTAAACCCCAAAACATAATAAATTGAGGTGACTCTAATGCCACTATAGGGAAATATGGTGACATATATGGCAGAAGAAATAAAAGAATTCTTACCATATTCCCATAACCATCAGATCACATCAATAACTATGAAGTATAAAGGAGGGTTGCAAAGAATATACTTCATCCTAGAGCAAGTCCAGAGACAATCCTTACATTGTTTTGCTTCTTTCCCAAGCAACACAGAACCGGTGGTAGCGGCGACCTCTTGGTATAGCACTGTAGGCGGTGGTTGACAATGTTCTTCTAGCATAATGGCACTGGCCTCCAAGCCTCTACGTAGTCCACACTGACTACCAGGAACTCCATGTTGATCCTCTAAAACTGGTAGAAGGGGTTGTCCCTTTGTGTTGTCAACATACTAGCATCGACTTTTCTCCTCTTTGGCTATCTCCCCATTTTACAGGTAAGATTCCTCTAGCTCTCACATTACCACGATGTTGAGATGAGGAGACTTGTTCTGATATCCTTGGACACCACCTTCTTTATATAGGAGTGGATGGGATAAGGTTTCCACAAATCAGGGATACAACGAGACAGATTTCATGAATTTAGTTGTTGTGAATCACCGGTAGATCGATTGGCATGCCAGTCGATCAACTGAAAAATCCACTCGGTCAAGTGGAATATTTTCCTATTTGCAAACATACTGGATTTCAATGTGACAATTAATGCATGTCATGACGTCAACATCAATCCTTGATCTAGTTTTACTTACCATTCAATCGATCGAATAGTGTTTTCATTCGGTTGAGAGGACACTCCGATTGATCGACTCACATTCCTAGTCGGTCAACTAGACACTCCAGTACCTAACCACTTTAGTAACCAAGTTAGACCTTATACGTGAGTATACTCCTATTCTAGGTGTGTCCTATGTGTGTGTGACCCTATAGGTCACATATTATGTTGGCAGTGAATGTCTGTAACTAGATTATGACATCACAAACAAGAGAGGTATCTAGAGACACATCATTACTACCCAAGTAATTGGAAAGTTGGAGAACAAATTCAACATAAATCCGTCATCAGTGTTATCATGATCATGTAGTCCCTTTGTCATTGATATCCATATTGAATGTAAGGAATGGAATCGTCATCCTCTCGATACTCAATCTATGTTTCTTGAACCAAAGTAGACTGTTGTGATACACATGAGCTCAATATCATATGTTGACACACATGATCATTGCCATGCATTTCTCAGTCTCACTTATCAAGTGTAAGAACAGTGAAATCACCCCTTTACTAAAAATTTGAAGAATTGACATCCATTCCAAACATGCTCAGAGGTATGATGGAATGGGCATAAATTTTCCAAATTTATTAAACATTGGTATACAAAAGACCATTGGAAAGCAGTGGAATAAAAAAATAACTGACTAAATTCAATTTCATAAAAGGTTTACAAAAATACATCAAATTCTCCCATTAGGGTTTACATCAAGACACACAATCACGATCTAGATAGAGGGAAGTCCAAACTACTTCAAATCTTGTCTCCAAAGAAACATCTCCAAGATCTAGGTCCAAGCCAAAAGCTATATACTCCTTGTCTTGCTCGTCACCTTGCTCATCACCTGCGTGGTTGGGAAAGCACCCAACAAAAGGGAGAGGAAAACAAGGTATGCATCAAATAATGAATAAGAACAAGAGAAAAGGAAATTGTATGAAACATAAATAGATTGAATCATCATAAGATGAGGGGGCCAAGAGAATGAGGCACATAACAAAATAGATTCTTACCATTACAAAACATATAAGAAGTAGCATGCATGATATTAATTGGACTACATTAACTAAGTAGGGTTGAGGCACCTACCGAACCTCAACCTATAGGTGAGGGGAGAATTCATACATTCCCAGTCACCTATCAAATTTTATAGGGGAGGAATAACACATTCCCCAGGGGGAGAATAAGACGTTCCCCAGGGAGATTATTTACATGTCCTCTGTGGGTGGTTGTACATAAGTACCACTACTATAGTTAAATAGCCAAATAAACCATCATGCTCAAGAAATAGTAAAGTCGCAAGATAAATCATCATATAATTACAACTTGGTGGTGGGGTTCCAAGACCCAAGAATAATGTTTTGAAACTGATTTATGAGGCAAGTATAGCAAAAGATTCAAGAGTATATGACATAGGGTTTAATAAAGCCTCATTATAGAAAAATAGGTTAAGGCACAATTATTCCCAACTTAAGGTGTAAATGCACAAACATAAATAGGGATTGAACATACATAGCACATACCTCTCTTACGGATATCAATTACTAACTTTCACCACTTCAATTGAGTCCAAGTTCCACTTTGCCTATTTTCAATGTATTAACATGTATTAGAGTACATAGTGCATATTAATATATAGAAACCCTAATTTTAGAGATTTTTAGAAAAAATCGGATTTAGCTTTTGAAAATATCACCAATGAACTTATTAGGTTCTCCTGATAAAGAAAACATATTTTTATGTTAATTTTGGAGTTATGATGATTAAGATGTAATTTTTATGGATTTTATGCATTAAATTCGTTTTACAAAAATCACCCTTCGCCAAACCATGAAATCAGACCTTGAAAATATTTTTATTAGATAGAGATTAATTTTCCAATTCCAAAACATATTTATTTGTCAAATTTGGATAAGTGGTTTAGAAGATATGAATTTTGCAATACTGACCAATAGGAAATTGCCACATCATCAAACCGATCGAGATAATTAAAGAGAGAGGGAGAGGGAGAAAACACCATTCGACCTAATATTATGGTTTTAGATTAATAGTTATCCAAATTAGATCTTCTAGAGAAGGTAAACCGGTAAGAAACCAAAACCCTAGATGAACATGGTAAATAGAGATGGAAATCATCGATTTTAAACATAGATGCATAAATTTTAAGCATGTAGCAAGCAATATATGAGAAGTGGGTTAAGAAACTCACCTCTAGGGAAGATAATAAGGTCCAAACAGCTAGTATCCGAGCTTAGAAGGTCTGTTTGCTCCAAGCCTAGCTCCTTTCTTGGACAAAGATCACCTTCTCAACTTAGAGGTGATAAACCCTAGCAAAAGAGCATAGAGATGAGGTGTTTTAGGGTTCTAGGTGGGGTTTCACCATGGAATTCCATGGTTACGACCTGTGATAGGGTGTAAGGAAGACTAATAGTATAAAAATAGGGAAGGAAGGGAGGAAACTTACTATTTTTGGTCGAAATTACCAAGGAGGGGCTTTAGAAACCCTAATAGAGCAATTTGGAAGCCCTATGAGCCTTCTTCACCAAGGTAGGCTCCCTCTATTACCTTGGGGCAGAAACTTCGTGGCCAAATATAGAAGGAACTATTATCTAAGCTAGAGGAAAGAAAAGGAGAGCAAGATTTTTTGAATTGTGAGTTGGGAAGGGGGATACATGGCTATATATAGAAAGAGGTGAAGCATGAGGAGTCTTAAGGGACTTTTCATGTGTCTTTAGCCTAGGGATTGATGGCCATGCAAGAGGATAGCTCATAGAGGCTTCATGCATATCAAAAGTCGGTCCTAAGAGCCCATATATTATTCAAGGCCATACCCACCGTTTTTCAAGAAAGAAATAACCTCATTGGTTGATAGCTTTTAAGGATAAGCATCTTTATAAAGAGGGTAATCCCTATAATGCCCTTGGAAAGAAATACCATCAAACCAAGGTGAAAATAGGTTCTCCAATGGTTTAAAATCTCGTTAATGGTAATGGAATATCTAAGGATAAAAATCTAGGTGATAATTTGCAAGAAAAACCTCTCAATTGGGTAAATTTCATAAAAGTCCAGAATGCAACAAAAATTGCATAACTTGCACAAACAACATCCAAATTGGACCAAACTTCATCCACAACTTATCTTTGATGTGTAGAATATGAATTTGCCATTATTTCCATATTTTGAATTTATAAAATCGCATTAT
The DNA here is from genome assembly GCA_963693085.1 of Alisma plantago-aquatica. NCBI lineage: Eukaryota > Viridiplantae > Streptophyta > Magnoliopsida > Alismatales > Alismataceae > Alisma > Alisma plantago-aquatica. The sequence continues at coordinate 1,252,199,157 of OY856412.1, forward strand.
TAATTAATTATGCCTTTTATTTGTTTTCTCTCTCCTAAACTTATCCTAATATTTCAAGGTTGTCCAAATTAGATGAAATTTGACATGTAGGCTAATTTTTATATGTAGATTTCGAATTTGAAGTTTGTTTCCTCTTTTGAGATTTATTTTTATGAGATATGTCATATGGCCCATTAACGGCCCATTATCTAAATTGTTCATCTGATTAAGTTTCTTATCTTCATATTACCACTAAAATGAGTTATGTGGCATATGTTATATTTTCAAATCACATCAAAAGGTTAGATTAAGGTTTAGAGCACTTAATCATGTTAATTAAGCTTTCACTGAGGTATTTGAGAATAAATCGTTCCATTTGTATAATTAGTGAATAAATGTTCACTAAACCACTATAAATTCCACTAATTAAATAGAAAGGCCAATAAGGATAGAAATGAAAGGAAAAGATGGGAAAGAGGGCCAAAAGACAAATTTCAGAATTTGGTATGTTACAACACTCCACCCCTTAAAGAGGATTTCGTCCCCGAAATCACAAGCAAGAAAGGAAGGGTGAGTGTGCAACATATCATCACAAAACTTCAGGTTATTTCTCCAACCTTAACTTCCACCAAACAATTCATCAACATATACTCCACAAGCATCTCAACATAGGTCAAGTTCTCAAGGATCACCTAGATTCCATTATTTAGATATTCTTTTTAGGAGATTTAAAGTTATTTACATTTTTGGCTCATTAACATTATATTCATTATGATATCACATTATCACCATTATTTTAATTATGTCATGTCATAATCACTTTATTACCAAGGAAGTTATATTTCATTGTCATCCACAAAACATCGTATATATATATTTCTCATTTATCTTACTAAGAATTTTAGAAAAATTATGGGTTACTCAAATTTTCTTAATATACTTGATCATTATCCTTAATATTTTGAGCTTTGACTTCAATATCACCACATTAAGTTATAACAAATTATTTTGCATGAAATATTCAATTTGTCATTAAGTCTTCATTCAATCCAAATTATGTCACATCAATTACATATATTTATATTAAACGTTATCTCATTGCCGCATTATCTTTATTTCTCACATTAATGTCATCATTAATCATTTTCTCATATTTATTTATATTATTTATTTGCACATTTATGTGAATCAAATCACTTCATATTCATATTGAAGCCACTCCATGTATTTTAATGATCAAGGTGAGGCATATTACAAATTGATTTACATTAAGTGACCAATCATGTGTATATTAGATAACAAGGTAACATACCATGTATTTCATATTGATGACTTGATTAATATGTGTTTAGATGATTATATATATAATTTATGTGTATAAAAGCATGTTAACTTATTATGACACCTAATGTCATTAATGTATCATGAAAGGCATTAAGGATGTATATGTTAAGGTTAGATGATTACAACTTAGGGTTTAGGTTAACATGATCATTATTCTTCATCTATACATTCTTCGTATGCATTAAATACAAGATTTAGGTTACAATTATCTTGCTCGCCATTTCATTATGGTTTACTAGTTTATGACATGGTCAACATCATGCCTATCCATTATTAGTATTAAAATGTGAGTTACTCTTATTATGTGCATTAGATATTCATTAGTGAAAAAGGTTCAACTCAGGGGAAGCAGCGTTGAACTTTTTCGACTTCAAGCGAAAAAGGTTCAAGGTTTAAATATATGAACTATTCATTAGATTATTGTTATATGTTCTTTTGGATATAAAGAAACATGTGGTTACAACTATAACTTGTTTGGTCAAAACTAAGGATTCAAGCACACTAACTTCTGAATTAGGGAGTTAGGGTTTCTAAAGTCAGAGTAGCTATATTTCAGTATGTTACATGACTCCATTCCCTTGGAAAGGATTTCATCCTCAAAATCCAACTACCCAAATATCATCAAACCAACTATTCTCCACCCCTTAAAAGGTTTGACCTACCAAGCCAAACTAATCTAAAGGTAAAAGGGTGAGTCTAACTAGACCATATACAAGATACATAATGCTGCATTGCGCACTCTGATACCTCACTTAACCCTAAACTTCAAAGTCTAGGTTCTAGGGATAAACTATCCAAGCATGTGGCCTCAAGGGACATAACGAGACTTTCTTGGTATCCATCCTCAAACAAGTCATCATACACCTAAAACTTAGGGTTCCCAAAGATATACAACATAGATGTCTAAGGTCACTATTGCCTAAAAGCAAACTATTTTGGACAATCTATTTCAGCTTAGGCCAGGCCGGTATCATATGGATCTGGGAGTCCTCGTAAACCAAGCAAGTGGCGCAGAGGAAAATATTGCCAGCCCCCAGAACCTGATCCATTCTAGACACCTTTGCTTCAACTTCAAGCCCTAATAGTTGCCTAAAGGCAAACCTAAACAACATTAAGTTATGCATATTTTAGTTATGAGTATTTTAGAGTTTTATTCATCATGATACTAATGTGGAACTATAGGGTCCTAAATCAACCTTTCATCATTTATAGATCAACTCTAGGGAAACCATGTCACCAAAAGGAACTATGTAAGGCAGGGATTCTAATTAGAGAGACGAAACTGAAATAGTCAGATTCCGACTACCATAGGCTCTGATACCACATGCTGTAAGAAGAGTGAAATCACCCCTTTACTAAAAATTTGAAGAATTGACATCCATTCCAAACACGCTCAGAGGTATGATGGAATGGGCATAAATTTTCCAAATTTATTAAACATTGGTATACAAAAGACCATTGGAAAGCAGCGGAATAAAAAAATAACTGACTAAATTCAATTTCATAAAAGGTTTACAAAAATACATCAAATTCTCCCATTAGGGTTTACATGAAGACTCACAATCACGATCTACATAGAGGGAAGTCCAAACTACTTCAAATCTTGTCTCCAAATAAACATCTCCAAGATCTAGGTCCAAGCCAAAAGCTATATACTCCTTGTCTTGCGCGTCACCTTGCTCATCACCTGGGTGGTTGGGAAAGCACCTAGCAAAAGGGAGAGGAAAACAAGGTATGCGTCAAATAATGAATAAGAACAAGAGAAAAGTAAATTGTATGAAACATAAATATATCGAATCATCATAAGATGAGGGGGCCAAGAGAATGAGGCACATAACAAAATAGATTCTTACCATTACAAAACATATAAGAAGTAGCTTGCATGATATTAATTGGACTACATTAACTAAGTAGGGTTGAGGCACCTACCAGACCTCAACCTATAGGTGAGGGGAGAATTCATACATTCCCAATCACCTATCAAATTTTATAGGGGAGGAATAACACATTCCCCAGGGGGAGAATAAGACGTTCCCCAGGGCGATTATTTACATTCCCTCTGTGGGTGGTTGTACATAAGTACCACTACTATAGTTAAATAGCCAAATAAACCATCATGCTCAAGAAATAGTAAAGTGGCAAGATAAATCATCATATAATTACAACTTGGTGGTGGGGTTCCAAGACCCAAGAATAATGTTCTGAAACTGATTTATGAGGAAAGTATAGCAAAAGATTCAAGAGTATATGACATAGGGTTTAATAAAGCCTCATTATAGAAAAATAGGTTAAGGCACAATTATTCCCAACTTAGGTGTAAATGCACATACATAAATAGGGATTGAACATACATAGCACATACCTCTCTTACTGATATAAATTACTAAGTTTCACCACTTCAATTGAGTCCAAGTTCCACTTTGCCTATTTTTAATATATTAACATGTATTAGAGTACATAGTGCACATTTTTTTAGGAAAGTACATAGTGCACATTAATATATAGAAACCCTAATTTTAGAGCTTTTTAGAAAAATTCGGATTTAGCTTTTGAAAATATCACCAATGAACTTATTAGGTTCTCCTAATCAAGAAAACATATTTTTATGTTAATTTTGGAGTTATGATGATTAAGATGTAATTTTTATGGATTTTAAACATTAAATTCGTTTTAAAAAAATCACCCTTCGAAAAACCATGAAATCAGACCTTGAAAATATTTTTATTATATAGAGATTAATTTTCCAATTCCAAAACATATTTATTTGTCAAATTTGGATAAGTGGTTTAGAAGATATGAACTTTGCAATACTGACCAATAGGAAATTATCACATCATCAAACCGATCGAGATAATTAAAGAGAGAGGGAGAGGGATAAAACACCATTCGACCTAATATTATGGTTTTAGATTAATAATTATCCAAACTAGGTCTTCTAGAGAAGGTAAACCGGTAAGAAACCAAAACCCTAGATGAACATGGTAAATAGAGATGGAAATCATCGATTTTAAACATAGATGCATGAATTTTAAGCATGTAGCAAGCAATATATGAGAAGTGGGTTAAGAAACTCACCTCTAAAGAAGATAAGAAGGTCCAAACAGAAAGGATCCGAGCTTAGAAGGTCTGGTTGCTCCATGCCTAGCTCCTTTCTTGGACAAAGATCACCTTCTCAACTTAGAGGTGATAAACCCTAGCAAAAGAGCATAGAGATGAGGTGTTTTAGGGTTCTAGGTGGGGTTTCACCATGGAATTCCATGGTTACGACCTGTGATAGGGTGTAAGGAATACTAATAGTATGAAAATAGGGAAGTAAGGGAGGAAACTTACTAGTTTTGGTCGAAATTACCAAGGAGGAGCTTTAGAAACCCTAATAGAGCAATTTGGAAGCCCTAGGAGCCTTCTTCACCAAGGTAGGCTCCCTCTATTACCTTGGGGCAGCAACTTCGTGGCCAAATACAGAAGGAACTATTATATAAGCTAGAGGAAAGAAAAGGAGAGCAAGATGTTTTGAATTGTGAGTTGGGAAGGGGGATACATGGCTATATATAGAAAGAGGTGAAGCATGAGGAGTCTTAAGGGACTTTCCATGTGTCTTTAGCCTAGGGATTGATGGCCATGCAAGAGGATAGCTCATAGAGGCTTCATGCATATCAAAAGTCAGTCCTAAGAACCCATATATTATTCTAGGCCATCCCCACCGTTTTTCAAGAAAGAAATAACCTCATTGGTTGATAGCTTTTAAGGATAAGCATCTTTATAAAGAGGGTAATCCCTATAATGCCTTTGGAAAGAAATACCATCAAACCAAGGTGAAACTAGGTTCTCCAATGTTTTAAAATCTCGTTAATGGTAATGGAATATCTAATGATTAAATCATAGGTGATAATTTTCAAGAAAAACCTCTCAATTGGGTAAATTGCATAAAAGTCCAGAATGTACCTAAAATTGCATAACTTGCACAAACAACATCCAAATTGGACCAAACTTCATCCACAAGTTATCTTTGATGTGTAGAATATGAATTTTCCATTATTTCCATATTTTGAATTTATAAAATCACATTATTAATTACTTATGCCTTTTATTGATTTTCTCTCTCCTAAACTTATCCTAATATTTCAAGGTTGTCCAAATTAGATGAAATTTGACATGTAGGCTAATTTTTATATGTAGATTTCGAATTTGAAGTTTGTTTCCTCTTTTGAGACTTATTTTTCTGAGATATGTCATATGGCCCATTAACGACCCATTATCTAAATTGTTCATCCGATTAAGTTTCTTATCTTCATATTATCACTAAAATGAGTTATGTGGCATATCTTATATTTTCAAATCACATCAAAAAGTTAGATTAAGGTTTAGAGCACTTAATCATGGTAATTAAGCTTTCACTGAGGTATTTGAGCATAAATCATTCCATTGGTATAATTAGTGAATAAATGTTCACTAAACCACTATAAATTCCACTAATTAAATAGAAAGGCCAATAAGGATAGAAATGAAAGGAAAAGATGGGAAAGAGGGCCAAAAGATAAAATTTCAGAATTCGGTATGTTACAACACTCCACCCCATAAAGAGGATTTCGTCCCCGAAATCACAAGCAAGAAAGGAAGGGTGAGTGTGCAACATATCATCACAAAACTTCAGGTTATTTCTCCAACCTTAACTTCCACCAAACAATTCATCAACATATACTCCACAAGCATCTCAACATAGGTCGAGTTCTCAAGGATCACCTAGGTTCCATTATTTAGATATTCTTTTTAGGAGATTTAACGCTATTTACATTTTTGGCTCATTAACATTATATTCATTATGATATCACATTATCACCATTATTTTAATTATGTCATGTCATAATCACTTTATTACCAAGGAAGTTATATTTCATTATCATCCACGAAACATCATATATATATATATTTCTCATTTATCTTACTAAGATTTTAGCAAAATTATGGGTTACTCAAATTTTCTTAATATACTTGATCATTATCCTTAATATTTTGAGCTTTGACTTCAATATCACCACATTAAGTTATAACAAATTATTTTGCATGGAATATTCAATTTGTCATTAAGTCTTCATTCAATCCAAATTATGTCACATCAATTACATATATTTATATTAAACGTTATCTCATTGTCGCATTATCTTTATTTCTCACATTAATGTCATCATTAATCATTTTCTCATATTTATTTATATTATTTATTTGCACATTTATGTGAATCAAATTACTTCATATTCATATTGAAGCCACTCCATGTATTTTAATGATCAAGGTGAGGCATATTACAAATTGATTTACATTAAGTGACCAATCATGTGTATATTAGATAACAAGGTAACATACCATGTATTTCATATTGATGACTTGATTAATATGTGTTTAGATGATTATATATATCATTTATGTGTATCAAAGTATGTTAACTTATTATGACACCTAATGTCATTAATGTATCATGAAAGGCATTAAGGATGTATATGTTAAGGTTAGATGATTATAACTTAGGGTTTAGGTTAACATGATCATTATTCTTCATCTATACATTCTTAGTATGCATTAAATATAAGATTTAGGTTAGAATTATCTTGCTCATCTTTTCATTAGGGTTTACTAGTTTATGACATGGTCAACATCATGCCTATCCATTATTAGTATTAAAATGTGAGTTACTCTTATTATGTGCATTAGATATTCATTAGAGTTTAAATATATGAACTATTCATTAGATGATTGTTATATGTTCTTTTGGATATAAAGAAACATGTGGTTACAACTATAACTTGTTTGGTCAAAACTAAGGATTCAATCACACTAACTTCTGAATTAGGGAGTTAGGGTTTCTAAAGTCAAAGTAGCTATATTTTAGTATGTTACATGACTCCATTCCCTTGGAAAGGATTTCATCCTCAAAATCTAACTACCCAAACATCATCAAACCAACTATTCTCCACCCCTTAAAAGGTTTGACCTACCAAGCCAAACTAATCTAAAGGTAAAAGGGTGAGTCTAACTAGACCATATACAAGATACATCATGCTTCATTGCGCACTCTGATACCTCACTTAACCCTAAACTTCAAAGTCTAGGTTCTAGGGATAAACTATCCAAGCATGTGGCCTCAAGTGACATAACGAGACTTTCTTGGTATCCATCCTCAAACAAGTCATCATACACCTAAAACTTAGGGTTCCCAAAGATATACAACATAGATGTCTAAGGTCACTATTGCCTAAAAGAAAAATATTTTGGACAATCTATTTCAGCTTAGGCCAGGCCGGTATCATATGGATCTGGGAGTCCTCGTAAACCAAGCAAGTGGCACAGAGGAAAATATTGCCAGCCCCCCAAACCTGATCCTTTCTAGACACCTTTGCTTCAACTTCATGCCCTAATAGTTGCCTAAAGGCAAACCTAAACAACATTAAGTTATGCATATTTTAGTTATGAGTATTTTAGAGTTTTATTCATCATGATACTAATGTGGAACTATAGGGTCTTAAATCAACCTTTCATCATTTATAGATCAACTCTAGGGAAACCATGTCACCAAAAGGAACTATGTAAGGCAAGGATTCTAATTAGGGATACAAAACTGAAATAGTAAGATTCTAACTACCATGGGCTCTGATACCATGCTTTAAGAAGAGTGAAATCACCCCTTTACTAAAAATTTGAAGAATTGACATCCATTCCAAACACGCTCAGAGGTATGATGGAATGGGCATAAATTTTCCAAATTTATTAAACATTGGTATACAAAAGACCATTGGAAAGCAGCGGAATAAAAAAAATAACTGACTAAATTCAATTTCATAAAAGGTTTACAAAAATACATCAAATTCTCCCATTAGGGTTTACATGAAGACTCACAATCACGATCTACATAGAGGGAAGTCCAAACTACTTCAAATCTTGTCTCCAAAGAAACATCTCCAAGATCTAGGTCCAAGCCAAAAGCTATATACTCCTTGTCTTGCGCATCACCTTGCTCATCACCTGGGTGGTTGGGAAAGCACCTAGCAAAAGGGAGAGGAAAACAAGGTATGCGTCAAATAATGAATAAGAATAAGAGAAAAGTAAATTGTATGAAACATAAATATATCGAATCATCATAAGATGAGGGGGCCAAGAGAATGAGGCACATAACAAAATAGATTCTTACCATTACAAAACATATAAGAAGTAGCTTGCATGATATTAATTGGACTACATTAACTAAGTAGGGTTGAGGCACCTACCGGACCTCAACCTATAGGTGAGGGGAGAATTCATACATTCCCAATCACCTATCAAATTTTATAGGGGAGGAATAACACATTCCCCAGGGGGAGAATAAGACGTTCCCCAGGGCGATTATTTACATGCCCTCTGTGGGTGGTTGTACATAAGTACCACTACTATAGTTAAATAGCCAAATAAACCATCATGCTCAAGAAATAGTAAAGTGGCAAGATAAATCATCATATAATTACAACTTGGTGGTGGGGTTCCAAGACCCAAGAATAATGTTCTCAAACTGATTTATGAGGCAAGTATAGCAAAAGATTCAAGAGTATATGACATAGGGTTTAATAAAGCCTCATTATGGAAAAATAGGTTAAGGCACAATTATTCCCAACTTAAGGTGTAAATGCACATACATAAATAGGGATTTCACATACATAGTACATACCTCTCTTACTGATATCAATTACTAACTTTCACCACTTTAATTGAGTCCAAGTTCCACTTTGCCTATTTTCAATGTATTAACATGTATTAGAGTACATATTGCACATTAATATATAGAAATCCTAATTTTAGAGCTTTTTAGAAAAAATCGAATTTAGCTTTTGAAAATATCATAAATGAACTTATTAGGTTCTCCTAATCAAGAAAACATATTTTTATGTTAATTTTGGAGTTATGATGATTAAGATGTAATTTTTATGGATTTTATGCATTAAATTCGTTTTACAAAAATCACCCTTCGTCAAACCATAAAATAATATCTTGAAAATATTTTTATTAGATAGAGATTAATTTTACAATTCCAAAACATATTTATTTGTCAAATTTGGATAAGTGGTTTAGAAGATATGAATTTTGCAATACTGACCAATAGGAAATTGCCACATCATCAAACCGATCGAGATAATTAAAGAGAGAGGGAGAGGGAGAAAAAACCATTCGAGCTAATATTATGGTTTTAGATTAATAGTTATCCAATCTAGATCTTCTAGAGAAGGTAAACCGGTAAGAAACCAAAACCCTAGATGAACATGGTAAATAGAGATGGAAATCATCGATTTTAAACATAGATGCATGAATTTTAAGCATGTAGCAAGCAATATATGAGAAGTGGGTTAAGAAACTCGCCTCTAGGGAATATAATAAGGTCCAAACAGCAAGGATCCGATCTTATAAGGTCTGGTTGCTCCAAGCCTAGCTCCTTTCTTGGACAAAGATCACCTTCTCAACTTAGAGGTGATAAACCCTAGCAAAAGAGCATAGAGATTAGGTGTTTTAGGGTTCTAGGTGGGGTTTCACCATGGAAGTCCATGGTTACGACCTGTGATAGGGTGTAAGGAAGACTAATAGTATGAAAATAGGGAAGGAAGGGAGTAAACTTACTAGTTTTGGTCGAAATTACCAAGGAGGAGCTTTAGAAACCCTAATAGAGCAATTTGGAAGCCCTAGGAGCCTTCTTCACCAAGGTAGGCTCCCTCTATTACCTTGGGGCAGCAACTTCATGGCCAAATACATAAGGAACTATTATCTAAGCTAGAGGAAAGAAAAGGAGAGCAATATTTTCAAATTGTGAGTTGGGAAGGGGGATACATGGCTATATATAGAAAGAGGTGAAGCATGAGGAGTCTTAAGGGACTTTCCATGTGTCTTTAGCCTAGGGATTGATGGCCATGCAAGAGGATAGGTCATAGAGGCTTCATGCATATCAAAAGTCAGTCCTAAGAGCCCATATATTATTCTAGGCCATCCCCACCGTTTTTCAAGAAAGAAATAACCTCATTGGTTGATAGCTTTTAAGGATAAGCATCTTTATAAAGAGGGTAATCCCTATAATGCCCTTGGAAAGAAATACCATCAAACCAAGGTGAAACTAGGTTCTCCAATAGTTTAAAATCTCATTAATGGTAAGGGAATATCTAAGGATTAAGATATAGGTGATAATTTGCAAGAAAAACCTCTCAATTGGGTAAATTGCATAAAAGTCCAGAATGTACCTAAAATTGCATAACTTGCACAAACAACATCCAAATTGGACCAAACTTCATCCACAAGTTATCTTTGATGTTTAGAATATGAATTTTCCATTATTTCCATATTTTGAATTTATAAAATCACATTATTAATTACTTATGCCTTTTATTGGTTTTCTCTCTCCTAAACTTATCCTAATATTTCAAGGTTGTCCAAATTAGATGAAATTTGACATGTAGGCTAATTTGTATATGTAGATTTCGAATTTGAATTTTGTTTCCTCTTTTGAGACTTATTTTTATGAGATATGCCATATGGCCCATTAACGGCCCATTATCTAAATTGTTCATCTGATTAAGTTTCTTATCTTCATATTACCACTAAAATGAGTTATGTGGCATATGTTATATTTTCAAATCACATCAAAAAGTTAGATTAAGGTTTAGAGCACTTAATCATGGTAATTAAGCTTTCACTGAGGTATTTGAGCACAAATTGTTCCATTCGTATAATTAGTGAATAAATGTTCACTAAACCACTATAAATTCCACTAATTAAATAGAAAGGCCAATAAGGATAGAAATGAAAGGAAAAGATGGGAAAGAGGGCCAAAAAACAACATTTCAGAATTCGGTATGTTACATCAAGTGACCAGGATATCATGCCTAGAAGGAGGGAAAATCCCATCTACATCACTCAAAGTCAATCCCCATGTGTTGAAAAGTACCCAAGCACCACCTTTATGGCAACCCTTATTCAAGGTCACATTGGATGGTGTCAAAGTTCATTAAAATACATGTGATGAGTGTAGTGACTTTAGATCTAAGAACTACAATCACCACTATCACTTGGAGAGTTTATTTTGACTACCATTATATGGTTCCATTTATCACTCTCAAAGTGGGTAAATCTGGTACACTATTCTCTAACAAGTACCTATGTGTTTGGCTTCATATCATGTATTATGACTAATGAGATTCTATCATCATCCAACACATAGTCTTATGTATTAATGTTTTTAATTTTGATTCCACTATAATATCTGAATAGGGACATAATAAGAATGTATGTACTCTTATCATACATATGATCTCATTGTTCAGTTCCAAAACTTGAAGATATGTCATCAAGTAACATCGTTCTTTAGATATCTATTATGCTATATCATTATCTCATAATTGATCAAAAAAGAATAGATGGAATTGCATTTATTGTTTCTCAAATCAATTACATCATGCCTCATTACAATCATCATATGACTTACTCTTTGGGCATAGTGTTTCTAAGTAAGATGTCTACTAATCATGTGATCTAATGTTTGAATAGTTCAAGTTATGATATGCCATTATGAGTATCATGTAATTATTTATATTCACGATAATATCATAAGATAAGATTCATGTTAAAATTCAAATTAAGATAAAATTTATTAATATTTCATCAAATTATTGAGTTAGGTGTAGGCACCAGAGTGCATGTCAACTCAAGAGACATGACCTATACACCAAAGTGTAGGTCAACATAAGAGACATGACCTAGACACTAAAGTGTTGGTCATGACGCCCATTAACTAGAGTGTTGTCGAACTAACTTAATTGGCCCCAACATCAAATGCAGGTCATGTGACCCATGTGCCACAGTACATGTCTCCAGTAAAAGTTACATAAAAAGAGAAGAAGTAAGCTTAATGGAAGTTGGTTTAGGATACAAGATTTACTATTAATTTTCATGTTACTTCATATGCATATTTTTTAGAATAGACTCAAGTCTTTGATATTAATATTTATGCTTAGAAAATCAGGATACATACTGACATTTATTTTTCCAACACATGGATGGGGACAAGATGTCCATACTGAGGAGCAAGAGCAAAAGTAAGGCTAGGATATTTCAATATAAGGACCCAAAAGGAATTGATATGGTGGGATGCCAACTATAAGCAGGTTGTGAGTGTCAAAATTCAATTTTCATTATGTCGATAAACTCACAATAAACGTTTAATATAAAGATATTAGACTTAGATTTCCTCTCCTTTCTTGTAGTAGACTTTATGTTGCATTTGTAGGAACTTATACAAGAATAAATCAAATTTGAATTTTTGTAGATTGATTATATTGTTAAGATGAATGGAAAATATATGTAATCCCACTTAAGTGTGTGTGTGTGTGTGTGTTATGGATAACATGATGTTACTTATACTTTATAAATGTATATGTAAGGTATGAGACTAGAATATGGTGTGTGTGCTAGGGGAGGATACTAGAATATGGTATCAAAGCCACCTTCCATCTATAAAATGCTAATCCCAATCATTTTGTACTGCATTTCACATCCATCAAAGGTGGAGCAATTGGATTATACACCAAGGAGTGTCAAAAATTAAGGAAGAGTTTATAGTCACAACAAGCACATCTCTTGTATGTGTTTTCTCTTTCCTTCCTCTCTCCCATGCATTTCTTGTTACTATGATAAACTTTAACTTTTGTGGACTAGTTGGAGGTGAAATGGTATTAGGATACCATATTGTTTGGGATTGATCATGTATAAAATTCGTTATTGATATTTATTTTGCTATTATCATGCTAGATATACCTTCACCTCACTAGTACATAAACGACCTTTAGTGTCGGTTTCTAAGCGACACCTATGTGGGCGACGCTAAAAGCCCAGTTGTTACGTGTCGGTTCAAAAATCGACGCCACAGCCCTTCGCACGCCACCGAAAACGCGCCAGCAGGGCACTATAAGCGTCGGTTTTTAGATAAGAAATCGACGCCATATACCTTCACGCCACAGAAAGAGCGCCATGTTGGGTACTATTAGCGTCGATTATTAGATAAAAACCGACGTCATATCACTCCCAACACGGCCGTGCTGGCCAGCACGGCCGTGGTGTCTGGTCCGCTGCCACGGCCGTTCTGACCAGCACGGCCGTGGTGTCTTGTCCACTGCCACGGCCGTGCTGACCAGCACGGCCGTGGTGTCTGGTCCGCTGCCACAGCCATGTTGGCCAGCACGGTCGTGGTGTTAAGTACATAGACGTCGGTTATTAGATACAAAGCGACATTATAACGATGTGGCGTCGGTTTTATACAAATAACCGACGCCTATTTTTGTTTTTTTTCTGACAGTCTGCAGACCTGCAGTATGGCTGGTCACAGGATGAGAAACCTGCAGTTCAGTTATGAACTGCAGGTTTTACGACATCCATTGATATCAGCCAACAACAGGCCACAAACCTGCAAAATTAACAAGAAAGATATTCACACATTTAGCAATGCAACCTACAGTTCCATTTGATTTTCACACATTTAGAAACATTCATGTAGCTAGCAATCTGTAGTTCCATTCATTTTCACATTCACATATAGAAACATTCATATAGCAACCAACACTTTCATTCATTTTCACTCAGACACATGTAGAAACATCCAGACATGTAGAAACATTCACACATATATTATAATTCAGAAATTTATTTACAAAATATCATTCTTTAGTCATTATTCGCTATCAACATCCCAATTATATCTTAAATCCCCCACTACTTGTATGGTTGTTGCCCATTCTTCTCTTACTTTATTTAATTCTCCCGTCGTATAGGGAGCATGTACATCTAGTAAGGCATTTCCCGTAGTGTGGTCAGTTGTAAACACATGTAAAGAGAATGATGTATATATATAATTAATGAGCTATAAATAAGATTGATATATTTCATATTATCTAATGAGACTATATAATACCTCAGCAATACAATCGATGTCTATTGCGGCATATTTGATAATCATGTGCATAAATCGCATCACGTAGTATCCACATGCCCATCCGTTATCTTGTGTGGCACACTATAAATTCAAACATACAAAATATTAAAAAATACAACTAATTAAGCATTGTTCACATAAATAATATATACATATATTGCAGTCGGGAACTTACTTTCACGTTCTTCCAAATTATTGGCTGGTTCTTTTTCGTGGGGACCTTTCCTCCAGCCTTTTTGAACTCATCAAAACCCCTACATGTTAATGTAACACAGTACATTGCATAATTAAATAGTAATGTAATAACATATGTTAACGGATATGAAAATAAAATATTTCTCACCGGAATAATGCCATTTTCATTATGTGTCCATATTTTGTATTCAATTTACTCCCCTTAGGATCTAGATAATAGACATTGAACGTCTCGGGGACAATAACCAGTAACTCCCAATGCATACCACTAGAGGTAAAAAAGTTAAAAATTAATAACTCAAAATCCACAATAAAAATGTAATTTTCTTAATAAGCAAAGTAAACTTACTCTACATTGAATGGAGCCATTATCATCGTCTTCTTTTTTTGAGCAAAAATTGAAAAAGCCTCACAGCAGTATTGTTGAACTGACGGAGGGTCTTTAGCTACTAGACTAATCAAAGATGGAATCAAAAATCCTACATGTTCGAATGCAAAATCTGTACATATCTTGTCTAAGTAGCTGCAAAATATGTATTAATTATGCATGCATTAATAAATAAGAAACCAGATCACCAGATCCTACACAAGGTATATAGATGTATAAAGAAGATCTCACCTTATCCATAGCTCTATCACATATGTATTTAGCCAATCATATCAAAACAACTCCAAAATATCTTGTATAAATAGTTTGCTTTCGTATGATTGACCTGCAGCATCTGAATCTATAGAAACAGTTATAGGGCAGTTTATATCATGTTCGCCTAACCATATTGCCATACCCCTACAGTTAGGACCTAAGGGGACAGTTAGGTCCTGTGGAACCCAACTGGGTAATGTAGGAGGTGGAAGTGGAGGCCTAGATGTTGTGGGTGTCTTCTTTTTAACCTGTATATATATAATAATTTCAGATCAACTGACATCATATACACACACTAACAATTTAACGTAATGTAAATTTACCATACAATTTCAGTAAAGATGACATCCGCTTTTAGCCACAATATCACTCCGCCTAAAGCCTCACCAAGTGTTTCACAATCTGGGTGGGCATATGGCAATGGAAGATCCATCCACTTGGGGAATATATGTACCGGGCTCACACGAATCCAACCAGCTGGTAATGGAGACCCGTGAAACATTTCCCCTGGTAGGGATGAGTAAGATGACGCCTCTGCAACGACATATTCATTAACTTTTAGACGGCATGGCTTCAACCCCTATAAATTTTTGTGTAAAGAATGTTATATACATATATACATACCATCTTGAAAACATATCATCTTGAATTAAAAAACTAGTTACTATGTCATAAAAATACTTACAGTGGATGTGCTAGGTGGTGGGTCTATAGGATTACTCCCAACCTCTGCAGTAGGAGTAGAGCGGGATGCTATGATAGGTATTGTCTGTTGAGTGGCAGTCTGAGATGCCTGCCACTTTTTCAGTGCTTCTTCCAGTTTCCTATCAACTAGCTTATCTACCTATACATGGATAAAAGAAACGTTAGCTTCTAATTATTGAATTCTCTTTTTACAGTAACATTATAAAGAAAGAATATGTTACCTCTTCTTGTGAAAGTCCCACTTTTGGGACATGTTTGCGCTGGGATGGCCCAAAAAAGATTTGATGCCCACACCAGCGCCTGCAGCCCTAACACGTCCAGGATGCTCTGGGTTACCCAGAGCAACTGTCAATTCATCCCTTGTGCCCTCAGGGATGAACTTGCCTTGTTTCCTCAGCTCGTGCAGCTCCCGCTAATCGCCAAAAAAAAAATTGTAATTAAGTAAACACCACAAATAATCAATATTTGAACGATTGCTGTAAGAGTTTTATTTTACCATTTTTGCAGCCGCCTCAGCATTTGCGGGCTTCCTTATTTCTCCCTTCTTATTTTGCCTCCCAGCTATCCAGATATCATGGTGAGGCAGAGGTGTGCTACCTACAGTGGAGGACTCTTGAGTAGCATCAGACTGAGCAGTAGCCTCAGACTGTAGTCTTTGGCGAATGCCTGCATACCCCTTTGGACCCATTGTGTGGTCATGCACATTCACTGCACGCCTTGATCTTTGTGCCTCACTGAGGGCCTAGTTAGTATGCACATTAATGATTTGGATGATTTGGTTAGTAACAGTAAATGTTAATCTTGAATAGGTGAATACAACATATATTAATGAGATTGGGACTGACGCCTAATACCTTGAATTCATCTGTTTGTGTTGAAGCAACAAACGCGTCCCATTCTTCTTTGTCCAGGAAGTTCCACTGTTCAGTGGCTGTCTTCTTCCTCTTGTCAGCTTCTTTTATGTATTCTCAGGTGAGATTTGTCCTATAGTTCCTTAGGACTCTCCCACAGCGTTGCATCACGCATTTACGATGCAACTTTTCATCCAATTCAAATATACTCTGCAAATTAGAATTGCTATTAACTAGTATCCAAAAAATTAGTAATCTACAAAATATAATTGCAAATTAATAATAACTCACGCATAAATCCTTCCATATTACGTCTTTCTTCTCCTTAGAAACTTTATGCCAAGAATCTATCTTACAACCGCAATGGCTACGAGTAACATACCCAAGATATGAAACAAATGAATTGCGATTCACACCAGATGCATTTCCTGCATTATCAAAATCCACAACAAGTTTGGGTCCATTGCCCTTTTGTGCTATTAACTTCTTCATCATAGTGATGCCCCTTCTCCTGTCAACTTTTTGGTGTTGCTGATGAAGTGCCTCAAGTGCTTCAGATGGTACATGTGCATCATCAACCTAAAATTTGACAAAATAAACACATTTACAAGATATAACTATAAATGGACATATAGATATAAATATATGATATATTTTTAAAACTTACATTGTGAGGCGCATTGATGTCCTCACCCTCACGGTAATCATCAGCACGGTCATCAGGAGAATGCTCATCCATCTGAAAATTCACATTCACATTGTAAAGTTTACATTGTAAAGTAATTCAAATTGTAAAGCTCACATTGTAAAGTTCACATTCACATTGTAAAGTAATTCACATTGTAAAGTTCACATTGTAAAATTCACATTGTAAAGTTCACATTCACATTGTAAAGTTCACATTATAAAGTAATTCACATTGTAAAATTCACATTGTAAAGTTCACATTCACATTGTAAAGTTCACATTTAGAAAAATAAAACATATAAAAAACATTGTATAAACATGCCTCTAATATTGCGATTTTTTATCAATTAACAATCCTTCATTGTGATCTCCGCGCACATACAAGTCATCATTAGCTTCAATATTTGCTGGTGTTGGCAACCCAACTGAGAATGGACTGGAGTCATCATACTTATCATAGTACTATTCTTCATCTATAGGATCTTCAATGAACTGTCTTTTACCATGAAGAACAACCGACCATTTATCATTTGCAGGATCATCGATATAAAATACTTGTTTCACATGTGATGCCAATATGAATGGTTCATCCTTCTCGCCAATCTTTTCAAAGTTCACTAAAGTGAAACCCAATTCATCCACTATAACTCCTTTGGTGTTATCAACCCAATTACATTTGAAGAGCGGAATTCTGAAATCTATGTAGTCAAACTCCCATATGTCTTCAATGACACCGTAATATGACATTTTAGCTTCATGTGGACTCTTATCCTTTGCACTTGCAAAAAACATAGTCGATGCTTGAAGGGTGACCCCACTGTTTTGGACGACACTCTTATCATCTTGGCGCTTTGTGTAATATGTGAATCCATTAATGTCATACCCTTCATAAGACATAACAGTCAATTTTGGTTTAAAGGCGAGGCATTTGATAGTTTCAGTAATATCATCTGGTGTTTGAGATAGTTGATGTAAGACTTTATTTTCAAACCACTTAATAAATGTCTTGTTATGCTCTCTAGCAAGCCACATTGTATTGGCTCGAGGATATTGTCTCTTGATGAAATTGGTATGTTCCTCGATATAAACGTTCACTTCGTCCATGTTGTGTAAAATATACAAGTGACCTTGTTCCAACTGCTCACGGCTGATTACTTTCACACGTGATCCCAAAATTCCTTTGCCAAATTGCTCGTCAATATTCTTGTCATTATCAGGAGTGTCATTACCACTGAGAAAGTCATTGCAAAAATACATAACCTCTCTCGCCACATAACCCTCGATAATACTCCCTTCAGGCCGATAACAGTTTCGAACATCACTTTTAAAAACGCTCATGTATCGTTCAAAGGGATACATCTAATGCAAGAAAAGTGGTCCCAACATTTTCACTTCCCTAGTCAAGTGGACAACAAGATGTACCATGATATCAAAGAATGATGGAGGAAAATACATCTCAAGCTGACATAGGGAAACAACTACTTCTCTTTGCAATTTATCGAGAGTATCAGGGTCAATAACTTTGCTGCACAGACTGTTGAAAAAGAAACAAAGTCTGGTGATTGCAAACCTTACATGCTTCAGCAATATAGATCTAATTGCCACAGGCAATATTTGTTGCATTAGAGTGTGACAATCATGAGATTTAAGACCTATCAACTTCAGATCTTTCATTGATACCAATCTACAGATGTTGGATGAGTAACCCTGTGGCACCTTAACATTTACCAAACATTCACAAAAAGCTTTCTTCTCCTTTCTAGACAATGTGTAACAAGCGGGAGGTAAGTATGTTCTCCGATTTCCCATTTCACGAAATTCTGTTAATTCTGACCTTATTCCCATTTCACGTAGGTCCAGTCTGGATTTTATCCCATCTTTAGTCTTACCTGGTATATTCAACAAAGTACCAATGACACTATCACAGACATTTTTCTCAACGTGCATGACATCGATACAATGCCTGACTGTCAAAGAACTCCAATAAGGAAGATCCCAAAATATTGACTTCTTCTTGAATAAAGATTTGTCACTCCGTGTGGCCATAGTACATTGTGATCTCTTACCAAATTCATTGACAAAGTCTTTTACTCTTTCATAAACAACCTCCCATGGTATAGGTTTAGGTGCACTCCGTTCCTCATTCAATCCATTGAATGCTTTGCGTTTCCTACGATACGGATGGAATTTTGGAAGAAACCTTCGATGACCGAGATATACACTCTTACCGCCATGTTTTAGTCTTGTTGAATCAGTGTTCTCTTCACATATAGGACACGCTTTAGCTCCTTTGACACTATATCCAGACAAATTCCCATATGCTGGAAAGTCATTAATAGTGCAAAACAACATAGCATGCAAACGAAATGTCTCTCTTCGTGAAGCATCATAGGTCATCACACCTTCACCCCAGAGTTTCTTTAAGTCATCAATCAGAGGTTCAAGATAAACATCTATGTCATTTCCAGGTTGTTTAGGGCCCGATATCAACAACGACAACATTACGTACTTATTTTTCATACACAGTCAGGGAGGAAGCTTGTATATAACAAGCATGACTGGCCAAGTGCTATGTTGGCTGCTCAATGTCCCGTACGGATTCATCCCGTTTGTACAAAGCCCAAGTCTTAGATTCCTGACTTCTTCACCAAATTCAGGGTACAATAGATCAATCTTCTTCCACTGTGGGGAATCAGACGCATGTCGTAGGATCCCATCATTATTTTTCTTAACATCTGCATGCCACCTCAAATTCTTTGCATCTATCGGATTGGCAAACAAGCGTTGAAACTGTGATATTATAGGTTTTGAAATCACCTTGGCAGGAGAACCAGTTTTGGACTCCCCCGAAGTTGTCAATTTATACCGTGACGCACCACATTTTGGACAATATTTCAAATCCACATAGTCCTTTTGAAATAATACACGATCATTCGGGCATGCGTGTATCTTCTTGGCATCCATTCCCATTGGGCACAACAATTTCTTTACCTGGTATGTTGAGATTGGCAGCTTGTTTCCTTCAGGAAGCATTTCTTTCAACAAAGACAACAATGACGTGAAGCTTTTGTCGCTCCATCTATTGTTAGTTTTCAGCTTATACAATCTCAACACAGCGCTAAGCTTTGTAAACTTAGTACAACCTGTGTATAACGATATCTCAGCATCATGCACAATGTTTCTAAAAATGAGAGGTGGATCGGTGTGCTCTAACCCACAACTATCCAGCATCGCATCAACAATGTCTACTGGAACTGGTTCATTCACATCTACATCATCGTAGGCAATTTCTTCTTCCACACAAGCACTACTATCGACATCCACTGGTTTCAGGTTTGAAATCTCTCCATGCCAATGCCATTCTGTATAGCCTTGTACAATCTCGTTGCACATGACATGACTTTTGATTTCGTCACCAGTGCTGACTTTCAAGTTGTTACCGCAATGCCTACATGGACAGTAGAGCCTATCTCCAGGTTGTTTCCTATGTTCCTCGGCAAATCTTATAAACTGGTCAAGACCAGAAATAAACTCTGGGGTGCAGCGATTGCGAATGGACATCCATGATCTATCCATTCTATGATCAAAGAGAAAACAAGTATATATTACAACAAGATTAGGGTCTAGGGTTAACAGATTAGAGTTTTTGCATGGTTAAAACTTCGGCCAACAAATACATGTGTTGTCATTCTTATATATAATAAATGTGTACCACCTATCCCATTCTTGAACACCTAATCTCACTAGTAAGTGTATAATGTGTATTAGGTTTTCGAGAAAATTTCGGCAGCATTTCCCTGTTGTTCTCTAAGTACATATGTACTTAGAGAACAAACGGGGAAATGCTACCAAAATTTTCTCAAAAAGAACAGTCCCAAACCGGGGACTATCTAAGATTTACTCCTAATGAGTAAATTTTGGACGGGTTTCTAGGCCAACAAATTAATACATGTGCTGTCATTATTATACCTACAATCCTAGTTTCATCATTCATATCCTAAGTTTTGTGTAACATCATTTAATCATGCTTGTCAGTAAATAATAAATAGTAAATAAACCATGATTCCATATATCAAAGATTTGAACAGTAAGTCAACAACACCTACAACAACACAAATACACGATTCAATTCTGTTATAATGTATTAATTAGGGTCACATAATCAATTTAGAAATAGAAGACCCACATGTGACCCTAAACCCTAAACACAAATATATGCAAGCACAAAATAGTACATAGCACAAAATAGTAAATACACAAATATACACACATAATTGAGCAATATAGCACAAAATCAGCCACCACGGCCGTGCTACGCAGCACGGCCGTGCCGACCTGCGATTTCAAAACATGGCGGAGAAGAGGAGGAAAATGATATACCTGTAGGAGCAGCGAGCAGGAAAGAGGGCGGCGGCGGCAGCGAGCGAGAGGGTGGGTTTCCGGAGCAGCAAGCAACAAACGGGCGGCGGCGGTGAGCGGGCGACCAGGAGCAGAGACCTAGCAGGAGAGGAGAGGAACAGATGGGCGACCAAAGCAGCCACCGGCGGGGGTGGCGGTGAGGAGAGGAGAGGAGACGAGCAACGAGCGACGGCGGCACCAGCAGAGAAGCAATTGAGCGACGGCGGCACCAGAAGAGAAGAAATCGTCGGACCTAGTTACGTGAACTGAAGAATCAGGAATGAAACAGAGAAAGGGGAAGAGTCCCTCGCGCGAGTGCAGTTAAGTTAACCTTAAGCGTCGGTTCTTTAACAAACTGACGCTACAACATAACAGCGTCGGTCACTAAGAAAAAACCGACGCCATAGGGGTGTATAAATTTTGGCGCGGACAGCGCGGGTAAACAAATCGGCGTCGGTTTTGGGAATATAACCGACGATAAAAATGTCCCGCGTGAAAAGGTTATCGTCGTCGGTTATGTATTTAATAACCGACGTTGTTAGTTAAATTTTGGACCTAATTTTTTTTCTTTGGATAAATTGGATTTGGCGGGTGTTTATAGGCGTCAGTTGTTTATTCTTGAACCGACGCTAAATAGAAAGTGATACCCGTGTTTGGCCACTCCTATCCGATATATGTCAGTTTGTGTTTTAAACCGACGTTGTAGGTTTTAGGCGTCGGTACTTAGTTAATAACCGACGCCTGGAAAGTGACTTCATAAGCCATTTCTGTAGTAGTACCTGCATCATTCTTCTTTGTATGTGCATTTTATCCAAGGTATAGAAAGATGAGAGATAGTGAGAAAGTTCTAGAAAATAGCCAAGTTTCCTTTTAGGAACTTGGTTTTCTCTTCTAACCTACTATATCTCTAGTCTATTAGGCCTATGTTCAGGATTTAGGTTTCTAGGTGAGTTTCTTCCATCTTGATTGGAAAAGAAAATGGAAAAGGTTGGATATGAGGTACTAAGGGCTAAAACACTCCCTCATACTTCACATACCATCAATTGTCAACAAGCATTAGAGAAGAGGCATACTCATAAGCTTAGGATTATTTTATATGTTAGGTAGATCCATCTACTTCCTTGTCAATTGAGCCTCACAAGGGTGGGTTAGGTGGTGATCTAGGATCTAATCTCCTCTTTACCAATTATGTCATCCTTAACCAACTAGTAGAGCAAGGTTTTCATAATATATATTTTTTTGGATTGGTAGCAATGTTCTATTTTATGTGTTAGTGATTGTTGTTCTTTACATAATTCATCTTCCTTATAAACCGAAACTTGGTTTTATTTGTATTTTGACCCTTTTCCAATCTTTTCCTTTCCTTCCTATCCTTTTTGGCCCTTTTCCTAAATTTTCCTATCTTTTCTATACTTTGTGTCCTTAATGTTGAAATTGAGGAATATTTCGTGGTTTGAAATATATTTGATTCATATTTATTACAATGAATGGCTTTGTGCACTAATACCTCAATTAGTGTTTTAATTAGAGTCTAAAATACAAAATGACCACTAATAAGAGATAATCAGTCTATTATATTAATTTAGATTTTCTATGACCTTTTGGGACAAGGAATAAAAGATGGTATGGTTTTGAGTTAGTTAATGTGAAGAATAATCCTCTTTTCTTTCTCTCTCCTCCTATGTGGCAATACAACATGAAAAGGGAATAATATGGTGATATATGACTCTTGTAAGTAATATATGTTGTCTATCTCATATTTTTCACTCAAGAATTTAATTAAAAAGTCTTTTCATATTAACTCGCCCTTTTATACATTAATATATGCATTAATGGACAATATGGTGATTAAGGGCAAAAAATGAACAAAACTAAGATTTAATTGCATAGGAATATTCTAGACCATAAATTTAGTCTATGGTCCAAATTTGAGATCATTTGGACCATATTTGACCCTTAAAATGAATTAAATGAGTTTGTATATAGTGTAACTAAGGTTTTTAATTTGATTTCATTTATGCGAGCATTTAACCCTATGGTTATATTATTTTACTTTGTCACACATTACATATATTGATTTCAATCTCACTTGTGCCATTTGAAGGCCCATAGTAAATCATTTGAGATCCACATTGATTCGTCAACTTCCCTAGCATCTCCTACCTCTTGTCCTTTCACAGGTCTAGAGCAGTTCACAATCTTTGGCTCCTCGATCCCTCTCTCTCTCTCTCATTTATGACAGTTTTGCTAGATTTCTTCACCATTCAATCTACAAGGACTCCCCAAATTTAAGGAGCCTTAACTCATCCTCTCTCTCACTCTGTGCGTGAAATAAACAAACGGGCTAAAACCTCCCTCATTGTGATGTCCCCAGATTTTTTTAAACTTAATTTGATGTGTGACGTCCAAATTGAAACCTCACCTCATAGAGAATCCCATTTTCAACAACCCACACTAGGCTAAGAAGAATAAAATCAGAGGAAGTCGGAAGGAAACAACAGTAGCACATGCACATAAACAATAATGAAACCATACAACACATGTTCACCATTTAACATATAATTACAACATGAATTGTTACAACATTTTATATTACACATTGAACAACAAACTTATAAAAGTACATGTACTACCACTAAACAAAAGGATCTTATGACAATAGGTCCACATGTACATCATCTCGCCACATAACTCTCAACTATCATGGATTTTCAAGATCACATGTCCACATACCTAAACAAAGATTACATGTGGTACACGTAAGCAAAATGTTCAAGAATATTGTACTGAGTATGCCAATGTGTCTTTCATATACCTCTCATTACTAATCTTGGCAATAAGATAAACTAATACTTAGAAGTAATAAAAGAAATATAACAAAAGCATATACTTGCACAAAGATGGCTACTGACAAACATATTTAAGCTCATTTTCCATTATATGTAAAGTTGATCAACCACATGCACTATTCTACCAAAGAGATCTAGTGCTCACATGTACTATTCTACCAAAGAGATTTAGTACTTTCATCAATGCACTATTCTACCAAAGAGATTTAGTGCTCACATGTACTATTCTGCCAAAGAGATTTAGTACTTTCATCAATGCACTATTCTACCAAAGAGATTTAGTGCTATCATATAATGGATCAAATACCTTATGTTTCATGTGTTCATATCCATATAAGTACGGAAAATAAAGCAAGATATCATACAAGAACAATCATTTCATCCAATACCATATGCCAAGTATTTTGCTACACGTATAATACAAGCATATTGTATAATAAGCTAAGTAAGAGGTAATGATGTACCTTGATGAAGAGATATCCTAATCACATATTTCTCATGTCAACTCTAACCTTGATCAAACCCTAGTTAAGACAAGATCATATACTATTATTAGATTCTCATCGTCATTAACCCTAATTATGCCCATTAGGGTTTGACTTAGATCATTAGGTTTGTGCATCATTATTCCCATAATTACTTGTACTCTTTTCTTGGAATCATCTTATTAAATTCCTATTCTATATTATGGTTCATGAGTTGATAATCACGTTTCACATTACTATGTGCACATATTAGTCTTAGGTTACATGCATTAGTCAAATTAGGGTTACAAGTCATGTATTAAGAGTCATCACCATATAACATGAATTATATGCATCTAACTGATATCAAAATTTCATATTACTTCCAGTTACATATATGAGGGTCTTCCATAAATTCCATCATTTATTGAGCATGTAAGTATTTATTGCATTTTATTTAGGATTATTAACCCTTATTATCCATATGGGTCAAATACATGATTTCATGCGTCAACATCATAATATCTGACATCAAATGGATTATACATCATATTTTAGGGTTAGTGATGCATTCTCATAATTTTAGGTCTTCATTTCATATTTATTATCTACATGATATGATTGAGACTAGTTCATCAAAAACTTGATATTATGCTTTTGTGTTGTTCTACATATTTTTCTAAGAATTTTGATATGTTATTTGTAATTTTCTGATAATATAGGCTATTTTCTATGATTTATTGAAGATTTCCATATTTTGAGACTATTTTACCTTTGTTGGCCAATGAAACATCACCACGTGGCCATCAAGGCACGACCCTAAGCTCTTGGCTCGCCTGCTGAGCTGGTTGGTCTACTGGCATGCAGCTGGTTTTCTCTCTAGACCGAGTTTGAACTAGATTGGCCGGTTCAATTCTCTGCTCTCTTTCCCATTCTCACATTCAAAACGATCACAGATCCCCTGAGGCTCTGTTTTATAAGGTGTCGCCACATATGGTCCCCTCCAGTGAGTGATCAACTGTCTCCAAGACCTCTTTGAAAATTGAAACCAACACCAAATGGTTATAGGAACCTTCCTGCACCATCTCATCTCCTCAAAGAGCTTTGGTGTTGGCTGGAGCTCATTCTCCATAGGGCACCACCGCCATGCTTGGCTGTAGCGGAGAAAAGAGGCAACTTGCCTCTGCTCCTCTTCAAAGGCACCTGAGCCTTCCAAAAGCTCTGCAAGACCTCCCCGGTCCCACTCACCACTTCGATTTGAATTGGCGAGGTCTGAGAAGCTGTATCAAGCTTACTCCTTATCCTCTAGCTAGGTTTGGCTTCATCCACCATCAGGACACATCAGCGGTCCATGAGGATGATCAGGGTAGATTCTCTTCGACCTGAACTCACTTTTTTGGTTCTAAACTTCTTCTGCACTCTCTTCTATCCCTACTTCCTTCTCAAATGCCACATGCAACTGGCATCGGAGAGGAGATGTATGGGGAGTTTCACTCTCCCTCTAGGCTCTATTTCATGAACTGAAGAAAGGGGTCTAACGACTCATCACCTGGAGTCAAGTTCATGTTCTCGCTTGAAATCACATTCACTCCCATGATCAGAGAAGTGGTGGAGGCATCGCGGTCTCGTCCACCCCCACATCTCAGACCCAAACTACTAGAGGTTGAGTACAAACTTACAACCATCTGATCTATGATATACTGCTTAGTTTGATGCCAAAAATAGGGAAATTTGTGGATTCCACTCTTGAAAGGTCATACCTACTGGATTAGATATCCAAGGCCATAACTTGGCCACATAGACCTAGCCCAAACCAAGGGCGTGTGACACTGATTAAGACCATAATCTTAGGTCTATAAATCATCCAAACTTGAATAACTTTCTCTAGGGTCCTCCAATAGCCACTAAAATTTAAACATAGTCTTATATCAACTCAAGCTATGCACTTTTCAAATTTGGTGATAAAACTCAACTATTTGACTTGTCAATTAAATTCTTCAAAACAATATAAACTTTGGGATATTAATCATGATATAAACATCATTCACCATCAAAACCTTACCAAAGCACTTGTAATTCTTAGGATAACTCAACATGCATGAATTCACTTATGTCATTAGATATTTAGGGATTCCAAAAGTCCACTCTATCACATCCTACACACCTCAACACAAATTTCACCCTTGAAATTAAGCTAAAACCCAGTCTATCACATCATATACATCTTAAAAGAAATTTTGTCCTTGAAATTAAGCCATTCTCACCCTCCAAGGAAAAACTTAAAGGTTTTTCAAGCATCTTGGGTGCACCATCACTCCATAAAATGTTGAAACGTAGGTTTATAAACTTTAGTTATGTCATGACATATCTCATATGTTAGGATTGCATCATTTTCTTTACTCATGCATTAGAGTTCCCACATTATATTTCCATGTTCTAAAAGAGTTAAGTAAAGTTATCCCATTATATCAAGGCATCATCAACATTTTATTGAGATAATTGTTAGAACATGTTCAACATTAACATATGCCTTTTAGGAGGGAGTTAACTATAGTTAACCCACTTTATCCAACTAGATCATATCAAGGTGTCATAATTGTTATATTGTGCTAACTGTCCAACTATGTTTTTCATATTTATTAAGCACTAAAATTAACACCTCATGTAACATGTTTCATTCATATGATCTTATTTCATTGCTCATAATAAATTGCAACATTTACTAGTGATTTCATCACAAGATTAATCAACAATATCACATTATCATCATTATTCATGTATATCCTTAACCATCTATACATAGGAACTATTAAACCATCTTTAGGTTTTCCATCGTGTCATATCTATATATCACTTCCCAAGATTAGATCACATCCTTACATATATTATCCCATGGTTGTGCTAAACAAACTTATGCGAGTGTCTTGTCAAACATATATCAAAACTTTATATAGTCCAACTAAGGTTCTCCTGATCCATACCATGAGGGTAGTGCCATGCCCAGTCTCTCTCAGCTAACTCAACTCTATGAGTATTTCATATGCATATACTTTATCTTCCCTCTTAGTCTAGGGTTCTTGGGTCTACCTCATTGGCACTAGTGATTAAATTCATAAGATCTATCCACATAAGCACAAACCAAAACATGCTAAGACATTCTCTTCGTAGGTTATCTACCCATGAGATACTATTTCCCAACTCTCACTCTTATATGCGTACACTAGATTCCTACAAGGAACCAACAACCTGAGCTTGAGGCTTTATAGAAACTAACATAGTTACTTCCTCCAGAGTCTTGGGACTCTCTCCCTCACCCAGATGGTAGGTTCTCATATTTCCTTATTTACATATGCATATATATATATATATATAACTAGCCTCTCTCTAAGTTTGGGGTTTGGCCCTCCCAAGGACATATAGGGTTCAATAAAACTATAGGAATCATGCATAAAGCGACTCAACTCAATTACTCAGGAGTATTCTAGTTTAGGACATATTATATCACATATTTCTCATAATTCTCATATCTTGGAGTTTAGGTTCTCTGACCTTCTCCCTCTGGGGCTCACTCTCTCTAGAGTTAACCCTATAATTGGTCCCAACACTAGAGGTCCTCCTTTATAAAATAGCTTGAGGCTTATGCTGACTCACAACCTTGTCTTAACTTAACATATCTTATCTTGTAAAAGCCTAGTTACTTGCATCATCAAAACTCATCTTGCATCCTCAAAAATGAACTTAAATCCTCAAAGACAAACATATATCATCATAAACTATCCTATATCATCTCTATACATCTTAGATCGTCATCTAATCTTATTCCATCTATCACATATTCCAATAAGGATCTAGACATCTAATCTAGA
This sequence comes from Alisma plantago-aquatica, assembly GCA_963693085.1. Taxonomy (NCBI): domain Eukaryota; kingdom Viridiplantae; phylum Streptophyta; class Magnoliopsida; order Alismatales; family Alismataceae; genus Alisma; species Alisma plantago-aquatica. The sequence goes on from OY856412.1 coordinate 1,252,228,120, forward strand.
ACTACTCTCTCTTCTAGACTGATGTCATTCACTTTCACTTAGGTTGCATGACCACCTCCTACTCATACATGTGTGGGGACACATTTTTGTAATACTTAAATATATAATAAAATATTATATAGTTTTTCTCTGATAAACCAAGCGTCAGAGAGAACTATTGAGTCTCGATCCAATTGGAATCAAAAACCAAATCCAAAAAATGAGTGTCCCACACATAGTAGAGAGTACAGTGCCATGAAAACTAGTGAAAAGGATGAGAACATGGTGTAGACTAGTGTAGCTACTCTAGACAACGAGCATCATGTGTCTAGGGTTTCTCTTCCCTCGATGCACATCATTTCCAAATAATGTAATGTCCCATACCGCCACATTATAAGTAAATAATGTCATCTTAGAACTTGCTATAAAACAAGCACTAGTCTAGACCTAGTTCTTGGACATCTAGGTGCTAACCTAGAGGCTAGGTCAGATCTAGTCTCTAAAAGACAACTAGTCTAACCCTAAAGATTTGTTTTAAGTTCAAGGTTCTTTAGTTTTGAGTTGCATAATGAGCAAATGTCAAGATTTGCTATTGTTCATGCTCTGCTACCACCTGTGACGTCCCTAGATTTTTTAAAACTTAATCTGACATGTGACATCCAAATTGAAACCTCACCTCAAGGAGAATCCCAATTTAAACACCCCACACTAGGCTAAGAAGTATTAAAATCAGAGGAAGTCGGAAGGAAACAACAGTAGCACATGTACATGAACAATAATAAAACCATACAACACATGTTCACCATTCAACATATAACTACAACACAAATTGTTACAACATTTGATATTACACATTGAACAACAAACTTATACAAGTACATGTACTACCACTAAACAATAAGATCTTAAGACAATAGGTCCACCTGTACATCAGCTCACCACACAACTCTCAACTATCCTGGATCTCCAAGATCACATGCCCACATACCTAAACAAAGATTACATGTAGTACACATCAACACAATATTCAAGAATATTGTATTGAGTATGCCTAGGTGTCTTTTATATACCTCTCATTACTAAGCTTGGCAATAAGATAAACTAATACTTGGCAGTAACAAAAGAAATATAACAAAATCATATACTTGCACAAAGATGTCCATTGACAAAAGAGAACACATATTTTAAGCTCATTTTTCATTATATGTAAAGTTGATCAACCACATGGACTATTCTACCAAAGAGATCTAGTGCTCACATGTACTATTCTGCCAAATAGATTTAGTACTTTCATCAATACACTATTCTACCAAAGAGATTTAGTGTTCACATGTACTATTCTACCAAAGAGATTTAGTACTTTCATCAATGCACTATTCTACCAAAGAGATTTAGTACTATCATATAATGGATCAGATACCATATGTTTAATGTGTTCATATCCATATAAGTATGCAAAATCAAGCAAGATATCAAACAAGAACAATCATTTCATCCAATACCATATGCCAAGTATTTTGCTACACGTATAATACAAGCATATTGTATAATAAGCCAAGTAAGAGGTAATGACATACCTTGATCAAGAGATATCCTAATCACATATTTCTCATGTCAACTCTAACCTTGGTTAAACCCTGGTTAAGATAAGATTATATACTATCATCAGATTCTCATCATCATTATCCCTAATTATGCCCATTAGGGTTTGACTTAGATCATTAGGTTTGTGCATCATTATTCCCATAATTGCTTGTATTCTTGTCTTGGAATCATCTTATGGAATTCCTATTCCAGATTATGGTTCATGAGATGATAATCATGTTTCACATTACTATGTGTACATATTAGTCTTAGGTTACATGTTTTAGTCAAATTAGGGTTACAACTCATGTATTAAGAGTCATCACCATATAACATGAATTCAATGCATATAACTGATATCAAAGTTTCATATTAACTTCCAGTTATAGATATTAGGGTGTTCCATAAATTCCATTATTTATTGAGCATGTAAGTATTTATTGCATTTTATTTAGGATTATTAACCCTAATTAACCATATGGGGAAAAATACATGATTTTGTGCATCAACATCATAATATCTGACATCAAATGGATTATACAACATATTTTAGAGTTAGTGATGCATTCTCATTATTTTAGGTCTTCATTTGATATTTATTATCCACTACACAAGTATTTTACAACTTACATGATATGACTGAGATCGGTGCATCAAAAACCTGACATCATGCTTTCATGTTTTTCTACACATTTTTTTGAGGATTTTATTATATTATTTGTAATTTTCTTATAAGAAGGCTATTTTCAATGATTTATTGAAGATCTGCATATTTTGATAGTATTTTACCTTTTGTTTTAGCCAATGAAACATCACAACATGGCCATCAGGGCGCGACCCTAAGCTCCTGGCTCACCCACTGAGCCAGTCGGTCTACTAGCAAGTAGCTGGTTTGCTCTCTTGACCGAGTCTAAACTAGATCGGCCAGTTCAATCCTCTACTCTCTATCTCTCTCTTGTTCTCGCATTCGACACGATCACAGAGCCCGCGAGGCTTAGTGTCATGAGGCGCCATCACATAATGGTCCCCTCCAGTGAGCGATCAACTGTCACTAGGACCTCCTTGAGAACTGAAAACAACACTAAAAGGTTCTAGGAACCTTCCCGCACAATCTCAGCTCCTCAAAGAGCTTCGGCGTTGGCTGGAGCTCATTCTTCGTAGGGCGTTGTCGCCAGGCTCGGCTGCGGAAGATCAAAGAGGCAACTTGCCTCTGCTCCTCTTTAAAGGGACCTAAGCCTTCCAAAATCTCCACAAGACCTCCCTAATCTCACTCACCACCTCGATTTGAAGTGGTGAGGTCTGAGAAGCTGTGTCGAGCTTGCTCCTTATCCTCCAGCCAGGTTTGGCTTCGTCTACCATCAGGACACGTCGGCGGTCCACGAGGATGATCGAGGTAGATTTCCTTTGACCCGAACTCACTTTTTTGGTTCTAAACTTCTTCTACACTCTCTTCTATCCCTACTTCCTTCTCAAATGCCACCTGCAACTGGCAACAGAGAGGAGATGGATGGGGAGGATTCACTCTCCCTCTAGGATCTATTTCACGAACTGAAGAAAGGGATCTAATGACTCATCGCCTAGAGTCGATATCATGTTCTCACTTGAAATCACATTCACTCCCACAATCAGCAAAGTGGTGTAGGTTGCGTGGTCTCGTCCACCCCCATGTCTCAGCCCTAAACTGTTGGAGGTTGAGGACAAACGTACAACCTTCCAATCTATGATATACTACTAAGATTGATGCCAAAAATAGGGAAATTCATGGATTTTACTCTTTTTTTTGGTCGGCGAAAAAACGCATTGCTATTAATGAATCCAAAACTTTGGGTACAAGTCTATGTGCCCCATACAACCAGGATAGAATCCAGAGAGACCAAGGTCCAATAGTGGACCTCTCAGACAAGAAAAGGAAAAACGTACATGAAAGGTAGGCTATCCTATACTAACCAACCTAATAGCATCTGCCCTGTTAACATGAAACAAGGGAAACAACTATCAATAACACCACCTTCAAAATGTGAACCCTAGCCTCAAGAACCAGGCGTAGGCTACTAGACTAGCTAGAAAAGCACACCAAAGCAAACATCCAGATCCTCCTTACTGATCCAAGCACTTCCAAGTTGCAAAACTCCAAAACAAAAGCCATCAATGGCATCGATAACAGACCCATAAACAGGGGCATGAGAACCTTTCTGTCATCCTTATGCATTATAACCAAAACCTGAAAGAAAGGATTCAAGAAAGGCTTCATATCCATGCTCACAGATCAGATCAAAGCATCTTCAGAACTTTTGAACAAGCATATGCCTCTGATTAGAGATCCAATGCCATAACTTGGCCACGCAGACCTAGCCCAAACCAAGGGCGTGTGACACTGATTAAAACCATAATCTTAGGTCTATAAATCATCCAAATGCACATTATTTCATCATATTCAAACTTAAATAACTTTCTCTAGGTTCCTCCAATAGCCACCAAAATTTAACTATCATCTTATATCAACTTAAGCCACACTCTATTCAAATTTTGTGACAAAACTCAACTATTTGACTTGTCAATTAAATTCCTCAAAATAATATAAACTTTGGGATATTAATCATGATATAAACATCAATCACCATCCAAACCTTACTCAAGCACTTGTAATCCTTAAGATCACTCAACATGCATGAATTCACTTATGTTATTCAATATTTAAGGATTCCAAAAGTCCACTCTATCACATCCTACACACCTTAAAACAAATTTTATCCTCAAAATTAAGCCAAAACCCAATCTATCACACCCACCACTGCAAGGTAAGTTTGGGGTCTCCCCTCCACCAAACTAGTATATTAGGGGTCCAACGTGACCACAAGACTCAAGGAAATCCTCCTCCTCAGTCAATTTCTTCTTGTGTGCCCCCGAATACTAGGACCTACTCATCCTTCATCTACGGTGATGGCGGCCGAGTACTCACATCTCCGACCACCCCAGTCTGATTACCTTAGTGGCAATCTTCCCCGACTCCTCTTTTCTATTTCTAAAGCCCTCGTTTTCTATGGTTTCTTGCTAATTGTTGCACCATGTAGGTCGGCTTTGAGGACCCTACTGACGCTCGCTGCCAAGCCACCCTAATGACCCTCTGACCTCATAAACACCTTTGTTGGATAAGTCTTTCCCCCTTGATGGATTCCTGATCTTTAGTTTCCCTTTTTAGACCTTATTCTTAGGTTTTCAATCTCTAGGCTCCTCCCTCTATTCTGTTGTTTTTTGACAAATCTTATCATGCTTCACTGCATGCTAGATCCCAAGAGTTGGCTCGCTATCTCCATTAAGGCATGGATAACTCAGTGAGGGTCTCAGGTTCTCACAAACAACCATGCTTCCCAGGCTCTGATCGGAGGTAACACCTCCTGGAAGCGACGTCTCACGCCATGGCTCATGAGAGAAGAAACCAAGTAATGAATTGACTCGGGTAGCCCCATAATGTTAATCATTGGATTTAATATGAAATGGTACATTGGGAATTTCAATTGTTCCTCTAATCTTTCTAACATGCGGTCTCGATTTGGGCTGAATGACCTCATTGCCCCCACATATTTAATCAAGTGATCAATTATGCAAGGGTAATTTTGGGTTTTCCTTATTTCACGAATCACCCTTTTGGTTTGAGGCACGACTCCATGTCGGTGGTTTCCTATTCGTCCATGAGAGCAAGGCTTGGGCCCAGTTCTAATGAATCTAGATAAAAGTGTCCACATTGTTTTTCTCAAAATCTGATTGGTCAGTTCTTTAATAATTCATAGTAAATCGATATTTTATCAGAAAAATATAAATAAATAGTCATTAGAAAGAATTTTTTGAGTAGAATATTATTTTAGGGTTTTAGTTCATGTTTTGCATCTATATTTTATGTTTATTACAAACAACAATTTCTTTATATAAAAGCCCTAAAATTTGTAATTAACTCATTTTAGCTCCAAATTAAGAAGTCAAATATGTTTTCTTAATCAAGAGAATCTAATTGATCGATTGGTCTAATTTTTGAGTCCAAAATCCGAAGGTTTTCTTAGAAAGTCCAATATTAGAGTTTTCTTACATTTTATGATATATGAAACCCAAAAGCATACATATATATTGTAATTAGGCTAAAGTGGTTTTGGATACAAGCTAGATGGTAAAAGTGATTACTATGACTCTAAATTGAGGTATGTGTAATCATGTTTATGCATGTGTATGTGCTTATGTGCATATGTGAGTATGTGCATTCCTTCACTCTTTAGTTGGGCATTTCATAATCCAACCCTAATATTACCAATGAGGCATAATTTATCCTTTAATCTCATCATTGCCTTTTTGGCTCTTTTATTTCAATTAATTCTTCGATTTTGAACCCATCTGCAATATTTAAATTATTTAATCTTCCATATGATTCTTTTTCTAGCATGATGAAGTATTGACTATATAGCTAATGTAGTGTACTTATGTACAACCACCCATAGTTGGGCATGTGTTATTTTGCATAGGGGAATGTATTTACTCTCCCCACTCTTTTGTATATATTAGATGTTTGGGAATGTGTTACTCTCCCTCACCTATTGGTTGAGGTTAAGTCGGTACCTCAGCCCTATATTGGTTTTTTAGTCATAATGTTATTCATTCATGCAACTTTATTATTGTTTATCATGGCAGACTTCTTATTTATTACATGCCTTATACTTTTGACCCTCTTAGCATAGTAAATCTTTATCATGCAATATTTTGGTTTATAATTGTCCTTATTCCTTTAATTTACACATACTTTATTTCTCCTCTTGTTGGGTGATCCCAACCACCAAGGTTTAGGATCGAAGTGCTCAGCATGAGCATGGTGGACCAACCTAAGATTAGGAATAAGGAGTTCATCCTTTCATTATGGACCTATCCCTTAAAGTTATTTATTGGAGATAGGTTGATGTAGTTTAGTTTCCCTTTATCTTATATCCTTTTGTTGAATATATCATGTACACATTTTTTGGAAAATTTTGATGTATGCTTTATATAATTAAATATAGTCATTGTTATTTTGTTCTGCTGCTATTCATTGGTCTTTTTCATACCATTATTTTTAGTAAATGGGTGTTTAGCCTTCTTTACAACATGGTATCAGAACCCATGGTAGTCGAAATCTTGACTATTTCAATTTGTCTCCCTAGTTAGAACCCTTACCTTACATAGTTCCCCTTTAGTTTATATGTTCACCTTAGAAATGACCTATGTTTATTTTCATGAGATGATGAAAGAATGATTTAGGATCATAAGATTTTCATATTAGAAATATCTTTAATTAACCTTTAAGTGATGAGCCTGTTAGGTAGCTACTATGACATAAGTTGAAAGCAAGGGTTTCTAGAAAGGGTCATGATTTGGGGGCTGGCAAAATTTTCCTCTGTGCCACTAGCTTGGTTCACGAGGACTCCTGTATCCATATGACACCGACCTGGCTTGAGCTGATACTGATTGTCTGAAATAGCATACCTTTAGGCAATAATATCCTTAGACATATATGTTGAGTACCCATGGGAACCTAATATGATGACCTGGTTACCCAATAAAATTCCCTTATGTCCCATAATTCTTTATAGGAGCCTTAGATTTTTGCATGTCTGGGGTAGTTTATCCATGTACTAGACTTTGAGGTTGGTGATAATGATTAGTAAAGCAATCAAGTGTTGGATCTTATACATAATTTAATTAGACACACTCTTTTACCTCTAGTTTAGTTTAACTTGATAGGTCAACCCTTTTAGGGGTGGAGTAATAACACCTCATAGAACATGGATATGCTGATTTTAAGGATGAAATTCCTTTTTAGGGGGATGGAGTCCTACAACACATTGATATCTAGCCACTCTGACTTTAGAAACCCTAACTCCATGATTAGGAGGTTAGTGTGCTAAAATCCTTAGATTTGTCTAAACAAGTTATAATTGAAAACCCACATGTATGCTTATATACTAATGAAAGTTGACATGATTGAACCCTAATGAATACCTAATGCACATAATATGAGTAACTCACATATTGATACACATTGTGAATACACATAATGTTGGCCATGTCACCCTAATGATATGATGAGTAAGATAAATGGAACTAATGCATGCTAAAAATGTATAGGTGAGATATAATGACCATGTTGATTTAAACCTTAAATTGTAATCATCTAACCTTAATATAGGCATTCTTAATGACTGCATGACACATTATTAACATTAGGTGATATAATCTAATAACATACTTTGATACACATAAATGGTATGCAATCACCTAATCATAGATTAATCAATCGTCAAAATATGTAATGCATATCACCTTGTTCTCTAATACACACCTCATTAATCACCTAATCATAACTTGGCATATGAATCAATTCATTATATGTAATGTGTTCCATCTTATTCACTAAAATACATATAATGACTCAAATATGATAATCAGTAACAATATTTACATAATTAAACATGTATGCCTAATGTGGTGCTAAAAGTGCATAATCACTAATAAGAAGTGAACAAATATGAGTGAATGGTTACTGATGACATTAATATGAGTATGAAAGGTAATGTTACAGTGTGTGATATAGAGATAAGTAATTAATGTGACATTATTTGGGTTAATTGTAGACTTAGTAACAAATTGGATAAATTATCTATTTCATGCAAAATAATTTGATATAATCTAATATGGTGATAATATGAGAATAATGGAGTCTAAATCCAAGCTATTAAGGATTGTGATCTGATATATTAATAAATATTGAGATGATTTAGTAAACTCTAATAGTGCTTAAAATTCTTAGTGAGAAATACATATGATTTGTTCATAATGTTGAGATGTAATTCTTTTGACAATAATGTTTATATAACATGACACAATTAACAAAAATAAAAAGAATGATGTAACATCATAATGAATATAATGCTAATAAGCTGAAAATGTTAATTGTGTTATAAAAGAAATCTTAGCAGTGGAACCCTTAGTGAACCATGAGAACCTGACATATGAGTAGAGCATGTGAAGTACCATGGATTAGAGGTAACCACTTCCTTGCTAAGTGTTGGGATGTTACGTGCTCACCCTTCCCTCTTGTTGAGATTTTAGGGATGAAATCATCTTTAAGGGGTAGAGTGTTGTAACATATCAAAACTTGGGTTAATTTGTAGTTTAACCCTTTTCCAATCTTTTCCTTTCCTTCATATCCTTTTTGGCCTTTTTCCTAAATTTTCCTATCTTTTCTGTCCTTTTTATCCTCAATGTTGAAATTGAGCAATATGTAGTGGTTTGAATTATATTTGATTCATATTTATTACAATGAATGGGTTTGTGTACAAATACCTCAATTAGTGTTTTAATTAGAGTCTAAAAAACAAAATGACCACTAATGAGAGATAATTAGCAGATTATATTAATTTAGATTTTCTATGATCTTTTGGGATAAGGAATAAAAGATAGTATAGTTTTGAGTTTATTAATATGAAGAATAATCCTTGTTTCTTTCTCTCTCCTCCTATGTGGAAATAAAACATGAAAAGGGAATAATATGGTGATATGACTTTTCTAAGTAATTTATGTTGTCTATCTTGAATTTTCACTCAAGGATTTAATTAGAAAGTATTTTCATATTAACTCACCCTTTTATGCATTAATATATGCATTAATGTCCAATATTGTGATTAAGGGACAAAACATGAACAAAATTGAGATTTAATTACATAGGAATATTCTAGACCATAAATTTAGTCTATGGTCCAAATTTGAGATCATTTGGACCATGTTTGACCCTCCAAATGAACTAAAGACATGCTACATCAACACTCAATTGCAATGATAAATATGCAAAGGGTTTCAATACAATGATGCTTGTTTGTGTTGAAATAAAATCAAGAGTTTCCACATCTTGGATGTGTGTGGGTAAAGAAGCTAGTCCCTCTATATCATTTCCCAAATATATTATAAATGTACAAGGATAATATTTTTTATGGAGACAAGTGAAGATGTAAGTCCAACAAAAACTATATAGAGTGGGATATTGGAATATTGTGTCATTGATAGGAAAGTCTTTGAAGATAGTGGACACCATCACTAAAAGAAACTTCAATATTGTTTGCTTACATGAAACTAAGTGGACATGGAAATGTTGCATAGAGATTGAAGACATAGGGTTCAAAATATGGTGTACAAGTATTCACTAACATATAAATGCCATTGGAATTGTTGTTGATTAGATGTTGAAGGATGGTGTTGTCAAGACTACACAAACGGTGAGAATCATAGCTATCAAGGTTGTTCTTGAGGGACAAATTTTTATTATAATCAGGGCTTACGTCCCCCAAGTTGGCCTTAATGAGGAGGCTAAGAAGGATTTTTTGGATAACATGGATGAACTAATACAAGAAATATCAATATAGTTGAAGGTCATCATTGGGAGTGACTTAAATGCCCATGTATGGAGTAGTTATGTGTAATATGAGAGAGTTCATGGAGGTTTTGAGTATGGAAGTAGATATGGAGAAGGATATATGATATTTTATCTTGTAGTTTCTTATGATATGTTTTGGAAAGCAAACTTTTCAAGAAAAGAGATCCTCATCTGATTACTTTCAAGAGTGGGCCTAAAGCCAAATTGATTATTTCCTTACAAGACATCTACATCAAAAAGTATACAAGGATTGTAAAGTGATCTGTGGCAAAGAAGTCACCACCAACAAGTTGGTGGTTTTGGATGTTAACATGAAGATCAACAAAGGTAAGCATAGAAAAATTCAAGATAAAAGGATCTAGTGGTGGGATCTTATGGGAGAAAAGAAATCAACATTTTACAGTAAACTTATACAGGAGGGAACTTGGAGTCTGATGTTAACTCTATGTGGCAATGTATGAGCTCATACAAAAAAATTACCCAAGAGGTTTTGTGAGAGTTCAAAGGGTGTGGGGCTCCACAAAAAGAGACTTGGTGGTGGAATGATGAATCACAAAAAGCCATTAAAATCAAAAGTGAGATCTACGGGAGATTTCCTAAATCGATAGATGATGCAATTTTCTAGAGATACATACAAGCAAAGAAAGATGCTAAGAAGGTAGAACAAGAGGTAAGGTCCAAATAATTTGATGAGAAATATAAGAAGTTGGACACTGAAGAAGGTGAAAAAGACATATATAATGGCTTGTATTAGATAAAGAAAGTAAGAAACTTGAAAAAGTAAAGTGCATCAAGAATGAAGATGGCAAATTATTGGTCAAAGATGATGATATTAGAAACCAATCAAGAAACTGTTGGATTTTAGGGGAGGCAGAGATGGCAGTGGAAACAAAAAAATTCTCCCCAAACCCAGTACCCAACAAGATCTCGTCAACATCTATACGATAGGAAGGATGGTTTGTAGAGGTGTACATTGTCCCAAGGCTTGCTCGACGATGTAACCTCGCGGCGAGCGCACTCTTCACCTCTAGTCTTGGACAACGTCCGTGCAGCTCCTGGTTTCACCCAGACTGTCAGATTGATGGCTGTCCTCTGAGCGGCAGAAATCTCCCACCTCTGTAGTAGTCCACAGACCACCGGGAACTCCAGTCGTCATGTCCTACAAGACACTAGAAGGAGTCATCCCCTTCTATCGGCGTACTAGTCACCAACATGCTCTCCCGCCACCACTTGTCATCCTATAGTAGTCTTTCCCTCATTGTGCCTCCCTAGTTGGGGAGCACCTGTTCAGTCTCTATCGGTTCACAACCAGAGAGGACAACTTTGCATAGCAACTGGCATTGTCTTAGTTATGTCTGGAAAGCCCCCAATACCCCTCTATTTATAGTAGAGGATTGGGTCAGGGTTCCCAATCTGTGTGGGAGTAGAAGGGTCTCAAATTTCCACGAATTGATATACTGCAGCTGGTGAACCGATCATTTCACAAACGAACCGATCGTTTGGGGACTAAATTGATCAGTTCATCTCATGAACCAGTCGTTTGGGGAGCTAAACCGATCGGTTCATTCATGAACTGGTTGTTTCATTTCCCAGGGCAGTTCCCAGTTGACTTTCCTCTTTCTGTTTCCAATTCATCCAAAGATCAATACTTGTCCCAATCGAATTGTATAAGTGAAACAAAAATATTTTCTCACCAACCTAACTTTCCCAAACTGGTTTGTTTGGTCCAGCTGAACCGATCAGTTCAACACTTGAAATGGTCATCTCACTTGACCCTGAGTCGATCGGTTCAACAGTTTGAACCGGTCGGTTGGTAGTCTAGGTTGTCCAGAAATCGGTCAATGCAGTTCTTAATCAATATGACACCCAAATCAGTTAGTCCAACACTTGAACTTAGTGATTCTGAGTCAAGTCAATTGATTGAATGTTTAATTGAACTACTAAACACATTTAGTAAACAATCTAAACATCATTCGTGGATAAACTCCTCTTCCAGGTTAAATCCTATGTGTGTAACCCTGCAGGCCCATTTCACGTTGGCAGTGAAAGTCCATAACACTTATGACTTCACAAGCAAAGAGTGGTGCCTAGTCGCACATCAGTGCTACCCAAGTGAAAAGGAAAGTTGGAGAACAACTTTCAATCCTATAATCCATGACTAGTGTTACAATGAATGTATAATTCTTTATCACTGATATCCCGAATGAACTCAAGGCATGGAATAATCATCCTTTCAATGTTCATTCACTTCCTTGATCTCAGAGCAAACTGGATAAGATATGTGTGACATCAATATCACGTATTGATTCACACATGCATGCACATGCCTTTCTCAGTCCTACTCATCAAGTGGTCATGGACATCAAACTCCCTTAGGAGGGACAAATCCCATATCTATCACTCACCCCTCAAAAGCCCCATGTGTCAAAGTCACCCAATCATCACCTTTATAACAATCTATATTTCAGGACTGCGTTTGATGATGTCAAAGTGTACCCAACGACATGTGTTGAGTGTAGTGATTTTAGGTCAAAGAATCACACTCACCACCATCACTGTGAGAGTTGACTATGACTACCAAGTCATGGTTCCATGTGTCACTCTCACGGTGGGTCTGTCTGATACACTTGTTCTATAACAAGTACCTATGTGCTTGGTTTGATATCACTATATCATGACTAGTGAGATTCTGTCATCAACCAACACACAATCTAGTCTTGTGTGTCATTGTTTTCTATCAACCTTCCACAATGACATCTGACTAGGGACATAACAAGAATGTGCAAACTCTTAACATCTGTATGATCTCATCGTTCAAGTCACGTACTTGAAGGCATACATTATTGAGTACTATCATTCTCTAGACATTCAATCTATTCTGTCATTATCTCATAATTGATTGAACCAGAATGAATTAGAAGCTTGCCTTTGATGTTTATCAAATCAATCTTAATGTATCGCACCAATCATCCCATGATTGGCTCTCAGGGCATACATACTAACAGACTCCCACTTGCACTGCAAACCAATCACCCTTGAATCATATTCTTAGTGATCTCCAAACATGTCCCACATGTTCTAGTGCTAACACAGTGAGTTATGGCAACACTTTGCCTAAGTCGGTATTATTGCATGTCTCACATCTCTTCATTGTACGTCTTACGTATGAGATGGAGTTGTCGTAATATGCAATCCAATATTCCTTTGCTAACCTTTAGCCTCATTGCATGACCAAGCATTCCTTACTTGTCATCAATGACCCGAATATCTATAAGTTCATCTTTATGAACTCCCAGATCCATATAGTATCCACTGTTTTTCTCTAACAGACAGATACTCGACATTTCCTTTTAAAACAGCTTTATTGGAACGTTTCCATTTTTCAACACACATTCACTTTTATATATCCCACATATATTTTGCGATAAATTTTCTGTCCTTTTCAAAAGTTCGCATTAGTGTAACTCTTTACAGTGAACCCTTCCTTATTTCCATAGAACTAGTACTTCTCAAGTACTTATCAAGTTCTCATGGTATTTCAGTAACCCTTACTGGAACTAGACAGACATCCACTCGTCATGTCCCACATACAAGTTATCAGGATGAGCATATCATATTGTCATGTCCTACATACAAGATGATAAATGCATTTTATTCTTGCTATGTCCATATATGCAAGATAACGGGATGATTACATACATGATAGATCCATATCCATTCTTTATGTTCCCATTCTTCATAAGAATTGGGATACTTGGCTCTGGGATACTAACTCCATGTATCATGGACAAGTTTTCTCCCACTGAATTTGTGTATACTGAACCCTTCAGTACAGATTGTCAATGTATGCTCTCTCTTTTCCAGATCATGAGGTTTTTGATAACTATCTCTATAGGTCTCTATTCCTATCACATAGGAAACATCTCTATCTTCCCTAAAGATAATTTCCACAAAGGATTCCATTCTAGAACATCTCATTCCTCTCAACATGTGGAATGCAAATACGCTCCCACTAAATCACAGACCCCTTCTTTATCTTTGCCATATCAGTCAAACCCTTTGACTATATTATCAAAGTAAAGATCCCAACTCTAAGTTGCTTGTACTCAATCAATCACATTGATTAGTCAATTGTAACTTATAAACTTCATTTGCATTAATGGATTCATAAACCTTATAGGTTGTGTCACGTACACATCCTTGTCTTATTCCTCATAGGAATGCGGTTTTAATATCCATATGCCAAATCTCTTAGTCATTAAGTTGCAATCAACAAGCACGATCCTTCTCAAAATGTCATCCATGTGTCTTAACACTTAAGACTTATATGTACTTATGGGTTTCATCCCAATGGGTGCTACCATCAAGGTCATACCTTATGGTTCACATGGAAGTCATTGAGGATCTAATGGTCATAAACCATAACTCAAAATCTGGTTCCTCAATATCATCTAGATTGCCAACTCATCATATAGATATTTTAGGTGTATCTGTTAAGGAATTTGAGAACTCACAACACTTTGTGATTCTTAATATCCTTTATTAGTGTAAGGTATTCTCTATTTAAGAAGAATTTAGTTATTTGATAATCATCCTCTAACTCCTTAGAGTATGAATCCTTTTTTATTTAGACATCATTATGCCTTAATCATGAGTTCTCTATGATACACTATCATAATCACTCATAAGGTTCTCAAACATTTGGTTTAAGTATCTCATTCATTGATCACATCAAGAATTATTACTTTTACCAAATTTGTATTTCATTCATGATCTTCATGAACACTTCAAGATATTCATATTGGTATTTCTCTAAACACCATTTGAAGTATTAGCATTTATTCCAATAGATATGTAAATACATCATATGTATTATACCTAACAGGATAGTCGTTCTCCCACTACATCTAGTGAAGATTGACTTGTCATCATGTCCAAAATATTCATGTCTCTTAATGGTTCACAACCAACAGAGTCTAGCTTATCCATCAACATGGAAACTAGAGATGAATTTCTCATGATAATGCTAATTAATTGTTTGAGTTATCAATAAATTTTAGGTATCATTTTATCTTATGCATACCAAGTACCACAAGATAAAGAAAGGCATTGCCACAAAGATCATATCTTTGAAATTGAAACATCAACTATATTGATAGCCATCTTGTCACTACAAGATGCAACAATAAAGTGTTTCTATTGGCAAATTGAAATAGCAGTTCTCAACTATATTTCGTGCCCTTTAGGCTAAAATAAACTGAAAGGTACTCCTATCTATGGCAGCAACACTTGCTCCAATGATGAGTACTCCTTTCTTGGTCCTTTCACAAAGGCCATCACTTCTTTTTAGATCTTGCATATCATATATGTCAGATCTTCATCTTGGTATCATATACCTTAGATAAAGAAGTGTTTATTTCATGATACCTACGGTGGAGATCTCTATCCCCTCCTTTCATCTTCTTTTGTTCTTCCAAATATAGAGGGCAATTTCTCCTCCCTTGTTCACCCTTCCCATATGCCTTGAGGCTGAAGATGGCTTGGGTTGCTGGCTAGCATCAAAACACTTCTTTGCTTTGCCCTTGACCTTGCCTTTAAGACTTACCCTTCATTGATCACATCAAAGATTAGGGTTTGTCTTTCTTCATCTATGCCTCTGCTGTCCTCAACATGTCCAACAACTTTGTCAATGGCTTGTCATAGTTATTCATGTTTTAGTTCATCATGAACTGTATGATTCTCACAACATTTGCAGTATCATACCAGTAGCCAACTCTTGACTCAGAGGGAATCCCAATCTAGTCAGGTTTTCCACATACCCAATCACATTGAGTGTGTGAGAACCAACTCGATCTCCTTCTGTCATGACATACTAGGGCAGTGTCTTAGAGTCATCATATGTCTCATGTTGTCTCTACTACTCACAGTTCAGAGAATACAACATCAAGAACTCCACATCAACGGCATCCTCGGCATGCTTCCAGTAAGCATCCCTTTCAACTTTTAGTGTGGTGGGAGCGAGTTCATTTGGTTCTGGTATAACTAGGACTTAGAGCTTTCACTCTTCGATTGAGAACACTTCTCAACGTCCTAATCAGATGTGGAATTATTCCCATTTAGTTTGTCTGTCTCAAGGACCGATCACAAAGAAAGTTATTATTGTTTATAGCCATTTCTTACAAAAAAGAAATATATGCAATTTAGTTCAAAAACTCATTTTTGACTTATTTGATTGATTTGAAAAAGTTTTACGATATAATTAGTACTTTAATTAATTATCACTCCCACTAATTTTGTTCAAATTGATAGCCCTCACCATCAATTTGGAATATTGCAGCATACAACCTTCTAGTGGGTCAAGATCCCGAAATCCTCTGAGTCATGGACCAGCTAAGGTTGTCACCCACAACTTAGATCTTCCAGGTAGGCAACTCTTGCCAATTGGATCATATGCAACTCTTGAAAGATGTCATGCGTAACTCCTTGCCATGATCACCTCCATGCCTCAAGGTGCTAGATCCTATCTAGGTCACCTTGTTAAGTTCGACCCAAAGCCAACATGATGAATATGCACCCTACTAGGGCATACCCACATATCCATCCTTCACGCTTCCACGAGATAGACAATGCACCACGCTAGGGCGTGCCCACACTTCGTCAATCAAGCTTTTCATGTGTGTCACATTTGGAAGGCATCTAAAACTTAATATTTATTGAGGGATTTGGTTTTATAGGTACATATACATATCCAATCACCACAATATATAATATGTATCATATACATTCTATATCCCATAGAAAACATGTGAAATGTAAAAAGCGATGATAATGGCCATCCTAATGTGATTCCTCGAGCCAAGAGGAATCATGGCCATCTAGGTTCGCATCACATGCAACCTGTATAAGATGAACTTTGTGCTTTGTCATTCTGGATTTAATCAACTCATCTCCATGATTGATCGGCTCGCCATTAGGCCGGTCGGTTGGGTGCCACCAGCTGATCGATTGGCACCTCCAACCGATCGGTTCACTGGTCATTGTGCATCTCTTCAGGTTGCCACCCGCTCATCTTGCTCCAGGAACCGACCGCCTTGGTCCTCCAGTCGATCGTCTCACACCTGAGACGATCGTCTCGATCCTCTAGGCGTCTGTCGTTCTTTGTCATAACAGGAAATAAACTAATCCTATTTACAATTGCATTGGGAAACCCCAAGTTACATTCAGGGGGATCAAAGGTAGGAAAGAGTCTCAATTATCTCAAGTTACATCAGGAATAGGAGGTAGGGAATCGGTGCGCAGATCGAGATGCAAGCAACAATAATCAATCACACACAGATTTAGGATTTATGGCCACAATCATGCTACAATCACCACAGAAACTGTTTAAGGACGACGCATATCGAATGCATTTATATACCATATCATATATGTATATATAGGGATTTTATGGATTTATATTGGACATGCATAAAGCCAATTAATTATTCACATCGTATGCAATAAATAAAAGGTGAAAAACCAAAAATCGATCATATCAATTATCCTAAAGCATAGAACGTTGACGTGGCTCTGATTCCACTGTTGGATTTTAGGGGAGGCAGAGATGGGAGTGGAAACAAAAATTTTCTCCCCAAACCCAGAACCCAACGAGATCTCGTCAACATCTATACGGTAGGAAGGATGGTTTGTAGAGGTGTACCTTGTCCTGAGGCTTGCTCGACGACGTAACCTCACGGCAAGTGCAGTCTTCACCTCCGGTCTTGGATGACATCTGTGCAGCTCCTGGTCGCACCCGGACTGTCGGATTGATGGTTGTCCTCCAAGCGGCAGAAATCTCCCGCCTTTGTAGTAGTCCACGGACCACCATGAACTCCCGTCGTCCTGTCCTATAGGACACTAGAAGGAGTCGTCCCCTTCTATCAGCGTACTAGTCACCGACGTGCTCTCCCACCACCAGTTGTCATCCTACAGTTGTCTTTCCCTCATTGTGCCTCCCTAGTCGGGTAGCACCTGCTCAGTCTCTCCCGGTTCACAACCAGAGAGGACAACTTTGCAGAGCAACTGGCGTTGTCTGAGTTGTGTCTGGGAATCCCCCAATACCCCTCTATTTATAGTAGAGGGTTGGGTTAGGGTTCCCAATCTGCGTGGGAGTAGAAGGGTTTGGAATTTCCATGAGTTGATAGACTGCGATAGGTGAACTGGTCATTTCACAAATGAATCGATCGTTTGGGGACTGAACCGATTGGTTCATCTCATGAACCGGTCGTTTGGGGAGCTGAACCGATCGGTTCATTCATGAATCAGTCTTTTCATTTCCCAAGGAAGTTCCCAACTGACTTTCCTCTTTCCATTTTCAATTAATCCAAAGATCAATACTTGTCCCAATCAAATTGTATAAGTGAAATGAAAATATTTTCTCACCAACCTAACTTTCCCAAACTGGCTCATTTGGTCCAGCTGAACTGATCAGTTCAACACTAGAACCGGTCATCTCACTTGACCCTGAGCCGATCGGTTCAACAATTTGAACTGGTCGGTTGGCAGTCTAGGTTGTGCAGAAACCGGTCAATGCAGTTCTCAATCAATCGGACACCCAAATCAGTTAGTCCAACACTTGAACTTGGTGATTTTGAGTCAAGTCAATTGATTGAATGTTTAATTGAACTACTAAACACATTTAATAAACAATCTAAATATCATTCGTGGATAAACTCCTCTTCTAGGTTAAATCCTATGTGTGTGACCCTGCAGGCCCATTTCACGTTGGCAGTGGAAGTCCATAACGCTTATGACTTCACAAGCAAAGAGCGGTGCCTAGTCGCACATCAGTGCTACCCAAGTGAAAAGGAAAGTTGGAGAATAACTTTCAATCCTACAATCTGTGACTAGTGTTACAGTGAATGTATAATTCTTTGTCACTGATATCCTGAATGAACTCAAGGCATGGAACAACCATCCTTTCAACGTTCATTCACTTCCTTGATCTAAGAGCAAACTGGATGAGATATGTGTGATATCAATATCACATATTGATTCACACATGCATGCACATGCCTTTCTCATTCCTACTCATCAAGTTTCCATGGACATCAAACTCCCTTAGGAGGGACAAATCCCATATCTATCACTCACCCCTCAAAAGCCCCATGTGTCAAAGTCACCCAATCATCACCTTTATAACAATCTATATTTTAGGACTGCATTTGATGATGTCAAAGTGTACCCAACGACTTGTGTTGAGTGTAGTGATTTTAGGTCAAAGAATCACACTCACCACCATCACTGTGAGAGCTGACTATGACTACCAAGTCATGGTTCCATGTGTCACTCTCACGGTGGGTCTGCCCGATACACTTGTTCTCTAACAAGTACCTATGTGCTTGGTTTGATATGACTGTATCATGACTAATGAGATTTTGTCATCAACCAACACACAATCTAGTCTTGTGTGTCATTGTTGTCTATCAACCTTCCACAATGACCTCCGAACAGGGACATAACAAGAATGTACAAACTCTTAACATCTATATGATCCCATCATTCAAGTCATATACTTGAAGGCATACGTTATTGAGTATTGTCCTCTAGACATTCAATATGTTCTGTCACTATCTCATAACTGACTGAACTAGAATGAATTGGAAGCTTGCTTTTGATGTTTATCAAATCAATCTTAATGTATCCCACCAAGCATCCCATGATTGGCTCTCAGGGCATACATACCAACAGAAACAACTGTCATATGCTTTTCAATGGACATAATATGAATAATGTAAGAGGTGACATTAATGCAAGAGAATTTCTTATACACAAAGAATTTCACTATCTTAGGTCAAAAATGATTTAATAAAGATGAAAATGGAAAAGGCATGTGTCTAAATGATATTCCCATTGATGTATGGAAGAGTGTGGATGATGAAGGAAAATCTAGTTACTAAAGATATCTAACAAGGTATTGAAGACTAAGATGATGCCAAATGAGTGGAGAAATAGTATTATAGTGCCTATCTATGAAAAATGAAGGAGATGTTCATAGTTGAAAAAATTACAAATGTATCAAGCTGATGAGCCACACTATGAAGCTTTGGAGAGGAATATTGGGCAAAGGCTAAGATAGATAATGTAGATATCAGGCAACCAATTTGGTTCCATGCTGAGAATATCAACAACAAATGCTATTTTTATGATAAATGAGGCTTATGGAGAAGTATAGAGTAAATAAAAGAGATCTTCATATGGCTTCTATTGATATGGAAAAGGGTGATCGAATACCCAAGGAAGTGTTATGGAGGGTTTTGCATTGAAAGGGTGTGTAAATACAATACATTGACCCGATTAAAGACGTGTACGATAGCTAAACCGCAAGTGTTAGGATGCTTGAAGGAGAGACATCAACTTCTCCTATCACCATTAGGGTACATCAATGATCAATGCTTAGCCCATATCTATTCATTCTTGTTATGGATGAGTTGACAAACCATACTTATGATGGTATTCTTGTTGATGTTATTTGCTGACAATATTGTATTGATTGACGAAAGAAAAGATATGATAAAGTTAAACTTTGGATTATTGCGTTGGAATCTAATGGATTTATGATTAGTAGAAGCCAAACTGAATATAAACAATGTAATTTTATCCAAACGATAATTGTGAATGGTGAGATCAAGTTATAAGGAATGGATGTACCACAATGTGATAAGTTTCATTCCCAGGATCTATTATTAAAATGGATGGTGATGTTTAAGATGAAGTTTGTCACTAGATGGTTGAAATGTAGGAGTGTAACTAGATTAGTATGTAATCATACTATCCCTCTCATATTTAAATTACATTTTATAAAACTACTATATGATAGTCATGCTATATGGTAGTGATTGTTGGGAAGTAAAGAAATAAAATGTCAACAAGATAAATGTGCCCAAATGCGTATGTGGAGATGGATGTGTGGGAAGACAAGAAAATATTATATGAATATGTCTATATTAGGAACAAAGTTGGGGTGGTGAGCATTGAAGACAAATTGTATGAGGGACGTCTAACATGGTATCATTGTAGCAACAAAGACCAACAGATGCACCTATATGAAGCAAGGTTATTGAGTCAAGAACAATTAAAACAAGTATAGGCCAACCTAAATTAACTCAGGAAGAGATTATAAAGAGAGGTTTTGAATCTTTACATCCTAATCAGAGTATGATCCATAAAAGAGCTGATTGGAAATGAAAGATCCATGTAGTTGACCATGGCATGATTGAGATAGAGGCTTATGTATATGTGTGTGTGTGAGAGAGAGATACAAATTAATCATGTAGACTATTACAAAATCTACTTTAAAAGAATATAAAAGTTGTTCTAGCGGGCACTACACCAGCTGATATGATGCAGACATAAATTCAAAATACAAAATGCTTTACCTTACTTTAGGTACTCAATATTTCTTGGAGATTGGAGGTGAAAGGTGTGACAATAGTGCAAGTGTGTAAGGGGGCACACCGTTGAAATATGTTTCATGAGGATGATAGTTTAGTAGCTAGAAATTCATTTTTGATTTATGCATGGTGTTGTTATGAAACTTGACAACTAGGTTTCAAGTAAATATGCATGGAATAACAATTGACATAGTATCAATACTAGTATTGAGAAAAGGGCTACCAACAATTACATATTATTCAATTATGTGATTTTAGTTTACACTTGACAATATCCCATGAATGAGAGAAAATATTATTTGGAACTTAATATATAATTTTTTTATTCCTAGATGACCACATCCCCACATCCTATCTGAGAATGTCCACATTCCTATTTATATCTAGATTTGTTGAAGCTTTATTCCACTAAATAATAGTTGTGTACCTCTTAAGCTAGAAAAGTATGACAATACCAATAATTATATATTTATTGAGGTCCACTAAATAATGCTATTCTCACTTGCTTTTATTCAATTTAAATCTCATTATCTAAGACTAATCCCCTAAGTGACATCTCCACTTCAAAGTAATACAAAATTTAGGATGATCTATGATTCATCGTTATCTAGTGTTGGGCAAAATTTTAGGGTCAAACAAGACTTATGGTAACAGAATACAACTGTTATACAAATCATAGATAATTTCTTTACTACTTTCCTCAATTTAAAAATACAATTGTCATTGTTAATATATTTACACCATTATTATGTTCACCCTATCTCCACTATATAATTTTCATGTATTATATGCTACATGATGATATCTTAAAATTTTACTTATGTCTCTTCAGACTTAAAAATAGAACCAAATAACAAAAATGTGATCTTTTGCGATGTATAGTTTAATAAGAGGTCATGATGCATCAATGGGGCCCCTTTATACTAGGGCATAATCAAGGGGGGTGGGCTAGGCCATGGCCCCTCCTAACAAAATATAAAATAAATGTGTGTATATATATATATATATTCATATATTTATAACTATGCTAATACTATATATTATGTACTACACATACTACACACAAATTTTGAACTGGTGTACTGATTTGCACTTTTACTCTCATGCTGGAGGTCATATGTTTGAATTTTGGTTTAAATATTATATATTTATGTAATACATGCAGAATATAATTACTATGTATACGTGTTTGCACACAATAAAACATAAACCAAAGTTAGTGTCATAGTTGATGTGTTATTTTTATACCAAAGATCATGTGTTCAAGTGTTAAATTGAGCATTTAGTTTTTTGGATCCCCAACCACCGAATCCTGGCTCTGCCACTACCTTAATATATCATAGAACTTCAAAATTTCCAAATATCATATCTTGGACATTATTCATCATGACATACCTTAAATTCAAGTGTAATATCAATTTGTTTTGCAGACTAAACTTATTCACTACTTCATCAAGTTCACATCTAACATTACTAAAACTGTCAAAATGCATTTTAAAACATTTGAGTTGGTGTAATATATCTTGCATATCCTAATAATAGTTTACATACTATTTGTTATACCAAAGATCATGTGTTCAAATGTTAAATTGAGCATTTATTTATTTTTTGTCTCCCCCAACCATCGATTCCACCACTGTATAAATATATAATAGAACTTCAAAATGTCCAAATATCATATCTTGGACATAAGTCATCATGATATACCTTGAATTTGAGTGTAATATCAATTTGTTTTGTAGACTAAACTTATTCATTACTTTGATCAAGGTCACATCTAACACTACAAAAAACTATCAAATTACCTAAATATATAATAGAACTTCAAAATTTCCAAATACTATATCTTGGACATAAATCATCATGACATACCTTGAATTCGAGTGTAATATCAATTTGTTTTGCAGACTAAACTTATTCACTACTTCAATCAAGGTCACATCTAGCATTACTAAAACTGTCAAATTGCCTTTTAATATTCGAGTTTGTGTAATATATCTTGCATATCCTCAAGAATTGATCAAAGTAATTCTATCAATTCCAAGATTCATACATTCATCAATTTAACTAAAGAATTGAGCCTCAAGTTATATTCAATATCATATCCTTGTTCCAAATTCATCATTAATAAAGACACCAAAGATCAAAGTCGTCACAGTTATACTCTACTCTATACTTGACAAAATGACAACTTAATTAATAAAATCAAAGAATGCACACGTGCACATGTACATGCACATCTCAAATTATAAATGTTTGATTTGTATTAGAATAAATATTATGGACTTTTCAAGTAAGACTTAAGCGAAAGTAATTCTCGTGGTATCATGCCATATATTATGAAGCACTAAACATACCTCTTCACGTATGTGCAATAATAAACCACATAATTAAGCAAATATAAATACTTAATGATTTGCTATAAAATATTTAGATTTATTGTGACATTTATTATAACATATGTAATGATGGTTTTTTTTATTATGCACTTAAATTAATATGAATTCCATAAATGGTGGTATTAGTTAAACTTAATGGGAGGATTTCTTAGTTGTTGGGAGGGATGAAAAAACCCTCCTAGATAGCTAGACATGTAAGAGGGCTAAGCCTAGGTTGCTTGATTTATTTTAGCGAAGTTGTGTGTTAAAGTGGTCACTTAGAAATACACATCAATCATTTAGTTGTACACATATCACTTTAAAGTCAAATTAGACATCTATTAATCATTACATACCTTACTAGATGAACAGACATGCATTACATGTAATTGTTACATTTTGGCAACAATATTTGTTCTTCTATCATCAAATAAAACTATTTTACAAGCATAGGAAAAAAGATAAATAATAAGACAAGGAATTGTTTTTTCTTTTGAATTATTTGGATTGTACAAAATTGTATAGATGTAAATAGTTAAAAAAGTAATGCACAACTAACCATTAAAAGTGTTTTATATATTTAATTTGACATTAATATGAAAAAAATTCAATTTATGTAATAATATGTTTTGTTTCATCAACATCCACATTGATTCTACCATTATCTAGGATTGCATGAATTGAAACTTCTTAAGTTTGTATTATTGTTGTTTGATGACTTATTTATTATTAACATTGCCATTTTTAAGTACATTACAGAAAGGAACTACATAAAGTTATATTGGAATTATATAAATAATATAATAACTAAGAATAACTATCATTAAATAGGAAGTTCTAGAATAAATACTAGTAGAAAGAATAAATCCTTTTTCTACCATATAGCTTAAAATTTTAGATGATTAGAGTGGAATTTGATTACTCAAACATGTAAATTTATGATTATGATTGATGTTGGTAACAAGTAAGAGATATAATAACAAGTACCTAAATGCTAAATGATCATATGAGAGGTGTGTGACATAGGCAATAATGATGGCATCAATGCTATCACAAACTAAGGTAGTCATCTCCTGTTGTTGAACACTAATGATATTGTTTTCCATTCTCCATGAATTGATTACCTTGCATAAGTGAAAATGTAAATCCAAACTAGTTTTATACATTTTTCTCACGTCGACTCATATTCCAATTCAGGAAAGGGCTTATGCATCATTGGCTTCTTACAAACCTTCAAGATACTAGAGGCAATAAGGTGAAAGACTAAGACGATGGAGTTTGGTTCGACAACTATGCATTGTAATCTTGAGTGTGGTCAGGAATGACATTATGGTTTGTTTCACTCCTCATTATTCATGATAAGACAAAAATATGGACATAATCAATATGGTTGTTGCTTCCTTCACATGTGGTACTTTCCCAAGTTCTCTAGACAATCTTTCACTATTATTATTCATATGTCTTAATTATTATATTAGAATAATTAGATACCAACATTTTTTATTTACCATTTTAATTTTATGTGTATTATCTTATCCACATTTTTTTAGGTTCTATATGATGCCACCTATTGGAAGCATGATACATGCAACCATATATTCATTGGCCATAACCACGATATATTCAACACAAAATGTAATTTATATGAGATTGTCGTGAATTGGTATAATAAAAGATAAAGAAAATTATATATAATAACTTAGTGGGGAAAACTAGAATTAAATTGCAACATATAAATAATAGAGGGAATGTTTCAATGTCAAAGGAATTTTGTATTTGATTGTCACATAGGACTCACAAAATAAAAATTATACCAAAACTTTTTAAAGAATCACACTCTAAGAAATAAAAGGCTCTCATGATTAAGTTAAAAGTTGCCATTCAAGCCTAAATTACAATCATGATGGGGGAAGGCTAATGATCATCCTTAACCAGTGTTGAATATTGAATCATAAAACCTTGATATCTTTTAAGTCCAATAAATGTTTAAGAATTTACAAGTCTTGATGGCATCCGAGCGGTATCCATGCTTGTGCTAAAAAATTGATACGTAAATATCTATTGTATATAACCTAGTTTGAAAATAATAAGAAATGTAACAATATTGTATATATGGCACAACTATTTATTTGTTATAGTTGATATTGCTAGATTTTTGGAGCTTAATATATGTTTTTTTTAATTCTTAGGCAACCCCATGCCCACATCCTATAGGATAAATTCCACATTCCTATCTCTATGTAGATTAACTGAGCTTTATTCCACTACATAATATTTTTATAGTTGTTAAGCCAAAAAAACTGACAATACCAATAATATGACATGGAACCAATTTATATATTATTGAAGGTCCACTAGATAATGCTATCATCACTTGCTTTATTTAAATTAAATCCCATTATCCAAGATTAATCTCCTAAGTCACATCTCCGCTCCAAAATGAAACAAACTTTAGGATGGTCTCTACTTCATCATTATCTGGTATTTGGAATGGCTACATATTTGTACCATTATATAAATCATAAGTAATTTCTTTACTATTTTCCTTAACCAAAAAATATAATTGTCATTATATTGCACCCACTATTATGTTCAACATATATGCACTACATAATGTTCATGTATTATGGGCTACATGATAATGTCCTCAGTTTTATTGATGTCCTTGGGGACTAATAAGTAGACCCAAACAATTGAAACATGATTTCTTTTGATGTATAGCTTAATCAAAGATCATGATGCATCAACAAATCCCCTTAATCTATCACAAAACTTTCAAATTTCCAAATGTCATATCTTGGACATAATTCATCATGATGTACCTCAAAGTCAAGTTTGGTATCAATTTGTTTTGCAGACTAAACTTATTCACTACTCAGGTCAATGCCAAACCTAACAATACTAAAATTGTTAAATTGCCTTTAATATTTGGGTTGGTGTAATTTATCTTGCATATTCTAATAATCAAAGTAATTATGTCCATTTCAAGATTCACACATTCATTAATTCAACTAAAGTTGAGCCTCAAGATATATTGGATATCATTTCCTTAAATTAAAATTTGTTGGATTCCTCATTAATAAATACACCAAAAATTAAAGTCATTACACATATACTCTACATTCTACCTGACAAAATGGGAACTTATATAATATTGAAGTGGTGAACGCACACATGCAAATGCACATCTCAAATTATAAATGTTTATTCAGTAGATAAGATATATTTCAAAGTTTTCAAATAAGACTAAAATGAAAGTACTTCTCATGGAATCGGATCATCTATTATGGAGTGCCAAATACACCTCTTCATGTTAGTATAATATCGGAGCACATAATTCCATAATTTTAATAATAATGATATGATATAAATTAATTATATGTAGTATGATATTTATTATAACATATGTAATGATAGTTTTCTTCTATTATGCACATAGATTAATAGGAACTACATAATATGGTGGAACTAATTAAACATAATGGGAGTATTTTATAGCTATTCGGACAGATGAAAAGGACCTCCTAGATGCTAGGCATGTATGAGGGTTAAGCCTAAGTCTTTGTTTAATGCAAAGTTGTATGCTAAAGTGGGCACTTAGAAATATAAGTTGTTTAACTGTATACATATCACATTAAAGTCAGATTTGACATATTTTAATCTTGATATACTTTCGACATCAATGTCACAAAAAACATATTCCTAAAACAATAATCCATAGATATGCATTACATATAATTGTTTTAATTTTGACATAAATATTTTTCTTCTATCAACAAATACAATAATTTACAAGCATGGAATACAAATAATAACAAATAAGATAATAAATTATTTTCTCTTTTTAATTATTTGGATTTTACAAAATTGTATATATTCAAATAATTAAAATAATAATGTACAAGACATAAAGAGAACCCAATTTTTTATATATTTTATTTGATATTAATATGAAAAAAATTCGATTTATGTAACAATGTGTTTTGTACCATCAACATCCCAAATTGATACTACCATCATCTAAGGTTGCACGAACTGAAACATCTTAAATTTGCATCATTGATGTTTAATGACTTATTTATTATCAACATTGCCACTTTTACATAATGGCAAGGAAGAAAATAAATTTGTGTTAGCATTATATAAATAATACAATAGCAAAGAATTAACTAACATAAAAGAGGAAGTTCTTGAATAGATACATGCAGAAAGAATAAGTCATTTTTCTACCATATGACTTAAGAATTTAGATGATTATAATGCACTTTGACTACTCAAACAAGTAAATGTGTGATTATGATTGTTGTTGGTAACAAATAAAAGATGTAATAATAAGTACCTAAGGGCTAAATGATTATATGAGAGGCATGTGACACAAGCGATAATGAAGGCATCCCTATTGCCATGAACGGAGATAGTCGTCTCATATTGTTGACTCCGAATGATATTGTTTTCAATTCACCATGATTAATTACCTTGCACAAGTGAAAATGTAAATCCAAATTGGTTTTCTATATTTATGCACGCCAACTCATATTTTGATTTGTGAAAGGTCTTATGCATCATTGGCTTCATGCAAACTTTCACAACATTGGAGGTAATAAGGTACATGACCTAAATGATGGAGTTTGGTTGAACAACTACATTGTAATCAGGAGTGTGGTAAGAGGTGACATTGTGGATTGTTTTTTCTCTCTATTCATGAAAAGACAATAATATGGAAATCATCGATGTGGTTGTTGCTTCCTTCACGAATGGTACTTGCTCAAATTTGTCTAGATAAAATTTCACTATTATAATTCATATATCAACCTCGATTATTATATTAGAATTAGATACCAACATTTGATATTTACAATTTTGACTTATGTGTATTATCTTTTCCACATTTTTAGGTTGTATATGATGCCACATATTGAAATCAGGATACATGCAACCTCAAAATAATTATTTATAGCCACACAATATTCAACACAAAATGTAATCTATACAAGATCATTGCTACATGGATAAATACATAGAAAATGATATATAATGACTTAGTGGAGAGAATCAGAACTAAAATTGCAAATATAAATGATAGGGGGAACTTTATGATGTCAAAGGATTTTTTGATTTGATTGTCACATAGGACTCACACAATTAAAATTATATCAAAACTTAAAAAAATATACATTATAGACTCATGATTAAGTTAAAAGGCACCATCTAAAGCCTAAGTGCAGTCATATGCAGAAAGACTAATGATCATCCCTAACCTTCAATAAATATTAAATCATAAAACCTTACTCTTTTTCTAAGTCCAATAAACGTGTTAAGAAATAACAAGTCTTAAAATTTTGATGGGGTTCGTGTTGAGTTTTGTGGAGGAAACATGCGCGGCAGAAGTAACAAAATATATTTTCACACAACCCGAAATAGGATCTCATCGACAATATCATATTCAGAAAGAGTGTTCACGGGATATACCTTATCGCGGAGTAAGTATGGTGATGTCCCACTGTACGATGGTGTACAACGCTCCCGGCATACACGGACGATACTTCTCTCCCATTCGCTGAGTGCATTGCGGGAAGCTCCGGCAATGCTCCTTTCATGTGGTGATGTACGCTGCTCGTAGCGTGTATGGATGGTCGTTGACGTCCTCCAAACGCAGACGTCTCAACG
Organism: Alisma plantago-aquatica; assembly: GCA_963693085.1. Classification (NCBI taxonomy): domain Eukaryota; kingdom Viridiplantae; phylum Streptophyta; class Magnoliopsida; order Alismatales; family Alismataceae; genus Alisma; species Alisma plantago-aquatica. Next base: position 1,252,257,603 of record OY856412.1, read on the forward strand.
TCTGCATCTCTACTTCGTCCACGCAGATGGACTGGAACACCACGTCACGCTTCCTAAGCCGGCAGGAAAGAGTAGTCTTTGTGCGATGACGTGCTAGCGTCGCAACGCTTTTCTTTCTCTCCTGAGGACGGTGACGACTAGGGTTTACGTACGTGAGCGTAAACTGAAAAGCCTCTATCAATGTCTTGTAAAGATATCGGCCGTCAAGCCTTTTTAAATAGGAGACAAAAGGAATTAGAGTTTCCTAAACCCATATGTAAACAGAAAGACTGCGTTAATTAAAATGTTCGTGGATTTATCAGAATATTCTGAAATTAATTAATTAATCAAATAATCATATTAATTGAATAATTAATATCTGACTCCATGCAATCACTCGGGATGACTCTACGTGCATATATACCAACAGCTCGAGCTGTATGCAATCATGACACATAAACATCTATCACAGATCACCTAGTTTGAAAAGATTAAGAACCGTAACAATGTTGTATATATGGCAAAATTATTCAATTCTTTTAATTGTCTGGGAGATTTTTGGAACTTAATATATGCATTTTTTATTCTTGGGCAACAAAATGCCCAAATCCTATATGAGAACGTCCACATTCCTATCTTTGTGTAGATTTATTGAAACTTTATTTCACTAAAGAATAGTTTTGTAGCTCTTAAGCGCAAAAAATATTGATAATACCAATAACATGACATGAATCCATTTTATATATTATTGAAGGTCCACTAGATAATGCTTTCCTCACTTGGTTTATTTAGTTTAAATACCATCATCGAATATTAGTCCTCTAAGTCTCAGTTTTGCTCTAACATGATACAAACTTTAGGATGGTATCCAATTCATCGTTATCTAGTATTGGGCAAAATTCTAGGGCCAAACCAGACTTATGGTAACTAATTTCACCCATTATACAAATCCTAGATAATTTCTTTACTACTCTCCTCAACAAAAAATATAATTATCATTATTAGAAATTTGAACCCATTATTATGTTTGCTCTATCTCCACTAAATAATTTTCATGTATAACGGGGTACATGATGGATATCCTCGATTTTACTGATGTCTAGTAGACCCAAATAGCCAAAACATGATCTTTTGAGATGTATAGTTTAGAAATCGTGATGCATCAAACCCTTAATATATCACGAAACTTCAATATTTCCGAATATCATATCTTGAACATAATACATCTTGATGTACCTTAAAGTCAAGTTTGGTATCATTAATTTTTCAAATCGAACTTATTCACTACTTAGGTCAAGCTCAATCTAACACTACGAAAATTGTCAATTTCCTTTTAATATTTGGGTTGGTGTAATAGATCTTGCACATCCTTAAGAATTAATCAAAGTTATTCTATCTGTTTAAGATTCATACATTCATCAACTCAACTAAAATTGAGCCTCAAGATGTATTTATATTTCCTTGGATTTTCATTTGCTAAGATTCAATATTAACTAATACACCAAATATAAAGTCATCACACTTATACTCTACATTCTACTCGGCAAATGGCAACTTATTCAATAAAATAATTGATAAAAATTCTTAACATACAACACAAGACACATACATTCCCCACTCTACAAAAGAGCATTCTACGACAACAAATCTTTGGTGGAAAATCAAACACAATGGAGCGTCACCATTATGGAGACACATTAACTAACACATACCCTTTTTACACATCCCATGTTGCAAATAACATCAAGTTCTGAACAAATATCTGATTTTATGGACAATCCATCATTCATTAAACCAAGCATCTCCATGTCACCCCCACTATATCCAACATTACCACGGGTAAAGCTCTAACAATGTTAGGAAGTCATCGAGATAACATCCTCAAAAGAACCCTCATATCCTCCTTATATATAATCCTTACTGATATTACTACGCACCTAGAAAAAAATACTTCAAACCTCATCACATAGAAATGGGGACCCACTTTCTCTCCTAAGCAAGCATCCTGCTAATTCAGGTACCCTGGACATCTTTACCCATCAAACTTCATCTGGAATATCACGGGGTCACACAAAACCAAACTAATTATTTGGCTCATTTTGCATGATAAGATTCTTACAAACAACAATATGAAAAGAGAGATTTCTATGGACTTTTATATGTCATATGTGCTTCAAACATGAGGAAAGTATTACAAATCTCTTTATCCTCTGTCCGAGTTCTACCTTTCTGAGAACCAACTCTTCCTTCCATTGAATTTACACACACCAACACAAACAAATGTTTCATATCTCTCAGCCTAAACACCTGAGGACTTACACAAAAAAACCCCATTCACTTCCTTGATATGGACGATATGAACCAAAAGAAATAAAAAAAGATTTAACAACAATAATAACAACTATATTCTGATCCACAACATCATAGATTCATATAATATATTTTTACATTGCATATCAACAAGAAATCAAGGAGTACAATAAACAAAATGAGCATCCATCTATACGGTTTGGATATAATAATACATCTCAAAAGACTTGCACTATCGAGGAGATCTTTATTGAGACCTAATGTCAGGATGCCTTCCGTTTACTTGCTATCATATATTTAGTTTCATCATATGGACTCTTGATTCATAATATGTATGACACTCCTAGTGCTATCCAAATTATGACCGGCACCATGTAATACTTAATGTAATTGTTATTTTAACATGCACGCTGTATGTTTAAATTTATCTATGAAATATTAAGAAAACAAACAAAAGAGCGCTCTACCAAATTAGAATTAAACAACATTGCTAGTCGGAGAAGTGCAAATTCCCAATTTCTCAGCTCAGCTAGTCGCTGGATTGATCCTCCCGACTTGTCCGGCCAGTCGGAAAAGCGAAAACCCTAACCCGTCAATCCACCAGGAGCCTCCAGATTAGGGGCGGGATTCGGCCAGCGCAGGCACCTATCGAGGCAAGTATGGTGTGCATACGGCAGGCGACGCTGGATGACCTGCTGGCGATGCAGGCATGCAACCTGCTGTGCCTCCCGGAAAACTACCAGATGAAGTACTACCTCTACCACATTCTATCGTGGCCGCAGCTCCTTTACGTGGCAGAGGACTATGGTGGTAAGATCGTTGGATACGTACTGGCAAAGATGGAGGAGGATACTACTGAGCCCTGTCACGGCCACATCACCTCTCTGGCCGTCGTCCGAACCCACCGCAAGCTCGGTGTCGCCACCAAGCTCATGACCGCCGCCCAGAACGCCATGGAAATGGTTTTTGGTGCCGAATACGTGTCCCTCCATGTCCGCCGCAGCAACCGCGCCGCATTCAACCTGTACACCTCTACGCTTGGGTACAAGATCCACGATGTTGAGGCCAAGTACTATGCCGACGGGGAGGATGCCTACGATATGAGGAAGCAGATGAAGGGAAGGGGTCATGCCTCCGGGCATCACCACCACCACCACCATCATGGAGGTGTCTGTTGTTCAGGGGATCATTCGAAGCCTGTGACTGCCTCGGCTGATGGAACTGGAGCTGCCCCTGCCGCCACAGCTAAAGTTAAAACTAATTCTCCTCCAGCTGCTTCCAAGAGCTAAAGTGCACTTTATCTGCGAGGTAACCCAAGCTATTTTGTGCCAGAGTTTGGTGTAATAGGCGTTTCTTAGTGTCTTCATCCTGTTCCATTGCAGTAAATGCTTCTTCAAGGGATATCATATGTTTGACTTATGTATGGGTTTAATGAAAAGAAATCTGCCAGTGAAAAAAACATCCAACATCTCACACTGCACATCTGGATAAAGTATACTTTGTTATCTTTTCTTGCATCATTTAGTAGTTGCACATCCTTCACAGTTCTAATTATACACAATTCTATGGACCTGTGTTTTGAAAAGCGCGAAGCTTGTGGATTGCCCCCCTTGAAGCGGGAGGCGGGAAGCGGGTTTTGAAGCGGACCGAAGTGGGCGCTTTTTGAAAAAGCGGATCACATTGTTATAAATAAATTTGTAAAAATTTTGTAATTGCCGTACTACCAACAAGAAAAAATGTTACTCAACAATCAAGTATTTTGATAATATTTCACTGCTTCAAATGATTTTTACGGATCAAAATGGGTCCCAATAACAGAAGTAAATGTTTACAAGCTAAAAAGCAAAAAAACATAAAAAAAATCATTATTGTACTGCTATACTTTCATATGGAAGAAGGGGGGAAATTAACAATTGTTCATTTGCAGTATGCTGCATATGATTACAGTACCTACAGCAGTAAATCCCCCTACTAGTATGTGTTCATGACAAATTACAGTATCACACCATTGATAACATTACTCATGCAATGCTGGTCTTAAACTACCAAAATTGGATGGAGGGAGCAATAACTTTTTACTGACGGGAAACAGGTTCGGGAAGAAAGAGAACAGAGGAACGGGATCACTGCTGTCACTGCCATGAATCAAGGAAAACTAGCATGCGTATAGAAGTTTGAGGGGGAAAATTGAGAAGAAGTAGCGGAAGACAGAGCAAGGAAGAACATACTTGTACGTAGAGAAGAATCTGCTGAGGCGCCTTCCCCCGTGACTCCTGAACGGCTGCCGAGAAGCCTACGGTCGTTGCTCTTTGCCTTGCGTGCGCCTTCCCCCTTGTTCCTGAACCGCCGGTGAGAGCAACCTTTGCGCCTTGCCCACTGAAGGCCTCTGCCGTGCAATCGTCTCACTCGAGCGATGAGGAGGGGATGAGTAGAAAGAAAGTTGTGGAAGGGATGAGGACATACTGTCGCAGACATGCTCTTATAAGAGGACAGGGGACGAAATCAGAGGAGTCGAGAAGTCCTAGCCTCAGCGGGTTCCCTTCTCGTCGCGAGTTAATGCAACGATTGCGGGCGCGACATCCCAATTGGGAACGGGAAAAAGAGGAGTCGGGGGTTTGAGTATCGAGGGGTCGCAGGGCTATATCACTGGAGGCGCCCGCTCCAGCCGCTATAGCGGGTGCCGCAAAAGCGGCCCAAGGCCTGCGAAAGCGGCCCAATACACCCGCTTCAGATCAAAACGCCTAATAACCGCACATGTCCATTTTGATGCGCCCTAGTGGTTTTGCCGTTGAAGCGGGCGCTGAAGCGGACGCTTCAGGCGCTTTTTAATTCAGTGCTATGGACTATGATAATTTTCCATTTAAGATGCAATAGAGGTACATACTTTATAAAATTCACTTGCAATTATATTGGGATACAGATTTCTTTTAATGTTCTTCATTTGCCTTGCTTAATACCTTCTTCCATTTGTTTCGTACAAAGCTATCTCAGTGCTAATTTTCCTTGCTTAATACCTTCTCGAGGTTCGTTTACAAGACAGCTCCTAGTATGTGATAAATAACTACAAACGGAATTTCTTTATATGATATGGAGATATTCTGTGTAGTCTCTCTGCCCTACATCTGTTACCCATTGATTCCCTTCCTTTTGGCTGACAGCTCAAGGCCTGTCATGTTACAACATAGTAGAAACCATGGTTTGTAATCTCCAACTATTTTTGTTTTTAGGTGCTACTTTGTTTTGAATTATGATAATTGGTTTCTATCAAGGCTGTCTAGGCGGTGCTGTCCAGGGAAGGGTCGCCTAGCAGCTTTGGTGTTTTTATTTTATTTATATATATATATATATATATATATATATATATATATATATATATATATATATATATATTAATAAGTCATCTATATTGGTGTTCCCAAGCTGGATCAATCCTAAGTACATCAAAACCACACCTGAAGTAACCAATATTAGACCTAATTTGACATGAATTATACCTAATATATTCTAAACTAGAACTAAGTTACCCTACTTTACCCTAATATGACCTAAATTGAGCAAAAACAGGCCCACTTTTCCAAATTAGGCATGAGCTACTTTGTTTAAATTTAGACCTAAACAAGTTAATTTACTAGATCTCACTCTCATCACGCAATCAAGACATTGACTAGATTTGTGTTCGTTGCCTTGGCATGAGAAGGACTGCACCTTGGTAGGTACTTATGCAAATGTGATGACCCCTGGCCTATTAATCCCCATAACACAAGGACAATGAGGCCAAGGTGCCATCTAGCAAGACTAGCATAGAATATCAGTATTTCTAATAACATAACCAAAAAACTCCATTTCATTCCATATGAAATGCAAGAGTTTGACAAAAGACAATAGGTTCTCATGTAGGAGTTACATAATCATGTTCGAAACTAAAGTCCTAAGTCCCATACTTGTTGAGGCGGCCGACTAGTCGCCGACTGGTCGCTGGGAGGGGTACCGACTAGCCAACCGCCTAAATTGGGTTGCGGCTTGTCGCCCGCCCAGACCGACTGGTCGGCCCAATACCCGACTGGGCGGCCGCTTAGTCACATATGGGCTTTTAGTTCTTTTTTTCATTTTTTTCATGTTTGACTATTTTTGTCTGTTTTTTTTACTATCATTCGATTTGAATATCAATTTCATTCACATTGCACTACTTAATCATATACCTCTATTTATAGTTACAACAATTTAGCAAGTACTAAAAGTCAGAATTTAACAATGGTATGTCACTCTTCTATTTCTAATTATACTTGTTGAACTCGAATACATTAAATCGCCTTCATTGCAAATAGTTTATGGCATTTTATGACATTATTTACCAAATATGGATTATTATATGCTTGGATATATGCTTATGTTAGTGAATTTATATAATGTATTGCATATAACTATATGTACTTTAGTAATATTATGTATATATTATACCTACGACTGGGCGACCGACTAGTCGACTGGTCGCCCAGCCAGGAAAGGTGACCGACTGGCCACCTTGACAAGTATGGTCCTAACTTTGAAAAAAAACATAATGCTGATAATCTAACTAAGATAATCCTCCATGATATGATGAAGTGCTTGTCTTTTAGCACTCCTCTTCCTTTGTGTAGGTAATGTTGAACTAAATGCGAGAATGATAATGCGGAAATAAAAGACTAAAATAACAAACAAAAATGAAAGAGGATCTTTATTCATAATCAACGAGTTGCTCTAACAAGACCACAATACATCCTTTATATAATAGGGATGGCAATGGGGTGGGTATGGACGACCGACACCCATACCCACTTTACAAATTTAAGTGCTGGGTTGACCCATACCCGCCCCATTAAAAAAGTAAAAAAATACAAACCTATACCCGCCCTAATGGTCATGGGTCCCCAATATAACCCACTTTGGCCAAAATTATAAAAAATTAAAAATAATCATGTAGCTATGACAATAATGCTTGATCAGACATAACTCAGATTCATTGGACCTAGTCGACACAATAATTTCCTAAGTTTCTAGAAAGTCGAGGATGAACAATTGGGAAACGCATGTTTCTTTAAATGAATAATTATCATTGGATTTGATCGAAACGAAACTAGTTGATTACTGGAATACTATAATACTTAATTTATCCAAAATGATATAAGTTGATTATTGGATAACAAGATCACTGTATTTAAGTTTGTTTGGAGACCAACATCGACTGCGTTAGAATTCGTCTTCATTTTGTGGGCCATGCATCATGTATTATTTAAGTTGAGACAAATTAGAAAAAAACAACTAATGGGTGGCATGAATAAGAGCGACACATTATAGTTGTGTTTTGTTCCATGATAAACAAACATCACACCGTTGACAAAAATGAAAAAAAGATAACAAACATTTTCTTGATCTCGATAGGATAGTCGAACCAGGAGAAGGAAGACATGACAAGCAACTTGTCTGAGTCATGGCTGCCATCCAATCAACTTGCGGCTTGTTGCCGGAGAAAGGCACAACTAGAAGAAGAAAAGGAGGTCTGTATACTCCCAATCCAAGTCAATCTAGATAACACCCTGTAGCAACAACAAGATCATTGAAAATGAAGTCTGCAAACCACTGCGACAACTAGACGACAACAAGATCCATGACGACTCCACCTCGACGGAGGACCATGAGCACAACCTTAGTTGGACCTGGACATGGCGGTAATGTACTCGTTGCTGTGGTAGCTGAACAAGGCAGCAACACATCTGGCTCCTAGATCAAACAAGATGAAGAATCATCAGAGATCTTCGCACGAATATTACTGCTCATCTCCCACTCACTAAAGACACTGAGACAAGTGATTTTAGTATACACCCATGCCATCTTGACGGCCATGTGGTAAATCTCCATGCAATGGAAATTCATAGATATGCTTCCCGATTCGACAACGATATCGTAACAAGGATGTTTCCTCCTTGCTACGATGAATCATAGAGATGGCATCAAGCGCATCCACAAAGAAGTGGGATCGCAACATGTTACTGTTGCCTTCGCAAGGGATGTCAGGGCGCCGTCTTCTCAAATAAGGCAGCAGAGGAGGGATTGGGGATCTGGAAGAGAAGCTAGGGATTGGGGATTGGGAGGAGAAACAAAGAGAGAGTGTCCGAATGACAAGTAGTGGGTCAAATGGGTCTAAATGGGGCGGCCCGTCTAAATCAAATCCATTCATTAACTTACCGATTAGTATCCATTAAGAGAATATAACCCATTTAACCCAATAAAGATGGGTCAGTTCCAATTGGGTCATGTGGGTCATGGGGTCGTGGGTCAAATTGCCATCCCTACTTGCAAACCAAAGCAAGTTAAGCGGTAGTCCATGTGGGTCTAAACCCCATGGGTTTACAAGAGAGCTCAAGGCAAAGGAAATAACTTACAACAACGTAAATTAAATGAAATTTTTAACGAGCGGTGGCATGGCTAATGATGCATAGGATGTGATAGGAAGGGGCTATCCATATCATCGTGAGTGTTGTGTAGGGGGTCCATAGTGAACAAGCGGGTAATGGTTAGGTTGTGTATGAGTGGAGGGGGAGACTTGAAAAGGAGGGGTCCGCCATAATAGGCATGAGGGGACTAAGGATCATGGGTAGGGTAGGGTATTGGTCAGGGGCAATGTCATTGTTGTATTTCAGAGTTAGAGCTTAAACTTGCATGGTCATAGGAGCAGGCCTGATGCTAGGGGCCCCATAACCTAAGTAGGGAGTCGACGATTGGCTGGCGTGAAAAGGTAGTGCTTGGCGAATATTGCGTAATTAGTTCATTATAGAGCTTTCCCTAGAGCATCAAGGATATGCAATGATTGTGGTTGGTGGGTGGATGGGATAATTGTGGAATGAGTCTGTGAGATGAAAATGAGGGTTGTTGGGGACGGTGGGCCATCCATGGTGGGTCCCAAAAGATTTGAGTGTATATGGGAGGGGGGCAGTAGAAAATATTAAGGGATATAAAAAAATGGACTGTTTGGTAGCGGTGGGTAGCAGTACGTAGCAACAGTGAGGGCTTATGGCGGCGGCAGCTAGCAAGGCAGTAAGGGACAGACGGCAGCAAGAACGACAGTGCTACAAGGGGCAAAAGCGGCGGGTAGAGAAGCCGTAGGCAGCGAGTGTTCCACCGGTGGCAGCAAGGGAGCAGATTGGCTGGGCGCGAGATTACAACATGGGTCGGCAAAGTGGCAGGAGTAGGCTGGTCGACGGCTGGGCAACAATTGCAGTGGGCAGTAGTGGTGGCGGCGTATGGAGCAGGAGCGACAGAGGGGCAGGTGGCGGCGCAAGGATAGTAGGGCGGTCGGTGGGGCAGCATGGCGGCGCCGGAGCTGCACGGGCGTAGGACGCGGGGCAACAACAAGCATCAATGGATGTCGATGATGGCAGCGGTTGCAGCCAAGGAAGAAGAGTAGAGGAGCAAGGAAGAAGGCAAGGAACAAGGAAGGAATTCCCTACGGCTACGGGCAGCCAAGCACCGCCAAGGGAGGCGGCCCGCCCGCAAGGGGAGGCGCTCCTTTGGTTCTTGCTTTGTCTCACGTAGGGTTTTTGTCCCTAGGATGGTTGCTCTGATACCATCTTAGAAAGTAAAAGACGGCTAGTCGATATATTGAATTGAAGAAACCCTGCTCCTATAAATAGGGCAGGGAAGCGTACAAACATAAGACCAACCTTAATGGGCCAGAACACTTAGGCCCATATTACAAACTAATAATAAAACACTAACTAAATAACTCTCAACAGTATACACCCATGCCATCTTGACGACCATATGGTAAATCTCCATGCAATGGAAATTCATAGCTATGCTTCCCGATTCGACAACGATGTCGTAACAAGGATGTTTCCTCCTTGCTACGATGAATCGTAGAGATGGCATCAAGCGCAACCACAAAGAAGTGGGATCACAACATGTTACTGCTGCCTTCGCAAGGGATGTCAGGGTGCCGTCTTCTCAAATAAGGCAACGAAGGAGGGATTGGGGATCTGGAAGAGAAGCTAGGGTTTGGGGATTGGGAGGAGAAACAAAGAGAGAGTGTTCCGAATGACAAGTAGTGGGTCAAATGGGTCTAAATGGGGCGGCCCGTCTAAATCAAACCCATTCATTAACTTACCGATTAGTATCCATTAAGAGAATATAACCCAACAAAGATGGGTCGGTTCCAATTGGGTCATGTGGGTGTTGGGTCAAATTGCCATCCCTTCTTGCAAACCAAAGCAAGTTAAGCGGTAGTCCATGTGGGACTAAACCCCATGGGTTTACAAGAGAGCTCAAGGCAAAGGAAATAACTTACAACAACGTAAATTAAATGAAATTTTTAACGAGCGGTGGCATGGCTAATGATGCGTAGGATGTGATAGGAAGGGGCTATCCATATCATCATGCGTGTTGTGTAGGGGGTCCATAGTGAACAAGCGGGCAATGGTTAGGTTGTGTATGAGTGGAGGGGGAGACTTGAAAAGGAGGGGTCTGCCATAATAGGCATGAGGGGACTAAGGATCATGGGTAGGGTAGGGTATTGGTCAGGAGCAATGTCATTGTTGTATTTCAGAGTTAGAGCTTAAACTTGCATGGCCATAGGAGCAGGCCTGATGCTGGGGACCGCATAACCTAAGTAGGGAGTCGACGATTGGCTGGCGTGAAAAGGTAGTACTTTCCCTAGAGCATCAAGGATATGCAATGATTGTGGTTGGTGGGTGGATGGGATAATTGTGTAATGAGTCTGTGAGATGAAAATGAGGGTTGTTGGGGGCGGTGGGCCATCCATGGTGGGTCCCAAAATAGGGCTTTCCGATCTGTTGATTGACATGGTGAGTTGCATAAGAAAATTCTTGCAAAAACGCTACAAGGCATACAAAATATTGTGTACAAATATATCTGCAAAATTCCACAATCTACAAAAAGGAAATACGCCAACAAGTATGCATATTTAAATTGGAAAACCTCACGTGGAATGGGACGTATATGGTTGGGTTGGAATGCACACAATCCTAAAGACCCGTTGCAAACACACTAAAAGTACAATAATTATGCAAAAATATTGTAAGCAAAGGGAATATCTAACCCAAACCGTAGATGGACGTTGGGTTCCACCGAGTGTTGTGTGCTGGAGACGGGAAATTGAGGGCGGGGTAGGGAGCTGCTGCTTGAGGGTAGGCCTTTTCCCTCAAAGTTGCTCCAACTGCCTGACACTGGCGAGGAAACTTCAGGTAGTGGTGTCCTTTGCTGTGCACATGAAACGAGGCAGTAACATGTAGAGGGATGGGTGACATTGGTTGGGATTGTTAGGGTGCAGAAGGGAAGGTGTCAGGTAGCAGGGCAAAGGGTTGGGATTGGTGTTGTTGGGGAGTGGTAGTGCTATTGGGGATGTTGGTAGTAGGCAAGGTATCAGAAGGCGGGAAGCGGGAGGCGTGCGGACATCACCCTGTAAACGATTAGGTGGTAGGCGGGCGATTAAGCGGGCAATTTTTGTAAAAGCGGGTGTCTAAATTTTATATATTTATATACAAAATTACATGTATGTGTATGTAAAAAATATATTTCTAAGGAATTTCTGTACATATCTAATCAGCAAATCAGTAATTAACTAAGTATTCATCAATACTTTACTATTAATCAGTATCTCTAATCACTAAAATCAGCAAGCAGATCAGTAATTGTAAATAACAAACTATGAATTATTGATTTAAAGTAATCACTAAAGTAATACTAACCAGTAGTACCAATCATTAATCACTGAAAGCAGCAAGGAAATCAGTAAAACTAATCATGCATTAGAAGTATAATAGAGCAATATGATATGCATTACAACAGTACCCAATTATTACAGCTTACACACAAAGTATGCATTCTAAATTAGGACTAGCTATATCATAGAACATTAAATGTATACAAGTTTCATATATTATAGTCGACACTACTTGGACTATGTAATTAATTAATGTTAGATGCTTACATTAGTATTTTTAAACAAAGCGGGAAAAAGCGGATGAAGCGGGCAAAAAGCGGGTGATTATGTTCAAAACGCTTAATCGGGCGCTTAGGGGCTAAATTAGGCGGATGAGGGTCTTGGCCGCTTAAGCGCCCACCTAGGCCGTTTTTTAATTCACTGGTAGTAGGGAATGGGGGATGTTGGTGCTATTGGCAGATATAGAAGTGGTAGAAAGGAGGTAAGGGTCTGGAGACGAGGTGGTATGGAGAAATGAAGTAGAGGTGGCATCTTGGAGAGGAGGCGACAACTTGATAAGGTGTAGGGACTTTGGTTGAAGAGATGATGAGAGGTAGAATAAGGGTGGCGGGATTTACAAAATAACCAGGAGTGGGGCTGATTTTGTGGGCTTGCTACAAAATGCTGTCTAGCGAGAGTGGGCGTCTCAATGTCAGAAAGTATAGCAAGAGGTCGGAGGGGAGAGGTTTGGGACACTTAGAGTTGTTGTCAGGATGGGAAGGGTTTGGCAATGAGCAGTGAGTGGGATTCAGTGGGGCGAGATGCTGGGAGGGAGGCTGTTGTGGTTTTTGCAGTGGATAGCGTTTGCAGTAAGTAGCATGGAGAGGGTTTGTAGTGGGTTGAGGATTGCGTTAGGGGAGGGCATGGAATCGACAGGGAGTTGGTAGGGAAGTAGTGTGGTGAAAAGGTCATCCTTGCTGGGGGCAGAGAATTGCCTGACGGGGGGGGGGTGAGTAAGGGGGACGAGATTATACTGTTGCTGATAGATAGAAGTCTGGAGCATCGGGGAGTGGTCGTCGTCTTTTCTTGAACACCAAGGGCAAGACCTAAGACTATTAGTTAGGGTTAGGCTTTGATACCAAATAATGCAGAACTAACTAGAAGAATGGTGACACGGAGTTAAAAGACTAAAATTAAAAAGAAAATGAAAGAGGATCTTTATTCATAGAGTGAGTTGCCTTGACAAGACCACAATTATCCTTAATATAGGCTTGCAAACCAAAACAAGTTAAGTTGATAGCCCATGTAGGACTAAACCCTTGGGTTTACAAGAGTGTCCAAGGCAAGTGAATAACCTAATAAAACTATGTATATCAGATTAAATTCCTAACAAACAGTGGCACTACTAATGGTGCGCCTGCATTTGTGCTTGTAAGTACGCATAGGCGGGTCATGTCTTGCATCAGTAAGGTTCCACACTTTAACATGAAATTGTCGATAAAAGCTGGCATCAACACACTAGGTTTGTTGGTATGTGGGGCATGCAATTCATGAACATAATTAAAATAAACAAATTCAAGAATCAATATTTTTATAAATACATAACTTATATTTACATCATTTTCCCATGGTTACTACACTTGGTGAACTGCCTTGATTTAACACGCTCACTACATGTGATCTTTACCAATTTCCAACTTGATCTCTTAATCATGTGGCTACCCTTAGAACGCCTTAGGGAATTGGTGGATTTCCAAATATAATGCCAATTTTTGTTGACTACTTATTTGAGTGAATTTATCAGGATATGTGCGAATCACTTTTTTTTTCCCAAAACAACTTTATGGATTTATAGCTGAGTTCCAAATTTTATTTACGTGGTGATAATCATGTTGGCTCTAAGATAGAAATAAACTTTGACTTGTGAAGCCAAAACATACAATGAAACTTAACCATAAATTAAGATTTAAGACGGTGTACATATAACTAAACCTACATATCGAGTTTTCAAGCAAGCAGTCAATTCCAAACAAGGATCAGTAAGTATAATCAAACAAACAACCAAACATTACTAATTTGCTAAATATGACCATAGAAGTAAGGATGCGGTTGATGGTTCATGGATGCAAGTTTGGGAACTCTAGAGGTGCCTCGAGTTTAGGTCTAGACTAGATCTACATTTCAGTATCATTAGTCCCACTTATTGAGATAAACTAAACATGTAGGGTTTAAGACTTAATTTTTCAACGTTTAACCCTAATTCACAAATTTGATACAAAAATGCCAATCTATAAATTAGGTTTTCAAAGCATAGAATGTTTAAGGTATCACACAAAGTTCATCAATTAACTGTGAAATAGGCATCATACTTCAGCATTAGGATTTACAACATTAAAAACATATTAAACCACAAAATCTCATATTCATATTAATTTCATACTTAGATTCGAGTTACGAAAGGACTTTAGAAGTAGATGCATTGTAGGTTCTTGAAATAATTTTATTGCATTTTACGTATTATCTTGATCATGTTATATTCCAATAAATAGATTTATTTCTGCAATATTTGCAAATTAACCCTAATCATGCCAATCGGGAAATGCCATGCCATCCAGTAAGTTAATTCTTATTCATAGTTGCTCGACAATTTGGAGCTAGGGAACTGACTTCAATGCACATGTACTGTAACTGAAATTGTCATGCGATTAAAGGGCATGCGGGTAAACCTCCCACTAGGATTCTTCCCTCTAGTGAGCCATGGAGGTCGACCCTAGGGGTTGACTTCCCCGCTCTAGGCACTGGTTGACGCAACCAAAGCCATGACTAGCTTTGTCGTGCCTTGCCAAAGCCGAAGAATGTATTGGCTACGACAAAGGGAGGCCAAAGTGTTGGCTTGAAGCTCGGGATTCCATGGGTGTAAAACATGAAAAAGTGGAGATTGAAGTTGGGGGAAAAACCTTTTCTTGGCCGTTCCAAAGGGGTTGAGGAGGTTCAGGCGACCCCCAAGAAGCTTTTGCACCTCACACTATGGTCGGAGGCCTCAAGAGCTTCGGGCTGCAATCCACCTTGAACAAAGAAGATGGCAGACTTCGGGAGATCCTTGGGAGGCTTCGTACGACGAACTGAAGTTTAGGTTGGCTTCCCTGACTCCCTGTGCTGCTCCATGCCAAGTTATTTGGCTAGAGATGCCCTGTTTAGATGGATTCCCCAGTGGGTTGTCGACGATGAAGGCGGAATTGGGGTATGTATATGCGGGTGGGATACACATGGGCAATTGAGCGTCGAAACATGTTTTGGGAGTTAAGGGAAATATTTCTAGTGCCTTAAATAGGTGCGGAATGGACAGACTCAACATCTGCTACATTTTTGGGGGGATCTAGTTTGATCATGATTTTGGGCATTATCTCAAATCTTTACGATAACACCATGATCGGGGTTTTGTTGGAATGCTACGCTCGCTAGAGTTTGTTGCGATGGTTTATGTGAATTCTGTTTATTAGGAGGAGAGAGGCCACAAAACAGAGCCGACTGCTCACTCCCGGTTCTGCCTCTATCTGTTGCTCAGTCCAGGTGGACCCTATCCTCCAAAGGATAAAACTAGAACTGCTTTCTAATATGAAACAATGTTTTCAATAATTCCCTGGAGTACAGAGTAAATCCAAATTGATTTTTAAAGATAATTTAGATTTCATAATTATCCAACTTTGAGTAAGATTCTGGAGTCAAAAGTAATCTTCTATCATCTGCTTTCATCCATTATTAAACCATAGATAATCTCTTTAATAATTTCATCACAAAACTAATTATCATTATCTCAAATCTTGCTCATTATCTTCAATTTACCTTCTCTGCAAGATATCATTTTCCTGGATTATATTTTTTTCATGAAATAATTCTTAAAATCACCATTGCTTTCCAGGGACCTAAAAGCAAACCCTGAATAGTCACAATAGGGTATCACATAGTTTCCAACCTGATTAGAGCTCTTGGTGCAAAAATAAGTCCGACAATATATAAAAGGACTGTCAAACTTTGAATTCTTAGATCTAATTCATAATAGAGTACATTAAAATTGGGCTTTTTTTTGAATTTAATTTGCAAATTAAACTTAATCACTACTTTGGTCAAGATCAATCCTAAGGTCACTGAATTCACCTATTTTGCTTTGATTTCTGTAACCAGTGATCACACACTTCCTCAGAAAATGGTCAAATTCGTTCTATTGTATTCGATGTTTCTTGAATCGAGCCTCAAGATATGTTCAATATCATTTTTTTGAATTCAAATTTGCTAAACTTCACTTAAAAAAGATCCAAAGTTTAATTTATGACGACAGGTCTTTGATGAGGATGCATGCGTTGATGACATGACGGAATTGACGCTCGTGGTTGATGCAAATTTAGTTGGGCTCTTTGAGAAGAGTTGGACGCCTTTGCTCGTCATCTATAAGGGCTGTGGCAATATAAATCATCCATGTTTGAGATGTATGAGGTGGGTTAGGTGGCCACAATCAGAGCAGAGAGACCATGATTGAACATTGTGATCATTGTACTGTCATCCCAGTATACCTGTGACATGTAGACCAAGTCGGTAGAATTTGCACGTGTACTCATCAATTGAGTTTGTACGATGCTCGAAATCAAATAGCCTGAAGCATAGTTGCTGCTTGTAATTGACCTGAATGAAAAAAGATTCCATATCTTTCTTCATATCGATCCAGGTGTTCATGCAGCAGACAATGACTAACCATTTCCACCATGCAAGAGTAGTAGCTCATGTCTTTGCCTCAATAAATAGTAGTCGTCATTCCTCTATCAACTGGTGCCAGTTGAAGAACGCCTCCATGTTCATGGATCTTGAGTAATCGGTTTGGATAAGGTCGCGTGGGAACATTAGACAAGGAGGTGGTCGACTGTTATTTGCGGAATTTGATTGCATTAGGGTTTAGGGTTGCAGAAGGCGCTCGATTTGTTTAGTCAAATTGGTGGCAGACCTTTGATTTCTGCGATCTCCTTGTCCTCGGTTGCAAAATGAGTGTCGAGCTAGAGCATCTTTGTGTTGTAAGTCTTCATTGAATTCCAAAATTTCAAAGTCTGGGCCCATGGGTGCGTGCGGATTTCGTGGCGTCTGATGCAGTAATTGAAAATTCTTTGATGTAATTCAAGGCTCTTGAAGTCGAGGGTGAAGCACGACAAAGGAAGAAAGAAAATTCCAAAAGATTTGACTTTTAGGATAGAAGCAGGTTGTAGCTTATTGCTAGCGATGGAGCTTCATGCTCCCTCATTAGGTTCTGGATGGCCACCAGATTTCGAAGGTAGGTTGAGGGGGCCTTGGCTTTCCTAAAAGGGCCAGCCTCGATGTCCCTTGTATGGCAGCAGTAGCTGCAGTGTTGGTGGACTGACAAACTACTGCAGTTGTTAGGCTGTCATCGCGTGCTTTGGTTGCCATGAAGAGACTGCACAATAGGACCCTTTCTGTCTCCTTCAACCGCTATGGCCCTTGAGAAGGGGGAAGAAGGGGCCAGTCCTTTGAGATTATCAGTGCAAGAGGGGAGGGGGAGCCCCTCCTATGGGCCTTTGCGTGTAACCCTGCACAAAATAGTAAGCAAGAAGGAAAAAAAGAAAGGTAGGAGAAGGATGAAAAGGCAGGTGGCACCTCTCTCGATGTCGATGGAGAAGGAATCAGTAGGGAGGAAGATCTGATGCAGGAAGAAGGGGAAGAGCATGGGTTGACAACTTCTGGTTTACATGAACAATAACTCCTCTTGCTCTGACGTGGTATGAGTCAATTGTGAATAACCCTAACCTTAGGCTTGGGATTATCAAAGGTTGATAGGGAGGGTGAGGTCGAATCTAGAGTTTTGGTGAGTTCCATGGTGGACATGTGGTTCTAGCCCAAGGGTTTGGATCTCAGGATCCAATACCTATTGAAGCAAACTTTGTTGCAAAAACCTAATCTTAGTCATAAAATGCAACTACCAAACAATAACCCTAGGTGTGTGTCTATATAGATAGCTTGTGGGAAGCCCTATTGGCTTACTTTCACTAATGATCCAACATAAAAAAATAAAATAAAATAATTAGTTGAGAACTGACAAACAGGTCTCCAACTATTACACGTAGATCCTAAATTGAAATAATAATAAGACCTGTTGACTAAAACTAATAAAAGACGACAAGTAATATCAAATAAAATATCGTCATGCTCTAATTGAATGACCAGAATCATGCCTTTGATGAGCAACCTGCTTAGCATCAGGGATCACACCTCTCTCAAGGTTGCACCTTTGATTAAAATTATATATAACGATCAATTATACAGATGCAGAACAAACTGCCATAGGAAGGTAGACAAAATGTTGTACTACATCTGCAACAGGAGCAATGAGTATCACAACCTAGTAGAGGAGTAGGTGACGACTAGATCTCCCCCAGGGTCTTGTAACTAGCCACTTCCAAGTCTCATAGTCTTGCCACTGTGGAGGAAAAATATACACACGGATGGACGAGGAAAGTAAATAGGCACACTGATAGAGAAGTATCCTAGTCACACTCAACATAGAAAATGAAAAATGTTGGCAACGAAAGTACCCAATATGTATGGAGGAGCGTCCAAGTGTCTAAGAAATGTTGTTTCCAATGTTTGTCCAGTTGGGATGACGGTGCTGTTTTGAAGTGTTGGTCGTTCATAGGTTTATAGAGATCAGCTAGTCGATCGAAACAACTCAGATCATGATGGTGAGAGGGTTTCACTTGGAGAGAACCAAATCTTAGACGGGAACTTTTACTTGGAGGGGTTTAAATTATTGTTGGGAAATATATGCATGGGGAGAAACAAGTTCTTGTCCCGCCCCCATTCCTCACTGTTTCAACAGGGGAAAAATGATGCCAGATCCCCTCATGGTTTCCCGTTCAGTAAGTTTAACCACTAACTTTGATAGTCTCAACTCCTTTCCTTCCCCATCATTATTCACACACCAAACACAGCCACTAGGGTATCCTTACTTTTACATTATTTTTTACCAATTTATGTTTCGTTCACACCGTCAGTTTGAGCAATGATAGTTCTTTTTGTCTTACATTCTGTGATTTTCTCTTAATGTAGGTCATACCGAATTCGTAGATGCCTTGCTGCTTCCACATTCATTCAATATCAATCTATCCTGGAAGTGTGGAGCATGGAAGTTTTCTATCTAGATGTATTAGGTAAATAGAACAGTTATCTTAACTGTAAAATTGACTATTTATATCTCCAATCCGAAAATATACCTTATAAGGATGCTAGGATAGTCTTTTCTGATTCTGAACCACTGCATGGTGTGCTCTCCGTGGCTGTTCGGTGATGCCTGTGTTAGCAGCTAGCTAGAATTCCACGATATAGTTTGGTTCTCTCTTCATCCCAGGCTGGTGCAGATTTGGAGTGCACACCGGATCGCCTTTGTGTCTGCATCTTTAGGCTGGGCTTGGAAACCTTCTTTTGTGAGTACACCAGCAGGCAGCGGTCGGTGATACTGGTTTCTTTATGATGAAACTGCCTGTAATACAAGCATTACTAGTGGCTCAAATTAAAATTATCGGACTCTTTTCTTGTGTTTGTATTTTCTCACTTCTCGGACGAATAATTCAAAGTTGCCATTGACACTATTTCCCTTGATAATGTTGATGCTTCTATACTCCGGTTACATCTGGTTTTCTGGACGGTCATTTGATACGAAGCTTCATGGATATGTTCTTTGCTGAGACTTGAGAGGATTGTGGCCGGCAGTGTTATACGGTGATCAGTGTGTTTACGTGTCATCAGATCTACGTGCATGTTGCTATGAATCCATTTCCTATATGCTGTGTTTCTAGTCCACTAGGCTGAACTGTCTGCGGTTTGGAATCAGTATATCACCAAGAAGGCGCAAATCGTTTCTGTATTAGGTAGTCAATGGTTAAATTTCAGCCATAACTATGAGGTTTTCATTCAGGGCATTCCAATTGGTAGTTTTAATGCTAGGTTATTTGGTTTATCAGAGGTACAGTAGCAGAGGCGCAACTATGCAACTATGTAGCTAGTTGCCTTACTGGGTTTCTCAGGTTTTAGGCAAACAAAGTAGTTATTTTATCCACAGGACCTAAACATAATGAACATTAGACCTTTTATACTGCTCCGAGTGCTTACGTTTTCTGAATGTGAACTAAATTAACATGCATGCGTGAACAAACGTGTTACCTTTTCTCCTTTGTCAATTGAGAACCCGTAAACACATTATTACCACGGCTGTAGGACGGCTCAACAGGAAGATGAATTTTTGAATTGACCTGTTTTTTGTATATACGTATTTTATTTTAAAATTTACGATAGCAGGTTAGATGCCCCAACACCTGCCTAAAACTCCAAATTTCAGATTTATGTTACTGATGTTCTTTGTTAAATCAGCTATTTGTGTCTCCGGTCACGTTTGATTAGCAGGATTTTCAATGATCTTATTCTGCCCATCCAGCATATTGCATTCTCAAAATTCCGTAAAGTAAAATTTTATGTTTAGTTTGTTGGATTTTATATGTGGGATTTTTTTTTTTTTGGTGTCTGTTGTCGTGCCCATATTAGATTTTGACGTCCGGGAGAATTTTGATGGAGGCCAAAATATGTGATTCCTATTATGTCTGAAAATCTTAGTGTTAGTCATATTTCTCCAATCTCGTAAACTAAATATAAAATTTGCAGAATTAGAATCCAAAATACAATCTAATGAAGTAAAATGCAAGTAATCAAACGCGATGTTAGGTAGACAGCAGGTCTTCGCATGCTGCTGCCACACAGCGTTCTTGCCATGATTTGCTCCCGCACCCTGCATTGTTTATGGTGTGATGGTTGCTACCAATGAATACGAAAACATTAGGATCTCTCTCGGCCTAGCTTGCTGTAGGTTGAAGTGCATACCGTTTCATCTTCTGGGGTTGGAATGCCTACTTACATCCATTGCTATTGGTGATAACTGCTTGAGATTGTGACCGGCTGCTTATCTGTCAGAGTTGCATCATCAAAGAGGATAATAGATGACTGGTTGTTGGTGTGTGAGGGACATTTATACATACTCCTAGGTGGGCTAATTTATGCAGTGTGGCATTGATGGAAGGCGGTTTGGTGCTGCTTGTGTTTTTTTGGAGAACAATCGTCGATATGTGGGGCCGATGAGATTCGAGGTCAATATAAGTCTGGTGCACGTGCTCTGTTAGTGGCTTCTTGGTTCCAATTGATGGGGACGACATCAAGAAATTCATGTTAATATCTTGTATTGGTGGTCGATGTGGGTTTCCTAGCAACTTCCTTGACTAGGCAATGCATAATAATGATAGTTGATAATTAGGTGACCACCTGCTACCAATGGACATGACATACCATCAATCAACCTGAAGTGTTCGCTCCTTGGACTTGTTTCAAACATCAATAAATATTGATAATTTCACACAACGAACAAATATGGGTGTCATTAGACTCCATCATCAAACTATAAAACTAGTGAAACTCCAAAGGTTTATGTATACTTTAATTGAGATTAAGAGAAAAAGGAGTAAAATATCTGAAAATTGGATGTAATCAAACCCTTGTACTTAGGTTCTTGCTTGTCCTCAGTCAAGATTAGAATCACAAGAAAAGATTGGAAACATTTCACTAGAAAGAAACAACAAGGGTTGAATCTACATGAAGAATACTAGATGGAACTATAATCACTATACTATTCAGTTTTCTCTAAACAAGAAAATAAAAACAATTAATTCTTAAAAAGCAGGCAAAATGGGTTGTGATGAGTCATCCTGCTTAGTTAAATAAATCTATACTTGACTCATCTTGCTTGATGTTTGTTTCATTCGTGCTTTCCTGCATAATGTGTTGGTATATGAACTTTCTTGTTGATTATATGCCTAAAATGTTCAATTATTTAGGAATGCAAAATCAAGAGTAATAGGGCTTTGGGAGGTAAATGGGTTAGCAATGCAATTGTTTGATTTCCACATGATAAGTTTTAGAACCATTTAGAGCCTTTCTCAGGGCTAGAACAAACACTATAAGTGTAAAGAGATGTTTGTGATCTGATTAGAAATGGTATAGGGTGTTTTGGGATGAGTTGACTAATTCTGTCCTAGTTAGACCAAAATTTAGCTAACATGTCCAAGAAGTTGATCAATGTATCATTCACGTGCCAACTTGGGTTTGTCAATGTTAGAGCTTGAACAACATTTGACAAATTCACTCGATAAGTTAGGCCAAATTATATACAAATCAACTGATATATGCATGGCTAAGCAATTACCTTGTTACTTGGCCAACCTCTCACATGTAATATGGCACGATAAGTCAACAAAACTATTATGACTTAAACTACCTTTGAGCTAGGACAAATTTAAAAGTCACACGATCTTTTGAGAGGATGCATGATCTTTAATCCATTGGCCCATCTATGGATGAGTCAACTCATTTTGCTTGTGAAAATTCAATATTGAAAGAATTAAAACTAAATTACTGATTTGAGTTTGTAGTTGGTTAGCTTTCTAAGAAACTTTTATCTGATTTGTAACTTTTTGGTAGTAGTTGTAGATAACCACCCTTTGTATAAGATTCTTTAGAATGCCTAGTTATTCTCTTGAGTCTATGTTTCACTTTTATTTTCTCTTCTTTTGACAAAATTTAAACCCGCGAAGGTGATAAAACCTAAAATTAGTGTTTGTAGTGTTTTTGATGAATCTTTGGGTGGATTAAGACATCAACCTAATTCATTTATTTAGGTGAATAATTAGTCCAACGTTTAAATATTTAAAAATATTTTAATGTACTAAGTAGTAATTTAGGGTAGTTTGGCCTAGTTTAAAATATTGCAGGGGTTTTGGAAGCAATTTGTTTGGACATTTAAAAGCATTCTAACGGTAAATAGGTCTTAAAAGTAAAATGTGTTTGACATTCATTCCATTATTTTGGTCATAGTATGTGGACTTTTCCTAAATTAAAGCAGTTCACTCCAATTGTCAGTGTAAGTTGTTGTTCGGTGAATTATCTTTGAGGAAGTTCAAATTAAAGTAACTATGTAAACTCACTACTTTTGTATAAGTAGCATGTTTAGTCATATGAAGAAATTTTTATTTCAATTTCAACTTATTTTTGTAAAGTGATGTTAGTATATGATCTGAAATGTGAACTTAGTAAAAAATAGTGCTAATGTTGTGATAGTCCTAGTTTAGAATATGCAGTTAATTTCTATTTTGGTTTAGAGTATGTGATTAATTTCTACTTTGGTGTATGATGATTATGCATACATTACTATGATCTTGTGATGACTTAAATTTGTATTCTACCATGAACTATCCACAATCTTGATGTTGAACTCTCAAATCCTTTGATATTGCTAATCTAGGGTCATAATAATAAATATGATTTTATAGATGTAACTATCAAACTGTCTATTTGTATAACTAACTTGTGGTGTAATGAGAAGTGAAACCTAATGAATTATATATCTAGGACCCCTTAGTACCATAGATCTTCCCCGACAGGTATGCCTCAAGGAAGTGAAATAGGTTTAGCGATCCGATGGGTCATGAAAAGGAACAACATGAAATCCTTATCTAATTTTAGTTGGGAGGATTTACATTGATTTGATGGGATCTTACACGAGTTGAAGTGACTCAAAACTACACTAACACATTGCGCTTGATATGGGATCTCACATAATGATGGGAAACCTATATTTAATTTACAATAGTCTAGTTGCGGTTCTTGTTGTGACCTTAGAGATTTGATGTCAAGAAAGACACACCCGAGTTTTTGTATATTGCACTGAACCCCTCTTGAGTCCTTTTACACATCCAAGTTGTTGTAGGTCATAAGCTGTTGTGTCCCTACACAAAAGACATGATAACCGCTCCACATATTAAGGTACCATGTGATAGTTACTAATACAATCCATGGATGAAGGTACCATGTGATAGTCTTAGTGGGACTAATATCTCTAATTCCTTATGGTGGGCTACTTGGATACATATTGGTAGTTATAAATTGGAGTGTACTCATGAAGTTATTCAAGGCATGTAAACCATGTTAATCCAAAGATGGTGTATTAATTTGAGTAATTTATTTATTTACTTGTAAAATTACATCCTAAACCTTAAGCTTGAGTATACATTTAGTTGGTTGAATGATTTATTAACTAGTTATGTAATAGATAATCTTGATACAATGATGAATTAAAATTGTGCTTATTTATTATATTATTGTTTCCAAAATCACATGTTAGATTTTGTTATTAATGAAATAACCTTGTATATGACATAGAGCTATCTCTTGAGTGGGATTTTATCCAAACTGAAACTTTATGCTATATTAGTTGTTTTGTTATTTTAGTTCATGCCAATGGCATTTTGTAACTAATAGTTTGCCCTTGCAACTATAGTAGAGTTTGCAATCCAAACTCTAAGGTGGAATTCAATATTGATTATGAGAGTATTAGAGACATATGTGTGTCGTTGAGTCTTGTGATAGACATACTTTTTGTAGATAAAGTTTTGCGCTACCGAATGTATGTGTCATAAGTTAGCATACCACTACCTATCACTACTAACAGAACCTAAGCATTGAGTGTGAAGGGGAGGGATGTGTCATCCATGAAGAACTCAAATACACACAAACATATAAAGGCAATAGTCTTGTTTCCATATATTGAACCATAAAAGTCTAACAAAAGAACCTCAATGGCAACTTAAAAGAAGATTTACATACACTTGAGGAAGAAAAGATTAATCTATAGATAAGATGCTACAACCCATTCTTAATATAAGATACCTCATGGAGTTCTGATTTGATGCAGAATTTCTTTGTCCAACATATATTCTTCTCTTCATGCTCTTGCATTATTTAAATCATAAAAAAGACATGGTCAATAGCTACAAAAAATTCAATACCATAGTTGATATCATAGTTTTAGTTGTATGTAACATCTTGGAAAAGCATACACTAAGAAAAAGAAAAACAAGTTCATAATTCTTTTGATCCCAAAAAGGCATATTCTATGAATATTTTCCGTTACACTCCATTCTTATTGTTGTTCCATGTCCCACCACACAAGGTGAAAGGGTGGCTAAATAATATAGGTCAATGGTCTATGAACCAAGAACCCCAATATAAGGGGATCATAGTGTATGAACCATGAATCGATTCCTACAGATTCAATGGGGTATGAACCAAGAATCACATATTAGGCCAATATCAATCTAATGGTGTATGAACCATGGGTCAAAATGTGTTGTTACTTTACAACAGGCCCACAAATATCATAAAATGGAACATATAATTTATACTTGGGGTTTTGAAGCATATTTATATAAAATTCAAAAAGTAGTCATGGGGAACATACGTATTACCTAAGTAGTTAGCCAAGCAACACATGACACTTCTTACATAGGAAAACAATTTTCACAATACCCCTATTTCGGTCAATATGATCCCATACTATTCCATATATACTACTCTACATTTGCCATGATATCTAACATAGTGATTTGACCTCATCATCCAGATCTACTTGTTTACTCTTAGATAAATGTAAAAGGTAACTCTATTTCTTTACACATTAACAAATCAAAATTAATCCACTTATTTGGAAAACAACCGCTACATGCTTGCATGATGTAATCTGAGAAGGTTTTCCATGACCTGATGTATAAGTTGACCTCAACTGCTATTCATACTTACTTGAGAGTGAACAAGAGTATTTTATGTTTTGTTATGCATCATGACAAGTTTTAGGATGTGTGTTTTTGCAAATAGGGAATGATTTCTTACCATTCTACCAAAATAAATATCAATAAAGAGAACTATATAATTGGACAAGAAATAACAATTTTGATATTAGCTTTGAAGATTTAGAGATGCTATCTTGTGGGTAATAGTGTTATATCTTCAACACTCACAATTTATTGAAATTGAATCTAAGGTATGGAAGGTAGTTAGAGTTTCTTAAGAACAATGGTTGCACAATGGGATATTATCTAAAGAGAGCTAAAATGGTAGAAATAAATTATATTGTTGAGATTTATCTTCTTTCTTGAACTTTCCTCTTGTAGCATTGCACAATACTTTTGATATCCCAAAATCATTTATCTCCCCTTCCTTTCGTCCCAATTTTAAAAAGCTTCTCCATTTCATTTGTTTGACAATTCCTCACCCATTGAGACATAATGTAACATCCAAATATCATACAAGTTAAAACTCCCAATTCACCAACCATATATAAATATATTTCAAAATTCAATTAAATAATACCATGGTTATGACTCTGAATATTGGTTTTTATAAACAACCAACAAATCAACAACTTCAAATCTCCGTTAATCTTTTCTAGTAAAGCTGCATAGAAGGTACACGTGTAATGAGTAAAATTTGAGAGGGGATCCCCTACTTACAATATGGATGTATTAATGGCATATGTGACGCTGGAATGCATGCTACAGTTAATGAAATATGAACTAGGGTTACCTATATCGATACAACCTACCCTAAGGGTCAATTATTCATATATATCATTTAATTTATTATTTTCCATCATTAAGTCATCTTTGTATTATAAACGTGTCACATTATTTGTATGAGGAGTTACATACTAACTTGTAATAAATATGTCACATTATTTATATGGGGGGTTACATACTTTGGATTTGTACCTAAGAACACTCTATATGCCAATATTAGGTATTTAAGGGTACATTAATGGGTTATAATGCTCATTTAAATAATATTGGATTAATTAATGTCTCCTAACCTATTTCTACCTATGTATGTTCTTGTTTATTTTTCTTTGAAGATTCTACAAATTTGGAAAATGTGTCTTGTTGATTTAAGCCAAGCAAATCTGGATACCTTTCCAAGAGGCATACTAAAAAAAGAAACTGAATTATATTTGATTTTGGACTTCCCCTTTTTACATGATTTATGGAACCATCAATGCCTCTAGCACTTGCTCAACTTCACACAACATGATGCCAGTAGATTGGAATGAATCCCACCACCAAATTATTAAGATCAAGGAGGGTTGGATTCACATCCTTTGTTGTTATTACATGTTCCTTTAGAAAACTTGTGATGGAGCCAATTTTAATGGAGTGGCAAGCACCTCAATCATCAAACAAAACATGTTACAAATGAAATCTAACGAGCAATAGAAAGCTTTCTTAGCTGCACCGAGTCCAAGGAGAACCTGCTAAGAAGAAGAAGATTACAACTTGATTGTCATGCCTACCAGAGTGCTGGTTGAATATCATTGGGACTACAACACATAATGCTACTCATAATTAATGGGCTAGCAGAGTTGATACTCTAAACCCTCACCACATGCAAGGATTATATAAATCTGACACAACATGAAGCTTACCAAAAAGGTAGTGGATGTATAACTATTATTAAAATTGATCTTGACTTATCTGCAAAATTATTGCATGTGTTAGGGATCCCTTCCAATGTTCATGGGTGAATGCAACAGAATTGAGCTCCTCAAGAATAAGTTATGTTAACATCCAATTTAACAATGAGAACTCCAACCATTTGGACAATAATTTTGTGCTATAGTGCTTCAATTGTTTTACCGCAAGATTTAGACGGAGATAATTTCTTATTAGGGCAGTTCTTTGCATGGGATATTTTACATTTTTCATGTATTAGCAAGCTGGACATGTGTTTCACCCATGCTCCATCTGGAGGGAGAGTGTTACCATTATTAGTTTATTGTAATATGTTCGTTATTGTCTTTTCCCATTAGGGTTAAGTTTCTTCCTTGTACTTTCATCCTCTCATATATATAGTAGGGGATAAATATACAACACGCATCTTTGTTTTCAACATGGTATCTTGCATTGATCCTAAACCTAACCCTTGAGAGAAAAGGAGAGTGTCTTCGCCTACAAACGTCCGTGGTCATTGTGATGGTGTGATTTTTTGAATCTCTAATCATTTACCTTTTCCATTGAATTTGGAGTCCACTTCATCACCCATTATTTACTTGATAACTTTGTGATACTTGTTTGAAATGTTGATGTATTAGTATAAAAATTGAATGTACAAAAAACCTACTTTAATTTGACTTGCAAAAGCTTATGTTCAATTACAGACCTATCTTTATGATAGGACCCAAAACTTTATATAAATGTTCTCGAATATATTTCAAGCCTTGGATCCAAATTTCACTTTATTAAAACGTCTCTATCTCCCTCTAGAATTTTTCTAAGATAAAACCCCTACAAATACCCTACTTAATTGCCTTTTTATTGCCTTTTGGATGATGCTGAGGGGCTAATGGGCTGACCATGCATGCTTCCTTGGTTAAGGACCTGGTCCCAACACCGTAGTGCCCCAGCTAACCTAGATAGAGGATGACCTGTGAGCCATCAGATCACCATCTGAGCCCCATAGATCACACCGCATTTTCACCCATTTTTACTTGTATTTGTCCCCAACCTCTATCATTATTTATTCTAATCCTTTTACAATAGGTTTTCTTTCCTAATTGATATGTTTTGTGGAGTTCTGAGAAGCTTCCATCTTGGCCTCCACCATGGGTAGACTTAGCCACACTATAAACCTAACCCTAGACTCCTTTGGATATAAATAGGACCCCCTCTAATTTGTTTTCACCAAAAACTTCACGACGCTCTCACGATTTCTCTTTCTCTCTCTCACACTTCCTTCAATTCCACTGACCATCGGAGACCACAATCCATGGCTCCAATAATTCTTCTCTCAAGGTATTTCTTTTCCCCCCTCTCCCTCTATTGATAATTCTAGAGAATCTACTGATCTTGCAATTCACGAAAATTATATACATGATCCAAATAATGCAAAAGTGTAATTCATTTCCACCAGGAAAATGAGAGACATCCATTTGGATCATTATCAAGACCTAATTCTCACCCCTATTTTAACATGTCCCTAAAAAATGATCTTTTGTAATGTTCCATATAAAAATGAATCTTTCATCCATGCCCCTTTTAACATTGACCCTAATTTGAATCAAATTAGAAACTCATTACAAAGCTTGTATCTTAAATTTGGATAATGGAACTTCTTATGTAAAGTTTAAAACTTTATATGAATATGAATGGTTCCTTAATGTTTTTATGACCTAATGGATCATTCATCCACTTGTGCATACTCGATAACTGAAATTGATGATAAATCTTGAAGACTTGCTAGTTTGATTATTAGAGAATTGTTAATCACCACTAGGGTCAAGAAAGAACAAAATGCCCTAAAAACTTGTATCTTGGAAACCCTAAATCCGATCACGAACCAACTATGTGATCTACACAACCATTGACCAGAATCTGAATGAAGACTTTGAACCACTCCGCCCTTGGATTCTGTTACTCTTTAATCTAGTATATCTACATGTATTATCCTCTTGACTTGTTTTTTGTATTTACTATACCCTTATGTACCTATCTTGGAAAACTTAGCTATATATTTGAAGGAGCTACTCCATTCCCTATTGATTAGACTTTCAATTTTCTATACATAATTTGTTTTATGATTATTCAAGCTTAATAGAGATTGATACTTTACTCCTCTTATATCTCGTTATCGTCTATTTTGAGCCTTTCCCTTATCTATTGGATGTGGGTCAAGTGGCAGTTTTGTTTATGCCTTTCCCTTTGGATCAACTGGCACCTAGTCCTTTCCATAGGGTTAAGTGGTGGCCTTTTAGTCTCATCACCCTAAATGGAATAATGTTATAGTTGATGCTATTATATGAAGTATCTTGACTTGAATATTGCATTTTTAGAAAGCTTATGCTATTATTACATTGCAAATGCCTCCCAAAATTAGAAATCAGAAGAAGGGAGAACACCATTAGCAAAAAGTTGATTAGGAAGTGAATGTTAAAGAACCTCCTTCAAAGAAGTCTTTTGATTCCGAAGTATGGGAAAAAAAATACAAGGTTCTTATGGATGCCATGAATGACATAGAAATCCATGCAACATCCTTAACCCCTAGGGCAACCAATTGGAACCCAAAATCCATCACCATTGATGACTTCCTAAAACAAAATCCTGAGGCCTTTAATGGGGAAGATGTCAGAGATGTTATAGACAAGGAAAACACATGGATAGTCTCTATGAAAAATACTTTTAGGGTCTTAGGGATCCATGAGAATAATGAAGTTACTTTTGGCACTTATCAACTCAAAAGGGCAACTAAGATGTGGTGGGAAAACTACACTCACTTCTAGTAAGCTATTCCCCAGAGTTGGGAAGCATTTAAGCCCATTTTTACCCCTCTTTTTTTGGTCACCCAAGCGCGCAACGCCTTTATTGATAAATGGAAGGGTTCAACACCACTTCCAAAACATGTATAAAAGTCCAAAGAACAAACATAATCAGCTATACAGAGATATACAATATGTATCTATGGAATTCCAGCAATCATCTACACTAGGAAGCCTCTCTTCAAAAAACAACAAGGTTCCTGTATCTCCAAATATGGAAAAGAATGGTTAGACAGCAACCAATCTCTCTAGACTTCTTCATCTTCAGCAGATCATTGATCTGGGCGGGCTTGAAGTCAATGTAACCACTAGCTACAACTTTATTCCAAAGCTCAACAGCAAACGAACAATGACAGAACAGATGAAAAATATCTTCCCCAACAGAACAACAAAGAAGGCAAATAGAAGTCAGCACCATTCCTCTTCTTCTCAAATTATCCACAGTAGGCAAGCATCCAGAGAAGACCTTCCACACATTAATTTTAAATCTAATTGGAGCATATTCCTTCCAGATCCAAGAACTCCATTGAGTAATAGGAGAAGTACATCTAATAGTATTCCATACCATCTTTAGATTAACAGAATCCTTCCCATCGAAAAGAACACAATCCTCATTAATAGAAGGATTATAATTGTCCACCAGAAATCTTTTTAAGGGCTCAAGTCTTCTAGTATTAGCAATGCTCCATTTCCCATTAGAGATAATACAGCTGTCTTTAGCATGAAGACCATACCCAAGATTGAGATAAGACGCCTTATCAAAAATATCAACCAAGAACTTACCATCTTTCAGCCAGGGATCTCGCCAAAGCATGATTCTTTCACCATTGCCAATGATAAACCTAGTATACTTCAACGTAGTATCTCTAGCTTTAAAGATACTACTCCACATCCAAGAACAGTTAAGAATATGATTTTTACCCCTCTTTTTATGGCTTCTTCTAAGTTAAAAGTGATGAATAAGAAATTCATTAGTCTTAGATAGGAAAACTCCTCTATTTTTGAATACAATAGATAGTTTTGTCTTTTGAAGTGCCATGCTACTAAGATGACCATGGAATAAAAGTTGCAAGCCCATAGAGCCAATCATATGATGCTTGTGATGGGGCATCACATACTTAATTTCATAATTATAATTATAATTCCATCTATTATGTTTGTCTCAAATCATGAGATGATGACACACACATGATAGATGTCTAAAGAATGATGTTACTCGATGTCATATGTCTTCAGGTTGAGGACCTGAATAATGAGATCATATGTATGATAAGAGTACATACATTCTTTCTATGTCCCTAGTCAGATACTATTGTGGAAGCAAAATAGACAACAATAATACATAAGAGTAGAGTGTGTGTTGACTGATGACATAGTCTCATTAGTCATGATATGTGATATCGAGTCAAGTACACATAGACATGTTAGAGAACAATGTATCAGACAGACCCACCATGAGAGTGATACATGGAGACCATGGAATGGTAGTTAGAATCAACTCTCATAGTGATAATGATGATAGTGGTTCTTAGACCTAAAGTCACTACACTCATCACATGTCATTCTATGTATTTAGACATCATCCAACATGACCTTGAATAAGGGTTGCCATAAAGGTGATGCTTGGGTGCATTGTGACACATGGGGATTGAGTTTGAGTGATGTAGATGGGATTTGTCCCTCCTACAAGAGATTGATATCCTGGCAACTTGATAAGCGAGGCTGAGACATGTATGGCCATACTCGTGTGACTAATTATGTGATGTGTGAGATCACATGCATCTCATATAGTCTGCTCTAGTTCAAGGAACATGGATTGAACGTTGAGAGGATGATGTTTTCATGCCTCGATTTCAATATGGATATTGGAGATAAAGGAATTATACGATCATGGTAACACTAATCACAAATTGTACATCGAAGTTGTTCTCCAACTTTCTGAATTACTTGGGTAGCAATGATGTGGTTGTAGATACCGCTCATTGCTTGTGATGTCATAAGTTAGTTATGGATGTTCATTGTTAGCCTAATTTAGGACCTATAAGGTCAGATGTACATGATGCACTCAGAATAGGAGTTTATTCATAAATGATGTTTAACTTGATTACTAAAGTGTTGAAGTATTCAATTTGAACAACGATGGTTAAAAATGGTCTGACTAGACTATGAAACTGACCAGTTCAAGTGTTGAACAGATTGATTCAAGTGTCAGGTCAATTGGAAACTACATTGACTGAACAATACCTGAAGTAGGACATGAACCGACCGGTTCACTAAGTGAACCTACTAATTCAAGGTTTGAGATGACTAGTTCAAGTGTTGAACTGCCCGGTTCAATGATCAATTTGATTGGACCAAGGATTTATACTGACATCATATTTTGTATTAATAAAATATTGAATGCCAATGTGATTTATAAAAGGATTGCATATGAACTGACCAGTTCACCTATGAACCGATTGGTTCATCGTTGACAGCTTCTAGAAAATTCATGAAATTCTATCTCTTTGACTCCTAGATAAACTGGAAACCTTGCCCTGCCCATCCTATATAAAGGAGGACAATCTTGGCTTTTAGAGATACAACAATATGCTCCAAAAATTGTTGTTTTCTCTAGTTATGGTAACTAAGAGAGCCTGAGAAGTCCTACCTGTAAAAGGAGGGATAACAAGGGAGAGACAATTGGGGAGAACAAGTCAGCACTAGCACACTGACGTTGGAAGGGACAAATCCTCCCCGTTGGCTCTGGTAGCACAACATGGAGTTCTTAGTGGTCCGCCTGGATTACTATAGAGGCGAGGAGGTGTTTGCCCCGCTAGGAGGACACATTCAACCAACGTCCATGGTGATCAACTAGGAGGAAACTACCGACAGCTGTCCAAGTGCGACTTGAGAAAGAAGCAAGCTATAATAATAGTTGTTGCTGGACTTGCTCTCGGACCAGGTATATATTTTGCTACTCTCTTACTTAAATACATTGTTGGTAACACAATCTGCTGGTTCTATAACCAAGCATTAGTTTTATTCTTCTTCTGCCTTATCTGTTCCCTTGATTTCTGAACAATTACATTGAGGGGCTCAATGTGGCATTGCAAACTCTAATTTCTTCTTCTAGGCTTGCTAGTTTTTGAGACACTTCTGATCATGCTCTAGAAATGGAAATGAAGCCCTGGGGATGAATCGAGGAAAACCATGTAGCTTAGCCTTCCTGGGACTGACTAATATTATGCCTAATAAATCTGAACAAAAAGGGAAGCCACATGGAAATTGAAATAAGAACCAAAATAATGGGCCCAATCACCTTGCACTACACAAAATTTGTGGCCCCACTAGTACAACAACTAAGTCAAAAATCACAGTAGTGGGAAGAATCAACACAAAAATCAAGGCAAAAATCAATACAACAAGGGCCCGAGATAGAATTAGAAAAGAGGAGATGATCACAACATAAATACTTTTAGATGCCACAAACTATGGTAACCGCCATGCTGGCCAACCAAGAAAGAGAGTTATGATGTTAGGGCCAATTTCCACTTTCCTCTTCCTAACTGGTCTAACAAAGCTGAGCATATGAATACATGTGTGTTTACCATGAATGTTGATAAGGTGAATGCCTATGGAAACAAGTTAGTGGAAGGTTTTCTTTCAATTAATACTTTCTCATAATGATAATATTACATTCATATGTCTTGCAATATCCTTAAACCAATTCTATGTGTATATATGTATTATGTTTATTCATGATCACTTTGTAATCACACTCTTTGATTTGGATGTACAAACACCTTCATCTATAGAAGTCTTTCTTTCATGATAAATACAAAAATATAAGACTTAGGGATGTATTAGATGTAACCCCTAGTGGAAGTTGCAAACCTCTTAATACATTGTTGAAAAATTCCCTATTTCATATGCTGAAAGTCAACCGGAACCTGACTTGATCCTCCTTGACAGAGAAGACTTTGATCTTGTACTTGGGATGGACTGTTTGTATAATTATCATGATGTTTTCAATTATCATGCTAAGAAAGCTATCATCTACATGCCCAATCTTACAATTCTTGTAATTCACAGAAGAAAGGATAGAAACCAAAATATTGTTATTTTCTTGACTAAAGCCCAACTTTTATTGACCAAAGGACATAAAGCAAACATGAAAAATATGATCATAGTTAATCCAGATTCAAATGCTCAAGAAAACATTGACATAGTGAACAAGTACCCCGATGTTTCTCCTAAGTAGATCTTTAGGCTTTCACTTGATCGAGATTTTGATTTTTTGAATGATCCTACCATGGGGTACCACACCTATTTCTCATGCACCCTATCAGATGGATTCTGCCAAATTGATTGAACCCAAGACACCATTGCATATATTTCTAGATAAGGGCTTCATCTGCCCTAGTTCCTCCCCTTGGAGAGAAGCTATCATATTTGTCAAGGAAAAGGATGGATTCATCCGCATGTGCATAGATTGCAATATGATAAATCAAGCCACTATAAAAATAAATATCCGCTGTCACAACTTAATGTCCTTTTTGACCAACTTTTATTTGCTCATGTATTATGAAAAATTGACCTTTTTTGTTTACCACCACCTCAAAGTGAAGGATGAAGGCATCCCTAAATATGCCTTTCAAACTTGATATTGGCACAAATTTTTGGTCATGGCACTTGTGCTGAGCAATGTCCCTAGCATTTTTATGAGCTTGATGAATGACAATTTTTAACCCTTCCTAGAGGAGTTTGTCATGGGCTTCATTGATGGTATCCTGATTTACTCAAACGATATTGAATCTCATTGTATCCATCTTCATAAGATCTTTAAGATGCCCTAAATTATTTTATGCCAAAATTTCAAGGTGTAAATTTTGCATTTATGAACTCATATTTCTGGGCCACATCATCTCGGATAGGAAAATTACAATTGAATTCACCAAAGTCTCAAGTATTCTAGAGTGGCAAGCTCCTAATAATGTATCTAAAATATGAATTTTCCTTGGTATTGCTGGATATTATAGATATTTCATATCCAAAGCCAATAAGATGGCCTTGCCCCTCAAAAAGCTCACAAAGAAAAGGAGAATGGTTTGTATGGTCAAAGGAGTGAGAGTATTGTTTTAAAGAATTGAAGAATAAGTTGACCTCCTTACTCATCTTGAAGCTTCTTTCCTATACCAGTGGGTTTGTCATATCCAGTGATGCATCAAGGTTTGATCTGGGTTGCGTTTTGATACAGGAATAGAAGGCAGTTGTTATATACCTTTTTATAGTTGACATCCAATGAGGTTAATTACCCAACCAACAACCTCAAGCTAGCTACCATCATTTATGCCTTGAAAATATGACAACACTTTCATGGTGCTGATGTTGACATTAGTTTTATTGTGCTACTTTTGACATCATTAATGATCACAAGAGTTTGAAGTATATCATGATAGAGAAAGATTTGAACTTAAGGTAAATAAGATGGCTAGAGTACCTCAAGGACTACGAATTTATGATTACTTACCACCGTAGTTGTAACGACCTCACTTTTCAACGTCTCCCAATTAAGAAAGGACTTTAAAGTTGAGAGCCATTACCTAAAATTCCCAAGATCTAGATTTAGCAAATAATAAATAGTAGTAAATAATTTCCATTATTTTACAAATATTATTTTACAACATATATAATGATGCTCCTCTAAGGAGTTACATGAATATCCAACATGTAAGTAATGCATCTGAGAAGAAGTATCTAACTAATCCTCCTGTACTTAGCTTTAATGTGTTCAGGTAATTTCATCTGCTTCACCATGTCATGATATATTCATATATTGCATCTACCTAAAACGACATGAAACAAAATGCAGGTCAATATATTGCTAAACTGTGTACGTGGAGTGCATGCAAAGTGTGCAAGTAATATAACAACAAATAATCAATCAATTACTTGCAAATAAGAGCTATCAGTTTCATTTCATATTCTAACCCATACTTGATACATTATCTTACACATAATCACTATCCCTTCTGGGGCCCTTTTGCATCACCCCTTGATACATATCATCCTAGGTTTCAAAATATGATGTGTACTTTATGTGATACTCATAGTAGAATTATAACTGAATAGAATGTAAATAAACATCAAACAATTTATTTTAACAATCTTCGAGAAATCCTCGACAAACAAGGTAGTCAATAATTGTGATTATTCATAATCGTAACCAAGTACCTCAATGTAGAACCATGCAAACCATGTAATCATACTTTAAGCAGTGTAAGTATATCATCCAATCAAGCAAGCCAAGATGGATCCAAGAAATCAACATTTAATCTATATGTATGTACATCCTAAAGTATCACCATCATATTATTTAGAGTAAACCTAATTGGATCTTAATCTGGAGTTTAGGATTGTCTCGGATTTGGATAAGGAATAAGGGAACCAAGACTGTAATTCCATTATATATTAAGCATTAGGTGAAACCCTAATTATGATATCCATCATATCCTTTCATTATGAACACTTAGATCAGATTAAGTTCATTATGATTATCATAAGGTGTGATCTTTGGTTTCAAAACCCTAATTATACATATATATGATTATTGGTAATTATCCTCATCATTATCATCATATTCTTGATTTCTCATCTTATTCAACAATACTAGCAAATATGGCAAAGTAAATATTTTTAACGTCTTAACTATCTAATATAGCATTTGTATGTATTCAATGTATCTTTTGAACTAAAAAGAGAATCATGTTTGTATTATATTTTATTCGTGTTCCTCTCATTTTCCTAATCAAAATGATATATAATATTGTTATTTTCCAAGTTATGGTCTAATTGATAAATAATTTGCAAAACTGACATATTCTGACCAATTATTGACTGGTACATCATTAATTCCTACCTTAACTAAACCCATGCGGATCGGACCTTAGCCATTGGGCTCTACCCACCTCAGTGCCTACTCAACATGGGTTGGTCCCCTTCGACACCAGAGAGAAAGACACCACTTCCCCTATGCCGTGACTTGGATGGTCACGCATGTAGGGGGCTGGTGAGTAAATCCCCACTAGGGATTCTTCCTCCTCCTTGCTTGTCATGGATTGACAACCAACATCACCCTGAATCAACTAGGTAGTTGACTCTGGGCTACTAGCGTTGGGGGCTAGGGATGATAACTTGTTTGAGTTCACTACAACTCCCTGAGACTAGAGAGCCCTTCATCTCTCGTCTAGAGGACGGAAACAATCTGCTAGAAGTCTTAGAGTTATGCATGAGAACTAGAATCATAGGTTAAGGAATCATATACATTGGAGTCAATTGAGGGACTTGGAAGCTTGCTAGACTTCTTGTGGAACATCTCCACTTCTTAGAGGACATTGGGAAGTCCTAGGAGTCTCCTTTCGATGAGCTCCTTTGCTCGAACTGAGCCACCTTGCTGGTCACCTTTCTAAGCTTTCTCAGGTGTAACTAAGGAGAAGAAGTTCTTTGCGGTTGGCCGGTGGTGCTCTGAGGTCAATTAACTGGCTAGAAGCTCAAATAATCCATAGAAGAAGGAGGATGTCGCAGAGATGACGATCTTATATTAAGTGGGTTGTGGTGGCTTTCTTAGAGAATTGATGCTAATGTTGGGATTCCTCCCTCTCGACGAGACTGCTCATGCTATTATATAGACATGAGTTTGAGAGTAAGGGTTGTCCCCACATAGCTTGTTTTCAGAAGGGGATACAAATTAAGGATTTTCTAGATACGACAAGAGAACATATGATTTATGTCTTGTTTGATTTACTTCTTTCTACCGATCCTTTTGGGACAAAAATCACAGAAAATAATCAACAAGGGAGAGCGAACAAGATTTGAGAATGATGTGGATACTGTTGGTCCTCTTTCCTTTTTGGTCATGAGGTAGGAGAAGACCTGGGGCCTGTCGATTATTGATCCAACGATGTTGGTGAGCGTGATACATCAAGCAGGGCGTAGGTTTTGTCACACCAAATCCGGATATCATTAAAGTGGTTTCTATTTAAAGAAACTTGTCTTTATTTTAAGTAGGTCCACAGTTTTCTCAATTTTCTATAGGCCAGTAGGATCATCCTTTTGTTACAAACTTTAAGGGAAGCTCAGTAACAACTTTCCCAACACATATCTAATTTTTTGGATTTATTGGGATAACTGTCATAGCTGAACCTTTCCCTTTGAGTATATTCTTAAATTGATTACCACTCCACATGGAAATTCCTTTTTCTTTTAAATTCTAGAATTCTCTTAGTTTTTTTAGTATCTTCAAGTATACCAAAGTCAGACTCATATATTCTTATTTAGATAATTCTCCCTTAATTATCTAAATTAACATTATATTAGAATCTCTTGAAAACTTGCCCATTATCTCATTTTTCAATATCTAAAAACCCATAAAGTCATTATTATTTAGTTATGTAGAAATTCCTTTTATTGCTAAGACTTGTGCTACAAGGACCTATTTGCAGAGCAAATAGTCTCATGGGCTTTATTTGGGCCATGGGTTGCACCCATGCCACAAGGTGGATACCTTTATTCCATACATTACAATTAGGGAATTTACTTATCAAATCAAAACTTATATTCACATCATCAAATTTACCC
This sequence comes from Alisma plantago-aquatica, assembly GCA_963693085.1. Classification (NCBI taxonomy): domain Eukaryota; kingdom Viridiplantae; phylum Streptophyta; class Magnoliopsida; order Alismatales; family Alismataceae; genus Alisma; species Alisma plantago-aquatica. Next base: position 1,252,296,491 of record OY856412.1, read on the forward strand.
AAATTTGAGGATATTAAACTAGTAAGACAAATGTTGTAGCTAATGCCCATAGTATGAAGCAAGTTAGACATGTCATTGTGAAGTCTTATCTCCATGGGCTTCAAGGTGTATGGGTGACAAAATCAAATTGGCTAGCATCAATGTAAAATCGAGCCTTCAGTCTAAGATCATGACACCCCAGAAAAGTAGTAAAAAACGTGAGGATACAACAATGTTGCTAGAGAAACCACAAACACATCTCTAAGTTGGTCTAGATGGTGGAATCTGATATAAACAATGCATCTAGGTCCCAGAGGATTCAAATTTAGTAGAAAAAATGTTACGAGAAGCTCATGGATCAAAGTATAATGTATTCCCCAGATCAACTAAAATGTATAAAGACATTTAGAGGCACTTTTGGTATTAGAATAGGGAAGGTGATATACCTATTTTAATCTCAGAATAACTAAATTGCTAGTAAATCAAGGTTGGACATTAAAGGCCATGAGGACTTCTGCAACCCCTACCAATTCCCAAATGAAAATGGTTAAAATATCACCATGGATTTCATGCTGGAGTTGCCCAAAACTAGGAGAGGGAGCAACGCCATTTGGGTTGTAGTTGACTGACTAACCAAATCAGCCTATTTTATTCCTATAAGGATGACAATTAGAGTTCCTTTATAGGTAGAAATCAATATTTAGGAAATTTTTAAGTCATGTGATTCCCATATCTATTGTATATGCTGTAATGCCAAGTTCCTTTTCATTTATGGTGGCAATTTTAGGAAGAGTTAAGAACTCAATTGAATTTTAGAACAACCTATAACCCATAAACTGATGGACAATTAAAAAGACAATTCATATGTTTGAATAATTGTTGGGATCATGTGTCCTTGATTTGGTGGTTCATAGGACTATTACTCTCACAAAACCATTTTTACCCCAATCCCAATCCCACTGCCTTGACAATGGTAAAAGGATTGAAGCGCCTGTCCCTGAGTGGTTTGAAAGGATCTAACACACTGGCATATATGATAAGAAATAATAACTCAAAAACTGGATTTTAAAGAACAACTAACCCAATATAGGAGATATTGCAGATCAATCTTTGTCACCAGAGTATATGAGTGCGGAAGCGATATAGTCAAGATTCCAATGTTTTCCTAAAATCAAGAAAACCAAGACACAAAGTCAATGCAATTGCACGGTAAGCTATATAAAAACCCATAAAATGGTTGATAACAAAATTAGTGTACTTGGCAGGTGTTATGTTTCAAAAGTATAATGAGCAATTTAAAAATTCAAAAGTTATTCGACAAGTTTTCAAACGATTCAATTTTTATTACGAGTTCCCATTATGCTGCAATCAATAAGCATGCTTATATATTTTGTGGACTTTATTACCCCAATGCTATGGGGAGGTCACCATGCTCCTTCTCACCATAGGCGATAGGAGGTCAATGTACAAGTCCACCTCCAGTTGAGGGGTTTCTTGCACTCAAGTCATAATGGGCATGTCATTTATGTTTTCCAGTTTGTCTCAAAATATAATATAAGAAATACAAAATCCTAATCAATAGGGAACTGTAACGACCCAGCCTCTCGGTAACCCCCAATTAAGGGAGACCGGAAGGTCAGAATCGTTAACCAATTACAGGATCAAAGGTTCAACAAATAATCACTTATAACTATGAAATTTTACTAAACTAAACTGAAAATTGGCAAAAAAATTTAAACTTTGTTACCTTTGAAAAACTTGGAGATTCTAAGTATCCACTGCTTGAATCTACTCTATCTAATCCTCCTGGCACTTTACTCTTTTTTTTATTTTTGCAATGTGTCAATTTACTATTTGTTCCTTTAGGGTTCATACCTAAAACACCGACAAACAAAAACATGATCAGCACAAAGCTGGTATGTGGGGGATCACAAAAATTGGTTCAACTATATTAACAATGTATGTAACCAATTATCATTAAACATTCAAATTACATTTTAAGCAGTACTACTCAATCCCTTCCTATCCCTTATCTCTGTAGTGTCCCTGCAGTGGACATGGATACCACCATCCTCACTTGGTGGATCTTCATTATACCCTGCATGATCCCACCTAACAGGTAGACCAATACCTAGGGTTGAGTTGCATGGCACTTCCCGTAGGAAGTCCAATCTCTAACTCGATATGACTTGATGGACCTACCTCCTTGGTAGCCATTTACTAAGTCATTTATGGACCTGAAGGCCTACCCCATTGGTAGCCTTTTCCTAGGTCACCCATCAAACTACAGAAGGGACTGAGATCTGAGTTAGTAGGCAAAACTTATTATGTGATAATCATATTCACTTTACCAATTGCATGACTTAAAACATCCAACAGTTTAATTCAGTTCATGATGAAATCATCGACAAAATCTCGGAAAACTACATCGGTTAGTCATAAGCGTAACCACATACCTGATCGGATGAGTCATGCAGATTATTCAATATTTACTTCATGTATATACAATCAAGCCAATCAACAGATCCAAGCAAGTAATTCAATCAACACATATTTCCTGAAAAGAATATGTACTCTATTTATTACACATTTCATCAAGAATCTACTTTATCGACTTGGATTCTCTTTCTAGGGTTTCTAGTCCGCATTAAGTATCCATTAGGGTTTCTTAGATCAATTTCTCGAACTTTATCTCTTTTAGATTAAAAAACCCTAAAAATACTCTTTTCCATTTATATAAACCCTAATGCTCAAACTATTCATTTAGTAGTCTTTTATACTCAGATTGACTTAGGGTCATCATATCCCTACTTGTTTATGGATTTGAACAATTAAAACATTTAAAAGTCATATTCACCAAAATTAAGGTTTTCATACTCATTAATGCATATTCATGCACGAAACCCTAAATTAAGCAAATTATATAGAAAGATTATCTTTTTAGATCTTATTTTCACTTTTATGAACAATAGGCTTAACTTATCCATTGATCATCATTAAAACCATCTATCATCAAATCTAAGGGTTTTTCATTAATTAAATCATTAAAGATGATGGCTTTATGTACTTTTCAATTTTTAATCATATTTATGTACATAATCTTCAAATTAAACTAATTACGTACAAAGATCACCCTTTTCGACCTTAATGTATCTCTTTATGATTAACATGATAATATCAACTTTAATCATTAATTAAACCCCACTAACCGCATAATTACATCAAAATAGGGTTTCTTTAATCATCATTATGTTAAAGTTGATAAATTACACTACTTTTCAAATTGCAAGAGGAATTGGCTTATAAACATATTTTATTGAATTCCCCTCGTTCTGAGGATCAAGTTTCATATATAACTTGTTCTAATCCGAGTTATGATTCATGAGCTATGATTTTTGCAAAATCAACTTACCCTGACCAATCGGAGGATGCCACGTCATCAGGCTCATGCAACGTTGGCGCGGCTCTCTCTTTGGGAAACATTTCGAAATGTCTCTTTTTCCCTCGGTTAAGTCGACCAGTCTCTTTAGCCCACGGGGGTAGAAACGTCCAACCTTCTCCCTTCATCTTCAAGCTCCAGCTGCCGTCGAGCGCAACCCTAGGCGCGCTGGGTTGCATGTTCTCTCCTTCAGGGTCCATGAAAGATGTCGCCCGACCCTGCCCTAGCTCCACAGCCTTCAGCCGCACCTGGGGCGCCGCCCAGAGCACGACCGAGGTGGCTAGATCAAGAGAAATCTACCCACGACATGCAGAAGGTGAAGCAGCTGTTCGGCTGCTGCTGTGCTCTGGTTGAGGTGCGGCCCCAGTTGCAACGTAGCTTGAGGGCTTCGTGTAGCATCCAGGGATCTTCTCAACCTACAGTGGTCGTATCTTATCTACACAAACCCGTTGCTCATCTTTGCTAGGGTTTATGGTCAAAACAAGAAGAGGAAGAGGAAGAAAGGGGTGTTCGTGGGATCTCTTCCCCTGGACTCTGCCCAAAGCTCTCTCTCCTGTTATAGAGGGTGAAACGAAGTCTTAAGATGGCTATTCTCGATTTTCCAAGTCCTTTTCCTATTAGGGAGTTATATTCCTTCAAGGATAAGAAAACCCTCTCTCTCTTCTTAATCGTTTTGATATACTCTTTCTTTAAATATTAGGAATTCGAACTTCCTCTTAATTAATCTCTTTTACACTTGCCTTCTATCCCATAGGCACAAATTTCTATTTCCTTTAATAGAAATTACTTTCCTTCTCAACAAAACCTCCTAATTCATTTATAATGTATCACATTATCCTTTTATATTGCAAATTTGGTACTTTCTCTTTCTTTTCTTTTTATTGGGACTCCTTGGATCCCAAGACATTCCAATATTTCGAAATTTCTTTTTAAGGAATATTCATTATCCTTAAATGCATCAATATGCATTATTCTTCATTATCATGTGTATTTCTTATTAAAATATTTCCTTTTGTGGATTTCTCTTTGTTTCTCTCTTATTTTCCTCATTAATATTCCTTTTATTATTAGGAATCATTGGGATACGAAATCCCACTATGGATAACTCAAAAATACTTCTTTTCACATATTTTCCCTATTTCATCAATGTTTTCAATTTCTTTATTAACAAGGAAATACTTAATCGATATTTTCTTTTCTTATTGCCTTTTCTTTGCAATTTTGGACTCCTTGGAACCCAAGGAATCTAAGAGGCACGAAATCTTCTTTGGATTTGCCTTCTAGAGGTTTCCACACCTTTCTTATCTCAAAATCTCAGTTATTCATTAATTAATTGAATATCCTTGTTATTGGGCCCAATAGCCAATAAAGCCCACAAATCAAACAACAAGGCTATTGTAAATGAATTCCATGCATTCATCCATTATTTGTTCATTTATCTTTATTATGAGAAATTAAATTTCTCAACAAATGAACCCAAAATTTGGGGTTGTAACATCCTTCCCCTCTTATGAGAATTTTGCCCTCAAAATTCCATCAAGCAAGCAAACAAACAGGATAGGCCCCTCATAAGTCCATCATGACTCCCATGTGGCTTCACCCTTTCCATGGTGTTTTCCAAGAACCTTCATTACCTCATATTCTTCCATCTGAGTTCTTTCTTACCTTGGTATATCGTACCCTCATAGGTGACTCAGGATAATTCAGCCTCTCAAAAGTTGAATAGGTTCTGGGCTCAACACATGGCTTGGGTACCTCACATAGTGCTCTAGATCGGACTCATGGAACACATTACACATCATTTTATCTCGTGGGGCAAAGCTACACAATCATATCCACCCATCCATCTCAAATGGACCCATTTATCGGGGACTCAGCTTTATTAGCTGTAGCTTAGAGGGGTCGGATTTTCACATCACATATTCTCCCACAGTGAACTGCATGTTAGTCTGCTTTGTATTAACTCATGACACATGTCACCCTTGGCTCCCTCTCAGCCATTACACGATCAAGCGACTTCATCTGCACACACTGTGGTTCTTTTATGACCTTCAAGAGGCCTCCTTTACCAACATCATTATAATGAAGTGGTGACCGACACACCCTCCTTATATAGCTTCTTACATCCCGATAAAGGCTATGGTGGTTAACATCACATCTTAAGAACTGTCTCCTTGTATCACCCTAAACAAGCACACTTGCTCACATCAGACCCTCTAGTCTGGATCATACTACTCATTAGTTAGGGGTGATAAACAGTACTAAAACGAGTTCTTCATGTACCTACTGCTTCCGCATGGAAGTAAACCTTCATGTTCAAGAACTCTTTGAACTCACATCATGGTGTTGTTGAACCATTTCTTTCTCTATTATAAGTAGTTCAACCCGATCTGTCACTTGACAATACTCTTCTTTTCCTGTCATCTAGGTAAGATGATCTACCATAACCCTCATTGATCTTCCTTAGTTAAGGGGAGAGTTTCCACATCATCCATAGTGATGAACTCTCATTCCTTTTCAGGGACTCTTTTATCCTCTATATTGGTACACTGGGTTACTGGTATTCTTCCTTTACCTTTATCATGCATGGCCACATGCCACATGCATCTTCATCTTAAGCATCCAAAGTGCTACAATCTCAGTAATACCATGGTATATGGTGATCTTAAAATCATGATCTCCAGTGTGTCATGATCCCTCAAGCTTGATACCTTGGAAACCCTAAACCATTCTAATAAGGGTTTCATCACATTCCCTTCCAGAGAAGTGCATCCATCCTTTCACTACGTCAATGACTAGACTGACTAACCAAACCATCATTAACTTGTTCAACCTATCTCATTACATCTGAGTGTTAGCCAAAACAAATCTTCTTTCCAAACGTAGGGTTATCCTAACAACTCCCTTCTAGCCAAACTAGGCAACACTATCTCCACCAGAGCATCCATTACCACTTCACATCCTTCGATATTAAGTAACATTGAAGACATACTCTTCCATGTATTCTACTTATCATCTCATCTCAAACTCTACGGTTGTCTTCATCAAGAAACTCTAAGCTCATACTCACTGTGATCGAACTCGACCTTGGTTAATCTGCAAATTCCACATAGTTCCTAATAAAACATCCTCATAAGCTGGCTACACTACCCCTCATAGTGTTTGCAAACCATCCATGTATCATTGCTTCCACATCTCTATCCTTATTCATTATAGCAACGTTGCAACTCACAACATCCTTGTCCTTGGTGTTTGGCATGCATACTGTCCTATCTCTCACTCTCATAACAAGAAGAAATAAGCATTTGGCGGCCGTCCAAATACAGAGTTCTTCCTATTCCAAGAGTAGGGATGGTATAGCCCACCTCGCCAGTACACCTTCAAATCTCTGTTGAAACGTGCAACTCATGTCTCTATATCACAATCATCATTATATCAAAGTTACTTCCATGGAAAACTGGCCTCGAACTTACTTGGTCTGAGCACATTCCTGGGTCATCTCCTCTAGGTCTATAGGGAGCCGACACTTTTGGGGTCATCCCTCTTCCCATATGCACCCGAGAGTGCCCTACTCATTTGCCCTTTGGGTCACATGAGTTCATGAAGGTGATCAATCTCCCAACCCATGGCCCTCAGACAATGATAGCTGTTACCTCCTGACCCTATGGTCATGTGCAACTTGGGAAGTAGGCAACTCCTTCTTCCATCGGTCTTATCCCTACCTGACCCTAGGATAGACTTAGGATTATACCATAGTACATGTTCAACTTATAACCTTACCCAAGTCTTCATCATCTCTCTTTCTGCATTCATGACTGTCTTCCATCCCTTCATAGGGGTCATGGCAACTTGCCTACCTTGGTCAGGCCCCATACCGGTTTCCTCCATGGTAACACGTCCATATGCACTTTAGAGATGGCTATCTATGGGTCTATAGGTTCATTATCATACCATGTACTCTTCACTTAGCTTCTCAAGATCCTATGAGACCTCCTTAGGTCACCCTAGAACCCACCAAACTGGTATACACCCTACAAAAGGGTCCCTCTCCCAGGATGGGAGGAACTACAACTCTTGACGACAAAATCTCAACCGTCCTTAGGGTTTACCTCCACATGAGCATGCTTAATCCAACAACTACTAAGGCACAAGCATACCTACTAAACCATGCTAGGTCACCCTCGTTCTCTTCCTCAACATTAGACCAACTTCATGGTGAGGGGTTCCTCAAACATTCCCTTAGCTTAAGGGGTTTCCTTTACCTCTACTCCTTAAGAGTACCATGCTCGAACTATGGGGACTCAAATCTCACCCTGAGCATTGGATACACCGCTTCCCCTCTTAGGCCTAGGAACTCTATGTTCACTTTTGGGTATCCAATTGCATGTTCAAACTCTTAACCATGAATCAAGCATATTCAAGATATGCCATGTACTTCCCTGATCCTTCTACTCGAGCAACACCTCAGGGTTGAGTCCTCTTCCAGGACAACCAACTAGGTATAAAGCTTCTCAACTGGTTACTTAAACCTCCTCAGGGTCTAAATCACTCTTTATCTCATCCAGTAGGGACTCACTTAAACCATATGTACCAGAAGCGTCATCCTCCCTCTAAGGTTTGGTTCCTCTAAAGGCAACCAAGACATCATCAGCCATAAGGCAACCACTATCATCCACTTAGGTCGCATCATCCTCTACTCTCCAATGTTCCTTATGTCTTGGAACCTAAGCTTCCAACCTTCTTGCTTGAGTCCAGCTTTTCTCTTTAGAGGTAACTCTACATCCAGCCTTACTACCAGATGTCCTTTCTCCATGAAGGATCAAGCTTTACTAGCATATCTCCACATGGGTGAGGCCTATGCTCGAACTTAGGTTTGCTCAAGATCATCCATAGCCCTTCCATAAGCCATCCATCTTGATCTCTTAACTAGGATGTCATCAAGCTATACCCCACTTGCATAAGCCCATAGGGTAACTATAGGTCCTCCCCTAACCTCATCCACGAAGGATCTATCCTTCGCTATGGCATGCATGACCCTCTCCAGGGTTGGGTCGCCAAAGGTACTAGGTCATCAACCCTCTTATGGCATTCCAAAGGCATGTCCAACCAAACACTCAGTCAACCATGCCATCTAACTCCCATGTCATCTCTCCCTCTAACCTTCACTTAGGGTTAGGGTTAACATCATCCTCAAAGGATTTTCTAGGTTTCTACTTTTAATGGAGGTCTCTACCTCCAAGACTAACTCTCTCCACTCATCCTCCTGCCAAGGAGGTCTATCCTCAAGTCTCTCATGAGGACAAGGACAACTCGTGTCATACGACCTAAGCATGTATCTATTCTTTAATTTGTGCTTAACCTATTAAGCTTATATCCATGACATCTTATTTACATGCCTTTCATTAATTTGATGGAGGATCCCTTAAACCTTATCGACCTTACCCATACCCCAAGAGGGTGAGGAAAGGAGAGAAAACCCTAATCCTTAAGGTCCTTAATAGAATTTGAGTTGAGAAAGGATGAACAAGATGAGAGAGTCCTAAAGGTATCTTATTTCGAGTCATATCCTAAGACATCGGCCAGACAGTCACACAATCCGAGAGTCCTTGTATTCCGACTAGCGGTGCGGAGGAAAATATTGCCAGCCCCCGGAAGTGATCCTTTTCTAGACACCTCAATCTTTTGGACACTCCTCTAATAACTCCCTTGGTTCTATGGAATTTGTAAAATTTAATAATTATTAATGATTAGATGAGGAACCTATGCTCTGATACCAATTGTAATGACCCAGCCTCTCGGTAACCCCCAATTAAGGGAGACCAGAAGGTCAGAATCGTTAACCAATTACAAGATCAAAGGTTCAACAAATAATCACTTATAACTATGAAATTTTACTAAACTAAACTGAAAATTGGCAAACAAATTTAAACTTTGTTACCTTTGAAAAATTTGGAGATTCTAAGTATCCACTGCTTGAATCTACTCTATCTAATCCTCCTGGCACTTTACTCTTTTTTTTTATTTTTGCAATGTGTTAATTTACTGTTTGTTCCTTTAGGGTTCATACCTAAAATGCCGACAAACAAAAACACGATCAACACAAAGCTGGTATGTGGGGGATCACAAAAATTGGTTCAACTATATTAACAATGTATGTAACCAATTATCATTAAACATTCAAATTACATTTTAAGCAGTACTACTCAATCCCTTCCTATCCCTTATCTCTGTAGTGTCCCTGCAGTGGACATGGATACCACCATCCTCACTTGGTGGATCTTCATTATACCCTGCATGATCCCACCTAACAGGTAGACCAATACCTAGGGTTGAGTTGCATGGCACTTCCCGTAGGAAGTCCAATCTCTAACTCGATATGACTTGATGGACCTACCTCCTTGGTAGCCATTTACTAAGTCATTTATGGACCTGAAGGCCTACCCCATTGGTAGCCTTTTACTAGGTCACCCATCAAACTACAGAAGGGACTGATATCTGAGTTAGTAGGCAAAACTTATTATGTGATAATCATATTCACTTTACCAATTGCATGAATTAAAACATCCAACAGTTTAATTCAGTTCATGATGAAATCATCGACAAAATCCCGGAAAACTACATCGGTTAGTCATAAGCGTAACCACATACCTGATCTGATGAGTCATGCAGATTATTCAATATTTACTTCATGTATATACAATCAAGCCAATCAACAGATCCAAGCAAGTAATTCAATCAACACATATTTCCTGAAAAGAATATGTACTCTATGTTGGTATGTATGCCCTGAGAGCCAATCATGTGATAATTGGTGGGATACATTAAGATTGATTTGATAAACATAAAAGGCGAGCTTCCAATTCTTTCTGGTTCAGTCATATGAGATAGTGATAGAACAGATTGAATGTCTAGAGAATGACAGGTACTCAATGACGTATGCCTTCAGGTTCATGACCTGAATGATGAGATCATACGGATACTAAGAGTTTGTACATTCTTGTTATGTCCCTAGTCGGATGTCATTGTGGAAGGTAGATAGACAGCAATGACACACAAGACTAGATTGTGGTGTTGGTTGATGACAAAATCTCATTAGTCATGATATAGAGATATCAAACCAAACACATAGGTACTTGTTAGAGAACAAGGTACCGGACAGACCCACCGTGAGTTTGACACATGGAACCATGAGATGGTAGTCACAGTCAGTACTCACAGTGATGGTGGTGAGTGTGATTCTTAGACCTGAAATCACTGCACTCAACACATGTCGTTGGGCATACTTTGACATCATCAAACGCAGTCCTGAAACATGGGTTGTTATAAAGGTGATGATTGGGTGGCTTTGACACATGGGGCTTTTGAGGGGTGAGTGATAGATATGGGATTTGTCCCTCCTGAGGGAGTTTGATATCCATGGCCACTTGATGAGTAGGATTGAGAAAGGCGTGCACGCATGTGTGAATCAGTATATGATACTGATGTCATACATATCTCTTCCAGTCTACTCTGAGATCAAGGAAGTGAATGAACGTTGACAGGATGACTGTTCCATGCCTCGAGTTCATTCAGGATATCAGTGACAAAGGAATTATACATTCACTATAACACCATTCACGGATTGTAGGATGAAAGTTGTTCTCCAACTTTCTACTTTCACTTGGGTAGCACTGATGTGTGACTAGGCACCGCTCTTTGCTTGTGAAGTCATAAGTGTTATGGACTTTCACTGCCAACGTGAAATGGACTTGCAGGGTCACACACATAGGATTTAACCTGGAAGAGGAGTTTTGTCCACAAAGCAATGTTTAGATTGATTACTAAAGGAGTTTAGTAGTTCAATTAAACACTCAATCAGTCGATAGCTCAATATCGTTCAAGGTGTTGGATGCATTGATTGGAGTATCAGATTGATTGAAATCGCAATTGACTGATTTTGCCCAACCTGTGCTCCCAACCGATCGGTTCATGTGATGAACTGGTCGGCTGAGGTTGCTGAACCGGTCGGCTGGAGTGTCCAGGCCGATCGGCTCATGCCCAGGTTGAAACGACCTGTTCAAGAGTTGAACCGATCGGCTCAACTGGTGCAACCGACCAGTTGGGAAAGTCATGTCGGCAAGGATTTTCCTTTCGCTTCAAATTGCCCAATTCGATTGGGAATAATATTGGTATTCGATACCAATTGGGAAAGAAACAAGGAAAGTCTTTTTGAGCCGGATTAGGACCATGAACCGATCGGTTCAGGGCACCAACCGATCGGTTGGAGTGACCCAAACGATCGGCTCAGGTCCAACCGATCGGCTCAATGGCCGAACCGATCGATTCAGTTGTAAACTGATCATTTCAAGTTGCGAACCGGTTGCTTTTTGTGGAAAATTCTCGAACCCTTCTACTCCTGCTTTAGTCCCACATTTCCCGGGATGGAGAACCCTGTCCCATGACTCTCCTATATATATAGGGGGTATTGGGGGCTTCTCACAGTACAGCTCAGTGCAACCAGTTGCTCTGCAAGTTGTCGTTCTCTCTGGTTTTGGTAACCGTGAGAGAGCCCGAGCAAGTGCTTCCCGCAAAAGGGAGGTGCAGCAAGGGAAGGACAACTGCAGTTGCAACAGGAGGCAGGAGAGCGTGTTGGCGACTAGTACGTCAACAGGAGGGTGCGACTCCTTCCACTTCCTTGTGGGACAAGGAGAGTGGAGTTCCAGGTGGTCCGTGTGGACTACTACAGAGGCGGGAGGACACTGCCGCTTAGGAGGACAACTGTCATCCGACAGTCCGGTTCGAGTAGGAGTTGTCAGTCCCGGTGTGACCAGGAGCTGCACAGACACCGTCGAAGTCTGGAGTTGAAGACCGCACATTGCGCGAGGTATTGTCGCCGAGCAAGCCTCGGGACAAGGTATGATTCCGCAAACCATCCTTTCCTATTATATAGATGTTGACACGTTTCCTCGGTATGGGTTTGGGGAGAAGTTTTTGTTTCTGCTGCCTTCTCTGTCTCCCCTAAAACCCAACAATGGTATCAGAGCCACGTCAACTGTTCTATATTTTAGGAATATCGATATGATCGATTTTGGTTTGTCGCCTTTATTTATTGCATACGATGCGAATAATATCGGCTTTATGCATGTCCAATCCTAAATCCACAAATCCCTAATTACATATATGATATGTATTATTAATGCACTCGATACGCGTCGCCCTTAAACGAGTTTTGTGGTGGATGTGTGTAGCGTGATTATGGCCTATAAACCCCTATCTGTGTGTGGTTGTTTGTGGTTGCTTGCATCTCGGTCTGCGCACCGATCTTCCCTCTTTTATTCCTGATGTAACTCGAAATAATTCGAGATTCTTTCCTACCTTTGCTCCCCCCGAATGTAACTCGGGGTTTCTCCTTTTTAAAGCAATGTAATAAATAGGATAGATTTTATTTCCTATTATGTCAAAGACCAGCGGACATCAAGACGACTGCTCAGACGATCGGTTCAAGGAGTGAACCGATCAGTTGACCTTCCAGACGGTCGGTTCAAGGAGTGAACCGATCGGTTGATGACCGGTTCGAGGAGCGAGACGAGCGGGTGGCGGACATGACGAGATGCACGATGACCAGGCGAACCGATCGGTTGAAGGAGCCAACCGATCGGCTGGTGGCACCCAGACGACCGACTGGAGAGTACAGATCATTCATGTGATGAGTTGATCAACTCGGATGGCAAGGCACAGATGTTCATCTTGTACAGGTTGCATGTGATGTAGACCTAGATGACCGTGATTCCTCTTGGCTCGAGGAATCACATTAGGATGGCCATAATCATCGCTTTTTATCGTTTGTGCATGTTTTCTGTGGGATATAGCATGTATATGATACGTACTATGTATTGTGGTGATTGGATATGTATATGTATATAAAACCAAATCCCTCATTAAAATATTAAGTTTTAGATGCCTTCCAAATGCGACACACGTGAAAAGCTTGTTCGACCAAGTGTGGGCACGCCCTAGCGTGGTGCACCGTCTACCTCGTGGAAGCGTGAAGGATGAATGTGTGGGTCTGCCCTAGCAGGGTGCATGTTCATCGTGTTCGTTTTGGGTCGGACTTAACAAGGTAACCTAGATAGGATCTAGCGCTTTGAGGCATGGAGATGATCATTGCAAGGAGTTGCATATGACATCTTATCAAGAGTTGCATATGATGCAATTGGCAAAAGTTGCCTACCTGAGAGATCTATGTTGTGGGTGACAGCCCTAGCTGGTCCATGGCTTAGAGGATTTCAGGATCTTGCCCACTAGAAGGTTGTACGCTGCAATCTTCCGAATTGATGGTGAGGGCTATCAATTTGAAGTAAAATAGTGGGAGCGATAATTAATTAAAGGCCTAATTATATCGTCAAATTTTCAAATCAATCAAATAAGTCAAAAATGAGTTTTGGACTAAAATTGCATATTTTCCTTTTGTAGTTCAAATGGCAACAAACAACAACAACTTTTCTTTGCGATCGGTCCTTGACAAGGACAAGCTAAATGGGACAAACTTCCACGACTGGTATCAGACATTGAGAATTGTTCTCACTCAAGAGCGTAAGCTCTATGTCCTGGATACTCCAATTCCAGAGGAACCCGCTCCCAATGCACCAAGGACAGAAAGGGATGCTTACAAGAAGCATTCTGATGATGCCATTGATGCAAAGTGCTTGATGCTATGTTCAATGAACCATGAGTTGCAGAGGCAACATGAGAACATGGGTGTCATAGAGATGATTCTGCATCTCAGGAACATGTATGAAGATCAGGCACGGCAAGAGAGGTACAATGTTTCTAGGGCGCTGTTCAAGTGCGTCATGACAGAAGGAGATCCAGTTGGTCCTCACACACTCAAGATGATTGGGTATGTGGAGAACCTGCAGAGACTGGGATTTCCACTGAGCCAAGAGTTGGCTACTGACGTGATACTACAATCGTTGCCAGAATCTTACAGTCAGTTTGTGATGAACTACAACATGAACAACTTTGATAGGCCACTGTCGGAGTTGTTGGGCATGTTGAGGACAGCCAAGTTACAGATGAAGAAGGACAAGCCTAAGTCCGTGATGGTGATCACGAGCAAGAAAGGCAAGTCCAAGCGCAAGGGCAAGGGCAAAGCTAAGAAAGGTTCTGAAGCTAGCCAGGAGTCCAAGCCATCTTCAGCTCTCAAGGCCAAGGGAGGCGTGACCAAGAAAGGAAATTGCCACCATTGTCAAAAGCCAGGACATTGGAAAAGGAATTGTCCTCTCTACCTGGAAGAACAAAAGAAGAAGGAGGCGACTGAAGCCTCTACTTGAAGGTGTCATGTAACTAAACTTGTAACACTTTTTGAGATATATGATATCAAGATGTAAAGTGTAAAGCATTCTTACTTGGGGCAAGTGTTGCCTTTATAGATAGGAATACTTTAGTTTATTTTCAGCCAATAAGGCATGTAATACAGTTATGAACTGTTATTTCATACTTGCTAATACATAGAAACACTTTATTTTTTGCATATTGTATGACAATGATGGCAATTAATAAAGAGATGTTTCAATTTATAAAGATGTGATCTTTGTGGCAATGCCTTATTTATCTTGTGATATTTGATATGCATAAGATATGATGATACCTAAAAGTTATAGATAACTCAAACAATTTAATTAGCATTAATCATGAGAAATTCATTTCTAGTTTCCATGTGATGGATAAATCTAGACTCTTTTGGTTATAGAACCAGTAAGAGACATGAATATCTTGGACATGATTAATCAATCTTCACTAATGTAGTGGGAGAGTGATTATCCTATTAGGTATAATACATGTGATGTATTTACATACCTATTGGAATAAATGCTAATACTTCAAATGGTGTTTAGAGAAATACCAATATGAATATCTTGAAGTGTTCAAGATTATCATAAATGAAGTACAAATTTGGTAAAGTATTAATTCTTGATGAGATCAAGGAATGAAATACTTGAACCAAATGTTTGAGATCCTTATGAGTGATTATGATAGTGTATCATAGTGAACTCATGATTAAGGCATGGTGATGTCTGAATCAAGAAGGAATCATACTCTAAGGAGTTAGAGAATGATTATCAAATAACTGAATTCTTCTTAATAAATGAATACCCCACACTAATAAAAGAAATCAAGAATCACAAGGGTTGTGAGTTCTTATATCTTTAACAGATACACCTCAATTATCTATGTGATCAGTTGTTCATGTGATGAGTCAACTATCAAGATGAATATGAGGAACCGAATCTTGAGTTATGGTTTATGACCATTACATCCTAAATGACATCCATATGAACCATAAGGTATGACCTTGATGGTAGCACTCATTGGATGAAATCCATAAGTGCTGATAAGTCTTAAGTGTTAAGACACATGGATAACATTTTGACAAGGATGATGCTTGTTGATTGCAACTTAATGACTAAGACATTTGGCATATGGATACTAAAACCGCATTCGTATGAGGAATAAAAACAAGATGTGTACGTGACACAACCTATAAGGTTTATGAATCCACTAATGCAAATGAAGTCTATAAGTTACAATGGACTAATCAATGTGACTGATTGAATACCAGCAACTCAAAATTGGATCTTTACTTTGATGATATAGTCAAAGGGTTTGACTGATATGTCAAAGATAAAGAAGGGATCTGTGATTTAGTGGGAGCGTATTCACATTCTACATATTGATGTGAAATGGAAATGTTCTAGATTGGAAATCCGAATGTGGAAATTATCTTTAAGGAAGATAGAGATGTTTCCTATGTGATAGGAATAGAGATCTATAGAGATAGTTCTCGAAAATCTCTTGACCTGGAAAGAGAGAGCATACATTGGCAATCTGTACTGAAGTATTCAGTATGCACAGATTCAGTGGGAGAAAACTTGTCCATATTACATGGAGTTAGTATCCCAAGGCCAAGTGTCCAATTCTTATGAAGAATGGGAACACTAAGAATAGATATGGATCTATCATGTATGTAATCATCCCATTATCTTGCATGTATGACATGGCAAGAATAAAATGCATTCATCATCTTGTATGTAGGACATGGAAATATGATGTGCTCATCCTGATAACTCGCATGTGTGACATGATGAGTGGATGGCTGTCTATTTCCAGTAAGGGTTACTGGAATACCATGAGAACTTGATAAGTGCTTGTGAAGTACTAGTTCTATGGAGATAAGGAAGAGTTCGATGTAAAGAGTTACATTGATGCGAACTTCCGAAAGGATAGAAAATTAATCGCAATATATATACATAAGATGTATAAAAGTGAAAGTTTGTTGATAATTGGAAATGTTCCAATAAAGCCATTTGAAAAGGGGAAATGCCGAGTATCTATGTGTTAGTAAACAGCAGTGGATACTATATGGATCAGAAAGTTCATAGGATGAACTTATATTCCACTCATTGATGATAAGTCTGGAATCCTTGATCATGCAATGTGGCTAAAGGTTAGTAAAGGAATACTAGATTGCATATTACGGCAACTCCATCTCATACGTATGACGTACAGTGAAGAGATGCGAGACATGCAATTTGTACAGACTTTGGCAAGGTGTTGTCATTACTCACTATGTTGGAACTACAACACAGTAACATGTGGGACATGTTTGAATATCACTATGAATATGATTCATGGGTGATTGGCTCGCAGTGCAAGTGGGAGTCTGTTGGTATGTATGCCCTGAGAGCCAATCATGTGATAATTGGTGGGATACATTAAGATTGATTTGATAAACATAAAAGGCGAGCTTCCAATTCTTTCTGGTTCAGTCATATGAGATAGTGATAGAACAGATTGAATGTCTAGAGAATGACAGTACTCAATGACGTATGCCTTCAGGTTCATGACCTGAACGATGAGATCATACGGATGCTAAGAGTTTGTACATTCTTGTTATGTCCCTAGTCGGATGTCATTGTGGAAGGTAGATAGACAACAATGACACACAAGACTAGATTGTGGTGTTGGTTGATGACAGAATCTCATTAGTCATGATATAGAGATATCAAACCAAACACATAGGTACTTGTTAGAGAACAAGGTACCGGACAGACCCACCATGAGTTTGACACATGGAACCATGAGATGGTAGTCACAGTCAGTACTCACAGTGATGGTGGTGAGTGTGATTATTAGACCTGAAATCACTGCACTCAACACATGTCGTTGGGCATACTTTGACATCATCAAACACAGTCCTGAAACATGGGTTGTTATAAAGGTGATGATTGGGTGGCTTTGACACATGGGACTTTTGAGGGGTGAGTGATAGATATGGGATTTGTCCCTCCTGAGGGAGTTTGATATCCATGGCCACTTGATGAGTAGGATTGAGAAAGGCGTGCACGTATGTGTGAATCAGTATATGATAATGATGTCATACATATCTCTTCCAGTCTACTCTGAGATCAAGGAAGTGAATGAACGTTGACAGGATGACTGTTCCATGCCTCAAGTTCATTCGGGATATCAGTGACAAAGGAATTATACATTCGCTGTAACACCATTCACGGATTGTAGGATGAAAGTTGTTCTCCAACTTTCTACTTTCACTTGGGTAGCACTGATGTGTGACTAGGCACCACTCTTTGCTTGTGAAGTCATAAGTGTTATGGACTTTCACTGCCAACGTGAAATGGACCTGCAGGGTCACACACATAGGATTTAACCTGGAAGAGGAGTTTTGTCCACAAAGCAATGTTTAGATTGATTACTAAAGGAGTTTAGTAGTTCAATTAAACACTCAATCAGTCGATAGCTCAATATCATTCAAGGTGTTGGACGCATTGATTGGAGTATCAGATTGATTGAAATCGCAATTGACTGATTTTGCCCAACCTGTGCTCCCAACCGATCGGTTCATGTGATGAACCGGTCGGCTGAGGTTGCTGAACCGGTCGGCTGGAGTGTCCAGGCCGATTGGCTCATGCCCAGGTTGAAACGACCGGTTCAAGAGTTGAACCGATCAGCTCAACTGGTGCAACCGACCAGTTGGGAAAGTCATGTCGGCAAGGATTTTTCTTTCGTTTCAAATTGCCCAATTCGATTGGGAATAATATTGGTATTCGATACCAATTGGGAAAGAAACAAGGAAAGTCTTTTTGAGCCGGATTAGGACCATGAACCGATCGGTTCAGGGCACCAACCGATCGGTTGGAGTGACCCAAATGATCGGCTCAGGTCCAACCGATCGGCTCAATGGCCGAACCGATCGGTTCAGTTGTAAACCGATCATTTCAAGTTGCGAACCGGTTGCTTTTTGTGGAAAATCCTCGAACCCTTCTACTCCTGCTTTAGTCCCGCATTGCCCGGGATGGAGAACCCTGTCCCATGACTCTCCTATATATATAGGGGGTATTGGGGGCTTCTCACAGTACAGCTCAGTGCAACCAGTTGCTCTGCAAGTTGTCGTTCTCTCTGGTTTTGGTAACCGTGAGAGAGCCCGAGCAAGTGCTTCCCGCAAAAGGGAGGTGCAGCAAGGGAAGGACAACTGCAGTTGCAACAGGAGGCAGGAGAGCGTGTTGGCGACTAGTACGTCAACAGGAGGGTGCGACTCCTTCCACTTCCTTGTGGGACAAGGAGAGTGGAGTTCCAGGTGGTCCGTGTGGACTACTACAGAGGCGGGAGGACACTTCCGCTTAGGAGGACAACTGTCATCCGACAGTCCGGTTCGAGTAGGAGTTGTCAGTCCCGGTGTGACCAGGAGCTGCACAGACACCGTCGAAGTCCGGAGTTGAAGACCGCGCATTGCGCGAGGTATTGTCGCCGAGCAAGCCTCGGGACAAGGTATGATTCCGCAAACCATCCTTTCCTATTATATAGACGTTGACGCGTTTCCTCGGTATGGGTTTGGGGAGAAATTTTTGTTTCCGCTGCCTTCTCTGTCTCCCCTAAAACCCAACACTCTATTTATTACACATTTCATCAAGAATCTACTTTATCGACTTGGATTCTCTTTCTAGGGTTTCTAGTCCGCATTAAGTATCCATTAGGGTTTCTTAGATCAATTTCTCGAACTTTATCTCTTTTAGATTAACAAACCCTAAAAATACTCTTTTCCATTTATATAAACCCTAATGCTCAAACTATTCATTTAGTAGTCTTTTATACTCAGATTGACTTAGGGTCATCATATCCCTACTTGTTTATGGATTTGAACAATTAAAACATTCAAAAGTCATATTCACCAAAATTAAGGTTTTCATACTCATTAATGCATATTCATGCACGAAACCCTAAATTAAGCAAATTATATAGAAAGATTATCTTTTTAGATCTTATTTTCACTTTTATGAACAATAGGCTTAACTTATCCATTGATCATCATTAAAACCATCTATCATCAAATCTAAGGGTTTTTCATTAATTAAATCATTAAAGATGATGGCTTTATGTACTTTTCAATTTTTAATCATATTTATGTACATAATCTTCAAATTAAACTAATTACGTACAAAGATCACCCTTTTCGACCTTAATGTATCTCTTTATGATTAACAGGATAATATCAACTTTAATCATTAATTAAACCCCACTAACCGCATAATTACATCAAAATAGGGTTTCTTTAATCATCATTATGTTAAAGTTGATAAATTACACTACTTTTCAAATTGCAAGAGGAATTGGCTTATAAACATATTTTTATTGAATTCCCCTCGTTCTGAGGATCAAGTTTCATATATAACTTGTTCTAATCCAAGTTACAATTCATGAGCTATGATTTTCGCAAAATCAACTTACCCGGACCAATCGGAGGATGCCACGTCATCAGACTCATGCAACGTTGGCGCGGCTCTCTCTTTGGGAAACATTTCGAAATGTCTCTTTTGCCCTCGGTTAAGTCGACCAGTCTCTTTAGCCCACGGGGGTAGAAACGTCCAACGTTCTCCCTTCATCTTCAAGCTCCAGCAGCCGTCGAGCGCAGCCCTAGGCGCGCCCTGGGCTGCCTGTTCTCTCCTTCAGGGTCCATGAAAGATGTCGCCCGACCCTGCCCTAGCTCCGCAGCCTTCAGCCGCACCTGGGGCGCCGCCCAGAGCACGACTGAGGTGGCTAGATCAAGAGCAATCTACCCACGACATGCAGAAGGTGAAGCAGCTGTTCGGCTGCTGCTGTGCTCTGGTTGAGGTGCGGCCCCAGTTGCAACGTAGCTTGAGGGCTTCATGTAGCATCCAAGGATCTTCTCAACCTACAGTGGTCGTCTCTTATCTACACAAACCCGTTGCTCATCTTTGCTAGGGTTTACGGTCAAAACAAGAAGAGGAAGAGGAAGAAAGGTGTGTTCGTGGGATCTCTTCCCACTGGACTCTGCCCAAAGCTCTCTCTCCTTTTATAGAGGGTGAAATGAAGTCTTAAGATGGCTATTCTCAATTTTCCAAGTCCTTTTCCTATTAGGAAGTTATATTCCTTCAAGGATAAGAAAACCCTCTCTCTCTTCTTAATCGTTTTGATATACTCTTTCTTTAAATATTAGGAATTCGAACTTCCTCTTAATTAATCTCTTTTACACTTGCCTTCTATCCCATAGGCACGAATTTCTATTTCCTTTAATAGAAATTACTTTCCTTCTCAACAAAACCTCATAATTCATTTATAATGTATCACATTATCCTTTTATATTGCAAATTTGGTACTTTCTCTTTCTTTTCTTTTTATTGGGACTCCTTGGATCCCAAGACATTCCAATATTTCGAAATTTCTTTTTAAGGAATATTCATTATCCTTAAATGCATCAATATGCATTATTCTTCATTATCATGTGTATTTCTTATTAAAATATTTCCTTTTGTGGATTTCTCTTTGTTTCTCTCTTATTTTCCTCATTAATATTCCTTTTATTATTAGGAATCATTGGGATACGAAATCCCACTATGGATAACTCAAAAATACTTCTTTTCACATATTTTCCCTATTTCATCAATGTTTTCAATTTCTTTATTAACAAGGAAATACTTAATCGATATTTTCTTTTCTTTGCAATTTTGGACTCCTTGGAACCCAAGGAATCTAAGAGGCACGAAATCTTCTTTGGATTTGCCTTCTAGAGGTTTCCACACCTTTCTTATCTCAAAATCTCAGTTATTCATTAATTAATTGAATATCCTTGTTATTGGGCCCAATAGCCAATAAAGCCCACAAATCAAACAACAAGGCTATTGTAAATGAAATCCATGCATTCATCCATTATTTGTTCATTTATCTTTATTATGAGAAATTAAATTTCTCAACAAATGAACCCAAAATTTGGGGTTGTAACAGGAACAATAGCTCAAACAAGTATATAGCCAAGTACACAATCAAGAGATACATAAAAAGTATCTTCATTACAACCAAAGAGAAGGTATAATAGCGTACCTTTCACCGAGGATTTTGAGTATAATCAATATCCGAATCAATAGGTCAACCCTTCGAGTCAGATCCTAAATCATCAAGATTGGATCAAGGGTCAATATCATGATGTTTAGAATATCATGTTTTAATATTCGATATTAGGGTTACACTTTTCCTATGTCAACCTTAGGGTTGGGTCATTCACTTATAATCAACTCATATTTCAATATGTCCCACATTATTTCAAGTGTCAAGTATTTTTGAGTGTGAATGACTTACCTAGGTTTTCTAGGATCATATGTGTTAACCCTAATTTATGATCATTATCCAAGTCATCATCACATTTCTAGATCATCATCATACACTTAGTATAATTGAGATTCAAGATCAGTTTGATTAAAGTAGAGTCATGAATCATACACCTGATCAAGGTTTTCACAGGATTTAGATCCATTATCACAATATAAAGGTTAACCCTTAGTTAAATGTACATTCTAGGAGAGATAAGTTACAAGATCATATATAAACTCATATTTTGTCATGTTTGGTCTTAAGATGATCATTAGAGTCAGAATTAGGGTTTCTCAAGGGTTAATCATCATTATTGAGCTATTAGATAAACTAAATAAACAAGCGATCAAATATAGGCATATCAGTGAGCATCGTTTGGAATCAGATTTCAAAAGTATTTTTAATAGATTCCTTGGGTTTTTCTGATCAAAATGAACTATTTACTTGCAAATTTTGAAGCTAAGAGGCATTAGATACGATTAAAACAAGATCTGATAATTTAATTGAATATTCGAGCAGAGAGGAGGTATAATACCTTATTTGCAAAAAATTGAGGATCGTATGATGCACGATTAATGGCTAGGATCGAGCCGCGTAGTCCTTGTGAATTTCTAGCTTAGAGGGCCGGTCCAATCTTGGTTTGTCTGGTTTGATAATGGTTCAGTAGTGGTTTGTTGGGCTGCTTGGATCAAACTGAACCCAGTGGTTTAGGGACTTTTCTTCCCCTTGTGCAGGTCTCTCGTGATCCCAGAACCGTGGTAGAGAGCTTCTCAAGTGAGGGGGGAGGGGGATAAGGAGGAGGAAGCATCGGCATGGAAGACACCATTCAGATTTGTCAGGGACTTGCGAATCGGATGTTGGTGGCAGATTTGGGTGAGAGGGTGAGGAGCAAGAATGCCCAATGTGAGCAAGGCGGCGACGCTGCAATAGAGTAGGAGGAGACGAGGAGAAATTGGGAGTGTAGAGGCCAAATGAGAGAGAAAGAAAGGGTCTCAAATCTTAGTGAGATTATTGCGAGTACGAGGGACCCTTTATATAGTGTTGGGGCTAGGGTTTTAGGGCCCATAAATTCAGAGCAGCAGTCATTGCCACCGAAAAGAGAGGGGAGAGTGAGGGACTCATTTTGGTGGCTAGACAGAGCATGAATGCTCTTCAAACTAGGGTTTGTTTAGTTTAAAATTGTGAGAGGAGCATTTTGGCTCGCTTAGAATTTTGATTCATGGTCTCAGACGAGAGATCTCATTCTCGGTCTTCATTTACTCCTCCCCACTGATTGCGGGAGGTAGAAGATGGATCCGTGGCCGTTGGATCAGGCCTGGATCTACAACAGCCAGAACCAAGGGCCGTGGCTCACCCCCGACCCTTTACCCAAATTGCTGACTTGGAAAAGGAAAATAAAAAGGCAAACAAAAGGGATTTTAAGGCATTAACTTCAAGAATTCATAGAAAATCGTAGGAATGTCCAATTTGAATGAAATTTGGACCACAACTTCAAAAAAAAGTGGAGAACCTTTATAAAAAGTTTGAGAACAAAAATATGAAGTTTGATTGACAAATTTTCTTCTATGGACAAAGTGATCAATTAATCAAATTTAAGGTGTTATAATGTGTATAAAATCCACATTGATCACCATATTTCAAATTTGAGTACAAATATTGATTAGTAAACCAAGAAAAATGATTTGGACCATGAGTGTGCATGAGGAGGGTGAAATTGGAATTAGTTTATAATAATGCTAAATTTCACTTTGTCAAAATTACCTCCCCTTAATAGAGTTATCCTACAAAAAATAGTTACCATTCCAACATTGGTTATCCTCCATACCAAGCCCTTTATGGAAGGCCATGTATATCACCTCTCACTAGTACATTTTTGGCCTCTAATGTCACTTTTCCTGACACCGATTACACTAAAAAACTGATACTAGATACGAAACAATGTCGGTTGTCTAGCACAAATGTCACCATTGATGAAGTCCAACATTTAAGAAAAGACACGACTACCACTCATTCATTAGCGCCAATTATCTTCCAAGAAAATCAACGTCTAAAGTAACCTGTGAAATATAATTTTTAGGGGAAAATATTTGCCTCCAAATTGTAAGATGGGTGTCGGTTTAATTGGAACCGACAATAGAAATCATCGTGTGAAATAATTTTGCCTCCAATATACTTTTGGTGTCGATTTATTCTCCATAAAACTGACATTAATTCACATGAAAATCGTGAAAATTTGCACAATCTGTGCCAATTTTTCGTCAAAAAATTGACGTCTTAGTGTCCACGCCACATCTCTATGAAAAATTGTTCCCCCCAAATTTCATTCTAGTGTCAGTCTATTACCATGAAACCGACGACTCAGTCCCTACCAATGCCGATTTTGTTTCATCTGGATAATTGTCTCTAGCTTGGTTCGGTAAAGTAGAGACGACATCCATGTCACTAGGTTTGGTGTCAGTTTTTGCATATCCAACCGATGACTATCGCCATTACTGAGGCATATTTTTTTTTCTTTTGGATTATGGACTCTTTAATCAATTTTTTAGATGAAACAAACATTTACGTCACTATGTATGGTGTTAGTTTTTTGAATTTAACCAATGACTTTTGCCATTACTGAGGCTAATTTTTTTCATTCGAGTAAAAGTCTCTTGCATCGGTTTTTTAGAATAAATAGACGTTTAAGTCACTAGGTTTTGTGTCAGTTTTATTCATGTAACGGATGAATAACGACTTAGCAGTTAGTTTTTTTATACAACCAAAAACTATGTCCCACTTAAGACTCGTTGAATTTCTTTTGCCTTCCCTCATTCTCTATTTCATTACTCGCCCGATACCTAGCTCTGGCAATTTTTGCTCTGCCATCCTATGCTCCAACTGCCGTGCTCCATCGCGGTCACTTTTGGAGCTCTCCATCAAGTGAGCTTGCTGTCAAAATTTTATTCCCCATTTGTTCTCTAAGTACATATGTTGGTGGACATTTGTCCATCTACATCAGTGTACTTGGAGAACTGTGGGGAAATGCTGCCAAAATTTTCTTGAAAACCAAATACACATTATACACTTACTAGTAAGATTAGGTGCTCAAGAATGGGATAGGCGGTACACACATTCATTTCTGAGCCACATACCCTAATCTGTAAAACATAAACCCTAATCTGTAAACCATAAACCCTAATCTATAAACCCCTATCCCTAACTGCAAAATAATAAACTCTAATCTATTTGTAAATCTAAACCTTAATCATGTAAACCCTAAATCCTAATACTTGTTTTTTCTTTGATCATAGAATGGATAGATCATGCATGTCCATTCCAAATAACTGCACCCATAGTTTATTATTGGTCTTGACCAATTTATAAGATTTGCAGAGGAACATAGGAAACAACCTGGAGATAGGTTCTATTGTCCATGTAGGCATTTCTGTAACAATTTGAAAGTTAACACTGTTGACGAAATCAAAAGTCATGTCATGTGCAATGAGATTATATCGGGATATATAGAATGGTACTTTCATGAAGAAAATCCAATGGTGATATCCGTAGATGTTGATAACAATACTTGCATTGAAGAAGAAATTGCTACCGATGATGTAGATGTGAACGAACTAATTTCAATAGACATGGTTGATGCGATGCTAGATAGTTGTGGGGTAGAGCACATCGAGCCACTTTACTTATTTGGAAACATTGTGCATGATGCTGAGAGACCATTATACTTAGGTTTGTAATAAGTTTATGAAGCTGAGCACCGTGTTGAGATTGTATACTCTGAAGGCTAACAATAGATTGAGAGACAAAAGCTTCACGTCATTGTTGTCTTTGTTGAAAGAAATTCTTCCTGAAGGCAACGAGCTTCCAATCTCAATATACAAATTAAATAAAATGTTGTGCCCAATGGGAATGAAGGCTAAAAGATACATGCATGACCTAATGACTGTGTGTTATTTCAAAAGGACTATGTCAATTTGAAAGATTGTCCAAAATGTGGGGCATCAAGGTACAATGTGATGACTTCGGGGAAGTCCAAAACTAGCTCTCCTACCAAGGTGATGTGGTATCTACCTATAATAACACAATTTCAATGCTTGTTTTCCAGTCCCATAGATGCAAAGAATTTAAAGTGGCATGCAGTGGTAAATAAAAATAATGATGGGATCCTACGACACACGTCTGATTCCCCACAACGGAAGAAGATTGATTTATTATATCCCAAATTTGGTGAAGAAGTCAGGAATCTAAGACTTGGGCTTTGTACCAACGCATTGAGAATCCAACATAGCACTTGGCATGTTATGATTGTTATATACAGTCCCCCTTCATAGTTGTATATGAAAAATAAGTATGTCAAGCTGTCATTGTTGATATCAGACCCTAAAAATCTGACAATGATATCAATTTTTATCTTGAACCTCTATTATGACTTAAAGAAACTATGGGGAGAAGGTGCGATGACCTATGATGCTTTGCATAGAGAGACATTTTGTTTGCATGATATGTTGTTTTGCACAAATAATGACTTTCAAGCATATGGAAATTTTGTCTGGATACAATGTAAAAGGATCCAAAGCATGACCTATATGTGAAGAGAACACCGATTAAATATGAGTAAAATATGTGGCAAGAATGTATATCTTGGTCGTCGAAGGTTTCTTCTAAAAGTTCATCCTTACTGAAGGTTGTGCAAAGTGTTCAATGGATTGACTAAGGAACATAGTACCTCTAAACTTATATCAGGGGAGGTTTTTTATGAAAGAGTAAAATACTTTGTCAATGCATTCGGTAAGAGATCATAATGTACCATTCTCACATAGAATGACAAATCTTTATGTGAGAAGAGGTTTATATTTTGAGATCTTCCTTATTGGAGTTCTTTGGCAGTTAGGAATTGTATCAATGTCATGCATGCTGTGAAAAATGTCTGTGATAGTGTCATTGGTACTCTATTGAATATACCATGTAAGACTAAAGCTGACATAAAATCCATAATGGACCTATGTGAAATGAGAATAAGGAAAAAATTAACAGAAGTAATTAGCAGTGATCCGTGGAAACATATTTACCTCCTACTTGTTACACATTGTCTAGAAAGGAGAAGGAATTTTTTTTGCGAGTGCTTGTTTAAGGTTAAGGTACCACATGGATACTCTTTCAATATTCATAGACTAGTATCAATGAAAGATATGAAGCTTATACAACTTAAATCTCATGATTGTCATACTCTAATGCAACAAATATTACTTGTGGCAGTTCAATCTATATCGAGTTGCCAACTTGACCGATCCTTGATGGATTTTGGGAATGAATGCGAATCGACCGAGTTTCATTTTCATAGAACCCGACCGATCCCTCTACAGAGCAAACTCAATTTGAGTGAATCGGTTGAGTTTCCACTAGGACAAAATCGACAGATAGTTTAAATTGGCTTTGTCGCATAGTGTGATCGGTCGAGTTATCTTTTTTGAAACTCAACCGAATGCACAGTACAAAGGAACACAGAAAAAGTGATTCTAACCACTGTACCTTGAAATTATATCCATTGCAACCTTCCAAATGGCTAGTAAATGTTTACAAGTGTTTCCACACTCTAGTGGGCACACATTATATATAAACAAGACCTCTTGGAGTCCATTCCAAGGTTTCTCCTTCATGCTATTCAAGGTCCTTGCTATATTTGAGTGCTATTAGTCCACTTGAGCCCCTTCTCTCTCTTATTTACACCTTAATTCATCATTATTAGTGAGATAGGTCCTGTGTGAAGAGAGATACCCATTTGTATGCTTGTAAAGCTCTCAATCTCCATCTTTCCCATCCCTTTCTAAAAATCTCTTGCTTGGCGAAAGCTTTTCCAAGAGAAGGAGAAGGAGCATGCTTCTTCTTCTGGAGAAGAAGGTGCTCAAGGCTACTCCAAGTGTAGGAGAAGATCAAGGTAGAAGATCCAAGGAGCTTGGTGGGTAAAACCTCAAGGTCGAAGACTAGTTTCACGAAGGGGAGGACCTTGGAGAAGTCAACCAACTAATTGCAAGAGTGGGTAAACCTTTATGAGGTATATGACTAGCTCTTGGATAGATAAGCCCTTTACTGTAAGGTTATTGGCTCCCTTGGCCTAAAAGGGAAGCTGTGTATCCTTTTCCTAGAAAAGGAAGGTCATATGTTGTAACTCTTATGAGTGAATATAAGGAGTAGACATCTTATAAATCCTAGAGCTTGACCTCTTTAGGTAGTGGACTGACTCTCTCCTAGTTAAGATAGTGGAACCACTCTAAAATAACTTGTTCACTTGGTTGCTACAATTTCTCTCATCCTTGCTATGTATGTTTCAATTTCCATCAAATTCACTATTTGCAAATAAACTTATTTGAAGTAACTCAAAGGTCTAACAAGTTTTGTGTAAGTGTTTTTAGCTCTATTCACCCCCTTCTAGAGCCCTTAGATCTAACAAATGGTATCAGAACCATGCTGTTTGCTGACACATATCCCACGAGATGAGAAAATGAGCGACTTACTTGGGTCACTCAATCTAGAAGGAAGCTTGTCCATGCGACCACTGGTGTTCGATGACACTAACTCCCTCTATTGGAAATGGTGGATGCCATTGTTCCTCCAAGGAACCAACTACAACATATGGAAGGTGGTGATCCTCCCATATAAGGAACCAGCTGGTGATGTAGCTACTTGGGATGAAGCTACAGTAAAAAAGGTGTAGCTCAATGGCAAGGCGGTTCACATCATCTATGATGCCCTTACTCCTTCCGAATTCAACCAGATCTCAACTTGGGAGATAACCCATAAGATTTAGAACAAGTTGTACATCACATGTGAAGGCACATAGAAAATCAAGGAGTCTAAGATCTACATACTCAATGAGCTGCTTGAGAACTTCAAAATGGTCAAGAAGGAGAGAGTGGTGGACATGTACTCCCTGATCAACACCATCGTCAATAGACTTGCAGCTTTGGGACAACCCTTGGATAGAGGGGCAATCAACTCCAAGATACTTGGGTCCCTTCCCCATAGATGGGAGCCTAAGGTGACCTGAATTGAAGAAGTGAGAAGACTTGGAGATCTAGCCATGGAGGAGCTCATTGGAAACCTTCAAGCCCATGAGCCAAGGCTAGACAAGCAAGAAGAAGATGAGAAGCAAGAAAAGAAGGTCAAAGATAATGCCTTCAAATCCCAAGTGGAGGCAATGATCCTTCAACAACTACTTGCTTGTCGGTCCTCTCCTACTTCCTCAGGTGAAGATGATGGCCCTAGTGATCATGAGATAACTACTCTAAGGGCAAGCACTTTAAAGGAAAGCCTTCCTCATCCTCAACTCCAAGATGCTATGAATGTGGACAAAAGGGGCATTACAAAAATGAATGCCCAAAGGCCAAGAAGAGGCACTACAAGAGCAGCCACAAGAAGAAGGATGATTATAAGAAGGAGGACAAGTACAACAGAAAGGATAAGAAGGAGAAGAGAAGCAAATATGTAGGTCGTGCAACTTGGAAGGAGTCCTCTTCTAGTAGCTCAAGGTTCGATGAAGGAGAGTGCCACCTTGCACTCATGGCCTCCACAAGTGAAGACATAGGTGAGGTAAGTGAGGTGAGTTTTCATGAGTTATCTAGAGAGACTATCATTGATATGCTTAATGCTACCCGTTCTTGTTATTGTAAGTGCTAAGAAGAAGAGGTTGGATAAATTTATTAATGATTTTTATGCTAAAATTGACATCCTTAATCAAAATGAGAAAGTGAATTTTGAGAGCATTGATTCTTTGCAAGGCCAATTTATTGATCTTGAGCTCCAATACAATGGTGTTGAGTTGAGAATGGGATCTACCTTAAGAATATCACTAGTCTTAAGAAAGAGAACAAAAAGTTCTTTATTGAGCTTGAGTTGCTTAAAACTGAAAATGTTGAACTTAAGCTTGTTTGTGATGTTCGTGGGGATGAGAAGAATGCTTATATTGATGAGCTTAAAATGCTTAGAACTGAAAATTCTAGGTTTCTTACTCAAGTAAATGATTTATCTTCAAGACCTATCTTGCCTAGCATGGATGGTGCTTCTATTACTCTTGAAAAAGATTCATATTTGACTAAAGCCCTATATCTTGAGGTTGACCTACTACATGCTAATGATGACATTGCTAGTTTATCTTCTACCATTATCACTCTTACCGATGACAATCATAAGTTGAGAGCTACCTTGCAAACATTCCTCAAAGGGAACAAGTCCCTTAATGAAGTCTTGGATCACTCCACCAAACATAGTGGTAAGAGTGGTCTAGGATTTATGGTACTTCAAAAGACAAAGGTAAGGGTAAGAAGAAGAATAGCAAGGAACCTCTAATCTTTCTTGGAGAGTCATACAACTCAAAGAACCCTATGGTTTGTTCTCATTGTAAGAGTGATGATCACTATTCTACTTATTGTCCTTACAGGGAGAAGGGGCCCAGACCCAAGATGAAGTGGGTCCCCAAGCTAACCCCAGATCCCAAAGTTTGAATTGGGCACCGATTATCTTCCTTTCTTGTAGGTGTATGACAAATGGGTTGTTGATAATGGTTGTTCCAAACACATGACGGGTGAAATCAGCCATTTCAATAAATTCAAAAAGAAGAGAGGTTCGGTGACATTTGGGGACAAAAACAAGGGTAAGGTAATAGGTGAGGGTGATGTAGGTGATTCACTTTGCATCAAGAATGTACTTCTTGTGGATGTCCTACATCACAACTTAATAAGTGTTAGTCAACTTTGTGATAATGGTTATCTTATTCTATTTACTTCTGTAGAATGCTTGCTTCTAGATTCCCTCATCTACAATGTCATATACAAGGGAACTAGAAATGGCAATCTTTATATTATTGTGCTTGAATTTATAAGCCTATTGTTGGTAGATGCCTTGTTGCCAATTAGAATGATATTTATTTTTGGCTCCGTAGGCTTGGTCATGTAAATATGCACCAAATGAAGAAGTTGAGAAAAAAAGGCTTAGTGAAAGGACTTCCCAAATTGTATTTTGAAAAGGATGAGGAATGCCAACCTTGTACCCAAGGAAAGCAAACCAAATCCTCCTTTAAAACCAGTCCTTAGCACCAAGAGAGCTCTTGAGTTTCTTCATATTGATCTATTTTGACCAATGTGTACTCAATCGCTTCATGGTAACATGTATTGCCTTGTGATCGTCGATGGTTTTTCTCACTATACTTGGACTTTGTTCCTTGTTTCATAAAGTGATACTCTTGACGTTTTCTTAACTTTTTGCAAACGAGTGGAAAACAAAGCTTCTTGCTGGATTGTTTCTATCCGTACTGATCATGGGGGATAATTTAAAAATGATTTATTCAAATGGTTTTGTGAGGAATTTGACTATGCACATAAATTTTCTTCACATCGAACACATCAACAAAATGGGGTTGTAGAGAGGAAGAATAGGTCACTATAGGGGATGGCTAGGACTATGCTTCTAGAGTACAATACTCTACAGAAGGTTTGGGCCAAAGCCGTTAGTACTTCACATTTTGTGCAAAATCAGGGTTTTACTCATCCTTTGCTTAAGAAAACCCCCTATGAGCTATTGTGTGGTAGAAAGCCTTCCATTGATTTCTTTCATGTTTTTGGGTGTCCTTATTTTGTTTTGAACACCAAGGTTTCTCTTGACAAGTTTGATCCAAAATCATACAAGGCTTTCTTTTTTGGCTATAGTACTATCAACAAGGCTTATAGAGTTTTATAACATTGAACTGTGTAAAGTAGAAGAATCTATAAGTGTTAGATTTGTTGAGACTAACCCCTCTATTTTCAAAGATATTGTTCCAAATGATGATGTTGCAGGTGAGGTGATTCCTTTTTTAAAAGAGCTCAACACCAGTGATAAAGGAAAGGAGGTGTTAGTTGATGAAGAAGAGAAGAATGAAGAAAAGAAGGATCCAACTCCTCGCTTTGCAAAGAATCATCCAAAGGAGCTTATCATAGGCAATCCTTTTGAAAGGGTGAAGACGCGAGCTGCACTCAACAAAGAACAAGCGGAGAGTGCCTTCATCTCTCAAATGGATCCAACATATGTCAAAGAAGCTCTAAAAGATGATGAATGGATCCAAGCCATGCAAGAAGAGTTGGAGTAGTTTGAAAGAACAAAAGTGTGGACTCTTGTACCAAGACCAAATGATAGAAAGATCATTGGTACCAAATGGGTCTACCACAACAAGTTGGATGAAAGTGGCAAAGTGATAAGGAACAAAGCAAGGTTAGTTGCTCAAGGCTACAATCAATAAGAAGGTATAGATTTTGATGAAACTTATGCACCTATAGCTAGACTTGAGTCAATTCGAATGTTGCTTGTGTTTTCCAGCCATAAATTTTTTTTTCTTTATCAAATGTATGTTAAAATTGTGTTTTTGAATGGTACTATTGAGGAGGAAGTATATGTTGCACAATCTATGAGCTTTGAACATGATAACTTGCTTAACCATGTTTATTTGTTGCAAAAATCTCTCTATGGTCTCAAACAAGCACCTTGAGATTGGTACAAGAAACTAAAGAACTTTTTGTTAGACAATGGCTATATCATGGGCAAAGTAGATTCTATCTTATTTCTAAAGCACACTTCTAACAATTTTCTTATCATTAAAATCTATGTTGATGATATCATTTTTGGTGGAACTAATCTTGATCTTTGCAAAGAGTATAGTGATCTTATGTAGAGTGAAATCGAGATGAGTATGATGGGGGAACTCACTTTCTTCCTCGGCTTCCAAATCAAGTAAACCAAGGTAACTTCATCAACCAATGCAAGTATACAAGTGAGATACTTAAGCACTTTGGGATGGAGAACACCAATCTAATGGAGACCCCCATGTCAAACACCTCCAAGCTTGATAGAGATGAACAAGGTGAAAAGGTAGATGAGAAGCTCTATAGAGGTATGATTGGAAGTTTAATTTATTTAACTACCTCTAGACCTGACATAATGTTTAGTGTTGGCTTGTGTGCTTGTTTTCAATCAAGTGCTAGGAAATCACATCTCATAATGGTCAAGAGGATTTTGAGGTATCTAGCCAAAACCGCAAATTTTGGACTATGGTATCCTAAGTCATGGGACTTTACTCTTATTGCCTATAGTGATGCATATTACGCATGATGCTTGATTGATAGAAAGTGCACAAGTGGCACTTGATTCATCCTAGGACCTTGCCTAGTTTCTTGGTTCTCCAAGAAGCAAAGAACTATGTCTCTATCAACGGCCGAGGCTCAATACATTACAACTGGAAGTTGTTGTGCCCAAGTCCTATGGTTGAAGAAAATTCTCCAAGACTTTAACATTTATTTTGATGCTTCTCCTATCTTTTATAATAATACTAGTACAATTAACTTGTCATACAATCCTATATTGCATAGTAGAGATAAACATATAGAGGTCCGTCATAATTATCTTCGTGACCATATTGCCAAGAAGGATATTTATATCACACATGTGAATACAAAGAATCATTTAGCAGACATTTTCAATAAATCTCTAGCTAGAGAGAAATTTACTTTCATTAGATCAAATATTCTTGTAATTGTTCTAGATGATATTGACATGCCTTCTAGCTAGTTGTTATCTTGCCTATATGTTTCTTGCTCTTTTTAATAATCTCTTGCTTGAGCTTGCTAGAGTTGTCTTATATTTATGCCTTGTATTGCTTGTATTGGGTATTTTTCTCAAACGCTTGTTTTATCGCAAAATAATACCCTATGATGAGTAAAATGTGCCTTAATATGTCTAAAATACATAATAGGCTAAAGAATTTTATTAGCACTCTAGAGGCTAGAATCTAATATTTCATGTTTTTGGATAGGATACCTACCCGTCAAGTTGCCAACTTGACCGATCCCAGGCCAAGGTCAAGAGTTTTTCTCCTGATCGATCGAGTTACCCCATGAAAAACTCAACCGATTGCCATGTTGTACCAAACTTAAAATAGGTTTTGGAAGACATTTCTCCCTCTCAACTAGAGAAAGCTCGATCGATCCCTAGATCCAACCCCTCTTGACCTCAACCCTAGGTGCGACCATCCCTTCCCTTACCTAACCTAGCCTTCCTTGCGTCTCCCAAACCCATCCTAGGTAGTTAGATGGCCTGTTGGTGAGGTTTTATCCATCTTTTGGTTGTTCTTGCCTCTCAATCCGACCACCATGGCATCCAACTAAAGAAACCAAGCTACTAGGTGGAGTACCCTCATCCTCATCCAGCCCTCGCCTTCTATCCTTTGATGACACCTTCTTTGTCTCTTCCAAAGCTCTTAATCGCTACAAGGAGTTCCTTCCTAGGAACCCTTTTCCTTTTAGAGCCTTGTTTGAGCCTCCTCTCAAAACAAAGGATGTCATCAAAGAGATTTTTGAGCTTTCTATACCCATCATCTAGTAGCCTTGTGTGTCGAACACCAGTGCTTGTATAATTCTATCATGATCACAGAGGCGGTGCATGAATTCTATGCCAACCTTTCATGAAACTACGACACATTAGTTCCTCCAAGAAATAGCCAGGTCATTCTCTCCTCCATGATTGCCGAGATTACATTCACAATCTCTAAAGATTCCTTGAACATTTTTTTCAACGGAACAAAGGTAACCAACTCATGGAGAAAGGGTCATCCTCACTATTTTGACCTTTTGGACCCCGAGGATTTCTACAAGCCCTTTAAACTAACTATTCTTGAAGTCCACAAGTTCTTAAAGAAGCCTCATGTACCCTATAAGAGGAAGTAGATCCTGCCATCCTCTTCCCTCGATCTCAAAAATAGGATGCTTGCATTAGTTGTTAGCTGTAATGCCCACCTAAAGAAAAATCTAATAGACAGTACAGAGAACATTGCTGTAATCATGTACTATTTGTTGAGGAATGTTGGAGTCAAATGGTCCCATTATATCTTACATCACATGAACTATTTTGACTCAGGACAGAATACCCACCACCCACCGTACCCAACCTTGATCTATGTCTCATGAGTTTGTGGTATGTAACCCATATTTTGATTTATTGATCCTGAGAATCTCAATAAGTTGCAAAGAGAAGTGGTTCATACCCTATTCCAGTTTGATATGTATTTTCCTCATTCATTCTTTAATATCACGGTACATCTTGTTGTCCATTTGACTAGGGAAGTGAAAATATTGGGACCAGTTTTCTTACATTGGATGTATCCTTTTGAACGGTACATGAGTGTTTTTAAAGGTAATGTTCGAAACTATTATCGGCCTGAAGGGAGTATTATTGAGGGTTATGTGGCCAGGGAGGTTATGAATTTTGCAATGACTTTTTGAGTTGTAATGAAGCTCATGTAAATGACAAGAATATTAAGGACTATTCTGACAAAGGGACTTTAGGAGCACAAGTGAAAGTAATCAGTCGTGAGTTGTGGGAACAAGCTCACTTGTATATTTTACACAATGTTGACGAAGTGAGTGTTTGTATCACTGAATATCCCAATTTCATCAAGACAAAATATCCTCTAGCCAATTCAATGTGGCTTGCTATAGAGCACAACAAGACATTTATTAGGTGGTGTGAGGATAAAGTCTTACATCAACTATCTCAAACACCAAATAATGTTGGTAAAAATATCAAATGCCTTACATTTAAACCAAAAATGAATGTTATGTCTTATGAAGGGTTTGACATAAATGAGTTTTCATATTACACAAAGCGCCAAGATGATAAGAGCATTGTATAAAACATTGAGGCCACCCTTCAAGCATCTTCATTGTTTTTTTCCATTATAAAGGATAAGAGTCCACGTAAAGCTAAAATGTCATGTTATGGTCATTGAAGACATGGGAGTTTGACTAGGTAGATTTCAGAATTCTTATCTTTAAGTGTAATTGGATTGATAACACCAAAGAAGTTGTAGTGGATGAATTGAATTTCCATTACTGGATTTTGAAAAGATTGACAAGAAGGGTGAACCATTCATAATGACATCACCGACAAAGCAAGTATTTTATAGAGATGATCCTGCAATGAAAAATGATCAGTTGTTCTTCATGGTAAAAGACAGTTCATTGAAGATCATATAGATGAAGAAGAGTACCATGACAAATATGATGACTCCAGTCCATTCACAATTGGCTTGCCAACACCAAATATTGAAACTAATGCTGATTTATATGTACGTGGAGATCACACTGAGGAAATGTTAATATAATAAAAGATCTCAATATTAGAGGCATGCTTTTATTTTTATGAATGTTAGATGTGCACTTTGCAATCTTATATTTCATTGTTTGACTATTTTTTATGTGACATTTTCTTCATATGGCGTCTGACCATGAGTATGATGATCGTGATGATGATTACTGTGAGGATGAGAAGCATTACTATGTGCACCTTGACACTGATGTATGTTCTGTATTGTTTTATTACATTGATGTGCATTTTACAATATGTCTATCCAGTTGTATTTTTGTATTGTTTTATCACATTTATAAGTTATATTTTTTATGACCTATATGTGTTTTTTTAATTCAATTTTAAGTTGAGGATGTACAACATGATGATCTTGCTCAGCTTGATGAGCAACATCATTTGTGTGCAAAAATAAGGGGCATTACCATGATGAACACATTGATACAACAAAAGGGTAACAAACCAAAGTTCGTTGTTGAGTTCGATCATGCAGAAAATCCTCTTGGAAAGAACCACAACTCTTTTGTGGCATATCTAACAGTTCTTACTCATAGCGATTGTAGTATAGCAGTAGAATCTTGGCATAAAATTGATAAAAGAAAGAAAGACTTCATATGGAGAGAACTATGTGTGAGATGTTATCATTTGCAATTCTATTTTTAAAGCTATTTGCAATTATATTTTAAAGAATATTCCATTAAGTATATGACCTGGATGAAAATCTACATCGTAAAAAGGTGATGCAACACTGTGGGAGGGTATTGAGTAATTATAGGACAACTCTAACAAGACTATACATACGG
Organism: Alisma plantago-aquatica; assembly: GCA_963693085.1. Lineage (NCBI taxonomy): Eukaryota > Viridiplantae > Streptophyta > Magnoliopsida > Alismatales > Alismataceae > Alisma > Alisma plantago-aquatica. The sequence goes on from OY856412.1 coordinate 1,252,333,526, forward strand.
GACACTAGGAAGAGGAAGAAGTCAACCAATGAGCAATGGAGATATCTTGACCCAGAGACGTGGGAGGTGTTTGTTTCTATGAAAAATACCGATGAATTCAAGGTATAAAGCTTCACTCCCCATTATGAATACATTCATATGAAATCATTGTTTTACCTTGACCTTGATTATTATGTTTTACTTACCAATTACTATTCATGATTATTACTAACCAGATTGCAAGCGATGCTCAAAGAGAAAGGCATGCAAAGAATGTGGACAACCACATGATTGGTCCAACTGGCTATGCACATCTTCACCAAAAGCTACTCAGTCATCTTCTTCTCAGCAACCTACTCCTGGGATCGTTGAGTCCTCTATTACTATTGGACCTCTACTTTTCCATGATCTATGGATATCTAGGAGGCAAAAAAATATGGAGATATACCCAACCCCGCAACTGCTGAGGCAACTACAAAAATGGTAAAATTGAACTCTCATAGCAATTAGTATTAATGGTTGTTATGTTTTACTTACCAATTACTATTGATAATTATTAGCATAATCTCTATAAGCAAAGGAAACAAGGCAAGTTCATGCCTGAGGGCACAAGGGATGAATTGATAGTTTCTCTAGGTATCCTAGAGCATTCTGGGTGTGTTAGGGATGTAGGTGCTGGTGTAGATATAAGAGCATTCTTTAGGCCATTAGAGCATAAGCACACATTTTTCCAGAAAGGGGGATTCTTAAAATAGGAGGTATAAGAGTTAATTGCAAAGGAAATTCAGGAAGCAATGAGTCGATATCATGCTTCTTAGACAGTACCTATGCCGCCCTGCTCTTTATACAAGGTGGACCCCCCTATGACAGAGTTGGTTGACAGTAATCATGTGGATCTACCACCTGGGACGTCTGCTGTAAGTATTTTTATGACATAGTAGTCTTTTAGAATGATTTGTATAATATATAACACTCTATACAAATTTGTAGGAGTTGATGTCATGTCGTCTTAGATTACAAGAATATGTCATTACTGTGGGCACGAATTACCCAAACCTTGAAGGTGACACTCTTCATGGTGCACCGTTGCCCGCCGATGCGGTTTATGTGATGTCAGACCTTGTCTACGCCCCTTGGAAGCAGACTGTACATCCATATGATCACCCCGAGCATGATATGATAGGTGATGCAGAATGTGACTTGGTCACGTGGCCCAAAGCTAGAGTTATCTATACTGATGTATGGTAAATTTACATTGTGTTTGTATCTTTATATACATGACACCGTTGATAGAAGATTATATATGTGCATGACATAACACCTAAGAAACCCCTTACAACTCGTCCTCCACCTCCACCTCTACCTCCTCCTCAATTACCTGGTTGGCTTGTAAAGGACCTATTCGACTCAATAGGTCCTCAATGCAGGGGTATGACACTATGGATAGGCGAACATGAAGAAGGGTCACCTATGATGGTTTCTATTAAGGAGGACGCTGTAGGTCATCATGATACTAGTATATTTCTACAAGATATTTTGGAGTTGTTTGGTTATGCTTGATTGAATGCATCCATGATAGAACTTTGGATATGGTGAGATTTTATACATCATTTTATATATGTTGATATGTTTTGTTATGTATTAATGCATACATGATATATGTTTTATAGCCACTTACATAAGGTCTGTACATAGTTTTCATTGCTGCATGTGGCATTTCTAGTTCCATCCTTGAATAGTCGTGTAATGAAAGACCCTGTATCTATTATTCAATACTGCTCTACCTCTTTTAAACATTTTGGTAAAAAGAAAAAGATCTTGATGTTAGCTCCATATAAAGTTGAGTAAGTTTACTTACTCTACTTATAATTTTGACTTAATAAATTACATTTCATTGTGGATTTTGAGTTATCTTTTGTTTGCGTTCTTATCACTCATGAATAAACATTGGGTGTTGTTGGTAATTTTCCCCTCGACGCTAACTGTGTATTATCTAGATCCTAAGGGTAACCGAATAAACATTGGGGGACACGATTTGAAAAAGACTATATATATATATATTACATGCCTATATAACAATGCAATTCAATGTGTTATATTAACATATAGGGATATAAAAAAGAATTAAAAAAAGTTGCAGGAAAGGTGGACAAGAAAAAGAAATCGATATTTTGGAAGAATGATGATGTAGTTTTCTGACTCCAATGCATATTTATGCCAACTATACTTACTTTTATTTATTTACATGTTGTATGTTGAAGTATATAGTGTTCTGTACAAGATAAAGGTTGGGCATATAGATACTATATGATGTCGTATATGGACATGATTGTCAGATATGGGGCACTAGACATCGACGAGATATAAAATGTAATATATATATATATATATATATATATATATATATATATATATAGTCTTGATCATCATAAGTATATAGTCTCATTAGATAATATGGAAATATCAAAATTATTAATTATACCTTATTATCTTTGTAGCTATTTAAAATGAAATACTTCAACACACTATAAAAGCTAGAAGACATACAAATGCCCTATATGACAGAACAACAAGATGAGAACAATGGGCACAAGCCTTTGAAAAGGAAGTGAACTTTGAATTTTATTGGGATAATGAATGTCTTTTCTAAAGTTTGATGTCATTATATCTATATACATGTAGTAATGCTTATGACTTCTTACAACTTTAAATTTGATGTGAGTAAATTATGGTGCATATATATGTGAATGCTGATCTATATACACGTGCGTGAATGTGAAGATGAATAAATGAATTATCTATGAATGAATGAATTGTGTTTCTACATGTCATGAGAATGGAATTGGTGTATATGTAAATGAAGTATCATGAGTGTGAATGTATGTGAGATTTATGTTTGCACATTTGATGAAATTGAATTGGAGAATGAATAGAATTATATGCATATATTATATTTGTTATTGCAGGGTTTGGTGGCCTGAGATGAACTCACAGGATGTTGTTAACCTACAATTTAGAACTCCAGTTCTAAACTGCAGGTTCTACATCATGTTGACCAGCCAGATAGTAGGTTTGCAGGCCTACTATTTAAAGAAAAATCAAAACTTAGTCATCAGTTGTAACATAAAAACTGACACTATAGGTCTGAGCCACAAGTTTTGGTACAAAAACCGACATTAAAGGAAAAAAGAAAAATAGCTGTGTTGGACAACACGTCCTTACTGGGTAGCATGTCATAGCCATCAATTTAGTAGATTTATCCATCATTATACATCATAATCGTTGGTTATTCAGGCTGCAACCAACACTATTCATCATGATAGGTGTCTATTTTTACCAAACCAACGATGTAAGGTGCTTTACTAGTTACAAATGTGACATGGCGTGGCTCTTACGATGTCTATTTTTGGAATGCAACTGACGCCTCAGACTCCTATCTGTGTCAGTTTCTTTTATCCACACAACTGAGGCTAGATATATCTGGCGTAGGTTTTGCCTTCCCAAAGAACTGACGTCTTAGACATGTGGCAGTAGTGTCTCCCACTGAAGTGTTTGTCTATAACCGATGTTATATGGTTGTTTTGATCGTCACTAGAGATAGTTCATGTACTAGTGTATTTATTGGGATGAAGTACGCGCAAGAAGGATTTTGAAATATGAAGTGTTGCATCTTTATTCTGGTAGTGTCAACCTGATTAGGTAGAGATTGAGGAGCACATGACTATCAGAAATATTCTGTTGATGCACATAGGACGGATGTCCAATTCCTAGATGTGACATGTTTTCCTAAAGGTTGGACCAATTTCTAGCAGTCATGAAGAACAGAGGGAATTTGAGTCATAGATACGTGGGTCCATTTTAGGTATTGGACCAAATAGGGGAATGTCCTTGTAAGCTAGCTTTGCCTCCACGATATATTATGATGAATTATGTTTTCCACATATCAAATCTGAAGTGATATGTCAAGGATCGCAGCCATGTACTCAACCATGAGGCTATTGAACTAAAAAACACCCTTGTGTACCAATCAAAAAAAGTGTAAATACTTGACAGTCAAATTAAAGAGCTCAGAAATAAGAAAATAGAAATGATGAAGCTACTATGGAAACATCATAGTTGTGATGATGCTATTTGGGAACTAAAGTCATATATGGAGGAAAGAATTCTAGACCTTTTCAAAGAAGCATGAATTTTGGAGACAAAAATGCTCATAAGGAGGGGAGGATGTGATAATTTGAGTTTTTGAATATCAATACTTTATCTTTTATTTTTGACTTTGGGCTCGACTCGATCATCCATTGATAACTTAATAATTTTGTGACACTTTATTGAAAAATTGATGTAAAAGTATACCTTGAATGCATAAAACCTACTTTAATTTGACTTGAAAAAACTTTCTCTCAGTATGAGACCTAGATTTATCCTATGGAACACAAACTTGTGATAAATATTTATTTCAAGCATTGGACTAAAATTCCAATTTAATTGGCATTCATGTCTCCATGTAGAAATTGTCCAATATATAATCTAAAAAGCCAAAAAACACCCCATTTAATCTCCCCTTTTATTTCCTTTGAGCTGACGCAGAGGGACTAATAGGCTGCACATGTGCATAGCTCGGGCCAAGGACCTGAGCTAATGTCACAACACCCCCATGCAGCCTAAGCAGGGAACAAACTCGCTATCCCTCAAATCACAACCAGACGGCTGCTCGAGACTCTCCCCCATGGAGCATGACGAGTTTTCACACCTTTTTACTCAACATTTTCCTCAACCTCTCTCTTTATTGTTTTGTATCCTTTTGCATCCAATTTTCTCTCCTACTCTAGATGTTTCATGGAGTTTTGAGAAGCTCCCATCTTGGCCGCCCCATGGGAAGACCTAGCCACAATAAACCTAACCCTAGACTCCCATAACTATAAATAGGACCCACTCTAGTCCAACTTTTTACTAACAAATCTCTACAAATTTGTCGCCATCTCTCTTTCAATCTCTCACACTTTCCCCCAATTTCATCACTCGACGTGTCGCCCATGGTTGGTGCCCTTCTTTCCCTTCTCTTCTTCTCTAATTGCGTGGAGTTCTGGACCATGACCATGGTCAACTATTGACCAGAGACTACAATCCATGGCCCGATAATTCTCCTCCCAAGGTATTTCTTTTTTATTCCCTCTCCCTTTATTATAAATTCTAGAAACTCTAATGATCTTTCAAAATTCATAATAATTACATACATTATCCAAACAGTAAAAAATTACACTCCATCTTCACCAAGAAAATGAGACACATCCATCAGGACTATTAGCAAGACCTAATTCTCAAATTTATACCTAATGGTGATCCTTTTTGATGTTTCAAAAATATCAAATAATCTTTCATCAAGACTTGACCTTTTTAACATGAACCCTAATTTGAATCAGAGTTGAAAATCATCTTGAAACTTGTATCTCAAATTTTTATAATGGAACTCCTTATATGAACTTGAAACCTTGGTATGTAATTGAAGGGTTACTTGATGTTCCAATTTAGGACCTAATGAACATTGAACCACTTGTGCATACTCGATAATTGAAATTGATGAAAAATCTTGAAGAATTTCTAGTTTGATTGATTATGATTAGGGTCAAGAAGGAACAAAATGACCTCTAAACTCATATTCTTGGAAAACCTAAATATTGAATACATAGCTAATTATGCGGCCTACTCAACCCTTGATCAAGATATGAATGAAGCCTTTAAACCAGTCCACCCTTGGATCTTGTTACAATAAAATCTAGTAAAGGCACATGTATTATCCCTTTGCTTTGTTTGTTGTATTGCACTATACCCTTATGCACTCTTGTCAAAAAAGTTGGCTATTTATTTGAATGAGCTACTCTGTTCCCTATTGATTAGAGTTTCATTTTTCTATACATCATTTGTTTTATGCTTTTGAGACATAATTGAGATTGATAGCGTACTCCATATGTACCTCGTTGTCATCTATTTTGAGCCTTTCCCTTATCTATTGGATTTGGGTCAAGTGGAAGTTCTGTTTATATCCTTTCCCTCTAGGTCAATTCACACCTTGGCCTTTCCCTTAGGTTTAAGTGGAACCCTTTTGGCTCATTACCCATATTTTGTAAATATGAGGTGAATGATCAACCCTAGTTTAGAGAACACTAAAAATTTGGAATAAAAATGTTAATGTATTAATTAGGTTAAGTTTTGGGTCATTTTCTATTATTCCATTTATAATCCCTTCTAAGTTGTTACTCTTTATAATACACATATTTATCAGTTTCATGTTTTTCTTAAACTGTACAAATACTTTGCATTGACTTTAGGTCATGATTGTTGATTTATGTAATGGAAAACCTTGAAGAACTCTGATATCTTTGCTATGTTATCTAGTGGACTCAATAAAATGCTACACCACATGAATGCACATCAAGGGCTACATTATTGTAATTAAGTTGTAGCTTTATCTAGATAGCTTTTCTTTCCTAGTTGCCCTATGAGATATTATGAGCCCTCAAGTAAAACTTTTGGTTCAAATTAATGGCATGATATATTATTTCTTTGTGAACATGCTTGTGTGTGATTCCTGTGGACAACCTAGGGATGAACACTTGGATCCCCTTAACACTGCCCAACTAGGTAATAAGATTGTTCACGTAAAAATGAATTTGTGCCAATCTCTTCTTAGCTTGGATGCACACCCATGCATCATCTCAGCCTCCTTGAACATCTCCTCTCTTCGTCTTCTTCTTTCATAAAAGAAAATTTATCATTTGAGTCTTCAAACTTGCACACATATCTATATTTATGGAATACAGTCAAGTGAATTTCTATGAAATCAGTTTGTTGAGTCTGATATTTGCAAATTCAGCATGATGATTTGATGAACTCCTCATCAACCATGTCATTGTATTCAACATTAGGCTACATGTTGAAAAGTACATGCATACTGCTGTTGGTCGAAGACCTCCTATAGTTCATGCACAAAATCACCATCATAACACATCACATAAAGGATGCACTTGCTGTATGGCTTCAATGCCAACTAGTTAGATCTTCTTTGCACGTCGAAATGACCATAATGTCTTTTCTATATGCCTTGAGGCAAGAAAATACGTTTTGTACATTCCCATTTGCTCTGACTCCACTCCATTACTTCCTCGATTCTGATAAATTTTCCTTAAAATCATCCACAACTTTTCTTATATTGCTGGCTTTTCTATTTTTAGTTTGTGGCCACAATGCACCTTTATGGGTACACTATAGATGCCCTGCTCGCATTCTCAATAAGCATAAGGAAAAATACCATGATCTACATCTTGGTGAGTGTTGTAAGAAGATCTTAGAAGCCTCACATGTTGAAAAGTATGATCCCCTCTTCATGAGAAAGGAATACAAATACTCCATGAGTGATTTTGCCTTTCCATCTCTAGACCTATGAATTAGGGCTTCATTCTACTACTCCTTTCTACATCATCCATTGGTCTGAACCCCAAGATCAGTTGATCGGATCCGATTTTAACCTATTCTCTACTGTGCCGACCTAAAGGCTAAATAGACTTGTTTTTTTGGCTCACATAAAGATCCATTTATTTTCCTATCCAAATCTATCTAATGGGGTCATGCGGCATGTTGGCTCACATTATCAGTGACCCCACCACCATAGGCCCATTTCATGTGACTACCTTCTATTTTTATGTTAATCTACAACAAACACACAAAAACAACAAAAGAGCCCATGCTAGTATGTAAATCACAAAAAAAATAGAAGGACACTACATTATTTTTCTTCCTCTACCTATGGTTCCCTAACCCATATGAATGAGTACGTTTGTCTTAATTAAGTTTCAATGTAAAATATTACAATGCCTATATTTATGTGATTTCCCTTTTATTCTAATGTGCCTAAATTTAGATAGTATTTTTTCCTTATATCTTTCTTGCCATGATTAATTTCTATTAGTGCATATTTTTCTCGTATTTTCTGTATCGTGTTTCATTCCAGTAGTGATATTTGTTTCTGTGGGTATCATATTACATCTCGACTACCTATAATAGATGCATAGAACTAGAGCAAGCCACCAAGCATCATATCACTGTCAGTTGCGTTGCAACCATTTTACCAAGAAGACCCTCATTATCGTCCAACCACCCACAACCGCTGCTAGTTCATTGTGGTTGGTTTGAGGGGGAGATATAGATGAAAATAGAAGGTCATTGATTTGTACATGTTGTTCCGTTTTTGCATATTCATCCATACTTTGTTGATACCTAATATAGTGCATGTTTTTTATAGTAGTGTATCTTAAACACAATGCTCTCATGCTATAATATAATATTTCTACAATAGTATCCTTATCCCAACTAATTTACTTTATATCTTGTGTAAAGCTACTTCAACAATGATTTCAACGTAGGTGACTTATACACATATCTCCACCATCAACTACTTTGGATGCTTGCTAAAGATTCTGATGTTAATGTAAGATTGCTCCTGCTGCTCTGGCAATCATTAGTTTCAGAGAGATCCCCATTTACATTTACTACTTCTACCTTGATGCTCTCTTTGTCGGTGGGATAAAATGTACTTGCTACCTTCCATGTGCTATATTCTTCAATAGGAGTGTTAGAATGCTTCAATTGTCATATTACAATAGTCAGAAGGAGATCATTTTGTTCTTTCAAAGGAAATCAATTATGTATACGTTATTTCATCTTTTTTATATATTAGCAAGTTGGACATATATTTCAACCATGGTCTAACTTGAGGGGGGGTATTAAATAAATGAATTATTATCTAGTCCCGTTAGGATTAAGTCCGCTTCCCGATAAGTGTTCCCCTATCCTATATATAGGAGTGGAATTTGTCTAATAAATCATCTTATCAACCTACATCTTATTTCAACACTTACCAATGTTCTGTCTTATATATCATTCTTCAATTTCAAGTTGCCTTGCTACTTTCTTCAATAATGATGTTGCTTCCAGTAAATAGGTTCCTATCGATTATTTTTTCTAATAGACAATATCACGTCTTCTTCAAGGAAGGTGGTCGAGTTGAATAGATAGCATCACGACTTCTTCAAAACAAGCAAGTGTGACTAATCATTGAATACTAGCAATTAATACATAACTGCTCGTCAACAAAATGATTGAATATTATATGCTGTACCTCTTCGTTCAATTTATGTATATTTTGACTCCAGCGAAAAGATAGTCTCGTTCCGGATGGATATGGCGTGCGTCTTGAATGTGAGGACATATGTATACTTCGTCGTTGTACGTCATTAGTCTCCTACCAAATAATTGTAGGAGGTGTCCTATAATGAAGAAGTCCCTGGCTGAACGAGGTTACTACATAAGTGCAAGATCCCCGTTTCATATTCTTCACCGGTTCGAAGAATGGGATAAGCAATAAAGCAAATTGCATACATAGCCTGATGCCATACAGAAACTGCAATCTTTCCAGGCCCGTTGGAAAGCCATTCTCCTCATTTGTTAGCTTAACTTTGTTTTTTTTTCTTTCTTTCTATGCCTTCCCTACTGGTCTGATCAAGTGAGCTGCGAGCGTGTCAGAAACCTCACATGTTTGCTGAGTTTAGATGTACGAAATTAAAATTGGTGATTTGCAGTGCCGATGAAGGTGCAACTACGTTAAAACAGGCAAAGTGGTCCTAGAAGCAGGTGGAGCGGGTATGATCTATATAGGTAACACAACCGGACAGCTCATTACCGACGCAAGCGCCCACTTCATCCCAGCCACGCAAGTAAGCAGCTTTGACAAGTAAAGGATTGACGCCTATACCCTATCAGCAAACCTAGCAGGATTAGAAGTAAGGGTCCAAATCTTCTGTACCCTATCAGCAAATCTCGTACGATCAGAAGTAAGGGTCCTAGTCTTCTGTCTCCGCGTCTATGCCTTGATTTACGGGCCCATGGCGTAGTGTACACCCAAGATTTACTGGGCACATCGTCCTAGATACCGAGGATTTGAACTCCATAAGTAATAACATCCATCCTATTCAAAGTCATAGCCCCTGTTTGGGAACGGACTGGACCGGGATTAACGCCCGTCGTTTAGCGCCACGAGGGCCCGATCCGGTCCGGTTTGGGTGAAAAATGTGTTTGGAAGCCAACCCAGTTCGGTCCCCGTTTTGGGATAACGGAATCTCATAATCCGCATAATCCCAGTCCCGGTCGAGGCAGGATTGCGAATCTCAATCCGGTTTACAACCCCCCGACCCCGATCCATCGCGCCCCCTCCCTGTCGCCCCTCCCTCTCGCCCTAGCCTTCTCCCTCTCGGCGGTCTGCCTCCCGACGCTTCTCTGCGGGCAATACTGTTGGTCCGTGTGTGAGAGGAGTAAAAGCGATGTCTGCGACCTCGACGAAATCGCGGATGGAGGTAGGTCATCGTCGGGCGAAGCGCCCAGGTGGAGAATTTATTCAGCCGTCTGCAACCGCCGGTCTACTGGGGCGGCTACATCCCTCAAAACCAAGGTAACCCATACCCTGCCCTGGTCTTCGCCTATCTCAATCTGACATTGTCCCATCTTGTCGATGCACAGGAGAAGTAGAAACCCTAGCTCCAAGCCGAAGCCCCCGTCTGCCTTCATATTCGCCTTGTGCTGCGAGGTTATTCACTTCCACTTACGCCTGTTGGAGCAGCTGTTCGCGGAAGCTGATCGTCCGTGGCTGAAATCCGGCGGTTCTCCTCCCTGGTCCTCCGGCGGCGCTACACACAGCCAGGATTCCGCAGTGCTTCTTCTTTCTCGCCCCTTGCTGCTAAGGTTGGTTATGAAATAGGGTAGCCGACGCTTTGTTTGTGATGTCGATTAGGGCAGACTTTTCTGAGGTGGATTGCTCATCAATTTGTGTATTTATTCACCCGACATTGGTTCCAAACAAGTTATCTTTGTGTATGACAGTCACATTTTTTCAGTCGATGGCATAGTTTAATCAATGTTTGTCGTTGTTATGCTTTTTCCAACAATATATCCATCTCTATAGTATTATTGTTAATCGTTGTGTATGACAGTCAGAATCTGTAGTATTATTGTTAATCGTTGTGTTTGAATACGGCCAGGGAATAATACAACTATTTTGGTTGATATCTACCCCAAAGTTCCTTCTTTCTAATAATGAGCTTTACCCTGGTTGAAAGAAATTGTCAACACTGTCATTTCTTCTACGACTATTTCATTTAAAATGTATGCTTCAGTGGACAAACACATCTTTAGTCAACTATTGGATGCCTTTACACATTTGGTCACATTCCCATCTTATCATGAAGCTAAGAATACCTAGGTCTGTAAAAAATGGTCTGTATTCTGTATAGAATACGTAGGTCTGTAAAATAAATGATTTTCTTGACCCAACTTCCTCTGTTTCAACTCATATAACAAATAATTTCGGTCCAACAGAGCCTGATGTGCATTACTATTGTGTACTGAATATTTTATGTGTTCATAAACAGGGCCATATTTCCCTAGTCCACCTAATTTGTTTTATGTTGAATTTAATTTGGCACCTTGTCCACAACCCTTGACTGAGGTCAGACCCCTTGACCTAGGTCTACTATGATGGTCCAAAATTTGAATCCACCTATTATGTATTATTATTTTTTAATTTGGAACCTATTATTGTGTAGTGTACATTCTTTGTGATCATAAACATAGCTCGATCAATTGTATTGATTGCCCACGATACCTATTACTGTTCAGTTTAATGTGCCCTGGGCCCTAGAATGAGGTCTGGATTCTTGCTTGAGATTCATTTAGTGACAATCAGTTTAATAGGTCTACTATTTAACCACTAAAACCCACATACCACATAATTAAGAATAAATCTGAATGATTTACCCTCAATGGTTTGTTGACTATTTTCTGTCCAACAGAGCCTGATGTGCATTACTATTGTTTACATGATATTTTATGTGTTCATAGATAGGGGCATATTTCCCTAGTCCACCTACTTTGTTTTATGTTGAATTTAATTTGGCACCTTGTCCACAACCCTTGACTGATGTCTGACCCCTTGACCTAGGTCTAGATAGTTGGTCCAAAATTGGAATCCACCTATTATATATTTTTTTATTTGAGTTGGAACCTATTATTGTGTAATGTACATTCTCTATGCTCATAAATATAGCCAAATAAACTGTACTGATTGACCACAGTACCTATTATTGTTCAGTTTAATGTGCTCTGAGCCCTAGAATGAGGTCTAAATTCTTGCTTGAGCTTCATTTAGTAGCAATCAGTTTAATAGGTCTACTATTTAAAAACTAAACCCTCATGCCACATAATTCAGAATAAATATGAATGATTTACCCTCAATTGTTGTTTGACTATTTTCTGTCCAAGAGTGCCTGATGTGCATTACTATTGTGTGCTGAATATTTTATGTGTTCATCCACCTACTTTGTTTTATGTTGAATTTAATTTGGTACCTTGTCCAGAACCCTTAACTGAGGTCTGACCCCTTGACCTAGGTCTACTATGATGGTCCAAAATTGGAATCCACCTATTATGTATTATTTTAATTTAATTTGGTACCTTGTCCACAATACCTATTATTATTTAGTTTGATGTGCCCTGAGCCCTAGAATGAGGTCTGAATTCGTGTTTGAGCTTCATTCAGTGACAATCAGTTTAACATGTCTACTATTTAACCACTAAAAGCCCATAAACCACATAATTCAGAATCAATCTGATTGATTTTCCCTCAATGGTCGGTTGAATAATTTCTGTTGCATTTCATGTCCAATAGTTTACTTGGTTGCATTTCAATGCCCTACAATTAGGTGTATTATGATGGACCAAAATTTAACATATATCGGATCCCCTTAAGTGTGCTTTGAGCCCTACAATGAGGTCTGAATTTGTGCTTTAGCTTGATTCAGTACCAATCAATTTAATAGGTCATTATATGTTCAGTTTAAAATCTATTCTGTATTGTTTTTATTTAAGTTGGAACAACTATTTGATCCCCTTAAGTGTGCTCTAAGCCCTACATTGAGGTCTAATTTCGTGCTTGAGCTTGATTCAGTACCAATCAATTTGATAGGTTATCATTTGTTCAATTTAAAACCTTTTATGTATTGTTTTTATTTAAGTTGGTTGCATTTCTATTATGATGGACCAAACTTTAACATATATCTGATCCTAAGTGTGCTTTGAGCCCTACTATGATGTCTGAATTTGTGCTGTATTACAGGACTGTATTACAGGTCTGTATTTTCAATTATTGTATTACATGTCTGTATTACAGGTCTGTATTACATGTCTGTATTACAGGTCTGTATTACAGGTTAGGAAGTACCTAGGTCTGTATTACAGGTCTGTATTTTCAATTATTGTATAGCCCAACAAACCAACTTCCTCTGTTTCAACTCATATAACAAATATGTTTGTATTGCTATAATACAACCTTTTTGGTTGATATCTACCCAAAGTTCCTTCTTTCTCTCCTTTTTTGGTTGATATTATTGTCGAAAAATAACTGTACTAACTGATTACAGGTCTTCATTGTCTTATAAATTGCCTCTTTTGCACATATTTTATATTTACCAATGCTCTAAACTGCAAAATCTAAACTGCCTCTTTTGCAGAAACAGGAAATTGGTTTGTTGAAATTTGTTAATCAATATTCATGGGATTATTGAATAAGTGGGGAAGTCGTAATGCTCTCATTAATACACTGTTCCAGCTTGCTTTGTTTTTAATTATTTTTTGTGGTTGCTGGAGTGCCAATATTAGATCTGAAGACCTTAAAATTTGTTACTGAAAAGTTTTGAATTCTTTTTTATGGATGTTTAACCTAAAATTTATATAACACGGCTTCAGATCGTTTTTTATTTTATTGTAACTAATATACAGAAATTAAATGCAACTGATGAACAACGTAATTTCGTAGTGTCATTACAGCTTAGACGACACTATCTAAGTAAATACTTTATCTGAAAAGATAAATGATATAATGATTTGTGTATCATAATATATTGCAGCACCTACGGGGGTATGTCTTCTGGCGACCCCAAGATTCGTATTGTTTGGCAAAGAGACTCTGATACCGCTCTAGTATCTGCATTGCGCAGACAATATGACCTAGGCAAGTGTGTCGATGGTCATTTCACTAGGGAGGCTTGGAGGGAGGCAACTGTGGAAATGCAAAATAGGATGGGGAAGACGGCCTGCAATACAGACCAACTGAAAACTCGGTGGAAGAACTTGAGGAGGGACTATGCCGCTTTGAAGCTTGTGACGAATAAGAGCGGCGTTGGATGGGATGACACAAGGCATAAGCCAACGCTGCCCGACAGCCCTGAATGGAGGGAGAGCCTTGCGGTATATCCAGTAACCAGTCCGTTAATTTAAAAAAAAGTCATCTATTAACATTTTAATTTCATAATAAACATTTTTTTTATACTTAGGCAAACAAGGACCTTGCTAGGTTGCTTAACAAGCCGTTTCCCCACTACTATGACATCGAGATGATGGCGGGGAGGAACATTGCTAGAGGACATCATGCAATGTCTTCGACGGACACACATATCCCTTCTGACGTTGCCTCTGAGGATGAAATCGTTGTCGACTTTGATGCCCCAGACACACCCATGACCACTGGAAGCCAAGCTGGGGAACCTAATATGGGCGCATTTGGGATGCAAAGCGAGGGAGAAACCGGGGGAGGCAGAACAGATACACCGAGTGGTGGTGGGAGGCCTCCTGCCGTTAGGCGCAAGAAGCGGTCATCAATGCCTCAAGACCGATGTGGGTTATCAAATGAAGTGTTATCTGATTTCACACAGGTTTATGCAAAGGTTCATGAGTTAGGCAGTGGTGTGGCAACTAGATCCTTTGAAAAGAAAGAATTTACAACCATCTTACAACATTTCCAGGACACTTACCCAGATGCCCCCACTCCTGTATTTACAACACTTGTGAACGCCATCAAGGACTCAACAAACCGCTCCATCTACCTAAGCCTTATAGACACACCTCAAAAGATAACCATATGGTTGCAAGACCTTTGGGAAAGGTCCCAAGCTGCCAATGCAACATCAACACCTTCAATGCCTTCCTCGTTCAAAGCTGCCAATGCAACACCAACACCTTCAATGCCATCCTTGTTTATGCCATCTCACCATGCATTTTTCCCGCAATCCCCAACACCCAACTTCAGCAACATACCAAGTATGGCATCGTCGTTTGCGTCATCTCACCGGCCATTATTTCCTTCGTCCAATGATGCTGGCCCTTCCGGACCAACAAACTTTGCGTCATCTCACCGTCCATTCATTCCTTCGTCCAATGATGCTGGCCCTTCTGGATCACCAAACTTTACCAGCCAGGCATTTAACTCATCAAATCAGTAGAAAGTTCTGTCGTTGTTGTAATAATCTATTTCCCATCCAAACATTTTCTTTGGGGTTTATCTTATTTGCCGAATTGTTGTAATATTTTTATTCCCGTCCAGACATTATTGATTAACTGTTGTAATATTTTATTTCACTGCCATGATTTTATTTTGCTATCAATGTATTTCGCTTTGTATCCTGGAAGGCATTATTTTATGTATCCACAATTACATATGATTGTAGCCTAGTTATTTTCCTTGTCCTTGCCATTACAACGCTGCTATGCTTCCACTTGTAGGCATAATGTCAACCACTGACGAAACAGAAACACCTGGCCTCCTCACGCACATTCTACATACATTGTCTGGTCCAGCTAATCACATTGCTGATACAATAGATGAGTCCATAGCAAACTCCATCATTGGCGACATTTCCGACATACCACCTACAATACCTAGGTCAGTTAGCATTAGGAGTGGCCACCAGAAGGTCTTAGAAATTTTAAACGGTCATGAACAAAGGGCTTGTGACCTATATCGAATGATACCACATTCTATATTGGCCCTTGTGGACAAGCTTGAGACTCGGGCCTTGTTACGAAGCACTAGAGGCGTCAGTTCGGTTGAGGCTGTGTGCTACTTCCTAAAAATGGTTGGCCATGGACATACAAATCGTGCTTTGGCTGAGGACTACATTCACTCTGGTGAGACCATAAGTAGGAAGTTCAACGAAGTCTTGGACGCTGTGTGTTCGTTGTCCAATGAGTACATTGTCATGCAAACTGCAGCGACATGCACGACAACACATTCTCGTATATTGGAGACCCCAAGGTTCTACCCTTACTTCAAGGTAATAGTTAGCCCCTACAATCTTTAATCATTTGCAAATATTTTGTATGTTGACAACCTATTTTGCTGTTATAGAATGCCATCGGGGCAATTGACGGAACACACATCCCCGTCTTGGTTAAACGAGACAAGCAAAATCGCTACCGAGACAGAAAAGGGAATGTCTCTCTTAATGTCTTGGCTGTAGTTGACTTCTCCATGGAGTTTACATATGTCCTAACTGGGTGGGAGGGATCGGCTGCTGACCAACGGGTCCTACAGTCAGCGACGACCACATGCAGGTTTAAAGTTCCGCCGGAAAAGTTTTACCTAGTAGATGCAGGGTATGCCAACACTCAGCAATTCCTTGCACCGTATCGCAACACAGCTTACCATATTTCTGAGTATTGAGGAAACAGACATGCCTACACCAGCAAGAAGGAGATGTTCAACCACCGCCACACACAATTACGTAATGTTGTAGAAAGAGCATTTGGGGTGCTGAAGCGGCGGTTTGCCTACCTTAAAAAGGGGGCGACATTTCCCATACATTCGCAGTGTCGCCTCGTAATGTCTTGTTGTATCCTCCACAATTTCATACGCCGCCAACATGATGGCGACAGTATAATGGACGAACTCCCAGATGACAGTTCAACATATGTCGTTCCCCCTGCTGGGGTTGACCTGAGTTCCCTCCAACAAACAACTCAGGCCGATTCAAGGGAGGGCGAGCGTTTACGTGAATCCATTTCTAATTTGCTATGGGATGCCCATTGACTTACAATTGTATCTGTAATAGTCTTCAACATTATTTGAAAAATTGTCCACGACATAACTTTGTAGGCTTTAGTTGTATTTTTTTCAAACTTTTTTCCGGATCCTAATAATATACATGACATAATGAATCGGTAGGTTGTCTTGAAATGGAGAATGGAATGCCTTGCTGTACATGCGGCCTTCAATGCACTGTACGTGTGTATATGGATGAAGCGGACGCGACAAATGGACGTTTTGAAAACAACAACCCCCACAGACCGTATTTTACATGTGGTAGGGGGCTTGTTTCGAACAGATGTCAGATGAGATTGCCTGCGCAGCGTGTACCACCCACAGTTGCCACACTTACTGTAGTTAGGGATGCTATGCTAACACAACTTGCATATGCCCGCAACGAACGCAAGCTATGGTCTGAACAATGTGACTTTGTCAGTTCGACAAGAGCAGACATCGATAGGCTTGAACAAGGTATTACCACTCTACGTGAGAGGTGCCAACATCTTCGACAACTACTTCACATCACGAGCAGTAACGACTCTTCAAACGAGGACGGATACAATACATCATAGATGTAGAACAAGCACTTTTAGGCCTATTTTATGTTCGGAAAGTTGTATTTGAAATCTATGTTCAGAATCCGACAATGTTTTTACTAATCCTCAATTATGTTTTAGATGTCAATGGATCCATCTGGAGTTCCGAGGTGTGATTGTGGGTTAGATGCAGCCTTACGGCTTAACACAGAGGATGTAGGGTTGTATGATTTTGGCATTCTTAGTGAAAGGCCAGGCGAAATGTATTACATATGTCCTTCTCGTGAGGTGCACTAGTAAATACATACATAATAGGTTGCCGTTGTGTATGCTGCACATTCTTTGTCATTCATTAAATTTTATTATACATTGTAGGGAAAAGATCGGTGCAGATACTTCCGTTGGGCAGTCGATCTCCCCCCAACAATTGATTCTTTGAAAGCTGAGATTATGTTACTAACTGTCGAGTTCAAGTCAGTGTGGGGCCAGACAATGAACATGAAGGACTGTGTTGAAATTCATCACAACTACGATGATATATACACCCAAAAAAAGTATGAGCATGACGGTATAGAACGCTACGTTGCCAGTCTGGAGGAAGAATGTAGTCTTCTTTTAGACATTCCTTCACCCACGGTGACGCCATAACGTTTAATGGAAGAGAACTACATTTAGTTTGGTGTGTCGATTTACATTGTCCAACATTCGATGTTTTTAACATTACATCTTTATGAATTCATCCGACATCAACATGCTTTAGTTATTTATCATAATGTTGGTGTATGTTTTATGGAGGGTGTATGTTTTTTCACCGTTATGTTGATAAATGTTAGATAACATTGAATATGCATTTTATATTCCCTTAATTATGCGATACACACTTACATGTAAAACATATTACTTACAGAATCTGTAATATGGCTGGGCCTCAAAGGACGCCTTCCTTTATGTGGTGTAGGGAGCTTGATATGGTTCTCAGAGGTATGATGAGAAACCAATATGAGTTGGGGAGATGTGTTAATGGAGTATATACTACACAGGCTTGGATGGAGGCATGGCGTCACTTCCGAAACATAACTGGGGAGCCCATATCTTTGACTGAGTTGCAGATGAGATGGCAACACATAAGGAGAGAGTTCATAACAGACAATCTTTTTATTTTGGGAGATGTATTGCCTCCCCCGCCATTGGCCGTGCAACACAACTTCATAACGACTCGTCGCATTTACCCACCTGGCGTTGCTCAATACCCTATTAACACTGATGAGTGAATATTGTCACAGTTTGTAGTTGTTTGTGTTTACCTCGCAACATTTATTTGTATGCAACTAAGTTTGTTTGGACCTTTTTTTATGTATTGAATGCATAAATCACGTTCTTACTTGTTTGTAGCTAAGTTTGTTTGGAGCATTTTTGTATTCAATATTATCACAATTATCTTTCTATTGTTGATATTTGCTAATACTAAAATTTGATTTATTAACTATATATGTCATCATCGCGGTCACGGTCAAAGGCAAAGATAGAATTTGAAAAAATATTAATGTCTCCGTCGAAGATTAAAAAATATGTAGAAGAAAAGCTTGTTTGCAAAAAACCATGTTGCGAGCCTCCACGCGATGAGGGCCCAAATGAGAGAGACGAACAAGCCAAAGGAACAAGCAAAATGAGGGCCCAAATGTTGCGAGCCTTGTTTCCTCCTACTCACCATCTGCCGTTGCTGTTCGAGTGGCCAAAAGACGCCAGCAAATAGGAATCAAATCAGGTGTTGGATGAACCCTGTCCTGTGTCGTGGGAAGAGTACGACAACGCCATGAAGAACGACGAGGCATGAAGTTGCCTGCTTGATCACCAACTTGGATTGTGTAACTATGTCGTTGTCTAGGTCCAGGGCAGACCTCTCGTTTCATTTTGTATGTTACATATGTATTTGCCCGAGAACCAACAATATATTATCTTTTAATTTATGTGGTATTACATTCTGCTACAGACATGCTACACACCTTTACTACTATTTAATTTAAATACATTAATTATATTATGTATTTGTTATTTAGTATATAATACACTTCAGCCAACTTCTGCTTAAGCGGCAACGTAACTACACATACCTTATTCTTGTTAAAATAGTTCTACAACATCAGGACAGAATCAGCAGATACTGACTACGTTGCCAAACAAAATCAGACTGAATCCAGTCTAGTAGACAAACAGAACCAGACTGCAATCAGACTCAAACCAGACCAGCTGACCAGAATCAGACTGGGTTGCCAAACAGAATCAGACTGGGTTGCCAAACAGAATCAGACTCAATCCTGACTAACCCAGTCTAATCCAGTCCAGACTACGAAATCCCAGTCCGTTCCCAAACAGGGGCATAGAGATTAGGTCAGGGGCATAGAGATTAGGTCAGGGGCGTCCTTGTCTGCTCCTACAGTAGCGTGTTTCTTTCTAGGGGACCAAACATAGTGAATCAGGGCATTCTCAAGCCGGACATCATCGGCCCAGGCGTAAATGTATTGTCAGCATAGCATGAACGGTCGGGCCATATCTATTCAAGCCCATTTTTCAATATCGTATCTGGCACCTCCATGACTTGCCTTGACTTGAGCGTAGTTGTGGCTGTTCTAAGATACACACACCCTAACTGGCCGTCGACTGTGATCAAGTCCGCCATCATGACTATGGCGGACCTCACAAACCTTAAGGGTGCACTCATCACCTATGCGGGCAGGCAATTTTGCCACTAGATCCGATCACACAAACCCACTCAACGAGAGCAATTTTGACCTAGCCTATGAAACCAATGTTGATGACTATATTCTCTAACTACTTGTGTGATCTCAGTTATGTTAACAAGCATGTTAGCATGACCAACATGGAGTGAACCACTTGCTCTTCATACGATGCCATAACTGAGTGGGCCTTAACTACCTGTTATTGATGGTGAAGTTGATCTCGCAAGCTATAAAGTGGGTCACTCAGACGGTGATCAACATTGGTGAACCTTATTCATTGTACAAGATTTGCATCATCAGGCCTATAGGTGTTCTTGTTATAGTTAAGCCTAAAATTCTCTACTTCACCGAGCTTGAAAAACAATAATAATTTGTTGTGGTGTTTGAAGTCATCCAAGATACACCTCCGCTGTGGTTTTCTAAGGGCCTCATGTCTTGCGCGTCGTATAATGGAAATATCACTGTCAATAGCCCCATCTCAATATAATTTGGAAAGCCTTATGAATAGAATATTATTGCCACCGTATCTAAATTATTGGGTAATTATAGGGTTAAAAAACCCTAATTTTACTTTTCTATCGGCCCAAGTGATTTTTGAGTTTCTCACATAAAGTGATAGATCATGTGCCAAATAATGGATCCACTAATTTATTATTTACATTTGTATCTTAATACCCTACTTCTACTCTTTGCATGAAGCTTAGATCAGTTCCATTTATAGAAATAAAAGTTCAGTAGGGTCTACTTTTCATATTGAAATATATGATGTGCTGCATGGGATTCCAATGAGGAAAACCCCAAATATTTCATTTTGAGAAGAAAAAATTATTTTGAGTTGATTGATCAGTAGAAATCATGAAATGATGTTAAAATACTAAGATATATAAGATGCCGACTTTGGTTGGGTTAGAAATGAGTTTACGAGCTTATATGAGCACTTAGTTTAGATCTTACTTGGATGATTTGGTTAGTCATTTGACTAGTTGTTTAATCAATTGACTTATCAATATAGATAAGACTAGATTGGATTTGCTAGTAGTATGATTGAATCAACAACAAAATCAGGTCACAATCAGGTCGACATAGTTTAGTCAAGAAACTTATAGGGGTTGAACAAGTTGATAGGTGATGGGTGCACCATAGGTAATGATGATAGCCATGCCTACATCTCATTGATTCACACCAACTAAGAAGGAGAAATAAACAAACTAGAAATGTCTCTTGGCACTTCTACTGATGAATTGACTTAAGGTTTCTACTATAGGTTAGTTAGTCTCACTTTTTAATTAGTTCGATGACTTATAGGGGCTGATTGTGCAACCTCCAACTGGTCATGAGAAATGAGATAACTCCAAAAAAATTACAAACATGCATATAGAAATGACTTGTGAGTTTGTATTAACCTATCTTATTAGATTCAAACTCTTTGAGTCCAATGATGATTTAGGGGTGAGTTTGAGGGATCAGTTAAAGAATG
Organism: Alisma plantago-aquatica; assembly: GCA_963693085.1. NCBI lineage: Eukaryota > Viridiplantae > Streptophyta > Magnoliopsida > Alismatales > Alismataceae > Alisma > Alisma plantago-aquatica. Next base: position 1,252,355,216 of record OY856412.1, read on the forward strand.
ACCCAAAATAGTAAAACCTATTTTGATCAATCTAGGTTAAGTATAAATCTAGTTTTCTTTTCCTTCATATTTCTACTAGAAATATGAAATCCTTTTCAACAACCTAACATCAATCTTTTGTTCATTTTTTTATCCTACACAGGTCTGACCTACATTCAATCAGAGGAAGGACACCATTTCTAAGATGAATAATGGAACTCTTTCCACATTTAGAATTAGAGAGCAAGATCAATGTAAGGCCCCTGACCCAACTTGATCTCTAACATATTTGGTTATCATAATTGAATGTTTTATGAAGTTTGGAGACCAAATGGTTAAGTGGAGGCCCTAATTCTATTCAAATTGAACTTTATTTGCTCCAATTTCAAGTTTCCTAACAAATTGTGGACTTAATTATAAATTTACCTTAATATGACACAATTAATTGTGATTTCTTCAAAAAGTAATACACACTATGTTTACTTCATCATAATGATTTATATAGCCTTGATATCAATTGTTTAAGAGATGTTTCTGATTTGACTTTAGTTGCACCTTAATTGCCTTAATTCTGGAATTTCATGTAGAATGTGGACTAGTATGCATTTTCACCATAACTGAGGACTTAATTGCAAAATTGACTGTAGATTTATAATTGCATTCTTTCCTTAATAATCCTGCCTAATGTTTTAGACTTTGATCTTGGTTTACTGGTGTTCCATCTTTGGGTTTCTAACCCTAAATTTAGCCTAATTTTCACAGATGAGTGACCTTTTATAATTATCTATATGCCTTGAAGGGTTTTGGCCCTAACTAACATATATAGATAGGATATCAACGGTCCCTAAGTGACTGTATATTAAGGTTTACCTTGAAATTTCACATAGTACCTTGATAGCCATGCATATAGGTGGGTATCGGTAGATGTTCATGTGTGGATCTTGACAAACTTTTTTGGTTAACATTCGATAAATTTCTCACATGACCTTGATAGGTCAACTTTGGAGCTTGTATATCTCATGGCAGAGTGACCCTTGATAGGGAACTTTGATAGGTGACCTTGAGAAGATAGGTGCCTGATAGCTAGGGAGTTCAAGTGGTGATGTTTTGTTAGGCTATGGATGTTGCATCTTGATAGGTTGGTTTTCAACCCTATATATATTGACCCTTTTTACCTAGATAGGTCTACCCTTATTCCTTGAAACAAAGTGGGATTGTGACCCTTGATAGGTAGATCTGATATCTAGAGTTTGGCTGGTAAAGGCACTAGATCCCCAATGAAGGGACCAATATTTTGAAAGTTAGGTTATCTGCCTTGGAAATAAATTATTCCATCACACAAGATGACCCACTGTGTGATTTAACTATCCTCTCCGACATGCAAGTAGCCAAGAGGGGACCAAAGTTTTACACTACTTGGGTGGGGTCGCTAAAGTGTCTCTTCCTTGGGTTGCTTCCCACATCATCCTAAAAATGATTTTTTTGTTATTGACCAATATTTATCTCAATGGATCACTTGATTCAAAATTGGATAGAATTTATACCATTACACTATATATTCTTTGTATTTTGTCCAAAAAAATAAAAAAGGATGTGAAGAACATTAAATATTTACAAGATTATAATTAATAGTCTTTTTTTTCAATTACAACTTCAACAAAAGGGATAAAATTCTTATTTCTCATAGATGTAGAAATAGATTCCTATCAAGGATGTATGATTATAAAAAAGATAAAAACTGAGATTGAATGACACAAAGAAGGAAAAGTATAAGGTTTTCTATCGTACTCATGAAATCATTAGGTTGGTACCATTAAGAGACAAGAATAAATGTTGACAAGATAATTGAATATGGTGTTGGACTTGATTCATCCATAAAACATATCCAAGATGGTCATGATCCAGATGAAAGTGTATCCATGTGATTAAGAATTTCTTGATTTGAATCTATAACAAGCCTAATGTTGTTACTAGTGATGAATAGAATGCGCATGGAAATTCCCATTAATTGGATGCGTTTAAGGAATACTTGGACAAATCCCCTAATAAACAACTATAGGAGGTGTCCTATAATAAAGAATTTATATAATACATAAGTCCCTTGATGCATGAGGTTCTTACATATTGGTTCATGATGTTCACCGATTTGAAGAACATGATAAGAAACTCTACGTACATACCCCGGTTGCATACATTAACTACAACATGTCTAGGCCCATTGCAAAGCCATTCTCTTCATTTGTGAGTTTCATCCTTGCTTTTTTTTCTATGCCTTCCCTATTGGTTCAATGAAGTTACCTCACATGCACTTTTTCACAAACTTGTAGTGTGTCATGGTGAAACATACATTTCATTCATCTCAAAATGCATGTTATATAAGTTAAGTCAAATGTATAAAATTTTGAAATCCCCCTATCACACATTTTAAGATAAAGTGTACACGATGATATATCACAGTTTTAATCACTTGTGATCTTCCCCAAAGTGAAATTCACCATAGAAACAACATGGAAAGGTGGAACCACATGTACTTGAGTCCCACGAGATAGGAGTCACAACTAGTGACCCATAAATTACCTCCTACTATCACAATTGGATTTGGAAGAGGAAACAAGGCTAGAATCTATGGGATTTTTTCATGAAAGCAATGTATGTATGTATAGAGAGACATGCAATAATCAGGAATACATACATTACATAATAAAACCTTAGTTCAAGGTGACAAACAACTTTGAGTGGATCTATTGAAGGACCGCAATTAATTTGTGTAGCATGCTAAGCCCCCGATCACTCTCCCAAAGTTGCACCTTAGGTAAGAAGACATTTGGGTTGGGGAGGAAGTCTGGGAACAAGGTATGAAGAAGGATATATATGTTGAGCTTGATATGACCTCAAATATGATCCACACGTTGCATATTGGTAGGAGGAGTACATAGGTTTTCCCTAAAATGACTCTCAAGGTTAAGCCTTCTCACTATTGGTTCTTGTTATCCAGAAAGTTGGGGGTCTATAAGCTCACAATGATGTATGGTAGTTGTGACATAGGGGTAAGTAGATGATACATATGTAGGTGTTACAGGGGGGAGACCTTGTGCATCGTGATGGAGAACCACTAGCGAGAAAAAACTTTGCTCAGGCAGAAAGAAGCTCAATTTTAGGATCAGAAAACTCATAATGATCTCTTGATGGTGATGAGATTGAGAAATTTGAATGAGGAGAAGAGAAGATAGATAGGATCCATACAAAAAGTTTTCTGGTTATTTTATGAATGCATACTCATCCATTTTTTAATTAGCTTATATTTAATATTACTTAGTTTATGTTAATTTATTAGGGTTTTGATCCAATTTCTTGATTTTGAAGGTAGACGTGAGCTTTGTTCTATACACACTAACATAAGAGCGGTGGTGCCACTGGTCAATATTGATTGTATTGACAAGATGACACAATGGCCGTAGGAGTCTAAAGACCATCTAATACAACACTCATCGATCCTATTCCCATGATCTAAAATACAAATAGGTGAAATTGTTTCTCTCTCACCTAGAAAATGTAGAGGAAGACGATGAAGCTGAGTTTGAAGAGCTTAAATCTATCTTTATATTTGAAGAAGAAGACCATGCACCCATTACAATAGAGATGAAGACTCCACATGAGGAGATAAAGTATGTCTTCTAGTCTACCCAGTCATCATTATGGTGACTTTTGAGCAAGACCTTTTGTTATTGACTGAGTTGAGAAAGAGGTAGAAGGTGCTAGGATACAAGATGATAGAGCTTACTAGATTCAATAAAACCTTGTGCATGTACAAAATCACTGTAGTGGACAACCAGAAGACTTCCATTAAACTTTAACATAGTCTAAACCTCATCATGAAGGAGGTGTTGTGCAACAAAGTGATCAAGCTGCTGTTGACATGGATTGTCTATCTCATACCAGACTCACCCTAGGGAGCCCTGTGCATGTGGTGTCAAAGAAAGGAGACACTATTGTATTGAATGATAAAAATGACATGACACATAGCTGCAATGTGATTGGGAGATGTATGAACATAGATTATAGGAAGCTCAAAAGTGCAAATCGTAAGGATCATTTCTCAGTCCCGTTTTTTGATCAATTCTTGGAAAGAATGGTGCACCAAGAATTATTCTACTACCCCAGATGTGCACTCTAGCTTCTATCATATCTCCATCCAACCCAACGCTAGGAAAAATCTACTTTTGCATGCATGTTTGTCACATATGCTTTTTGTTGGATGCCCTTCGAACTATGCAATACTCCTACTACTTTTAACTGTTGCATGTCTATCATATTCATATTGGTCACATTGAGACAATCGTAAAAGTCTTCATGGATGATTTCTCTATCTTTGGGGACTCTTTTGAAGCATGTCTATACCATATATAACTTGGTCTTTAATTATTCAAAGAAGAACATCTAGTGCTTAACTTGGAAAAATTCCACTTCATTTTGAAGGAAGGCATTGTTGTAGCACATCGTGTTTGATCTAGAGGCATTGAGGTTACAAGGCAAAGATATAAGTGATAAAAAATCTAGCCCCTTCAAACACTATCAAAGATGTCAGAGCATTGTTGGTTCACACCAATTTCTATAGGAAATTCATACACGACTCCAAAAAAATTGCCAAGCATCTCACTAATTTTTTCCAAAAGGATGTTGACTTCATCTTTGACTCTGACTGCATGAAGAGATTCACCTATCTGGACAAATCTCTGATCTCTACCCCCATCATGCCTACCCCATATTGGTGTCTTCTTTTTGATATCATGTGTGATGCAATATACTATGATGTAGGCACAATTCTGGGGTAGCACATCGATAAGAAGCATCATGCCATTTACTATGCCAATAAGACATTAGACATCATACATATGAACTATGTAGCAAATGAAGAGGATCTTCTCTCTATAGTCTATGCCTTTGATACATTCTAATCCTATCTTGTGGGCTTAGAAGTACTAGTCTACTATGGGCATGTTTCTATCAAATATTTGATTTCAAAGAAGGATGCAAAGCCAATGTTGATCAAATGTATCTTACTACTACAAAAATTTGATCGAGATATCAAAGAAAAATAGGGAACTAAAAATGTAGTTGGTAATCATCTCAACTAATTGTAGATATAAGATGATGGTCCACTCATTATTAATGATTCCCTTTTTAGTGATCAATTGCTGAAGGTGACCACATTCACCCTATGGTATGCCAATTCTTTGAACTATCTAGCTACATGAGTCCTTCATACAGATTACACCAAGAACAAAAAGAAAAGGTTCATGTCTGACATCTATGAATATTATTGCGATGACCTTATCTATTTTGATCCATTTCAGAAAACCTCTATAACCGGTGCATTCCCGAAGAGGATGTTCCTCATATTCTTTAACAATGTCATTCTCACCCTACTGGAGGCCACATGAGCTCCAATAAGTCTACCACCAAATTCCTTCAATGTGGGTTCTTCTGGCCTTCTATCTTAAGAATGCTCACAACTATGCCAAGTACATGTGGACAATGTCAGAGCCATAAACATTTCAAAGAGGGATGAGATGCCCCTCCAATCTTGTAAAGAAGTGGAGATCTTAAACATTTGGAGTGTGGACTACATGGGTCTATTACACTCCTTTTCTGGCTTCTTCTACATCCTTGTTGCTTCTGATTGTGTTTCCAAGTGGGTTGAAACAATTTTCATATTTTCTAGAAACTCCAAGCCCATCTCAAGTTGTTTAGAGACATCATATTTCCTCACTTTGGAGTCCCATGCACTGCCATTTGTAATTGAGTATCCCACTTCCTTGACTACAACTTTGAACTGCTCCTCACAAGTACAATGTCTTTTACCGCATAGACACTCCATACCACCCTCTAATGAGTGGTTAAGTGGAAGTTTCCAACTGCAAGATCAAAGCCATTCAAGAGAAGATGACTAGCAGAAGGATATATGATTGGGAACATAAGCTAGATGACACACTTTGCACTTACATAACTTCTTACACGACTCCTCTGGGCACTATACCACTCTGTTTGATTTATGAAAAATCTTGTCACCTACCAATGGAACTTGATATCATGGTAGGCCATCAAACTGTTCAACTTTAATCTCTACACATAAAAAATATTGACAACTTCAGCTAAAAGAGCGACATCTGAAAGCATACAAAATGCACACCTTTAAAAGGATCTCACCTAGATGTTACATGATGGACACCCGAAGAGGAAATATATGTAGGTTTGAGATCAAGACTTACTACAAAACCTCATCTCTAACTCTTCTCTGGAAATCTCAAGACCTGGTGGTTGGGTCCATTCATTATCAGACATATCTTCCCTCATGGAGTCAATAATAGAGAAGACTAGTGGACTTAAAGAAATGTCCAATGTCTCAAATGCTACTTCATAATGGAAAACATGCAGGGTGAAAAATGCGTACATCCAATGATTGATCTTCTGGTGTTGAACCATTAGAGTTAAACAAAGGAGCTCCTTGGGAGACAACTCATTTTAATTTCACTTTTAGTTTATATGCCAATTTGCATCATCTTTGCATCAAATTATAATAGTGCATTCCATGATAAGATCACAAGATCTAACAATTTCAAATTTATGTGGATGACTTTTGCTTAATGATACCCACCAATGACTCTGTTTACTTGATAATGAGAAAATATTTATGTTTTGGGTGAAGGGTGGGTGGGATGTATTTGACTTCCTATCAACATCTATTTTTACTTATGATCTCATCATTTCATCTCCCCATTGCATTTAGCTATTTTTTTCTTTAGAATTTCTCTTATGTAGAGTATTCTAAGCCATTATGTAGCTGGGCATAGTTTCATTTTTTTTTGGTTTTTGTCCATGCATGCATGCTATTGTTGCTTAACTCCCTTTATTCAAAGAAACACCTCATAGAGGCTAATTTTGAAATAAATAAATGGTTTGAAATCACCCTATGTGGCCTAGGAACCCAAACATCATGTTTTTGTAGAAAATATGGCAAGTAATCAAGGAATAATAGGGATCAAACTCATCATTCTTCTAAAGGAATAGTGAAACAAATTCATAGAATCATCACTTTTTCTACCGTCATGTAATTATTTGAGCATAGTGGGACAAGAAGCACTTCCTGCTACACTAAATAATAAATCAAATTGCATTTTTATTTGACCTCTCCTTCTTCTTACAACTTCTTACCTTCCATCCACCAAAAAGAAAACAAAAATCCACAAAAGGTGTTAAACCTGAAATTTCAACTGGAACACCCCTTCCTACTCTATCTACTTCTTCCATGCCCCTTTCTATGTAACAAGGATGTACCACCAAAAATAAAGAAAAGATTCCAATGTGCAGAACAAGCAAAGATGGTCAATTATTTAAGGCAGAGAAAGTAAAAGTGCAATCTCGAGTCAAACAAAGAAGAAATTTTAATCTTCCTTCCACATCCCCCTTCTCTGCATTTTCACCCAAGTACACAATAAATGTCTCATTTTGATATCTTTTCATGCACCCTAGTGTCAGATCATATACATGCTTGTTATGCTGCAAGATTCTCTAAGCTCTTACAAAACTCTTGGACATGCTTAATATCTGGGAGAGTGGTGAGGAAATGTTTTTGAGAAGCAAAATTGGAAATGGAGACAAATCTAAAAACACATTGCAATCACAGAAAGTTGGGAAGCTTGGTCATATCAGGTGGTAGGAAATGTATACATGATGTGAATGTGAGGCAATCACATGGGTTGAAAGTACTTATTTGGCTACTACTTTAGATTTTGTGTTACTAAAGGAAGAGATACATTTAATTTTAATATTATTTGATGAATGCATATTCATCCTAGTTTTAGTTGCATTTTTAGCTTAGGACATTCATATTTCTAATCTTACTTTAGAATTAGCTCCCATTTAGTCTTTCTTAGTTCTTTTACTTTATAAGGATATTGATATAATTCCTTGATTTTCATGGAAGGTTTGACATTTATTCTCTACAAATCAGCATAGGAGTGATGACCCAAAATTTTCTTAGATACTGGATAAGATTCTCACTGATATGCCCCTTAATATATTGATGCTTTCATGATTAACAACTTCATCAATGCAGACCCATTGACCTACACAAATACCCCTTGGGTGTGCATCTATCTACAACAATATTGGTTTTTAGTTTTCATCGATCATCAACTAATGAAACTATGACTCTACAATTGGTGAAAAACCACAACAATCACCTACTGATGAAAGACCATGGTGGTCGCCTACCCATGAAATCATACAATGGTCATATACCAATGAAAACCCATCATTACCTACCAATGAAAGCTTCATGTGCCTGTAGTAATGGAAGTTCAGACTAGTCATCAACTGATCATTTCACAGACTCCATCAACCAATGGAAATCTTTAACCAAAATGGATGAAAATCCCCCATTCATCCACAATGGACAAAGACTGATGAAACACATGCTCATATCGATGAAATTTTTACGCATTGATGAATGCATAACCATCCATTTTCAAATGCACTTTTCTTAGTCTTTTCATAAGAATTTATTTCTCTTTTGCTAATTTTATTGGAATAATTGCAAACTTCTCACTCCTTAACCATTAATGCAAATTATCATCATTTCCACTCAGTTTTTGTAGGTTCTACCTTCACTCAAATTTTAGAAACTAGAACTTGATCCATGTTCTGGAAATCAAAGTTAAAGGATTCAAGAACATCATTTTGACCATCACATTACATGAGCTGATCGACTCATACCATGAAGCGATCGATTCATTCACAAGGAATGCCGCACCTCAGAGCCTCAAATGACTGTTTCACTCCTCGACTCGACTCTTCCACATTTACCATATCAGTAGTGAAATGGGCGTTCCATTCATCCAAGACACTCAACTCATATCCCCAAACAGACATTTCAAGTTCCCTAAATGACCATCTCAAACTGCTTCTTGACCAAGTGACGGTCAAGCAATATGCCTCCACCCAGCCCTAGGTTTATTCCTTGTCCCACACACACTCAGATGTGAACTGAGTGTCCCATGCTCCAAACGTCTAGTTCAAGTTGCTTCAGGGCCAAGTTATACTTAAACGATGCCACCACCCCTTTGACTAGGGTACCCGTGCTCTAATGAACACAAACCAGGTGGTTCAATGTGTTAAGCGATCAGTTCAGACCCGAAGATCAACCTCCTTCAACAACCGCCATCCACTTCCCCCTATTTTCAGGTTTCCATCCCTCCTTCCCCTATAAAAGGAGGTTATGTTTTCCCAAAAGCAATGTTGCATGGGATTGACCACGTGGCGCTCCTGGATTGGCCCAAAATAGGTAATTTTGCTAAAATCATATCTATTTATTTGTAGCTCGGATTAGCACGCATAAGATATGAAAGTTGCTCAAAAAAATGAGGGGAATCCATTAAAAATATAATTGAAGCTTGATTTCTCTTGAAATTCGAAATTTAATGGAAGATGACATTGGATACCTTGTTTCTCTTTACCTTATCTATGTTTCATGTGTGTTACATGGTTGATTGCTTATCTTGTATCCATGAAGAAGACTTGTGTTTTAGCTATTTATACCTCCTTGTCTTTTTGGTATGACAAAGGGGAGGAAATGAACTCAACCATATTGTTTTTTTACTTGTATGATCCTTTTCGTGTTAATTATCTCATATCATGTGACTTTCTAGAGGACCATATAGTATGTATATGTGCTTTTGGTTATTTTGTGGAAAGGCTAACCATTCAGGTATAGGTAAGCATGAATTCAGGGGGAGCAATTTACATTGTTCAATCATGTATTCCCTTGCAATTCACAAGGTAAAGGACTAACTTTCATATCCTTTCTCAAAGGTAAAGGTTTAACTTTCATATCCTTTTCAATATGTTGATGAATGGTTTGTCATTGTCAAAAAGGGGGAGAATGTTGACCTAAGTGTTATGAATTGTCCATATTTTGATAATGACTTAACAATTCCATCCATATGTATCTAATATGTTTGTTTAAGATTGATTTAAGGCATTAGGTACATGAAAAGGATCAAATTGCTCAAGCCCTAGCTTGCCTTAGTTCAAGTCAAAAGCAATGAAAATGTGCATTTTGGAAAAATGCTCCAAATAAGCTTAGAACATTTCTGTAATCATTTATCTCGATGATATGATTTGTAAATAAGATGAGATAAAAATGAGGGACACTTAATTCCAACGTTTGATCACTTCAAATTCATTTTGTACAATTCATCACAAGCACTTCATCGGTCGAGTTTCCAACTTGACCAATCCTTGATGGATTTTGGGAATGAATGCTAATCAATTGAGTTACATTTTCAAAGAACCCGACCGATCCCTCTGCAGAGCAAACTCAATTTGAGTGAATCGGTCGAGTTTCCACCAGGACAAAATTGACAGATAGTTTAAATTGGCTTTGTTGCATAGATTGGTAGATCTATCTTTATACAAACTTGTCCGGATGTATTGTACATAGAATGCATAAAAGTGAGTCTAATCTTTGGAGGGGTGCAAAACTTGAAACTATATCCGTTGCAACCCTCCAAATGGCTAGTAAACATTTACTAGTGTTCCCACATTCTAGTGGACACCCCAACTATAAATAGGACCTCTTGGAGTTCATTCCAAGGTTTCTCATTCATGTAATTAAGGTTCTTGCTATAGTTGAGTGCTATTAGGCCACTTGAGCCCCTTTATCTCTCTTATTTACACCTCAATTCATCATTATGAGTGAGATAGGTCCTGTGTGAAGAGAGCTACCCATTTGCATGCTTGTAAAGCTCTCAAGATCCATCTTTCCCATCCCTTTCTCAAAAGCTCTTGCTTGGTGAAAGCTTATCTAAGAGAAGGAGAAGGAGCAGGCTTCTTCAGTTGGAGAAGAGGTGCTCAAGGATACTCTGAGTGAAGGAGAAGATCAAGGAAAAAGATCCAAGGAGTTTGGTGGGTAAAGTCAGAAGGATAAAGACTCGTTGCATGAAGGGAAGGACCTTGGTGAAGGCATCCAGTTGATTGCAAGAATGGATAAGACCTTTGTGAGGTATAAGACTAGCTCTTGGACATGTAAGCCCTTGATTGTAAGATTGTTGGCTCCCTTGGCCTAAAAGGGAAGTTGGGTATCCTTGTCTCGTAAAAGGAAGGGAATATATTGGAACTCTTATTAGTGAATATAAGGAGTAGACATCTTAGAAATCCTAGAGCTTGACCTCTCTAGGTAGTGGACTGTCTCTCTCCTAGTTTGGAGAGTGAAAATACTCTAAAACATCTTGTTCATTTGGTTGCTTCAATTTCTCTCATCCTTGCTATGTATTTTTCAATTGCCATCAAATTCACTATTTGTAATTAAAGTTTGAAGTAACTTGAAGGTCTAATAAGTTTTATGTAAGTGTTTTTGGCTCTATTCACTCCCCCCTCTAGAGCCCTTACATCCAACATGTAAGTCCTTGGAGGTAAAAGAATCTTGATCAAGGATATGTCCTTTGTGTAAGGTTTATTGGCTCCTTTTGGGACTTAAAAAGGAGGCCGAGTATCCATGTCCCGGGAAAGGAAGGTCATCTTATATGTCTTATAATGGAATATAAGTATACATGGGTTGAAAAATCCTAGAGTTTGACCTCTCTAGGTAGTGGACTGAGTTTCTCCTAGTTTGGAGATTGGAACTACTCTAGATAGTTGTTCATTGTGATCATTCAATCTCTCTCATCCTTGCTATGTATGCTTGGTTGCACTAGAAATTCAATATTTGTAAATCCCATATCTTGTAGTAACTTGAAGGTATGACAAATTTTGTGCAAGTGTTTTTAGATCTATTCATGCCCTTCTAGAGCCCATTGATCTAACAAGTGGTATCAGATCCACGATCTTCTCTGATAAGATAACCTACGAGATGAGAAGATGGGAGAGAACCTACTTGGATCTCTCAACTTGGAAGGTGGTTTCTCCATGAGACCCCCAATCTTTGACAATACAAACTTCCTTTTTTGGAAGAGATGAACTTCAAGGGATGAGCTATGACATGTGGAAAGTAGTCATTCTTCATTACTAAGATGTAGCCACTTGGGATGAAGCCAAGATCAAGAAGGCACAACTGAATGAAAAGGTAATTAGCATCATCTATGCTGACCTTACCCCCTTCGAGTTCAACCAGATCTCATCTTGGGACACAACCCATGATATTTGTAACAAGTTGTGCATCACTTATGAAGGCACAAATCAAGTCAATGAGTCAAAGATTACATGATCAAACACACTTGTTTCTTTAGGTCACACCATGGATAGAGGGACCATCAACTCCAAGATCCTAAGGTCTCTCCCCAAGAGATGGGAACCTAAGGTGACTTCCATTTAATAAGTTAGAAGCCTTGGTGACATAGCCACTGAAGATCTCATTGGAAACCTACAAGCTCATGAGCCAAGACTTGAAAACAAAGAGGAAGATGAGAAGCAAGAAGAGAAGGAACCGAAGAAGATCAAAGACAATTCCTTCAAAGATCAAGTGGAGGCAATGATTCTCCAACCAAAACTTTCTTTCCGGTCTTCTCCTCCCTCATCAAGTGAAGATGAACCCCTTAGTGACCATGAAGCAAACTACTCCAAGGGAAATCACTTCAAGGAAAATTTTTCGTCCTCCTTCAATCCAAGGTGCTACGAATGTGGACAAAAGGGACACTACAAAAATGAGTTCCCCAAGGCCAAGAACTCCTACCACAATAGCAGCTCCAAGAAAAGGGAGGACTACAAGAAGGACGACAAGTACAAGAGGAAGAAAAAGAAGGACAAGAAGAGCAACAATGCAACCCATGCCACATGGGAAGAGTCTTCTTGAAGTGATTCCAGCTTCAGTGAGGGAAAATGCCATCTTCCACTCATGGCCTCTACTAGTGAAGACATTGGCGAGGCAAGTGAGGTAATCTTGCATGAGTTATCTAAAGAAACTCTCATTTGATATGATAAATTCCACCCGCTATTCTTATTCCAAATGCAAATCTAAGAAGAGATTAGGGAAGATCATAGATGATTTGTATGCTAAGGTTGATATTCTTGATCAAAATGAGAAATTACATCTTGATAGCATTGATTCTTTGCAAGGGAGGTTTCTTGATCTTGAGATCCAATACAATGGAGTTGAAGTAGAGAATGGTATCTACCTTAAGAACATCAATAGTCTTAAGGAAGAAAACTGATCCGACTTGAAGAGCTTGTTTTACTTAGAACTGAAAATGATGATTTTAAAAATGCTTGTGATGCTATTAAAGATGAGAATAGGATTTGTCTAAAAATTCTAGATTTATTGTTGAAAATAATGATCTTTCTTTGATACATCTATTTCCTAGTAATGAGGTAGCTAGCATTACTATTGAGAGAGACTCTTATCATACTAAGGCCCTCTATTTGAAGTCCAAATTACTTCATGCACAAGATGATATTTCTAGTTTATCTTTTACTATCAATACTCTTAGTGATGATAATCACAAATTTAGAGTTTCCTTCCAGAAATTCCTTAAAGGGAACAAGTCCCTCAATGAAGTTCTAGATCACTCTACCAATAAAATTGGTACTAGTGGTTTGGATATGTAGGGGGAGATCCAAAGAGAAAGAGTAAGGGAAAGGATAAGAAAAAGAGTAAGGAACCTCCTATTTTCCATGGAGAGTTATCCAACTCTAAGAACCTTATGGTTTGTGTACATTGTAAGAGTTATGACAATTACTCTACTTATTGTCCTTATACATAAAAGGGCACCAACCCAAAGATGAAATGGGTCCCCAAGCTAACACCAGATCCTAAGGTTTGAATTGGGCACTGATATCTTCCTTTCTTGTAGGTAAAAGGAAAATGGATTGTTGATAGTGGTTTCTCAAAGCATATGATAGGTGAAATTAGCCACTTCAACCTATTCACAAATAAGAAAAGATGATCGATGACATTTGGTGAAAATAACAAAGGTAAAGTGTTAGGTGAGGGTGATGTAGGTGATTCACTATGCATCAAGAATGTTCTTCTTGTGGACAATCTACATCACAATTTAAGTAGTGTTAGTCAATTGTGTCATAATGGCTATCTTGTTTTTTTACCTCACTTGAATGCTTGCTTCTTGATTCCCTCTCCTACAATGTTATATATAAAGGAACTAGAAATTGTAATCTCTATGTTATTGTTCTTGACTCTATTAAGCCCATTGTTGGTAGATGTCTTGTCGCCAATTTAAATGATATTTATTTGCGACACTGTGGGCTTGGTCATGTAAATATACATCAATTAAAGAAGTTGAGCAAAAAAAGAATTGGTTAAGGGACTTCCTAAATTTGATTTTGAGAAGGATAAGGAATTCTAACCTTGTAACTAAGGAAAGAAAACCAAATCCTCCTTTAAATCATAAGGAGACATTAGTACCAAGAGAGCTATTGAACTTCTTCATATTGATCTATTTGGATATATGAGAACTTAACTAACTTTTATAGTAAGGTGTGATTGTCGATGACTTTTCTCGCTATACTTGGACTTTGTTTCTTGTTCCAAAAAGTGATACTCTTGATGTTTTTTTGAATTTTTTAAATGAGTTTAAAGGTAAGCTTCTTGCCGGGTCATCTCTATCTATAGTGACCATGGGAGAGAATTTGAAAATGAATTGTTTGAATGGTTTCATGAGGAATCCAGGTATTTACATAACTTTTCTTCACCTCAAACACCTCAATAAAATGGGGTTGTAGAGAGAAAGAATAGGTCGCTATAGGAAATGGCTAGGGCCATGCATCTAGAGTATGACTCTCGAAAGAAGTTTTGGGATGAAGCCATTAGCACTTCATGTTTTGTGTAAAATTGGGTTTTCACTCATTCATCTTTAAAGAAAACCCCCTATGAGTTATGACGTGGTAGAAAGCCATCTATTGGTTTCTTTCATGTTTTTGGTTGTCTTTGTTTTGAACACTCCAAGAATTCTCTCGGTAAGTTTGATGTGAAATCTTACAAGGTTTTCTTTCTTGGATATAACACTACTAGAAAGGCTTATAGAGTATTTAACATTAAATTGTCTAAAGTAGAAGAATCTATCAATGTTAAATTTTTAGAAATTAACCCCTCTATTTCCAAGAATGTTGTTAATGATGATGTTGTAGATGAGGTGATCCCTCACTTGAAAGAGCTCAACATAGTTGATAAAGGAAAAGAAGTGTTAGCCGATGAATAAGAGAAAGAACAAGAAAAGAAGGATCCAAATCCCCGATTTGCAAAGCATCATCCTAAAGATCTCATTATAGGCAATCCTTTAGAAAGGGTGAAGATGCGGGTTGCATACAACAAGGAACAATTCGACAACACCTGCATCTCTCAATTTGAGACAAAGAATATCAAAGTAGCTCTCAAGGATTATGAATGGATCCTAGCCATGCAAGAAGAGTTAGAGCAGTTCAAGAAGAACAAGGTGTGGATCTTAGTGCCAAGACCAACTAATAGGAAGATCATTTATACCAAGTGGGTCTACCGCAACAAGCTTGATTGAAGTGGTAAAGTGTTAAGGAACAAATAAAGGTTAGTATCTCAACATTACAACCAACAAAAAAGTATTGATTTTGATGAAACTTATGCACCTATTTCTAGACTTGAATCTATTAGAATGCTACTTGCTTTTACGAGTTACAAGAATATCCTACTTTATCAAATGGATGTTAAAATTGCATTTTTAAATGGTATAATAGAAGATGAAGTCTATGTGGCTCAACCTCCCACATTTGAACGTCATAAATTTCCTAACCATGTTTAGTTGTTACAAAAAGCTCTCATGGACTCAAACAAGCCACTAGATCTTGATATAGAAACTAAAGAACTTTTTGCTAGACAATGGCTATAAAATGGGCAAAGTTGATTCTACTCTATTTGTAAAACATACTTCTAGAAACTTTTTGATCATTCAAATTTATGTTGATGACATTATTTTTCACAAAACTGATATGGATATTTGCAAGGAGTTTAGCTCTCTTATATAGAGTGAATTCGAGATAAGCATGATGGGGGAGCTTACTTTCTTCCTTGGCTTCCAAATCAAGCAAACCAAGGAAGGTAACTTCATCAACCAAGTCAAGTACACTAGTGAACTACTTAAGCACTTTGGGATGGAGAACACCAAGCTGATAGACACCCCAAGTCAAACACCGCCAAGCTTGACAATGATGAAAAAGGTGAGCAAGTGGATGAGAAGATCTACAGAGGTATGATTGGAAGTTTACTTGATTTCATTGCCTCTACGCCTGACATAATGTTTAGTGTTAGCTTGTGTACTCTCTATCAATCAAGTCCTAGAAAAGCACACCTCATAGCGGTTAAGAGGATTTTGAGGTATCTAGCCAAAACTCAAAATTTTAGACTATGGTATCCCAAGTTAAGGGAATTTACTCTTACTGCCTATAGTGATGCTGATTATGCAGGGTGCTTGATAGATAGAAAGTGCACAAGTGTCACTTTCTTCTTCTTAGGACCATGCTTGGTTTCTTGGATCTCTAAGAAATAAAATACAATGGCTCTTTCAACTACCGAAGCTCAATACATTGCAACTAGGAGTTGTTTTGTCCAAGCCCTATGGATGAAGCAAATGCTTGAACACTTTAACATTCACTTGATGCTTCCCCTATCTATCATGACAATAATAGTGCAATTAATCTCTCATATAATCCTATATTGCGTAGTAGAGACAAATATATAGAGGTCCGCTATTGTTTTCTTCTTGACCACATTTCCAAGAAGGATATCTATAACACGCACATGGACATAGAGAATCAACTTGCAAACATTTTACTAAACCTCTAGCTAGAGAGAAATTTACTTTTATTAGATCAAAACTACTCATAACTTCTCTTGATGATATAAACATGCAATCTAGCTAGATGTTATGATTCCTATATGTTTCTTTCTCATAACCGATCATGTTTTTCTTGAAAGTGCTACAATTGCCATGTTTTTATGCCTTGTTTCACCTTTTTATCTATTTTATGCAAAAAAATGTTTTATCACAAAATAGTAGCCAATAATGAATGGATAAGTATGTTCAAATGCATGAAAAGCTAGAGAAATAAATTCATATAACACTCTAGAGGCTTAGAATTATATTTTCTATGTTTTGGACAGGGTGACCAATTGGTCAAGCATGTCCGGCTACAACTCGACCGATCTCTGGCTGAGGACTGAGCATTAATGCATGTTTAGTTGAGTTTCCTACACACAAAACTCAATGCGATCACACGACTGGAAAAAAATTAAAAAGGGCAATCTACCGACTTTTCTCCTTCTCAACTAGAGAAAGTCAACCAATTTCTAACCTCCAGTGCTCGCCCTCCAACTGTAGACTAGACAAACCTCTCCTATATCCTTCCTAGCCTCCAATCAGCCTTCGTTGCCCCTCCCAACTGTGACCTAGGTTGTTTGGCAACCTTCTTGTGATGTTTTCCTTCTCATTTGGTGGTCTTTCCATCTCAGTCTGATCTTGATATCCTCTAATAGTAGGAAACGAACCACCTCAGATGGAGCTCCATCATCCTCCTATGCTCCTCACCATGTCTCCTTTGATGGAACCTCCTTCATCTCATCTCAAGCCATGAATAGGTACAAGGAACTCCTTCCTAGGAATCCCTTTCCTTTTCGTGCTTTGTTTGAACCTTGTTTTGGAATGACTGAGGTGATTAGGGATGTTGCTAGGGTGTTCAAAGAACATCATCTTAGAGCTTTGTGTGTAGAGCATTCATGATTTGCAAATTCCATGTCTAGCACGAAAGCTGTCTATGAGTTTTAGGCCAATATTACATGGAACGACAACACCCATGTGCCACCACATAATACTCAGGTCATCCTGACGTTGATGATGGCCGATACCAAAATAACAATCTCTAAGGATTCATTGAATACCTATTTCTATGATACTGTCTTCATTGCTTCTTGGGTGGCTTCCTATCCTTCCTACCATTACCTGTTGGCCCCTAAAGGTTTCTACAAGAGATTTGATCCCCCGCTTACCCTTCCTGATATCCATAAGTTCTTGAAGAAGCTTGATGTCCCATATTGGAAGAAGTCCACCTTACCCTAATTTTCCCTCAATATTAAGACACATATGATTGCTTTACTAGTAAATTGCAATATCCATCCCAAGAGGAATCGAATTGAGATTGTAGATAATACTACAATGATCATGTACTGTGTAACATACCGAAACTTGGACATATTCTCTTTTTGGTCCTTTTTCCAAGCTTTTCCTTTCCTTTCTGTCCTTTTTTTGGCCTTGATGTTTAAATTGTGGAATTTATAGTGGTTTGGTAAACAATTGTTCTATAATTATACCAATGGAAGGTTTTATGCACAAATACCTCAGTGAAAGCTTATTTAAGGATAAAAAATGCAAAATCACCACTGAAGTGGAGCAATGGTAAATAAATTTGTGCCAGAAGTGTAAGGCCACAAACCTTGCTTAATGTATTGAACAAGCTTGATTACCATAATTAAGTTCTATAAACCTTAATATAATTTTATGATGTGTTTTGAAATCATAAAATGAGTTGAAGTTTCAAATTTGGTTCAGTTTGGATGTTGCTTGTGCAAGTTATGCAATTTTAGGTACATTCTAGACTTTTATGAAATTTACCCAATTGGGAGGTTTTTTTTTGCAAATTATCACATGCATTATAATCCTTAGATATTCGCTTACCATTATCGAGATTTTGAACCATGGGGCACCTAGTTTCACCTTGGTTTGAAGGTGTTTCTCTCCAAGGGCATTTTAGAGATTACCCTCTTTATAAATGAGCTTGAATTTAAAAGATATCAACCAATGGCGTTATTTCTTTGATTGGAGGATGGTGGGGATGGCCTAGAAGTCTCCATGGGCTTTTAGAATCAACATTTGATATACAAGAAGTCTCTATGAGATATCATCTTGAATGACCATGAAGCCCTAGTCTAAGGACACATGGAAAGTCCCATAGACACCTCATGATTGCCCCCTTCTTTATAAAGCCATATCTACCCATTCCCACCTCCCAATCCAAAAAGAAATCCTCTCCTTATCTTTCCTCTAGATTAAAGCATCATTCCTACTCTTTCTGTCCGTGGAGGTGCTATCCCAAGGTAAAAGAGAGTGCTTACCTTGGTGAAGAAGGCTCCTAGCGTTCCAAATTTTCTATATTTAGGGGTTCTAAAGCTCCTTCTTGGTGATTTTGATCAAAAATAGTAAGTTTCCTCCTTTAATTCCATGTGTTCATGCTGTTAGTCTTCCTCCCACCTTCTTCCAAGTTAGAACGATGGCCTTCCATGGTGAAACCCAACCTAGAGACTTTAAACACCTCATCTCCATGTTCTTTTGCTAGGGTTTTTCACCTCTAAAGTAGAGTAGGTGCTTCTTGACTGAGATAGGAGTTTTGTTGGAGAAACCAATCTCTCTAGACCAAGAACCTTGCTTATTGAACCTTTACATCTTCCTAGAGGTGAGTTTATAATCCCCTTCTCATATATTGCTTACTACATGCTTAAAACTCATGCTTCTATGTTTAAAATCGATGATCTCTATCTCTATTTACCATGTTCTTCTAGGGTTTTTGTTTCTTGTTGTTTTACCTTCTCTACCAGTTCCAGTTTGTTTATCTAAGAAACTACAACCCTGATCTTGGATCAAATGGTGTTTTATCTCTCTTTCTTCCTCTCTCTTAAATATTTCTCACTTGTCAATTCCTGATTGGTGTTATCCCAAGGTAAAAGAGAGTGCTTACCTTGGTGAAGAAGGCTCTTAGGGTTCTAAATGTTCTATATTTAGGGTTTCTAAAGATCCTTCTTGGTGATTTCGATAAAAAAATAGTAATTTTCCTCCTTTACTTTCATGTTTTCATTCTGTTAGTCTCCCCCCCACCTTCTTCCAGGTCGGAACCATGGCCTTCCATGGTGAAACCCCACCTAGAGACTTTAAACACCTCATCTCCATGTTCTTTTTCTAGGGTTTTTCACCTCTAAAGTGGAGTAGGTGGTTCTTGCTTGAGATGGGAGTTTTTTTTGGAGAAACCAGCCTCTCTAGATTGAGAACCTTGCTTATTGAACCTTTACACCTTCCTAGAGGTGAGTTTATAATCCCCTTCTCATATATTGCTTACTACATGCTTAAAACTCATGCTTCTATGTTTAAAATCAATGATCTCCATCTCTATTTACCATGTTCTTCTAGGGTTTTTGTTTCTTGCTGATTTACCTTCTCTAGCAGATCCAGTTTGTTTACCTAAGAAACTACAACCCTGATCTTGGGTCAAATGGTGTTTACTCTCTCTTTCTTCCTCTCTCTCAAAGATTTCTCACTTATTAATTCTTGATTGGTTTAAATTGAAAAATTCATATCTTTTGATCCTCTTATCCAAATTTAACAAATAAATATGTTTTGGAATTGTAAAATTAAGCTCTATCTAATAAAAATATTAAAAAAAAAATCTGATTTTGAGTTTTACGAAGGGTGCTTTTTGGAAAATGAATTTAATGCATAAAATCCATAAAAATTACATCTTAATAATCATAACTCCAAAATTAACATAAAAATATATTTTCTTGATCAAAAGAACCTAATAAGTTCATTGGTGAGGTTTTCAGAGTCTAAAACTGAGTTTTTCTAAAAAGGTCTAAAATTAGGGTTTCTATACATTAATGTGGATTATGTACTCTAATACATGTTAATATACTAAAAATAAGCAAAGTGGAACCTGGACTCGATTAAAGTGGTGAAAGGTAGTAATTGATATCAGTAAGAGAGGTATGTGCATTGTTACACCCTAAGTTTAGATATTTTCAAACCAAACCCTATATTTCCCTAATGATGCTTAAATGAAACCTATTTCCTCTATTCATGATTCTTTTGTTAAATTACCTCGAAATTAGTAATGATATTATTTTTCTTGGGTATTGTCCCTTACAAGCATGTTCTAATTAATATGATGCTTTTACTTTCCATGGTTTATTTACTAGCATGATAATTTTATGGACTATTTAGCTATAGTAGTGATACTTATGTACAACCACCCATAGATAGGGCATGCATTAGTTCACCCTGGGGGATGTCTTATTCTCCCCCATAAAATATGTGTAGGTGACTGCAAATGTATTAATTCTCCCCTCACCTATAGGTTGTGGTCCGATAGGTGCCTCAACCCTACTTAGTTAATGTAGTTAATATTAATCATACATGCACATCTTTTATTGTTTCTCTTGATATGGAAAGCATCTATCTGATTATGCCTCATACTCTTGTTCTCTTCATCTTATGATGAAATCTTAGCCTTCACTTTCATGTTATTTCTTTATCATTTGTTCTTGTTCATTATTTGACACATACCTTGTTTTTCTCTCTCTTACTGGGTGATTTCCCAACCACCCAAGTTTAGATCGAGGTGTTGAACATGATCAAGGAGAACATAGATTCCAACATGGACCTAGCTCTAGGAGATGTTGCTTGGAGACAATTTGAAGTAGTTTATACTTCCCTCTACTCAGATCCTTATGTTGTATCATACATGTAAACCCTTATGAGAGATTATGATATACTTATGTAATCTTTTTTGAAAATTGAATATAGTCATTTGTTTAATTCCGCTGCTACACTTTGGTTGTTTTGAATACCATTTATTGAAATTTGAAAATTTTACACCTTTTCCAACATACCTTTGAGTGTGTTTGGAATGGATGTTTTATGCTTCAATTTTTTTTAGTAGGGAGTGGACCCCCTCTCGGGTCACTCTCCTTACTAACTATCTGTTGAATAATATCAGAGTCAAGTGGGCTTGTTATATTATTCATCATATGACTTGCTTCGACTCAGGGAAGAACACCACTGATACCCATCTCCCTTATCCTAACTTTATCTGTAGTGTGTTTTCTCACCATTCTAAAAAATCTCTCTTTCACGACCTTGGCTACAAACCAAGTCAGGAAGGAGTTTGCATTAGTAAGACAACTATCAAGAAAATATTTCTTCCTACCTCCTACACCACACTAGGTGCCTCTACCTCCACCCAAGACCCTCCTCCTCCACCACCACCCTGACCTGACTGTGTCTCATTTTCTATATCCAATGAATCCCTCATGAGATATATGATACATCAATAGGCATAACCTTCAGGTTCATGACCACATCCACCAGGACCTCTTCAAATCATGTCATGCATGAACCTATCCTATAGCCATCCCTACCCACCCTACTAGGCTTACCCTGATGCTGACTATGGGTCTTATGTATATAGTCAGTTCTATCCTGACCCACTCCCTGCTACTTCTGCTATACCACCTGCCGCTTCTAATGGTGGACTTGCCCTTACCCCTAGTGTTCTTCTACTTCTGGCTCTTCCTATTGGCCATGCTGCCTCTATGCTTGCTGGCTATTATGGGGTGTCCACTTCCACCTTTCTACAAGTAAATGCATTACATGCATGTGGCATGTCTTAGGCTAAGCAGAATGCTAGATGGCATGGTACTCATTCCTTTAGCCCTCCTGCTGACGAGGAGATGCCTGACTAGGATGCTGAGTAAAAAGCTGGAGATGGTGATGATGTTGAGGATGGTGGCAATGATGGTGATGATGGATCCTCAGATGGTGAGCCCACAACTGCTACCTCTACTACACCTTCATATGATGATGAGGATTGCCAACTAGAGCCTGAGGATGCTGATGCTGATGATGACCATGTTGATAAAGATGCCTAGATATTTAATTCTTGGTCTATAACATGCCTATCTACATATATTTCTGTAGATTTTTTTAATGCATTGAACATTTGGGCATTGTAACTAAGGTTTACTATTTTCTTCTATCTTTGTTTATCACTGTCTTAAAGTTTTCTTATCAAGAGGACATATCTAGTGTTGTAATCTTAATCTTATGTACCTTAACTCTTTGTTTGTTTACATCTTATTAGTTGATGGTATGTGCTCCCATATTTTGATTATTGATGAATGCATATTCATCATGAAATTCATTTTCTATCTTGGACTCATTTTGACTCAATACATCCAATTTCACTTATTAAATATAAAAATGTATCACAAAGTGTAAAATTACTTAATTGATTCAATTATAAAGGTTCTTAACTGAGTTTATATCAATTTTATGCAGGTCTTGATGAGGTTGAACAATCAGCTGGGACCCACCTTTCGCAACCCCAGATCCACCTTCACTCACCTTGGTTCTGACCTATCGGTCTGACCAAACAGTTTCATCCATTCGGTCTGACCAAATAGTTTCATCCATTCGGTTTGACCAAACAGTTTCATCCATTCGATCTGACCAAAAGGTTTCATCCATTCAGTTTGATCCATCCGGTCTCGCCAAACGGTCTTGACCATACAATCTCGACCAAATAGTTTCATCCATACGGTCTCAAGACCGTATGGACAACCTCACCTCAAAACCGTTTGGATCACTGTCATTAAAGACCGTTTGGACATCTACCTATCTACACCGTCAGATTATGGATCTACGGTCCCATTTCATCTGGGCAAATGATTTCCATCTCGATCTGTCCTTTCTGTCTTGCTCAAGACAATTTGCACCACCTTCTTTCATTCTTCCTCTTCCTCCCGCCAAAACCCTAACACCTACTTCAGCCTGCTCGACAACAAGGGCACTTGCTTCCTTTCTTCTTCTTCCCTTCCTCCACCAGCAACCTGCATCTCCGCCGCTAACCCTAGCGCAACTCACCTTCCCCGCCTCAGCACCGCCTAGCGCTGCTTCCATCATCATCTTCTCTTGTCAATCCGCAGCCAGCGTCGAGCGCACCAACGTTGTCGGCATCTCCTCCGTCTACCACCTGCTCCACTTGTAGCACCTGCTCAAACTCGACCAGCGACGTGTGGCGGTGCACGGTCTTAGACCGTTTGAACACGCCATCGCCGAAACCGTTTGAAGGTCGACACAAAGACCATTTGTCCGAATGATTGAAACCGTGTGGGCAGGAGCAACAGACCGGTTGGATGCCAAAGTCGTGAAGATCATTTGGCTGTGAGGGATTGAGCAGCACCGAGGACCGTTTGAGTAATCAACTACGTAGACCGAATGGTCACAGCAGCCGAAGACCGTTTGCTTATCACATGCGAGCAAGACCAATTGATAAGTCGGCCCCAAGACCATTTGGTCTTTTGAGCAGCATGCATGACCGAATAGAGCAAAACCGTCTGCACAAACACAACCAAACCATTTGGGTAAATCACGTGCATGAGTATCGCACACATGCTAGACCGTTTGAGTTGGGTTGCATAATGACCGAAGGCAGCAATGCAGATCATTTGGTCGGTTGTTCAAAACTGTTTGAATTCCTAAAACCGAATGGAGGCTGGACTCGTGCGAGATTATTTTGGCTTGCATGAAACCGTTTGCTGCACATTTCACGTAAAGACCATTTTCTCTAGCAACATGAAGACCGAATGGAGGAAGGATCCAAGATTGTTTGATAAAGTAGCAAGCTACCAAACCATTTGAACCTTACACACCAAACTGAATGGACATGCATGCATGAAACCATGTGAACCGAATCACATGAAGACCATTTGCTTATCAAGCCAAAAGACAGTTTGGTCTATACAAAGAAAAACCGTATGGATATATACTCAAGACCGTTTGGTCATATTTTAGTAAACCGTTTGGGCACTTTACTTAGCAAACTGTTTGAGGAGAAAATATCTCCAAGACCGTTTGGACTCACACCAAAAGTATGAGGGCCAGATCTGTACCTATAAATAGGACCAGTAGGGTCCCCATTTGGGCATCGGTTTCGGGACGCCAACAGGCTGCCTGTATACAGATCCGATCCAGTTCCGTCAATACTGCTACTTCACCTGCCATTCCTGCTGCAACTCAAGGAGACTGAGAAGAGAAGAAAGGAGGAGTGAGAAAGACTGCCCGGTCTGTCTTGGCATCCCTCGTTCTGCCAGATCTGCTCCGACACGACGTAGAAGACCACATCATCTTCACTGAGCTGTGACTACCTTCTGCATCATACTCGTGATGGATTCCTCTATCTTTCTTATCCTTCTTATTTCTCGCATCATGAGCGAGTAGTTCCTTTTCGCTGGGGTGCGGGGACTAACCCCGTTGCCCATGCAAGCATGTTCTCTTATTAAATGTTCATGGCAATGTATACAAGTTTTTATTTCGTTGTTAATCGTTAAAGTTTGCAGTTGGTTACTTGCTTGCTTTCATCTTGTTCTTCCCTATGTTGTGAGAACGTCTATATGTAGGGTAGAATGACGATTTGCAAAGTTGACTCCTTGACGAGAACTTCCGAAAGGATTCCTTGAGGTTGTAAGTGTGTTATCCATAAGGGGACGAGACATCTAGCCTACGGTGATGCTTCTGTGGCCTAAACATCCCTCAAGGAGGGCCACAACCTTAGTTGGATTTTGTATCATCTTTGTTAATCATCGATGTTTGCTTGTAGATTAATCACCTGCTTGCTTACTGTTTAGTACGGTTGACTCCCGGACTAAAGATAGAAAGGGGTTCCTTGAGGTCGTAAGTGTATGATCCGTGAGGGGATGAGACATCTAGCCCACAGTGACACTTCTGTGGTCTAAACATCCCTCAGGGAGGACCACAACCTTAGTTGGATGTTATATCTTCAGAGCCGTAAATATATGATCTGGATGGTGACGAGACATCTGATATCTAAGGTGATGCTTACGCAAGCCTAATGCCCGTATGGGGGGTTTTGCAGTAGCTCCATTTGGATGGTTATATCTTGCCTGGATGTTTGATGTTTGGACATGTTTGCATGTGTAGTGATGGTGAAACCTGGTACCATCCCAGCGATTCCATATCATTTAATCTAGACCCAACTTTAGTTCTTCTCCTTTACTTTCCTGCATTTAGTTTAATTAACCACAAACCAACCAATCGTTCTAAATATTAGTCTTACTTGAGCTAGATTCGACTGACAAAGATTCTTAAAAACGTTGTCCTTTGGGATTCGATCCTTAACTATACTGCGATAAGACCCGTCCGCTTGCGGGTGGTATTATTGCATGAGGTTTTGGTAAAAGCTCGGGGATTTCAACCCCGAGTGAGTTTGTTAGTGCGATAATTGCCACGTCAAATTTGGCACCATTGCGGGGGACAACTGAATCAGTTAGTCAGATCTTAGTTCTTTTAAGGCTAATCTAGGATTTTGTTTTCCTTTTGATACAATCGATCATCTACTTGGATTTCATTCCACTCTATCAATCTCACTTTAGATCTCTTTGTTTCAGGTACCCCCAAGACAGGTGTATGCACCGCCTGAACAGTCCTGGACTCACTACCAGCTTTGATCCCGAGATAGACAGAGCCTTTCATCATCAAAATAGAGAGAACCAAGCAAGAATGGCTCAAGAGGAGGAGATAGCTCGAAGGGTAGCTCAAGCCCTTAATGTACAAAGAGAAAGATTCATGCAAGAAGCTACAGCTACGGTTCAAGAAGAAATTCAAGCAGCACAAGTAGAAGAACTACAAAAGGATCTTAGAGAGTTGTCGATCCCCAAAGCTGCTAATGTTCATCATCCAACACAACCTCCTCCCATAAATGCTGCCAATTTTGAGATTAGGGCACATTGGATCACATTGCTTCAAAATAGTCCATTCTATGGCAAACAAGGAGAGGATAGTCAGGAACATCTTTTGAGGTTTATTAATCTATATACCATGACAAAGCAAAATGGAGTATCCGATGATGCCATTTGACTCCATCTCTTCAAGTATTCCCTTGCTGATAGAGCTATAAGTTGGTATAAATCATTACAAAGTGAAACACCCATCACCACTTGGGAACAACTCCAAAATGTGTTTCTGGAAAAGTTCTACCCTCCATCTCTCACCTATGAAATTAGAGGCCGAATAACAAATTTCACTCAAGTCTTTGGAGAAACCCTTGCTGAAGCCTGGGACATATACAAAGAGCTTCTACGCAAGTGTCCACACCATGGAATTCCTAAGAATCAACTTATCAAAATTTTCTATAGGGGTGTGGACGACGATATCAAGAGATTCTTAGATTCCTCATCTGGAGAAACTTCATGCGTCAAAGTTATGACAGTGCATGGAGGGTTGTCACCCTTAGAGCTGAAAATTAAGCTAATTGGGGTAGATCTGTAGGTAAGGGAGTCTTGAAAGTAGCTATGTCTGAAGCTACTCCCGAGTATAAGTCTATCGCCGAAACTCTAAAACTCTTAGTCATCAAGCAAGACCATATTGAATCATCTCTTGCTGCAATTGGAAGAGGATGTTCTCCCCCACAACAACAAGAATAGATCAAGTCTGCTTCACTATTCTTTGAAGCATGTAAGGGCACAGATCATTCCACTTTGGCATGCAATGTTCTCTATGATGTTGTTTTAAGCAATGTATGTGGCCAAGGAGATAATAGTCAAATGGAGAACCTGAATGCTGTTAACACCATCCCTGGTCAAGGTTATTACAATCCAAATCAGAATTGGAACCATCCAGGTTTTCAATATGGAAACCCCTCTGGAGCAGTAAACTCTCATCAATTTAGTTCGAACAATCAACCACGAGGCTCACTAGGATTCCAGTATAATCAACAACAGAATTTTGGGAATCAAGGAAATTTCAAGGGAAACTTTCAGAATAGGAACTTTAATAATTATCAAAACAACTCCCAGTACCAGAGTCTTAACCATGTTCCTTATCAACAACAAGGACAACAAGCAGGTCCCATCTCTCCTGATGACAAGTTAACAACCATTGAAAATATGTTGCAAACTCAGAAAACTATGATAGCTAACCAGCAAGCCCAGTAGAAGGCTATTGAATCTCAACTAGCTCAACTCGCATCTAGCATAAAGCCACATGCTGAATTTTTTGCTGGCCAACCGGAAAACAATCATAAGCACCCAGAACAACTGAAGGCAGTTACCACCAGGTCGGGAAAAGACTATTCTAATCCTCCTGACAAGCGACCTGTGGTTGTTATAGATAAGGATGAACCCGTGATTTTACAAGACTCCACAACTCCTGAATCTCAACCAAAAGAACCAGTAACTAATGGTAAGTCAGACAGAGAAAATTTTGAGGAGGCTGCTCAAGAAGAGGAAGAAGCAACACCAGAACCTGATATCCCTATTTACAAACCTCGTATACCTTTTCCAGGTCATCTAAGGCAAACTAAGCTTGATACTCAGTTCAATAAGTTTAAAGAATCTATGAAGAAACTTCATGTTGATATACCCTTTTTGGATGCGCTGGCTGAGATACCAGCTTGGACAAAGTACTTAAAGTCACTCCTGACCAGGAAATATATAACTGAAAAATATGAGACATTCAAGTTAGCTAAAACCACTTCGGATATCATTTAGAGTAAGATGGCAAAGAAGCAGAAAGATCCATGATCTTTTGGGATTTCCTGCCATATTGGCGATTCTTCATGCAAGAAAGGAGTGGCAGATCTTGGTGCTAACATCTCCATCATGCTGCTTAGCCTTTACAAGAGGCTAGGATTTTCAGAATTTCTCCCGACTGACATGACTATATAACTTGCAGACAATTTGATAAAACTTCTGTTAGGAATTCTCGAAGATGTCTCGGTTAAGGTTGGAAAGGATACCTATGTCCCATGTGATTTTGTCATAATGGACATAAAAGAAGACACCAGATACCCTCTCATTTTTGGTCGTCCGTTCCTTGCCACTGCAAGAGCCCTAATTGATGTTGAAGTAGGAACTTTGCTGCTCAGATTGGATAAAGAAACTCTCGAATTCAAAGTTTTTGAAAGTATGCGGAGACCAAGCATGCAAGAAGAAGTATATCTTATTGATTGCATAAAGCAGATGTCACTTCTCACTCAAGAGAATCATGAGTCAGACGATCCTTTAGAAGTTGCTCTAACGGACCCATCAGGTGATGAACCCATTGATGAACAAGTAAAGGATTGCATCGAATTTCTTAAATTGGTAGAAGAAGATATTGATGATACTTTTGAAGAACTCAAGCCTATAGAAACTATTGAAGACATTTGTGGAAAGGAGACACCTCCCAACCCTGTCATGACACATATCAAACCATTTTCAGGTGTCAATGAGCCTCCCCATCTAGAAACAACCATCATCGAGAATGCACCAGTATCCCAACAGACAGAGACTATTGATTTCATCTACCCTCTGTTGGACTGCTATTTTTACCGAGAACATACACCAGATCCATATCTGATTGACATCAATGTCCAGCATGGGTACGATGAAGGGATAGCACGTCAACAAAGGAACTTTTCTTCCGAGCCTCAACAACACTACTTTATCAATGAAGCTGTTCAGATCCCCTACAACTATTCTTCACCTCGAATTGAGCAACAAAGAACAAGTCAACATACCTCAGGTTGTTTCCCTATATGCTCGGCCATTGCTTGTTCTATATGGGGAAGGATACAAGAAGCTACAATCAAAGTGAAGATTAATGAATGGTTGAGTAAGAAACCACCAAAAGAATATATTGATCCAGCTCCACCTAGAGCCCCACCATGGTGACAATATCTTTGTCGAGCCATTGACGTAAAACAAAGGCACTTGTCGGGAGGAAACCTGATAAATAAATTCGAATTTAGTTTTAATTTTGAATTAGAATTTTTTCCTTAATTTTGTTTTTACTTTTTAGATAATTTTGCACCAAATAAAATTCACATTGCAAGATGCTATCTTGAGTTCTGATTGATCTTTCTTTTCTAGATTTTTAGATGGAGGACGCACGCTGTCTGGAATGTAACCACATCTCGTGGTCCAACCGACACGAAGTTTCCCCTCCATCTCAGATTTAGAGTTTTCTCGGGATGAGAAAATTCCTAAGTTCGGGGTGGAGGGTGGGTGGTACGTATCTTACTCTCCACCTTCACCCATCGTTGCAATTTTGACCAAAATTTTCTAAATTTTTCGAATAAAATTTCCAAAATTTTAAAGTTTTTTTTCGAATAAATTTGAACAGATACTTGATGAAATTTTGACATATTTTCAATTTCTATGCTTTTTTCACTATACCTTCCTTATTCGAAGCAGATCCTCAAAAGGACCTTCTTTTGAAAACTAGCCTTTTGATTGAAATCAGCTTGTGAAGTTTATGATTCCTAACATCATGATACGCAAAAATGACAAGTGTCTGTCAAACTGATAGGGATCAAACACATCATGCTTCCTAACTAACTAGTGGAAGAATAACATAGAATCCCACCGGACCCTCATCAAGTCATTATTTGAGCAGAGTTTGATAAAGAAAACAACCCGGTGCACTGAATTGTAAATCAAGTTACATTCTGATCTGAACTCTCTTCTACACTTCTTCTATCATCTTCGTAGCCCTCCATCCATAAAAAAGAAACAAAAATAGCCAAAATAGTGCCAAACCCTAAGTTCGGGGTGGCACACCACTTCCCTCTATATCCACTTCTTCCATACCCCTCACAAATAAATAGGGGCGTACCACCAAGAAAAGATGCCAAAGAACACAAAAAAAGAAATGCAATCTCGAGTCGAATAGAGGAGAGATTCACACAAAAAATGCAATAAATGAAATTGCAAAACAAATAAAAAGAAAATGTCAAGTCGAATAGAGGAGAAATTTATTTCTTCCTTCCATACCACCCTTCACTCCCTTTTCTACCTATTGGCACAATGAATGCCTCCACTACCTTGAAAAACACTAGTGTCAGATCAAATGCACACTTGTTGTTCTGCGGGTGTCTCTAGACTCTTACAAAACTCTCTGACGTGCTTGCTATTGGAAAAAGTGAGGAGGAAGTGATATTGGGAAGCGAACTCAGGAATGAAGATATGGTAAGCTGTGTTTAGTGGTCTCAGGAGTTTAAGATACTGAGTCATACTGCGCAGATGGAAAACAATCATGATGTGAAGATGAGGCAATCACATGACCATAAAGTATTCATTTGGTGACTGTTTCAGATTTTGTGTTACTCGAGGACGAGCAACGTTTAAGTTTGGGGTATTTTGATGAATGCATATTCATCATGAAATTCATTTGCCATCTTGGACTCATTTTGACTCAATACATCCAATTTCACTTATTAAATATTAAAATGTATCACAAAGTGCAAAATTACTTAATTGATTCAATTATCAAGGTTCTTAACTGAGTTTATATCGATTTTATGAAGGTCTTTATGAGGTTGAACAATTAGCTGGGACCCACCTTTCTCAACCCTAGATCCACCTTCACTCACCCTTGGTTCTGACCAATCGGTCTGACCAAATGGTTTCATCCATTCAATCTGACCAAATGGTTTCATCCATTCAGTCTGACCAAATGGTTTCATCCATTCGGTTTGATCCATCCAGTCTCACCAAACAATCTTGACCAAACGGTCTCGACCAATCGGTTTCATCCATACTGTCTCAAGACCATATGGACAACCTCACCTCAAAACTGTTTGGATCACTGTCATTAAAGTCCGTTTGGACATCTACCTCTCTACACCGTCAGATTATGGATCTACGGTCCCATTTCATCTGGGCAAACGATTTCCATCTCGATCTGTCCTTTCAGTCTTGCTCAAGACCATTTACACCACCTTCTTTCATTCTTCCTCTTCCTCCCGCCAAAACCCTAACACCTACTTCAGCCTGCTCGACAACAAGGGCACTTGCTTCCTTTCTTCTTCCCTTCCTCCTCTAGCAACCTGCATCTCTGCCGCTAACCCTAGCACAGCTCACCTTCCCTGCCTCAACACCGCCTAGCACCACTGCCATCATCATCTTCTCCAGTCAATCCATATCTAGCGTCGAGCGCACCAAAGTTGCCGGCATCTCCTCCATCTACCACCTGCTCCGCCTGCAGCACCTGCTCAAACTCGACCAGTGACGTGTGGCAGCGCACAGTCTCAGACTATTTGAACACGCCATCTCCGAAACCGTTTGAAGGTCGACGCAAAGACCATTTGGCCAAATTATCAAAACTGTATGGGCATGAGCAACAGACCGGTTGGATGCTGAAGTTGTGAAGATCGTTTGACTGTGAGGGATTGAGCAACACCGAGGACCGTTTGAGAAATCAACCACGTAGACCGAATGGTCACAACAACCGAAGACCGTTTGCATATCACATGCGAGCAAGACCGTTTGATAAGTCGGCCCCAAGACCGTTTGGCCTTTTGAGCAGCATGCATGAATGGATAGAGTAAAACTGTTTGTACAAACACAACCAAACTATTTGGGTAAATGACGTACATGAGTATCGCACGCATGCTAGACCGTTTGAGCTGGGTTGCGTAAAGACCGAAGGCAGCAATGCAGATCATTTTGTCGGTTGTTCAAAACCATTTGAATTCCCAAAACCGAATGGAGGCTATACTCGTGCAAGACTATTTCGGCTTGCATGAAACCGTTTGTTGCACATTTCACCTAAAGACCATTTTCTCTAGCAACGCGAAGACCGAATGGAGGAAGGATCCAAGATCATTTGATAAAGTAGCAAGCTGCCAAACCATTTGAACCTTACATACCAAACCGAATGGACATGCATGCATGAAACTGTGTGAACTGAATCATGTGAAGATCGTTTGCTTATCAAGCTGCAAGACCATTTGGCCTATACAAAGCAAAACCATATGGATATATATACTCAAGACCGTTTGGTCATATTTTAGTAAACCGTTTGGGCACCTTACTCAGCAAACCGTTTGAGGAGAAAATATCTCTAAGACTGTTTGGAATCACACCAAAAGCATGAGGGCCAGATCTGTGCCTATAAATAGGACCAGCAGGGTCCCCATTTGGGCATCGGTTCCGGGACGCCGACAGGCTGCCTGTACACAGGTCCGATCCAGTTCCGTCCACACTGCCACTTCACCTGCCGTTCCTGCTACAACTCAAGGAGACTGAGAAGAGAAGAAAGGAGGAGTGAGAAAGACTGCCTGGTCTGTCTTGGCGTCCCTCATTCTTCCAGATCTTCTCTGACACGACGTAGAAGACCGCATCATCCTCACCGAGTTGCGACTACCTTCTACATCATACTCATGCCAGATTCCTCTCTCTTTCTTATCCTTCTTGTTTCTCGCATCATGAGCGAGTAGTTCCTTTTCGCTGGGGTGCGGGGACTAGACCCGCTGCCCATGCAAGCATGTTCTCTTATTAAACGTTCATGGCAATGTATATAACTTTTCATTTCATTGTTAATCGTTAAAGTTTGTAGTTGGTTACTTGCTTGCTTTCATCTTATTCTTCCCTATGTTGCGAGAACGTCTATATGTAGGGTAGAATGGCGATTTACGAAGTTGACTCCTTGATGAGAACTTCCGATAGGATTCCTTGAGGTCGTAAGTGTGTGATTCGTAAGGGGACGAGACATCTAGCCTACGGTGATGCTTCTGTGGCCTAAACATCCCTCAGGGAGGGCCACAACCTTAGTTGGATTTTGTATCATCTTTGTTAATCGTCGATGTTTGCTTGTAGATTAATCACCTACTTGCTTACCAATTAGCGCGGTTGACTCCCAGACTAGAGATAGAAAGGGGTTCCTTGAGGTCGTAAGTGTATGATCCGTGAGGGGACGAGACAGCTAGCCAACGGTGACACTTCTGTGGTCTAAACATCCCTCAGGGAGGACAACGACCTTAGTTGGATGTTGTATCTTCGGAGCCGTAACTATATGATCCAGATGGTGACGAGACATCTGATACCTAAGGTGATGCTTACGCAAGCCTAACGCCCGTATGGGGGTTTTGCAGTTGCTCCATTTGGATGGTTATATCTTGCTTGGATGTTTGATATTTGGATGTGTTTGCATGTGTAGTGGTGGTGAAACCTGGTACCATCCCAGTGATTCCATATCATTTAATCTAGAACCAACTTTAATTCTGCTCCTTTACTTTCCTACATTTAGTTTAATTAACCACAAACCAACCAATCATTCTAAATATTAGTCTTACTTGAGCTAGATTCAACTGACAAAGATTCTTAAAAACATTGTCCTTTGGGATTCGATCCTTAACTATACTGCGATAAGACCCGTCTGCTTGCGGGTGGTATTATTGCACGAGGTTTTGGTAAAAGCTTGGGGATTTCAACCCCAAGTGAGCTTGTTAGTGCGATAATTTCCACGTCAATTATGACTCTAGATTGTTTCTCTCTACTTTGTCCCTATTTAGTTCTTACTTTAGTGGTTGCTTGTGTAATTTGTGCCTGTGGAGAAGACCTGTGCTTCATAGCTCTTCTACCCCCTACCTTTTTGTAATGACAAAGGGGGAGAATAATGTGAGAGCTCATGTACTGCAGGTACCAAAGGGGAGAAATGAGCTTAGACATATTGAAATTATTGCTTATGTGATCATTTTGTTGTCAATTATCTGAAATATCATGTGATTTGCTAGAGGACTATGTGAGTGTATATGTATAAGTATATGTATATGACTTACTAGAGGACTATGTATATATATATATATATATATATATATATATATATATATATATATATGCTATGGTTGTCTATGGAAAGACTAACCATATAGGAAAAAGTAAGCATGAATTGAGGGGGAGCAATGACATTGTTCATTCAGGTATCCTTTTGCAATTCACAGTGTAAAATTTTAAATTTTCATGTCCTTTTCAATACGTTAAGGAATGGTTTGTCATTTTAAAAAAGGGGGAGAAGATTGACATGAGAGTTATACATTGAACATATTTTGATAATGACTTAATCATCCCATTCATATGTATCTAATATGTCTACTTGAGATTGATTTTAGGCATTAGGTACATGAAAAGATCAATTCAATCAAGCCCTAGATTAATCAAGTTCAAGTCAAAAGCAATATAAATGCACTTTTTTAGAAAACACCCTAAAAACCTTAGGATGATTTCGTAATCATTTTTATTGATGTAATGAATTGTAAATAATATGATAAAAATTAGGAACCCTTAATTTGAACGTTTAATCACTATATTAATATTTTTCAAAATTTATTATAGGGTGTTTTTTGATCGAGTTTCTCCTGTGACAAACTCGACCGATCCCTTGATGCATTTTGAGAATGTCATGGTTTGGTCAAATTTTCTATAAACAAAATTCAATCCATCCCCGCACTAGGTAAAAATAAATTTAAATGACCGTCCAAGTTTCATCTAGGATAAACTCGACCAATGCTTCAAATTTGCTTTGTCATATAATTCAATAAGTCAACTTTATTAAAACTTGACCGAATGCACTGTACGAAAATGCAGAAGAATTGATTCTAACCAATGGAGTGTTGCAAAACTCGAAATCATATCTTTGCAACACCCCAAATGATTGGAAAATGTTCCTTAGTGCTCCTAGCATCTAGTGAACACCCCGAACTATAAATAGAACCTCTTGAAGTTCATTCCAAGGTTGCTCATTCATACTATATAAGCTCCTAGTTATAGTTGAGTGCATTCAGTCAACTTGATCCCCTTTATCTCTCTTATTTTTAAATCAAAGCGTCCATATGAGTGATATAGGATATGTATGAGAGAGATAACTCATTGTATGCTTGTAAAGATCTCAAAGCTTCCCTTTCCCTAACCCTTTTCTTCAAGATCAAGTTGGTGAAACATTCTCTAAGTGATGGAGAAGGTGTGAAGCTTCTTTAAGGTTTAAAAAGAAGGTGATAAAGCTTCTCCGAGTAGAAGGAGAAGGAAAAGGCAGAAGATCCATGAGGAGAGTGGGTAAATCATCTAGGCCAAAGACTTGTTGTAGTACTAGATCACCTTGGTAAAGGTCTCTAGTTACCTACAAAAGTGGTAAGTCCTTGGAAGTAGAAGACTCTTGCTTAAGGATAGGTAAGCCCTTTATGTGAGGTTTATTGTATCTATTTGGTCCTTAAAAAGGAGGCTAGGTGTAACGACCCTGCCTCCCAGTAACCCCCAATTAAGGGAGACCAAGAGATCAGATTCATTATCTCAATTAACAGGATCAAAGGTTCGACAAATAATCAATAACAATTATCAAATTTTACCAACTAAACTGAAAACTGGTATAAAATAAAACCTTGCATACCTTTTTAAAACTTTGGTAAGCTACTCTATCCACAACCTGGATATATTCTATCTAATCCTCCTTGCACTTTATTTCTTATTTCCACAATGTGTCACTTTACTGTTTGTTCTTTCAATTGTTGTTCCTAAAATGCCGACAATCAAAATGTCGGTCAGCATATAGGAATATGCTGGTATGCGGGAAGAACCAAAATTTCACAAATATGGCTAACAATTTAATTATCACAATCAGAGTAATTTAGCAAACCAAATTACATTTTCAATGTGTCATTCTCCATCACTTTTGCCCTAACCCTGGAATACCCCTCTAGGGTTTCTCTTTTGCCATTGACTTAAGGCCACCTTCTCAATCCCGAGCTTGGTGCCTGGGGGTCACCTCTCATGGTGCCCCATAGTCATGCAACATAGACCACCTTCTCATTCCTGAGCTTGGTGTCTGGGGTCACCTCTCATGGTGCCCATTGGTCTACCCTCTTGGGCATTACCTGTATGGCATCTTCCATCAGGGTGGCATGTAGGTGCGAGAATACACATGTATTTATAATTGTGATAACCATAGTGACTTTATAATTGTAGTATGAACATCCAAACTATTTTAGTTTCAATCAATGCGATTGACCATTTGGGAAACCTTCGAGAAAACTAATGCGATTAATCGTAATTAACCACATACCTGTCAAGTTGTCTTGAATGCAGAATTAATCCAAACAAGCAAGTAATCTAGAATCAAGCAAGCAAGCACACAATTTGGCCCTGAAATAAACATCCAATATTCTCTATCATGGATCATGGTATCCAAGTCTAATAGGCCTAATCGTGCCCTAGGGTTACTAGCCCTTTTCAGGGTTTTGACCATAATTAGGGTTTCACTTCCTTCTTACCACTTATTTACCATTGTTTTCAATTTCTTTCTTAATAAAGAAATATTTAATTGATCTTTTCTTTTCTTATTGCATTATCTTTGCAACTTTGGACTCCTTGGAATACAAGGAACCCAAGAGGCATGAAATCCAACTTTGGATTATATTCTTTTGCCTTCTAGAGGTTTCTACATCTTTCTTTTCTCAAATTCTCAATTATTCCTTGACTAATTGAATTTCCTTGTTATTGGGCCCAATAGCCAATAAAGCCCACAGAACAACCAACAAGGCTATTTTCAACGAAATCCATTTATTCAAAACAAATTATATCATTATTTGTTCAAATATCTTTAATAAGAGAAATTACATTTCTCACCAAAAGAACCTAAAAATTGGGGTTGTAACATCTTTCCCCTCTTATAGGAATTTTTTCCTCAAAATTCCATCAAGTAAACAAACAAACAAACAAACAAACAAACAGGATGATCCTTTCCTTATGTCCATCATGGCTCTCATGTGGCCTCACCCTTTCCATGGTGCTTCCCAAGAACCTTCATCTTTTCATATTCTTTCATCTAAGTTCTTTCTTACCTTGGTATATCGTACCCTCATAGGTGACTCAGGACATTTCAGCCTCTCATAAAGCTGAATAGGTTCAGGGCTCAACACATGGCTTGGGTACCTCATATAGTGCTCTAGATCAGACTCATGGAACACATTACACATCATGTTATCCTGAGGGGCAAGGCTAAACACAACCATCTCCACCAATCCATCTCAAATGGACCCATATATCGGGGACTCAACTTTTTCAGCTGTAGCTTAGAGGGATCGGATTTTCACATCACATACTCTCCCACAGTGAACTGCATGTCAGTCTGCTTTGCATCAGCTCACGACTCATGTCACTTCTGGCTCCCTCTCAGCCATTGCACGATCAAAGCGACTTCATCTGCACACACTGTAGTTCTTTTCTAACCTTCGCGAGGCCTCCTTCACCAACATCATCTTAATGAAGTGGTGACCGATACAACCTCCTTATAGAACTTCTTGCATCCCGATAAAGGATATGGTGGTTAACATCACATCTTAAGAACTGTCTCTATGTATCACCCTGAATGGGCACACATGCTCTCATTAGACCCTCTAGTCTAGATCATACTGTCCATTAGTATGGGGTGATAAACTGTACTGACATCGAGTTCTTCATGTATCTACTTCCACCTAATGGAAGAGAACCTTTAGGTTATACTCAATAACTTTTGAACTTGCATCATGGTGTAGTTGAACCATCTCTCTCTCATATGTAGTTCAACCGGATCTGTCCTTTGACAGTATTCTTTCTTTCTCATGTTATCTAGGTAAGGCGATCTACCATAACCCATATTGCATCTTGACCTTCCTTGGTCTAGGGGAGACTTACCACAACATCCATCGTGATGAACTCCCATTCCCTCTCGGGGACTCTTTATCCTCTATAACAATACACTGGGTTACTCGTGTTTGTCCTTCACCTCCTGTCATGCATGGCAACATACCACATGCAACCTTATCTTAGGCATCCAAAGTACTACCGTCACTTACTATCTTCGTAGTACGGTGTATGGTGATCTTAAAATCATGATCTCTTCTATGTCATGATTCCTCAAGATTGATTCCTCAGAAACCCTAAACCACTCTAGTCGGGGTTTCATCACCTTCTTATCCAAAGAAGTACATTTGAGGTTCTACAACCATCCTTTTATTGCATCAAGGCCTAGGTTGGCTAACCAAACAACCACTAACTTGTTCAACATATCTCGTTACCTTTGAGTGTTAGCCAATCATATCTTATTTCTCCAACTTAAGGCTAACCTATCAGCCTCATCTAGCCTCTAGCTATACCAGGTAGCTACATCTCAACTAGAGCATCCATTACCACTTCACATCCTTAGGTGTTAGGTAACATTGAAGACATCCACCTTCACTTATTATTTTAGCTCAACTCTGAGTCTATCTTTATCAAGAACACTTTGAGCTCATCCTCTTGGTTTTCAAACTCAACCTTGTATAACTTATAGCTCATGATAAAACATTCTCATAAGATGATTACCTTAATACTCTTATCGTTTATACCTATCGTTCACTTCGCAAGGGTATGTTATCATCTCTGTCCTCATTCCTCATGGAAACATTCCAACTCACATCATCTTTACCCTTGGTGTATGGCAAGCATACTGTCCTATCTCTCACTCCCATAACAAGAGGAAATAAGCATTTGGCGACCGTCCAAACACAAAGTTCTTCTTGTTCCAAGAGTAGAGATGGTACATCCCACATTGCCTGTACACTTTCAAATCAAAGTTGAAACGTGCAACTTATGTCTCTATATCACAATTATCTTGATACCAAAGTTACTTCCATGGAAAACTGGTTCCGAACCTACTTGGGTCCACACACAATCCTTGGTCACCTCCTCTGGGTCTATAGGGTGCTGAAACTTTTGGGGTCATCCCTCTTCCCTCATGCATTAGAGAGTACCCTACTCATCTTCCCTTTGGGTCTCATGAGTTCATGAAGGTGATCAATCTCCTAACCCATGGCCCTCAGACAATGATATCTATTACCACCCGACCCTATGGTCATGTGCAACTAGGGAATTAGGCAACTCCTACTTCCATCGGTCTTATCCCTACCTGACCCTAGGATAGACTTAGAATTCTAACATAGTACATGTCCAACTTAAAACCTTACCCAAGCCTACATCATCTCTCTCTCTGCATTCTTGGGCTGTCTTTCATCCTTTCACAGGGGTCATGGCGACCTGCCTACCTTGGTCAGGCCTCATACCGGTTACCTCCATGGTAACACATCCACATGCACTTAGAGACGATTATCTATGGGTCTATAGGTTCATTCTCATACCATGTACTTTTTACTTAGCTTCTCACGATCCTATGAGACCTCCTTAGGTTTCCACAAAACCCACAAACTGGTACACACCCTACCAAAGGGTTCCTCTCCCAGGATGGGAGGAAACTACAACTCTTAACAACAAGGTCACAAACATCCCTAGGGTTTATATTCACATGAGCATGCTTAACCCAACAACCACTAAGGCACAAGCAGACCACCTACTAAACCATGCTAGGTCATACTTGTTCTCATCCTCAACATTGGATCAAGATCGTACCTTCCCATGTCATCAACATAGCTGTGGGGGGATTCATCAAACCTGCCTTAAACTTAAGGAGTTTCTCTTTCTTTTAAACATGAGAAGTACCATGCTCAAACCTATTGTAACTAAAACCTCGTCATGAGCATCAGGTACACCACTTCCCCTCTTAGGCCTAGGAACCCTAGGTTCACTTCTCTGATGTCCCCTGTCTGCTCGACCTCTTAACTACGATCCAAACATGTACAAGGCATGGCATGTACTTCCTGTCATCCTTCTACTCGAGCAACACTTTAGAGTGGAGTCCTCCTCAAGGACAACCAACAAGGTACACGGCCTCACAACCTGCTACTAAACCTCTAAGGAACTCTTCCTCTCATCTTTACCAAAGGTACAAAGGTACCAGCAGACTCATCCTCTCTCTAGGGTTTGATTCTTCTCACGAGAACCAAGACATCATCAGCCTCCAAAGATCAAGCATGAGGCAACTATAAACATTCACTTAGGTCGCATCATCCTCAACTCCTCACTGTTCCTCATGTCTCAGAATCTAAACTTCCATCCTCCTTGCTTGGGTCCTACTTTCTCTCTCTAGAGCTAACCCTACAACCATCCTCACTATTAGAGGTCCTCTCTCCATGAATGATCAAGCTCACAAGCACACCTCTACGTGGGGGAAGACTAGGTTCAAACTTATGTTTTCTCCAGGTTATCCCTAGCCTTTTATGCTTATCTCACCAACTTTCCAACATGCTCCCTTGACCAGGATTTTAGCACAACTGATGTACTTTGGGTGCCTACTATGCTATGCTCACATAAGCCCTTGGGGTTCTAGAGGTTCTTCACTAACCTCATCAATGAAGGAACTGCCCTTCACTCCAACAAGCATGACCCTTTCCAGGGTTGGGTCGCCAAAGGTATTCGGTCATCCCACTTCTCATGGATCATATGGAATCCAAGGCATGTCCATCCAAACACCTGGTCTACCATGACATCTAACTCATCATGCCATCTCTCTCTCTATCCTTCACTTAGGGTTAGGGTTAACATCATCCTCAGAGTATGTGCTAGGTCTCTACTATTAATGGAGATCTCTACCTCTAAGACTAACTCTCTCTTTACTTATCCTCCTGACAAGAAGGTCTAGCATCATGTCTCTTCTGAGGTCATGACCACATATGTCATACGACCTAAGCATGTATCTATTCTTTAGTTTGCGCTTAATCTATTAAGCTTATGTCTATGACATCTTATTTACATGCTTTTCATTAATGTGGTGGAGGATTCCTTAAACCTTATCAACCTTACCCATACCTCAAGAGGGTGAGGAAAAGAGAGAAAACCCTAATCCTTATAATCCTTAACATCATTTGAGGTGAGAAAGGATGAACAAGATGAGAGAGTCCTAAAGGTATCTTATTTCGAGTCAAATCCTGAGACATTGGCCATGCAGTCACACTAATCCGGGAGTCCTCATATTTTGACTAGCGGTGCGGAGGAAAATCTCGCCAGCCCCCGGACGTGATCCTTTTCTAGACACCTTTATCTTTCGTAAAATCCTCTAATAACTCCCTTGGGTTCTATAGAGTTTGTAAAATTTAATAATTATTAAAGATTAAATGAGGAACCTATGCTCTGATACCAATTGTAATGACCCTGCCTCCCGATAACCCCCAATTAAGGGAGACCAAGAGATCAAAGTCATTATCTCAATTAACATGATCAAAGGTTCGACAAATAATCAATAACAATTATCAAATTTTACCAACTAAACTGAAAACTAGTATAAAATAAAACCTTACATACATGTTTAAAACTTTGTTAAGCTACTCTATCCACAACCTGGATATATTCTATCTAATCCTCCTTGCACTTTATTTCTTATTTCCACAATGTGTCACTTTACTATTTGTTCTTTCAATTTTTGTTCCTAAAACGCCGACAAACAAAATGTCGGTCAGCATATAGGAATATGCTGGTATGTGGGAAGAACCAAAATTTCACAAATATGGCTAACAATTTAATTATCACAATCAGAGTAATTTAGCAAACCAAATTACATTTTCAATGTGTCATTCTCCATCGCTTTTGCCCTAACCCTGGAATACCCCTCTAGGGTTTCTCTTTTGCCATTGACTTAAGGCCACCTTCTCAATCCCGAGCTTGGTGCCTGGGGGTCACCTCTCATGGTGCCCCATAGTCATGCAACATAGACCACCTTCTCATTCCTGAGCTTGGTGTCTGGGGTCACCTCTCATGGTGCCCATTGGTCTACCCTCTTGGGCCTGACCTGTATGGCATCTTCCATCAGGGTGGCATGTAGGTGCGAGAATACACATGTATTTATAATTGTGATAACCATAGTGACTTTATAATTGCAGTATGAACATCCAAACTATTTAGTTTCAATCAATGTGATTGACCATTTGGGAAACCTTCGAGAAAACTAATGCGATTAATCGTAATTAACCACATACCTGCCAAGTTGTCTTGAATGTAGAATTAATTCAAACAAGCAAGTAATCTAGAATCAAGCAAGCAAGCACACAATTTGGCCCTGAAATAAACATCCAATATTTTCTATCATGGATCATGGTATCCAAGTCTAATAGGCCTAATCGTGCCCTAGGGTTACTAGCCCTTTTCAGGGTTTTGACCATAATTAGGGTTTCACTTCCTTCTTACCACTAATTTACCATTGTTTTCAATTTCTTTCTTAATAAAGAAATATTTAATTGATCTTTTCTTTTCTTATTGCATTATCTTTGCAACTTTGGACTCCTTGGAATCCAAGGAACCCAGGAGGCATGAAATTAAACTTTGGATTATATTCTTTTGCCTTCTAGAGGTTTCTACATCTTTCTTTTCTCCAATTCTCAATTATTCCTTTACTAATTGAATTTCCTTGTTATTGGGCCCAATAGCCAATAAATCCCACATAACAACCAACAAGGCTATTGTAAACAAAATCCATTTATTCAAAACAAATTATATAATTATTTGTTCAAATATCTTTAATAGGAGAAATTAAATTTCTTACCAAAAGAACCCGAAAATTGGGGTTGTAACACTAGGTATCCTTGTCCTAGGAAAAGGAAGGTCATCTTGAATGTCTTATATTGGAATATAAGTATACATGGGTTACAAAATCCTAGAGTTTGAACTCTCTAGGTACTGGACTGACTTTGTCCTAGTTTGTAGATTGGAATCACTCTACATAGCTTATACATTGTTATTGTTCTCTCTCTCTCTCATCCTTTCTATGTATGGTTAGTTGCACTACAATTTCAATATTTGTAAATCCCATATCTTATAGTAACTTGAAGGTCTAAAAAATTTATTATAAGTGTTTTTAGCTCTATTCAACCCTCTATAGAGCCCATTGATCAAACATAACTTTTAGTTCATAGAAAATTTTACTTCCTTGTTTTAACATAATCAAACCATCAACCAAGGGATCTTTACTTTCCTATTCAATTTTTGTTGAAAGTGATATGGTTCGTAATCTCAATCTTAAAAACATTGTCCTGTGGGATCGACCCTCTCATACTAATAAACTAATCTTAATTGGTTGTTTTGTCATTAACAAAAGGTTAAACTCTACGATAAAACCCTAACAAATTTTTGTGCCTAACGACACATATCAGACACTCGATAACCAATGACATTTGCACACATGTGGAAACTTTAAGAGTTGCATAGACCTCATCTTCCTCGCACAACTATACCTTTACTTTTATGGCGTACAACAACTTCAATAAAAACAAATGGGAGAGCTTGAAACCCTATAAGCCATCAAGAAATACAAGTCACAACCTCCAAGGAAAGGGATCACATCTTGATGTCAACAAGCTATCAATTCTCAATTCGAGCATCCATCTCCCACCTTCATCAGTGTTCTCCTTAGTTGATGATCCAAATCAAGCGCTACACCTCCATCTACACCAAGCATGTAAGTTCCTGACCTTAAATGAGACACGATTGGCAACTCCCCAATTCCATCAGTTGGCAACTTCCACCCACTATCGTTAATCCATCTTCTCTTCCATCACTATGACAAGTCCAGGTCATAAAGAAGGATATCAACGATGTATAGTTTACCCCCAACAAACATTACATGGTTGTTTTGTGCGTGTTTGATGTCTTCATCTCTATGTTTGAATAAATGCTTCCACACACGACAATTGTGCTTCCATCTTCTACTATGACGATGGCTATCTCCTTCTTTTTCTATATTAAACTTGTCACTTCTTCCATGAGTGAGTAGACCT
Source organism: Alisma plantago-aquatica (assembly GCA_963693085.1). NCBI lineage: Eukaryota > Viridiplantae > Streptophyta > Magnoliopsida > Alismatales > Alismataceae > Alisma > Alisma plantago-aquatica. Next base: position 1,252,399,493 of record OY856412.1, read on the forward strand.
CTCACTGGGGTGTGGGGAGCATCCTCACTACATGTTTTTGTTATTTTTTACCGTGTCTACTCATATATGAACTATGTTACATTTTGAGTCAAGCATTTATGCTTGAAAATCTTAGTTTGGCTGACTGTTTTGAATATTTATCAGATCATATATGTAGAGAACTTCAAACCTAAGATCTATGATATCATCTGTTTAATGTTAAATTCTTGATATAAAATTCAAATATGTGTTTTTGAGGAGATAGGTATACAATCTCTGGGTAACATTACATCAAGCTTAGAGTAATATTTCTTCAATATTTTCCCAACCTCAACATATATGTTCATACTCAAATTGTTGCAGCAAAAGATAAAATGTAGGTAACATTGGTGAAACCCATACATCCTAGTATTTTCATCCATTTATAAGTCTATACTTTTGTTCTATCCTTTTATTGTTGCACTGTTAGAATAATCAATCGTATCCAAATTTTGTGATAAATAATAGTTCTTTCTCCGATAATCAATTAAACAATTTTAATATAATTGTTCTTTGGGTTTGATTTTAAACTATACTTTGATAAGATCTGTCCACTTGTGTGGGTGGAATTTTCATTTTATTATTTGGTAAATGCTATGGATTCCATCCTTACTGAAATTCTTGGGTTATTAGTTCCTACATCATTACGATACGTAAACAGATCTCCCATCCAAGGTAGGAGATAACCTACACAATGTTGGATCCTAACGATTTAGTAAAATCTAAATACTTGTAAAAGTCATAAAGTATAAAATAGAGCGTGACAATAAAACTTCAAATAACAAATATGATATAGTAAAATATCATCCTTTATTTACATATATGTCTTTCCTTCTTTATTATAATTAGTTTACATATTATTATCCAATTACGGTTCAATTTGACACCTAGCCTTATTAGGATATTTAGAACCTAAATCTCATATTATCCTTTTGGTTTTGGAAGTGTTTATTAGGTCATTTTATGGCTTTGAGTCCTTTTAATAGAATATATATATTTATACTATTCTAATTCATATTTAGTGCCATGTTTAGGATTTAGGCTTATCTTGGTATTATTTTTCCATGAAGGAGTTTCACATATTTACCATGCACAAAGTACATGATCTACCATGAACTACCCACTAAGTCTATTTAATATAATTTCAATTAGATGATTACAACTTAAATTTCTCTACTTGAAATAATTACCCAAATAACACTTCTTTAGATATTTTATAAATATTTGAACCACTAAAGCTATTTTGGAGTGTTACACATGCTCATGCATTGTTTACACTATGTGATGTATCAATAAATATGTGACATGGAAAGGTATACCACTATCTATGTAATGAGAATTAGGATTACATATTTTGCAAAAACTTAACCTAGGGCTCATCAGTCATATATTTCATTCAATTTATTATATTCCAACATTTAGTTTGTCTTTGTATAATAAAGTTGTAATTTATGTGAGGGATCACATAAAAGCATAAATATAGGATTTGAACTGAAGTACATACTATATTTTAATATTAGGTATAAGGGAACATTAATGGGTTCTAATGTTCATTTAATTAATATGGGGGTAAATGCAGTCCCCTATGTCTATTCTCCCTCATGACAAAATTAAGGTTTCATTGATAAATATATGTAGGTCTTAGTATGTCACGATATGTATGGCTTCCTTTAATTTTTATAAGATTATATAAATTTTAGAAGTTGAGTCTTGTCTGATCTTGGCCAAGTAAAATTGAATAACTTTCCAAGAGGTGTACGCAAAGATGAAACAAGCTTATTTGTGATTTGGGACTTCCCCTTTTTACATGACACCTCTAGCACTTGCTCAAATTAATACAATATGACAACAATATATTGGATAAAATCCAACCACCAAAAAATTACCATCAAGGAGGGTTGATTTTTCATCCTTTGTTTTCATTACATGGTTATCTTAGACGATTGATAATGGAGACAATTTAAAGGAGTGGAAAACACCCCTCATTAAAGAGAACATTAAAAAAATGGATCTAACTAGAGATAAAAGTTTTTAGTTGCAGCGAATATGAGGAAAACTATTATAACCTGAATTTTATGCATTTGCTTTACTAGTATGCAATTAGAGTATTTAGTAAGGTGATATTGGAAACCCTAGATTTCTATTTTTTTGTGTGGAAAATTTGGTTTTTGAATGCAAAATATCCAAATTAAAGGAATTTCGTGCTTTTATGTGTTCTCAATAATACATAAAGACCAATGCTTGAAAATATGGAGGAAATCCCAACAATATACAATAGTCCAAGATTATCAGTTAATTAAATAATTAATTCTTGATAATACCCTAGTTTCCTTGGATCTCAAGTTATGGTCAACCCCGGGGGCCCATTTGGGCTCCACCTTTAACCCAATATTGGATAGTACCTAAAATAAAGATAATTGTCTAGTTTGAGTGGATAATAAGCATATACATGACTTGGGTAATTATATTAAGAAATTATTCAGAAGGCAAGGAAAAATAATTATAATAGTTTATTATCAATTTTTGCAAGATTAGATAACACCAAGATAAATATTCCATAAAAACTTGGGATCAATTGGATATATCTAGAAGTCTCTATGATTTTCTAAAGAATTAGCTAATGTGCAGATTATCCTAGAATAGTTGAATGTAAATAAAATCTACGTTGAGTTGTCAGCCTAAAGTCTATGAAACACAGGACTTAGTCATGTGACACAAATGTGGACCATTATTGGAGCCTTTAGATGATAATACAATGACAACCATGTCATCATGTACCTCTCAACAAAAGTCACTTATGACTCACACTCAATCCCTAACCCGATCACACTCATCTGACCTCTTTCCCTCAGAACTCACTCATTGGGATCAAGAAATGATATCAACGCCAAGCAGATAAATTCCAAGCATTATCATCACCTATACAGATAATGCATAATTTTTCAGCCAACAGAGGAGTTAGTGTTAGATCCCTGACATTGCTAGCCTCGACCCTATCATATAAATAGGGCACCTCTAGTTTTCCAATACCCTCACACACTTAGAGAACCCTTCAATTAGAGCATAACACCACTATGAGACCCGACCCAAATCCACCTACTTCTATGGCAAAGATGACCTCAACCCAAACCTACATGACTACTCTGAATAATTCCTTGGTCATGAGAAGTTTTTGCAAAGGCCTGGGTGATCAGAACCAAGCGAGGAGCCCCCAATCACTCTCCCCTATAACCCACTAGTCACTAGATGATGGAACTCATCATTGTTGCCTCTCCAACTCACAGTAGAGCCTCATAAGCCACATGACTGACACTGAGAAATCCTAGGGTCCATCTCCGACTCTCAGACACCTATTAATTTAGGTATTCTTCCCCTTTTCTTCTTTGTTGCTTCCCCATCGTTCTTAACCCCCTAACACCCAATTCAGACCCCTCTATTATCGTGCTCTGGCTGAATGGCTTTGGCAAGACCTTCCAAAGGTAATGGAACCCTCAACTGAGGTTGCTAAGCCCCCAATAATAGAGTCAACCATGGGTTGATCCCAAGGTCAACTACTAGCTTAGGTTGGTGCAGGAGGAACTATCCTAGTGGGGATTGGACCAATTTAGCCAACATAATGGGAAAATATGTCATCTCCCCAAGATTTAAACCCAACTGTGTCATACTGGATAATAGTATATCTAGGTGATGTGTCAACCAGCTATTGGATGATTAAACAATATTTTGTATTAAATCTAGAAATTAGAGGGAAACTCCAATAATATATTTACATACATACATACATACATACATATATATGTATATGTATATGTATATGTATATATATGTATATATATCTATATATACACACACACACACACATATATATATGTATATATACACATATATATATGTATGTATATATATATATATATATACATATATATACATATA